>CP125978.1:18946521-19618711 GCA_030063025.1 Avena longiglumis | reverse complement strand
ACTACTTTGGTGTCTTGTTTTGTGCGTAAAATCAACTATCAGCAAAAATCCCATAAAATATGCCAAAAATTATATTTCACCAAAAGACCCACGGAGCGAAGGCAGGCGGAGAAGGGGCACAGGGGCCCACACCTGCCAGTGAGGCCACCTCAGTCGCGCCTGGGGTGCGACCCCAGGCACCTTCGCCTCCTCTGCGCCTATAAGTTGCCTCTCGACCTAAAAGCAGGGGTTTGATTTAGTTTTCTAGAAAGAGTTCCGCTCCGCCGCCGCCACCAGAAACCAAGATTCGGATCTAGAATCTTCGTTCTGGCACCCTGTCGGGACGGGGAATTTGGAGAGGATCATCGTCATCACCAACGCATCTCCATCAACCACCGATGTTTCCCTCATTCATGAGTGAGTAATCTCCCGCTGTAGGCTTGGGGATGGTAGGGATTGGATGAGTTCTTTCATGTAATCGAATAATATATGTTAGGGCATAGTGCCTAGTATCTCTATTAGTGCTATTTGACTTTGTTGCAACTTGTTGTGCTTAATGCTTGTCACTAGGGCCCGAGTGCCATGATCTTAGATCTGAACTTATTGTTGAATCATTATGATAGTATTGTTTGTGATCTTATCTGCAAGTTGTGTACACATATCATTATCCGGATCCAAAGGCCCCAAAGTGACAATATTTGGGACAACCGGAGGGGATGTCTATGGTGTGAGGATCACATGTGTTTCACAGTGTTAATGCTTTGCTCCGGTGCTCTATTAAAAAGAGCACCTTAATTGCCAGTAGTTCCCTAGAGGCGCCGCTGCCATGGGCTGGCTAGACAGAAGATGTTGTGCAAGTTCTTATTGAGAGCACGTATGACTATATGGAGCACATGCCTAGGATTGTTTAGTACTTGGATGCTTGTTATTATTTATCTGCAATGCCCTAGATCTTGAAGTTACATGTTTAGACTCGTCCATGCAACGCCCGTCCATCCATCCCTATGCCTACCGCACTTGAATCCCATTGTTTCTTATTCATTACTATTGCTCTGTTTCCTTTGTTGTTGTTGCTTCTTGTTGCTACTACCAAGCTACTCTTGATAAACTTCGTGAGCAAGACTATTTCTAGGTGCAGCTGAATTAACAACTGAGTTGTTAAGGCTTGCAAGTATTCTTTGGCTTCCCTTGTGTCAAATCAATAAATTGGGTAATACTACCCGCGAAGACTGTTGCGATTCCCTATACTTATGGGTCATCACCTGCCACTCTGTGGAGAGAGGAAGTTGTACTATGTGTCCCAAAGTTTACAAATAAGCTATAGATTTTGGTGTAAGTGTTAATCCTACCATGCATTTGCTCAATTAATATTTCTGCATTAACTTGCCTCTAAATTCCAAGATTTGGCTTCGGGATTAGTTCATATATAATCCTTGGATGCTTGCCATCATGCTTTTTTACTTGTTGTTATTCGGTTACTTCATTACTTGTTATATTTCCGAACTAGTTTTTTAAAATGAGGCGGGGACACTATGGTGAATAATGAGGATGTTATTGTCCTCAATGATGATGATGAGCACACATGAGATGTGGAGCGATGGTGAAAACAACTACAAGATGGCGACAACGAGCGACAACATGAGCGGTGGAGCGATGGCGACAACAACTACTGATGGCGACGATGACAACATGAGTAGTGGAGGCGATGGCGACACCAACTTCAACGATGGCGGCGATGATGAAACCATGAGCGATGGCGGCGGCGACAACAACTTCGGTGATGACAATGGCGGCGCAACATCGGCACTAGCGGCGGCGATGATAAGGTCGTGTACCTTTGTTAGAGGTAACCATCCTTGCTTAAACATCTACTTTACTTAACACTCTTAATGTAGTTGCTAGGACTATTATGACACACACTTTTGCATGTAGCACCTAATATTAGAGGAAGGCGTTTGCGTTTGTTCGATGGTGTATCCATCTTTGCAAACTACATGAGGTTGAATCATAATCAAGTGCAAGTCTTGAATAACCATGCAAATGACTACCCAGTGCCACCAATCAAACTCTATGTCTTCAAAATGACAAAATCCTCTGTCAAGATGTAAATCAAGATGGTATGTTTTCTTTACTTTCTCTGTCATACTTTTTCCAAATGAAATAATAATGTGGTATGTTCGATTTGATAGTAATATGTTTTGTATATAACATGTTGCGGGAGTTTGGAAAGCAGTTCTCTAATGACTACCTCAACAAGTTCTTAGATGAACCTCGATGTTGTTGTAAATGCAACCGTATGAGGAAGTGAAGTATGTCCGGATGAAGAAGGGAGAGAAGAAGGGGAAGATTGGAAATGCCATGATGACAACTGGATGGAAAGAAGTTGTCGAAGAATTCAACTTGAGGAAGGGTGACATTTGTGCCTTTAGCTTCAGAGATCAAAGTGGTACTAGGTTTCAAGATGTGAGAGCTAGGCTCAGGCTTCTCATCGTCCCACTCGACAACTGAAGATCGTTGGAAGGACATTTAAGTAGTAGTTGGATTGTTAATATCTAATATGTACTGTGGCTGTCAAGCATCTTTTGGACCTTTAAGATGGATTGTTAAGCCCCCTTTGGAATGTTAAGATGGATTGTAAATATGTAGCTAAGTATGTAGTGTGGCTGTTATAGCCTTTTTTGGACTGTTGGTGTTAAGATGGACTATAAATATGTAGCTAAGTAAGTATGGCTGTTAGAGCTTCTTTTGAACTGTTAAGGTAAGTAAGTATGGCTGTTAGTGTTTTTTTTGAACTGTTAAGTTAGTTGTTATAACTAGACTGTTGTTATAACTAGACTTGTTCTAGTGGTATATTAAGTTACTTGTTATAAGTAGACTGTTAGTTATTTCTCATGTACTGATTATAGCAGGCATTTTCAAAAGTGCCTTAAAAGATCATATCTTTGCTGGCACTATTGAAAATAATTAAATAATCTGATATTTCCTGGCACTTCAAAAAATGCCCTAGAATATCTGTTTTTTCATGGCACTCTCCAAAAATGCCTTTAAATATCTTATTTTCCCTGGCACTTTCTGAAAATACCATAAAAAATAGTTTTTCTAGGCAATTTGCAAAAATGCCTCTAACATAGTGCCTGGAATTATCTACGGTGACATAGTGATATTCGGGTGTAATTCCATTGCATGGTCATTGTCTGTGCCTCAACAACCGTGACAGAGGATGAGGTATCCACCCACATGTACAGGACTATATATACGTATATAAAACGAGAGTGTGAGAGTATACACTAATGCACATACCGGAAGGAGACAAGCAGAGCTGGAAAATAAAAAAGAAGCATATAGAGACAGAGTGGAGAGGTAGATAAGCTGGTCACGAGAGGGAAGCCGACGACGGAAGAGGGTCACGGGAGGCTAGCTGCCAACCGGCCCAGGTCAGCTGGCGGACATGGCTGTTTTGGCGCCGCTCTAGCTCATCTTCCCACTAGCTGCTCGAGGTCGACGATGGATGGATCGCCTGACTCCACCGATCACACTCACTCGGAGAGCTAGCTCGAGCCTCGAGCTACGGGCCCTACGGCGACCTCTCGGGCTCTTCCTGGCCACGAATTTGATCGCAATCGGAGCAGGTGGGTGCGTGCATGCATTTGCTGTACGTCGTCGTCAGAGCCGGCCATCGTCCGCCGCGAGTTTCTGCCAGTCCTTTGTATCTTTTGCGCCCGATTCATTCATATTAATCTGTGCATATCTATCAACAGACCAGCTGGTGTCCAGTTCTATTCTGTATAAACAATGGTGGGTCAAATAGTCAATGTACTTGCAGGGGACGTACGTGCATCGGCCGAGAGCATCTGTGTGTGCATGCATGTGCATGGGTACCCATCGATCGTCCTGGATTTCAATTTTCAAACGACGCAGAAATTTGTATTCGTAATTCTCAGTATTTTTTAGATATATGAACCACACACACCTACATATTGCCTTTGGTTTTGTGCAATTCCACCGATCTTATATATGTCACCTACAAAAAAGAAAAGAGAAAGTAAAACTTGCATATGGAAACCCGGACACTTGAACTGTTCCCCGGTAACTTGTGTATGAATATAGAATGTCCGGAATGTACAGCCAAAATTTTCTTTTAAATTTTGTTTGACATTCTAAAATTTGTTTTTATGGATTTTTCATAATAGATTCATTTGTACACGAAAGTCAAAACACCGCCTCACTCCAAGGGTGTACTGCCTGCAATGTCAGCAGGCACAGCCTGGTCTTTCAGACTCTCACATGTTGGCCAGGCATACTCGCTTTGTTACGTAGTATACGCATGCATATAGATATTTGTCAGCACGGGTTTGGCCAGGCAGGCAGTAGTTAGTCTGGGGCTGGGAAGTGCGAGTGGTTTGCTCGCTGTGGTTGAACGTACGACGTACGGTACAGAGCTAGCTTTCAGATCAGATCTGGCTTTGTACAAGGAGAAACTTATCGATCAACGACCAACTGCTAAAAAAGCATCCATACGTACACCCAACCAGAAACTATCTACAAATACGTAGCGTGAAATCAAGGACCACTACTCCTTTTGGTCTCCTCTTTCACTTGCAACGCTAGCTTTTGACTTTCTGAGATCCAAGACTCCCTTCGTCCACTAAAATAAGACCTTCTACATATTACAAAGTAGACTAGATTCATAATAAAATGGATAAACCTAAATAAGAAATACGTCTCCCCTAAAAAAAATAAGAAATAGTTCTAGATACATGCATTTCAAAGAAAATCTAAAAAGGTCGTACATTAGTGGATGGAGGGGTACTACTTTTCAAGATTTTATTAACAACAGGAAAATTATGCGTGATTTTAGTATGAAACAAAAACCTAAAAGGGGTTAACCTCAAGGGTGACCCGATCTTCACGGATCTCGTGGTCATATAAATGGGAAAAGCGTGGGAAAGGAAGAAATTAGTAGAAGCGAACACACACATCGCGAACAACACAATGAACACACGCAAATACAACACGATATAAGACCTATGCTCCCTCTAGCGGCCACCGGTCCGAGAGAATCCTCATAAAGAAAGACCGGTCAACATACTCTCTTCAATCCACATCGGAGAGGGAAGAACACCTTGCACAAGGTCTTAATAACTTTATTAGAGCCAACTCAAAGTAAAGATCTTGTACAACTAAGGATGCTCAAAGGCTAAATCCATAGAGGTTGGTGACGATAGTCGGTCCCCTTGTAAAAGGATGAGGCAAAACTAGAGAGATTCAAAACGGGGGTTTGTCTTCTAGTCTATCATCTATGCTTAAGGGATGCATAAAGAAGTGGGGGTCTATATATAGGCTAGCCATTAAACAAGTGGTAGTTTGGGGATAAAATAGACATAATGGTAGGTAAAGGGAATATTCTAGGGCATTAAACTCAGATTCGTGCGCAGACGGGTGTTTCTGGCGGTAAGTCTGGCGACACCGGATCTAGTGCCGAATCATTCATGCGGTTGCCGGTTTATTCCGGTCTTCACCGGATTGGCGTGTTGAAGGCATTTTCGGCAGGCGCCGGGAAGGTTCGCTGGGTCAGGCGCCGGAATGAGTGTGGCAGTTTCGGCGGTGCTGGATTGTCCGCCAAAATGACCTTCTTCTTCCGTCTCCTCTTTCAAGCCACTGTCTTGTTGGGCTTGAGGTTTCGGCCTTCCTCCCTTGTCTCTGTGCTTGTCAGTGTGAACCTATCATGGTCATAAGACGAAGTATGAAGTATTGAAGTCGCATAGAGGATAGGATTCACCTTTGAAGTCCATGACGACTTGGCATAAGTTGGAGACCTTGATATGGCAACGACTGTAGGTTGGGACGTATCAAAAACTTGCCCTATTTCTTTGCCATTATGGATAATGAACCCACTTAATTATTTTCATGGAGGCCCTATGGGTATGGAGGTTACAAATCAGCTAGAGATTCCTTTAGAGGCAAGCAAAAGTGAGGGAATGCCTATTATAGATGTGATGACAACAAACATATTGCAAAGGACTGTAAAACACTCTTATTTTGTATCAATTGTGGAGCTCAAAATGCTCACATGTCATCCAAGTGTGGAGTAGTGACTAGGCCTAGGAAGGTGGCTCAGTTGGTAGGATGTGCCCAAGATGGACTCCAAGTGCTAGTTGCTAAGAGTGGTAGAAAAGCAGAGTATTTCATTCCAATAGGTGATTGTAGTTGTTTTTGTTATTACTGGTAATGTTACTTGTGCACAACCGAAAGAAGCCTTCAAAAGACAGTTTCCATAGGATATTGAATGGAAAACCATAGTGTTTGGAAACATAATGTTCTTGGCTGAATTTCCATCAAAAACAAGGTTAGAGGAGATGAGTAATTATAATTACTTTGGTTTGAAGAGTAGCTTAATAGTGGTAAATTGGCCATGTGGTCTCCAACTTCAATTGCGAAGTTCAAGGTGTACACGGTTTGGGTCAAAGACATTCGAGGTTCCTGAATATTTACTTCACAAGGAAGGGTTTAATGAGATAGCTTCTATGTTGGGCACTATGGAGGATGTAGATATGATCGGGTATGGAGAAAGCAAAGTGATCAGGATTAAGATTGGTGTGATGGACCCTGCAAACATTCCTACTATATATGCCATTACCAAATATCCTTTCACATATCATATAAAGTTTGAGTTTGAACAAATTGGCGAACATGGAGGATCTATAGTGGATGGTGCAGTAGTCAATGTTGAATACAATGCAACATGCTCTAGCAAGAAAATAGGACAACTAGGAAGTCTGGTGGGAATATTGGAAATAAGAAACATGATAAGGTTGTTAATACAGGTAAAACTAAGGAAATGGAAGTTGTGAACAAGGAAGCTACTTTGGAAGATATGGATGAAGAGGTCCTCAAGTCAGGCAGAATTGGATAGGAGGATGGAAAAAGAACTAAGGGAGAAGATGTTGCAAAAGAAGGCTCATGGGACTACATAGACATAGAAAAAAACATGACTTGCTCTAATGGTTGACATGCTTCTGAGACTGCTTCATCAAAATCTGACTATATGAGTGCTACACATGACTATTAGGAGCTTGAAGAGGATATTGATCTAAAGTATTATGAAGGCACTTTGGCTAGGAGGTGTGAATTGGGGACTCAAACCATTCAGTAGTTGAACATGGCTACTAAGGCACAGGTGAAAAAAGATAAGAGTAGAAAATTCATAATACCAGATGGCAATGGAGGAAGAGGGGAAGTGATGAATTGCGGTGACCCAACATACCACTGCATGTGTAGTACACTATAGTCGTTGACATGACATCCACAAAACACCGTTCTATAAATATCACATCCCTTAGAGTAGTACAACAGAAACATTGCGGGTCCATATTATAAACATTCACACATTATTATTATTACAATACCAGAAGTTCAAGACTTCAAAAGGTTTCAGCTTACAAACCAAAATATAAAGTGTTTCAGCGGAATTTAAAAGTAGCAACTCCAACTAGGAGTTGAGCTCAGCAGCTTATTCTATAGAGTTCATGCTGCTCGGCTCCGTTGGTTACTACTAACTAGGATACTTAGTTGGACTCGTTATCATCGACACCATAGCGGATTTCGAGCAGAGGTGCGTTACTTTACCCATGAGAGATCAACTCCTTGTTGCACAACCGGGCGTACTTTCCCGTCCACAATTCCATGATGTGGGGACCAGTAGTTGGTCCAAGCCAATCACTGCCCCCTTCGCGACCTCGCATGCCTCCTTGGTGTACACCATGTCCATATATTGAATTACGACAATGGTTTGTATAAACCGTTAGATGCCAGAACTATCGTGGGACGATGAGGGTTCCCACCCATATGATGCATATCCTCTATGAATTACCATTTAATATGCACGCTACGAGGATAACAACCACGACCTGCACATCCGGCTTCATGCGAGAGGAAGAAGATACAACTGACTTCTCTGTCCCATTCCAAATCTCATGGCTAACGCGTAATATACGGCGCTACAATCACTGATGCCAGGGGTTATTAAGTCTCTAATTGATCATTATTGTTGCAAATAGAACCCTAAGTTATATTGCTCCATTATATCATCACTTAGGATGATATCTATTATTTCTTTATTTGTAAAAATAATATTTTCTTTCTTTGGAATATATATGATAACACACAATGTGCAAATACTTTGGTAAAGACTCTTCAAAGGATATGAGCAAGTGATGAACTTGCCTTGTGATGGCAAGGTAGTGAAGTCTGATCCTTGCACTGGACCTTGAGCTTCTATGTCTACAAAAAAATCATTATTTCCCGGTAAGGACAATATTTAAAAAAGCAAAATGATTATGCAAAGTAATGTAATGCATCATTTAGCTTTAGATGTATTCTTCCCCATTTATTTAAATTAAAAAATTCTTTTAATAATAAAGAATTTATAAATATTAATTTTTTAATATTTATTGAATATTGTATTCATTTGTTTTATTTCAATTTATTTGCATTTTTATTTAATTAATAATTCCTGTAAGAATTGCCATTAAATACCCAAAATTGATATTAAATATTTTTTTAGTATTTTTCTAAAATACTAAAATATTAATATATAATGAAAGTTATTTTTATTTATTTTTATCGTCTTTCAATAATTTTGTTAAATTCCATAAGGAATATATAAATTACAAAATTCTTAATAAAATTTATATGTCTAAAATTTTATCTCTTAATTTATTTGGATAGTTTGTATTATTTTGAATCCATAGATATTTTATTTATAATTTTTGGACTTTTACTTTATTTTCTGGAATTTATATAAGTTCAGGGGCATTTTGGTCTTTTTCCAATTATTAAAATAGGCTTTTAAAGGATTTTGGGCTAATTGTTTGGGTTTATTGGGCCCTTTTGGCCCAATAGGGCAAAGTCAAAACAATCCCCCAAAGGGGTATTGGCCCAACCCAGCCCAACACTCTCTCTCTCTCTCTCTCTCTCTCTCTCTCTCTCTCGAGTTCACCTCTCTCCTTCTTCTCCCCCGACCCTGTGGTCAGCGGTGTCACCGCCGGTGATTCACGCCGTCGTGGACCTCCCTAGCCGCCGTTGTGGTGCAGGATGAGGTTGTCGACCCTGCTCTACCCTCCTGTCCAATTGGATTTGGACCTGGAGCCCTCCTGTGGCCAGATTGATGTTGTTCTGAACCCGAGGGTTTAGGGTTGGTGTTGGTGCTGACGCTTCCGCTGCTGTCGTGCACCATGGTGATGCTCCTTGCCCCCAAGCGTGGCTATGGTCGCCGTCGTGGCATTGTGTGGGTCGCAGCACCCCCTTGGGGTGCTCCCCGTGCCGCCATGTTCGTCGGCCCCCTCTGCTTCCTCTTCTAATCTACAGCGAGGACCTTTGGTAAGTAGTTCCTCTCCCTCTCGTGCTCTCTGTGCTAGGCCATCCCATGCTAGATGTTGGTAGTGTCCTTTCTTGGTTAGTGTTCTGTCCTGATTAAGATGGTTTGTTCTGCTTAGGTTTCATACCCCTCTGTGGATTAAATATTTGATGAATTGGATCATGTATTGATGATCCTTGAATCTGTTGAGTGGTGACTTGCTGTGGATTACTGTTGATGGTTAGATGTGGTGATGCTAGTGGTTTATCAGATGATTCTATGGATTAAATTTTATATGATTCAGAGGGTAAGGTTGCTCTAGAAGCAATACTTGGGAAATCTAGTGATTTAATAACTCACCACTGTCATTACTTGGTTAATGACAGTGAGTGTTGTGTTATGAAGTCACTGTATTAGTACTGTTGGCTTAAGAATTCATATGTACCTTGAGATCAAATGGTTTCAAACAGTGAAGATATACATATGGCATTTCCTGATTATGATTCCTGTGATGTCAGGAAAATGATTTATAGTTGGTTGGTTGTATCTGTGAAGATTGGATGCTTAACCTGCTTAGTTTAGAACTGTTCTTGTGACACCATCCTTATATGGCACACAAGATTAGATTCTATTACTTGGTTTGGTCTTGTTAAAGCTTAAAATGAGTTTGGCATTAAAGATAAGTAGAACCTTCTTTTCTTAAATCCCTAAGACCCATGATGTTGGTATGAGGTTTAGGGATTAAGCCTTTAACTTGTTGATTCACATGGATGGGTTCTGGTAGTGATACCAGCTACTGTTTCTTGAATCAAAGTTTGGGAAAAATGATGGTAGGCTTGATCACTTATATAGATCCATAAGATTAAATTCCAAGGTGCTACTCTAATTGAAGAGATGTGCCTAGAAGTTTAAATCTTGGCTATATTTATTCTTGAATTGAAATATAGCTTGATAGCTAGGTCAATGAAGTTGTTCTGAGATCTAGTTGGATCCTTATGTTTTTCTTATTGCTTTTAGTGTTTAAAAACTTCAGTGATGGATTCACCCCACTTGGGTCCTTTCTGAGAATTTGAGTAATAGACAGATCATGAATGCTTGTCTAATCTTAGACAGATAGATCATGTGATGGTCTATTTTACTCACCACACTTATTTGATGTTGGGGTTGCTAGTGGTTGATCTTGTGGTAGCTTGATCTGGTGCTCTCCTGGTATTTCCAGCTCCTGGCTTGTCCTTGATCTAGCCCTTCACCTCCTGGTCCTGGTGGCTTGATCTTGTCCTTGCTATCCACCTGTTTTACCCCTTCCTTATGTCACCATTTTGGTGATGTGATCCAGGGTTTTGGTTGGTGTGATCTTGCTTAGCTTTGGCTTGGTGTAGCTGGTGGCTGCTGTGCTTGGTGTGTAAGAATAAGAAAGTGATGTGGGGTTGTCTTCCCACGGCTGTGCTGATGGTTTTGTTTGATTGTGTTGTTGTTGTGGTGCTGACAGCACACACCATGCAGTTTGGTGTGTGTGGTGCATGTGTGCCTGTTGTACAACTTGTGGATATGTTCTGAATTTGGAAGTTACTTTTATCAGATTACATTTTTACCTGGCTGGTGAAACTTGCCCCTCCTTGCTGTTTATTTGACTTATGGCTTAGAATTATGAAAGATATATTCTTTCATATTGGTGAAACTTGCCCCTTAAATTACTCAATGATGAAAAAGTGAACAGTGCACTTCAATGTCAAATCTGAGAGTAAAATAATTCTAATCCTAACTTTCTTTCTTTTTTAAGTTTATGTTTATTTTGCAGGTACCAGATTTGAGGATCAAGACTTTAGTTTAGGTTTTTCTTTTTCTTTATATATAGAATAGTCACTTGTAATATCTTTATTCTTTTGTAATTTTATTTTATCCTTTTGTAATAAATATTGTATTATTATTCAATAAATAAAGATTATTCTTTTATTTCTTTACTATTGTAAAGTTTGTTGCTCATTTACATAAGTTACATTTGTGTAACTTATTTACTAAATGAAGTTTTGGAATATTCATTTTATTGATTATCTTCTTTCATTTAAAGTTTGAGTTATTATTGGTTAACTCTAAATTAAATCAAATACTCAAACAACATTCAAAATCCTTTTGAATTATAATTCAAACACTCAAGTTTTAAATTCAAATTTCATTTCCCAAAACACTCTAATCCACAAAGATCATATCAAAGTCTATAACAATCATCCTTCAAGACTATACCTAATCTCAAAGCATGAAAGAAACTTTGATCACTTTAGGTTTTTATTTGGCAAAAAATTTACCCACATTTTAACAGATGAATGCATACAATATCTCAAATTCCTAAATGTACCCTTCCTTGGTTCCTAAAAGCTGGGATGTTACATCACTGCAAGTACATAGTTCATATGTAGCTAGTTTCAAAATAAGAGTACCGAGCCATAGAGAGCTATTGGTAGAGGTATGAAAGAACATGTGGGCCCCCATGTGTGGTTTTGGTAATTAATGACAATATCTATGGACTAATGCTTGTATCAAGTTGCACTTGTAGGAATTGTCCATTGGCTTCACTTGGAGCATGTGTTGGCTTAAAGGTAGAAGAAAGTGAAGAAGATCAAGTGTTGATCAAGGAATGATCCGGAGACTGGTCATGGGAGAGTTAAACCTATGGCAAGTGTCTCTTGAAGAATAATATGGAGTAATATCTCTGGTGCACCTTCAAGGCATCAACATAATGAAGAAAAGAAGAAATGATGTGCAAGCTAAATATGTGCAATATCTAGAAGATCTCATGTTTGAAGCTTGTCATCCTTGGTGATCATGGATCAATGAATACAAGGTCAAAGTAAAGGTTTCCCCATGTTTTATGGGGGATAAACTTGCAAGTCTTCATCAAGCGAGTTCATGCAAGAGCAATCAGGAAAGGTGTTCCATCTTGAGAAGGACAAGATCGTATACATCAAGATCAAGTGGGATATGCGCAAGGCAAAGGTATGATCTTGATAGGGTTTCTTTCTTACCGGTCTCGTGGTGTTAGTTGGGGAGACCGGTTTATAGGATAGACAACCGTACTATCAAGAGGGGCTCTCAAGTGAGTAACTCGATCATATCTTTCAGAGAGAGCTCAAACCTTTGCATACTTAGCATCATCCTTACTTGATTGTTATTTGGATCTTATCCATGTGAGGTTCTAGATCTTGTGATAATATTCATAACAAGCTCTAGTTCATCAAAAATGGATTTCCCTTTTATGTCATATTGCGTTTTTGATATTTGAGGTTTTCCGGTTTCTCACCAAGGGAGGTATCTCACATCATAATACATGAAATGTTCTCACTTGGTGGTATCCAATATTTTCCAACAAAATTGGTACCTCTTGTTGTCCTCTTTACAACAAAATTGGTTTCGGGTCAATCGGAGTTTCCAAACTCTAGATATCGCCATTTGAAGTTTGCCTCTTATTTGGTCCAGACCGGAGTCTCCGGTGTGGTCCGGAGTGTCCTGAGTCCCGGGCTCCAGTCAACTGGGGAGTCGATAGGTGGTCGGAGGCTAGTCAGGAGGTTGGGCGGAATCTCGGTGTGAGCCGGAGTCTAACTCTTTCCCCAAGGCGAGAAAATGGTCAAATCATGGGCCTATAAAAGGGCCCTTCTTCCCCAATGTCCTTGCCGAGTTTCTGGGCTTTCTCCTCCATTCTTGACCCTCTTGAGCTTGCTCCCCCTTCAATCCCTCCTTTGATTCTTGCATATACTTTAGGGATTTGGAAGAGGAGATCTAGATCTACAATCCCACCAATCCATCTCTCCTCTAAGTGAGGGGAACATCTTGGGATCTAGATCTTGGAGTCTTTTGTGGATTTCCTCCATTGTTCTTCCTCTCTTATTCCCCCACAAGCTTTTGTAGCTTTGGTGGAATTTGGGAGAGAAGGATTTAAGCACCTCTTGTGTTCTTACCATTGTATTTGGTGCATCGGTTTGAGTTCTCGGTGAGGATTCGTTTGAGTGAAAGGTGAGAAGCTTGTTACTCTTGGGTTCTTGGAACCCTGGACAGTTTGGTGGTTTTGCAGGTTCTTGGACTACTTGGGGCCTCCAATTAAGTTGTGGAGCATTCCCCAGGCTTGTTTGTTGGGAGCCTCCAATTGAGTTATGGAGAAGTGCCCCAACCTTGTGAGAGGTTCCGGATTGCCACCGACAAGTGCACCGATAGTGGAAGTGTGGATTCATCCCATTGGGGTGAGATTCACCGGAAAATAAGAGAGGCCTTTTGTGGCGTAGGTGGTTAGATACCACCCCCTCTCCAAACGATATATACTCCATGTTGGGAGGAACTCGGTAAAATATCGTTGTCCCCGCGTGCATCGGTTATCTCTATACCCGAGATCTTTACTTATGCACTTTACATTGTGATAGCCTTCGTGCTTGAAGTAATCTATATCTTGTTATCACATTGTTGCTTGTATTGCTTAGCATAAGTTGTTGGTGCATATAGGTGAACCCTAGTTGTTCTAGGTTGTGCTTCACAAAGTAAACGCTAGTCTAATTCCGCCTTTGTCGAGCCACTCTCAAAAAAAAATTAACCGCCTTTTCACCCTCCCTCTAGGCGACATATGTATCCTTTAAAGGTATTAATGCCCCTCGTTACTATTCACCAATGAGAGCTTAGGTGTTGTCTATGGTTTCAAGCAATGGTGTTTGAGAGTGTTTATGTGTGAATAGAGCAATATTAATCTAGTGCAAGTAAATAGAGAGGAACGTTCACGATGTAAATAGTATGATTAGGATATATCTAAAGCGTTCTCAGGGAGTGTTGGATTCATCACTAGCACTTAGATTAATTATGATTAGGATAATATCTATATCTTTCTTCATGTGTATGTATGTGAGAAGCTCCAAATAAGATGATCACAGACCAACCATCTGATATTTCATCCCTTGTAACCACATCTATGATCTTAGGCCAGCCACAGAGCTACTTTGGCTTGATCCAGGCCTGACCAGGGCCTGACGAGCCATGCTTCTCCGTCCGGTTTCGACATCCTTCGACGGTGGAGGATGGCAGATATCCTCCTGTTGGGTTTGGTTGTCTCCCACGAAGGCCTTTCCATCGCCAACCTACCTTGCCTAACACGTTGGCCTTGTAGTGCGCTGTTGTCGCTCTCTTGGCTAAGCGAGGAGCTATTGACAGGGATCCTGATATTGGTGGCGCTTGACAAAGACAACTCCTAGATCATGTTCTTGAGGCCTAGCTCAGGGTCAGTGGGCGGTCTAATATACCAGGCGTGGTACGATGTTTTTTCCGGCCAAAAGCTGGGCCCTTCGGCGCCAACCTTGAGGATGCCTATGGGTATCATAACCCTTTTGGGGGCGTTGTTGTGAGTAAGTTCACCGTGTTAGGGCTCTAGATGAAAACCCTTTGACCATTGTTCTTGACGATGGTGACACTACGTCGTTACCCTCTTGGGGGCATCATTGTGGAGTTTCGATATCTCTCAGTCGCGTCTCGGTGCCTTCTAGCGCAAGTTTTGTTTTTTTTCTTAGATATGTATTGTAATATATTTCTCTTATCACTTTGTATTGGTTCGGCTGGTTTGACTTTATTTATAAAGCTGAGTGAAAATCTGTTTCGTGAATACTAACCATTTCAAATTGACAGATAGATGAGAAAAGATTTACCAAGTTATTATGAGTGAGTATAGGAAAAAAAATCGACCCAAAAATGGCCACTCGTCGCCCAAAGTATCTTGGCCGCCGGTTGTATATCTGACAGGGGCAAAGCTGTCAAATTAACTAATCCAAACAATGCCTGCCACCTTCCAAGAAGAGGACCACCAGCTTGATCGATCTATATACAGCACGTACAGATCGTACTCCTTACTCGTATCATGTCATGTGCCACTCCACTCCAAGCTCAGCTCACACTCCCACACAGCCAGGGCCAGGCCACACCCACCAAGCATCCAGCAGGCAATGCCGTCCAATCCTCCACCGAGCTCCATCTGAGTTGACGCTGGCCAGCACAAAGGATAAAGCTAGCTAGAGCCACAGCCAGAGACAGAGGAAGAAGAAGAAGAAGAAGCTCCACTTCGAGATGAAGCGAGGAGGAGGAGGAGGAGCACGAGCAGGGTGCGAGGTGGAGGCCGGCGGCATCAACTACCACATCACCGTCTCCACGCGGCCTCACCCTCTCAAGATATGGAGCAGGCCCGACGACCTCCTCCTCGACGCCGACCCCGCCGCTCCCGGCGCCGGCGCTCCTGGTCCTAGCATGGGCAGCAGCCGGTGCCGCCTCGTCCTCCGCAACGTCGCCTGCCGCGCCCGCCCCGGCGAGCTGCTCGCCATCGTCGGCCCCAGCGGCGCCGGCAAGTCCACGTTCCTCGAGGTCCTCTCCGGCCGCCTCCACCCCTCCGGCGGCAGCCGCCTCCGCGTCAACGGCTCCCCCGTCGACGCCGCGCGCCTGCGCCGCCTCTGCGGCTACGTCACCCAGCGCGACGTCCTCTTCCCGCTCCTCACCGTCCGCGAGACGCTCCACTTCAGCGCCCGCCTCCGCCTCGGCCCCGCCGCCTACGCGCCGGCCGCCGTGGACGCTCTCATCTCCGACCTCGCCCTGGCCCGCGTCGCGGACGCCAGGGTCAAGGACCTCTCCGGCGGCGAGCGCCGGCGCGTCTCCATCGGCGTCGAGGCCGTGCACGACCCCGCCGTGCTCATCCTCGACGAGCCCACCTCCGGGCTCGACAGCGCTTCCGCGCTCCAGATCGTCGCCGCGCTCCGGGCCATGGCGGGCGGCGGCCGCACCGTGGTGCTCAGCATCCACCAGCCCGGGGCGCGCATCGTCAAGATGTTCGACGCCGTCCTCCTCCTCGCGGGCGGCTCCGTGCTCCACCACGGCACCGTCGACGCCCTCACCGCGCTCCTCGCCGACGCGGGGCTCGGCCTGCCCCCGCACGTGGACGCCGTCGAGTTCGCCATCGACTCCGTCGACGGCCTCCGCCTCCACCTCCACCGGCAGCGGCCTCGGTGCACGCTGCAGCAGCTCTTCCACCAGCACAAGCTCGACGACCCGGCGGGAACGCTCGCCCTCACGACGAACGGCGGAAACACCTTCAGCAACTCGTGGCCGCGGGAGGTGGCGGTGCTGTCGCAGCGCTTCTTCAAGAACGTGGCGCGGACGCGGCAGCTCTTCGCGTGCCGCACCGTCTGCATGTTCCTCGCCGGCCTCGCCCTCGGCTCCATCTTCTACGACCTCGCCGACGACAAGGTGGCGGAGCGCGTCGGCCTCTTCGCATTCCTCCTCACATTCCTCCTCTCCTCCACCACGGAGGCCCTGCCGGTGTTCCTGCAGGAGCGGGAGATCCTCGCCAAGGAGACCTCCTCAGGGGCGTACAGGGTATCCTCCTACGCCGTGGCGAACGCGATCGTGTTCCTTCCCTTCCAGCTCGCTCTGGCGGCCGTCTTCGCGGCGCCGGCGTACTGGCTGACGGGGCTGCGGCGGACAGCCCCCGCGTTCGGGTACTTCCTTCTACTCATCTGGCTGGTCCTCTACACGGCGAACTCCGTCGTGGTGTGCTTCGCGGCGGCGGCGCCGGACTTCGTGGTGGGGAACGCGGCCATCCAGGGGGTGATGGGCTCCTTCTTCCTCTTCTCCGGCTACTTCATCACCCGGTCGGCGATGCCGGCCTACTGGGTGCCCATGCACTACCTCTCGCTCTTCAAGTGGCCCTTCGAGGCGATGCTGCTCAACGAGTTCGGGGGCGGGAGGTGCGTGGCGAGGATGATGGGGGCGTGCGTGGCGACCGGCGACGAGGTGCTCCGGCGGGAGGGCATCACGGAGGAGTGCCGGTGGAGGAACGCGGCCGTCATGGTGGGCTTCTTCGTCTTCTACAGGGTGCTCGGGTACGCCGTGCTCAGGGTCAGGTGCGGCCTCGCCGTCAAGGGCGCCGCCGCGACATCGGCATTGCTATCGTCCTCACAATCTTGCTTCTCATCTAGTACTACAGTGTGCTCCGGCACCAAACCATGAATGATCCGTGCGTTGGGAATGTTACCATACCATGATGATCCATGATTTGGCCTTATAATTACTAGTGTTGCTTAAATCGATTCTGGTTTGGATCAAATCCTGGTGTAATTTCTGTTGTAAATTGAGGGAATAGTGATGGGTAAAGGGACCAGGTACTTGGTTACGTTTTATAAGTCGCCACTATATATAAACCCTTGGATGTAAACAAGAAATTCATGCATGTAAAAAAGAGCACGACCATATGGGACAACATTTTTTCTTAATGAAAACAACAACTCTATCTTCTACAATTCTACTTTTATTGATTTCTTGTAATGTACATGTACAAGAGAATAAAAAAGACTAACCATTCCTTGGAAAATATAACTAGCTAACAAAGAAATGTGGTCATTTCGCATTGTCAAAAAATGGCCAAGTAGCTAGTGTCATGACTTCAGTTAAGAAAGGTGTGTTGAAATGAGCTCTCAGTGACCTGACCATGTTCTCCACTCCAAGTTTTGAGAGTCTCAATGTGGGCATAAAAACATCCAACACACATATGCAAATGCACAAATCAAGAAGAGATCTCTACATTCCAATCCCGTTGTATGAATAATTAAACACTTGAAGTTCTTCCTCGATAACAAATCCCTTGTGTTAACTCTGCTCTTCAACAGTAACCAAAAGAACCATATATGTTTGTTTGTTTTTTGACAAAAAATGGTGTCCAAAGCCACTCGAAGGCATGCGAAATGTGAGTTTCTCTTGAGTGGCCTTTGAAACCGAGTAATTTGGAACCCAGAGCATCTACAATTGTCATGTGCCACGTCTATCATTGAAGTCGACAACATGTTGAAAAGAGTTAAATTCTTTAAAAGCTTCTTTAAGAGATCCAGTACAAGTACAAGTTGTACTAAATCAGAGTACCATTGCTTCCTTTTGATGGGCAAACACGTACAAGTACAAGTTTTTACATGCTTATCATTGCTTCCTTTTGCTGGGCGATCTGGAACATCAGGAACAAAGTCACCTTTGATAAGCATAGGCTTATCTCTCCGCGAGTGTGATCTCATTTTTGGCTATCTCGATCTTTTTGTACTGGGCAGGTCTTCAGAAAGGTGACGACAAGGCGATGGTGATTGATGGTGCTCACTCTCTCGCGCGTGCTGCTGCTTCGATCTTTGGGCAAGGACAGGAAATCACCCGTTGCTGATCACTGGCATCTGATGATGTGATTTTGTGTCTTTTCGTTGTGCTCGAGAACTAGGCCTTTTCTCTTGGTTAGAGGCTCGTTGCCTTGGTTATTGGTTGTTGTATTTTGTTGAACTATGGTGATGCCATGTTTTCGTCTCACACTTTTCATCTGAGGTCGGATGGAGAGAGTGGGTTTCCTGGCATTGCTCCAGCTCTCTTCCCTGATCCCTACCCCCTTCCTTTTGCACTCTTTGTCTTCCTCTTGTCGCACTGAACCTTGTTATTTCCGTTAAAATGTTAATGGAAAGGGGTGGAAGCCCGGTTGAAAAAAAAAGCCAACACATACCAAAGTTGATGTCTAAGGTGAGAAACTATATATGTATAAGTTGACTAGGCTATGATGGGTGGTCCCCAATTGATAGATCATCCATTCCATCAAAGACATATCACACAAGTACATTATCTACATGTCATAGGATGGATTAACTTTTATTGTCATCTCTATAGCAATTAATTTTCCATGTGTTTATTATGTCCGAATTTAATTAGGAAAGGGTCGCTAAAATATGGCATCTGATGTAATGGGAAAAAATGTTTTTGTTACACATTAAGAGGTGGTCTTCTAATTAAGAGAATACATATCTATCCTCAAATCTTTGTTTCAAGTTATCAATTACTCTATGCGGCGTAGCTAGAAAATAGTGAAATCACCCTATTGTACATGAATGCTTTTGATAAAAAGATGTTATCGGTCATGACAATGTTCGAGGTGACACCTCATGAACTATATATAGGTAGGGGATCTTGTGTGATTAGAGCTAGGTCCAACATTCCAATTGTTGCTAGAGAAAAAAGGAAAAGCGTCTTGGATTATGTGGCACCTACATGTATACCATATCACCGTCACGTGCTATCCATGACATCAATTGCCTGGTAAACAACATAAACTTACTAAAAAACATGTAATGTTATCATACAAAAGACCGGGAATGTCAAGGATAAGTTGCAAAATTACATCAAGATTTTTCCAAAATTACAAAAGGCTATTCCCTCAATTTACAAAAGACTAGGATTGGCCCATGTGTATATGGTGGTTACCAAGACGTTGGAAAAAATCGCTAATTTGATGTTTTATGCCGTTTTGTGGGCGTCGATTGGAAATTAGAGTCGCGGAGACATGCGTTGCAGTCCAAGGGTTTAACATGGTAGGACCAAAACCTAGCATATGAGGTGTGACTTTAGTGGTGTGTCATGTGAGGAGGGAGAAGTTTCTCTAGAATGGCAAATAATGCCTAAGAGGGGTAGTTTTCGATACTTGGGATCAAGGTTGTACATTAAACCAATGGTTGTATCGATGAGGATGTTAGCCAGAATCAAAGTAGGGTGGATTAAGTGGTGGCAATCATCTGATATCCGCTATGACGTGAAGGTCCCACAAAAGTTTAAAGGATTGACTCACTAAAAGACAACACATATAACAAATAAGTGTCATAGAGATGCGCATTTCTAAGATGGATGTGTGGACATACAAGACATGATTCATTCAGGATCGAGGTAATTAGTTATAGGGTATAAGTGGCACCGATTGAGGAGAAGCTTGTCCACACCTACTAAGGTGGAATAGATATGTCCAGCCAAGGCCTCCTTAAACACTATTAAATTTATGTATTCTAAACGACTAGAGGGAAGTTGACATGGCAGGAGACAGAAAAAATAAATTTTGGGGATTAACGTGTATCATATTTGGACTTGATAGGGTCGCTTGAAAATCAACAATAAATGTTCTCGAACCATAATGTATCTTTCTTGTATAGAAACAACTACACGGATGACTAATAACTTCCCGATTTGATTTGTGTACGACCGTTTCATCTAGTGACGCTGTTGCATGTAGTGGGGGGGGTGATGGACAGACCTCTTCATTTGTCCTACGCATGTTGGACAAAATTTGTTGTTTGTATAGCAATGTTGTTCTTGTATTATCTTTACTTGTTTCTCTCTTCACTCTTCACTCTATTGTCACTAGTTTCTCTTGGATTCATCTCTAGCCTGTAAGAGTTAGAATTAGTTAGTCACACGAGTTGTGTTGATTACGGACTTTGTACTCCGTATCCTCTCTGTACTCTCCATGTACTCCTGTATACACCACATATAAATATACGAACGTGGGGCTCGGTAATCTATCCGAGTAGCCCCTGTCTACCCGATCAAATACTGAGTTTTACATGGTATCAGGCCGGCTCTTCCGCCGACAAAACTGCTCGCCAAAATCCTAACTCGATCCCCTTTGCCGCCGCCGCCGTTGCTCATCACCACCCGCGATGTCAACCTCGTCCTCGCCCCCGGTGATCAATCTCGGCAACCCTCCGTCCGACAAACTTACAAGGGCGAACTACTCCGGCTGGCGAGCCCAGGTCTTGCCGCCAATCCGCGGCGCACGGCTCCTCGGTCTCCTCACAGGAACCGATGCCGCCCCACCTGAACTGCTGGTCCTTGAACCAGCTGACAAAGTCGCCAACAAACCAGCGAAAACTGCACCCAATCCCGCCTATGATCTATGGATCTCCCGGGATCAAATCGTGCTTGGCTATCTCCTCCAATCCATGTCCTCTGAGGTTCTCCCTCATGTACAACGACTCGAATCCGCCACTGCAGTCTGGTGTGCCATCGAGGAGATGTTTGCCTCCCAGAGTGAAGCGAAGATCACGAATCTCCGCATAGCCCTGGCCAACACCAAGAAGCTCAACATGTCCACCTCGGAGTTTCTCACAATCATGCAGGGTATCGTCGACGAGCTTGCCGCTGCTGGGTGCCCGTTACACCCCGAGAACATGTCTCCTTCATCCTCACTGGCCTTGGATCGGCATATGATTCCCTCGTTGCTGCTCTCGGGGTGGTCACCACTCCGATCTCTGTCAGTTCCCTCTATGCGCAACTTCGTTCATGCCTATGATCAGCGGCAAGAGATGCTCCGCGGATCCTCCGGCGTCGCCTTTGAGACATCCGCCAATCTGGCCTCATGGCAGAATCGTGGCCAATACTACAATCGGCCTCGTGGTGACCGGGGAGATCGCTGCGACGACCGCAGGGATGACCGACGCAACGACCACCAGGATGATCGACGCAGTGATCGTGGCGACGATCGTCAACAACGCCAAGGCCGTGGTGGTGGCCGAGCTCCTCCAGGAGGGGGGCGTGGGCGTGGCCGTGGAAGACGTCAAACCACTCCATGGGTTGATGTCACTTGTCAAATCTGTGACAGGGAGGGTCACGCTGCCAAGTATTGCTGGCACCGGTTCGAAGATGATTATGATGACAAGGCAGCTCATGTTGCCTCCTACAGTGTGGATCCTACATGGTACCCTGATACAGGTGCAACAAATCACATCACCAGCGAGCTGAACAACCTCACGGTTCGTGACACCTACACGGGGTACGACAAGGTCAACACGGCAAGCGGTCACGGTATGAATATTTCTCATGTTGGCCATTCAATTATTTGTACCCCAGCTCAAAATTTTCGCCTCTCCAACATCCTTCGTGTTCCTAGTGCATCAAAAAATTTGCTTTCTGTTCATCGTTTCACCTATGATAACAACGTGTTCATCGAATTTCACCCTTTCTTCTTTTTGATTAAGGATCAGGACACACGGAAAATAATTCATAAAGGACGTTGTGTTGGTGGGCTTTATCCGCTTATTTCATCATTGGTGTCTTCCCCTCACTCTCAGAAGCATGCTTTCGCCGTCACCACTAAGCCATCTCAGTTCAAGTGGCATAGTCGTCTTGGACATCCGTCTTTCAATATTGTTAGTCAAATTCTTAGTAAAAATAAGTTTCCGTTTGTTAGAGATAATTCTATAAGTTTAGTTTGTGATCCTTGTCAACAAGCAAAGAGTCATCAACTTCCCTACCATATATCCACTAGTGTATCTACAGCTCCCCTTCAGTTAATATTCTCTGATGTATGGGGTCCTGCCCCTACCTCTGTGGGTCGTCATGACTATTATGTAAGCTTTATTGATGACTATAGCAAGTTTACATGGATATATTTACTCAAGAAAAAGTCTGATGCCTTTACTGCTTTTGTTACCTTTCAAAAACTCATTGAACGTAAGTTAGATAAGAAAATCCTTACGGTTCAGTCTGATTGGGGAGGAGAATATGAAAAACTTAATTATTTATTCCAAACACAAGGAATATCACATCATGTTTCATGTCCGCATGCACATCAGAAAAACGGCTCTGCTGAAAGAAAGCACAGACATATTGTTGAAGTAGGTCTTTCCCTTCTAGCTTATGCCCACATGCCTCTTAAATTTTGGGACGAGGCCTTTCTCACTGCCACATACCTCATTAATATGCTTCCAAGTAAGGTTATCAACAGAGACACTCTGCTCATCGCTAGGCACTAAATCTTACTATTCCTCTCTTCGTGTTTTGGGTGTGCTTGTTGGCCTAATCTCCGTCCAGATAATAAACGAAAACTAGCTTTTCGTTCCAAACAATGTGTTTTAGGCTATAGCCCCGTCACAAGGGAGTCAAGTGTCTCGATGTAGCCACTGGCCGCATCTATATTTCTCGCGATGTAGTATTTGATGAGGCAATTTTTCCCTTCAAAGATCTCCACCCTAATGTTGGTGCCTTACTTCGTAAAGAAATTCTTCTTCTTGATCCATCTCTTCATTCTTTTGAGCTTGGGGATGGACATATTGATGACTTGCATGTGCATAATACTCATACTGCTAATCCTGTGCCTATATCTCCTTGTGTTCCTCTACAGGGTCCAGCTCGACGGGATACTCATACTGCAGAAAATCTGGGTCAAAACGGTCTCCAAATGAGTGAAAACAGGACACATACAATATCAGCAGAACATGACAATAGCACAGGACACGAGGACGATTTCCTGACAGCCTCATCAGAAAACTCCGCCTCGGATCGCGCTCAAGACTGATGCTCGCCGTTCGACGCGAGCAAGACATCGCCATCCATGCGCCGCTAGCGTCGCCATCGCTGCCACGGCTCCCATGCGTCGCAATCCGCTGATTCCCACGTGTTGCCTCACCGGATCTTCCGTGGCCACGCACCAACCAATCAGCCACATCGACGTCCCTGGATCAACTGTGGCTACAAACGAGTCCACGTCTACTAATTCCGGTGCGACTTCTCAATTTGCTCCGATCGGTCTCATGTCACTGCATTTGTTCTCGGCCACCACAAGTGCGTCACGTGGTGTGCACAAACCAAAAGAGTACACAGATGGTACTGTGCGCTGGTGTTTGTCTGCTATGTCGAAAGAACCAACAAATTTGCAAGCCGCCTTGGATGATCCAAATTGGAAAGAGGCTATGGATGAGGAATATTGTGCCTTGATGAATAATAAAACATGGAGATTGGTGCCTCCAACCAAAGGTACAAATATTATTGATTGTCGTTGGATATACAAAGTTAAACAAAAGGCAGATGGCTCTATTAGCGGATACAAAGCTCGTCTAGTGGCTAAAGGTTTTAAGCAACGCTATGGCATTGACTACGAGGACACTTTTAGTCCTATTGTTAAGATAGCCACTGTTCGACTTGTATTGGCTATTTCTGTCTCGAGGGGATGGAGTTTGCGACAGTTAGATGTCAAGAACGCGTTTCTTCATGATGTTCTGGAAGAGGAAGTCTATATGAGACAACCACCTGGCTATGAAGACAGAGGAAGGATGAATTATGTTTGCAAGCTAGACAAGGCACTATATGGCTTAAAGCAGGCCCCGCGAGCATGGTATTCTCGTTTGAGTTCTCAGTTAATTGAGTTTGGATTCATTGCCTCTAAGTCTGATACATCATTGTTTATATATAACAAGTTCACTGTCACAATCTACATGCTTATATATGTGGATGATATTATAGTGGCTAGTTCTTCTCAAGAAGCAACAGATGCTTTGCTCAAGGATTTGAGCAAGAAGTTTGCACTTAAAGATCTCGGTGATCTTCATTATTTCTTGGGCATTGAAGTTCACAAAGTTAATGATGGCATAGTACTAAGTCAAGCGAAATATGCTCAAGATATTCTTGCACGAGTTGGCATGACAGATTGTACAGGTGTTCCTACACCATTGTCTTCTTCTGAAAAAATAACCGCTCAAGAAGGAGATAAGTTGGGTTGTGATGATACCACCAATTATAAAAGCATGGTTGGCGCTCTGATGTCGACTCTCACAAGGCTGACATCTCCTATGCGATTAATAAGGTTTGTCAATATTTGCATGCTCAACCACTATACATCTTTACCGCTAAACGAATTTTGCGGTATGTTAAGAGTACTATGAGTCGGGTGACCTTCACGAGATCTAGTTCTACCTTAGTCTGCTTTCTCGGATGCAGATTGGGCTGGTTGTGTTGATGATAGACGCTCAAGGAGGGTTTACAGTGTTCTATGGTCCAAATCGATTTCTGAGTGCTAAGAAACAAGCTACAATCTCGGATCAAGCCGAGGCGGAGTATAAGTCTCATTGCCAATGCTACTGACATAAATAATATGACTTGGTCCTTTCTTACGAACTAGGAGTTAAGTCAAATCAAGTTCCATGTTTATGGTGTGACAATTTGGGAGCAACGTATCTATCAAATCCGTCTTTCATGCAAGAGCCAAGCATATTGAAATAGATTTTCACTTCGTCAGAGAACGGGTTCTGAACAAACAACTAGAGATAAGGTTCATTCCTTCAAAGGATCAAGTTGCCGATGGTTTTACAAAACCGCTTCCTGTAAAAACTTTTATAGAGTTTAGACATAATCTCAACTTAACTAAGTTGTGATTAAGGGAGGGTGTAAGAGTTAGAATTAGTTAGTCACACGAGTTGTGTTGATTACGGACTCTGTACTCCGTATCCTCTCGGTACTCTCCCTGTACTCCTGTATACACCGCATATAAATATACGAACGTGGGCCTCGGTAATCTATCCGAGTAGCCTCTGTCTACCTGATCAAATACTGAGTTTTACAAGCCTACCCAAATTGTTTGGTACAAAAGGATGTTAGTGTTGTTGTCGTATGCCCTTTTCATGGGCTATATTTGACAACTATAGGAACTAACCCTAGAAGCAAATGCTTCCTTGAATTAAACACCAGTGAAAATCAAACTACATAAACGAAATCATCAAACAGGACAACACACAACAGAAATCAAAATTGACTGAGAGGGCTACCTTCTTTTGGAGAAAAACCAGAGGGCTAACTAATCAACTAAACATGCCCGTGTGTTCCACAATGAAACAATAATGGAAACTCCAATGCCCCCCTTACATTTCGGACACTATTATGTCAAAGCGGTCCGTTTATGGTGCTGCAGGTTTGGGTTTTGGTGTCGTCGGCGATCCCCTCTGGCGTCGGTGCTCTCAGGAGCTCCTCTGCCTCGCGGCCGGCTTCTCCGAGCTCGAGGATCCGCGGATCTGTCGAGTTCGTCTCACCACGGCCAGGATCGGGTCAGCGGCGGTCCTGGAGGATGAAGATCTGCAGGTTGGTGTGTTGGTTCTCCGCAGCAACGGCGGCGAGATCTGGTGTAGGCTATTCGGAGCCGGCGATCGACGACTTCCCGCGTGCGTGTGGTGGCTCCAGGCGATCCAAGGTTGCTGGACCGTAAAGTCAGCCCACCGGTCCGTGCCGCAGTCCGTTTGAAGGATAGCGTTGGGCCACTGATTCGGAAAAAGCAGTCGCCGGAGATGGAGACGAAGAAGAGAGCGGCCGCCACTGGCCGACATGTCCATGCTCCGCCTCTTCATGCCGTCCGTGCAACAGAAGCAGCAGGTGGCCGGCATGTCCTTCTACGATTGTCACCAGCAGTGCCAACCCTGGTGCAGGAGGCACAGCACCCCCTTCTGCGATTGGTACCAGGTGGCCTGCACCATGGCCACAATACGATGAACTGCTGTGATTGCTACAGCAACAATAAAAGGTGTTCCCTGCTAACATTGTTGTCTCTGACTTTACAGGGCAAACCCCCTGCCCAGAAGATGACAGAGCAAAATTCTTGAATCTTCTTTTCAGACCAGTATGTAACATATTTATTTCCTATAAGAGGTTAACACATAAGAGAACTGAAACATCAGCAGACTCATCCAAACCCTTCTCTCATAATCTCAACGAAACCAAAATATTTCAACATCCATCAGTCATAACCAACCAGTTATTAAGAACAAATATTCAAAACACGACGCAAGAAGAAACTTGGGCAAACAATCCCCATCACCAGGTACAACATGGACCGATGATGAAAAGAAAACCGAAAGGTACAGTACTAAATAGTCGAATCAAGTCGTTCTGTCTTCACACCACTTGAAATACATAAATTACATGACAAACGAGATTGATTGAGGACTGAAGTACACTTCCCAGCAGACTCGGTGCAAGGTAGAGGGTAAATTCCCGCTCGGATCACGGCAATGGAGCCACTTCTGCATCTCAGCCAGTGGGAGTGTAGCTCTAGATACCTACAGGGCAATCATGGCGTCAGAAAAAACAATTTTCATACATTAAGATTAGATGAGACAATTTTGTATGATTCAAACAGTACAGACTAGCTCCACCATTGTGGAAATCTCCAAAGTTGAATCATCTCAACATTATTACTTATTAGACAAATCAAACAATAGAAACAGAGAGCTATAGGTAATTTGTACTGCAGTGGCACACCTTCAACTTCTATAATTGCACCTTCAACTTCCCTTTATTTATTTTTGCTACATCTGGTCCCCATAAAGGCTAAGAGATCAGTGGACATATGAGGGGTTCATGGAGTAGGAAAGCACAAACATCTGGTTTCTAGCTCATAGGCATTATTTTTGTAAATGTAGAACGCGCAGCCTAGTTACTAGTGGATCGCATTTAATCAAAATAAGGGATCATCATGATGCATCATCCTATTAAAAGATAGAATTCCTTCGGCCCAAAATAGAGCTCATTTTTACCATGCCCATCAAGAACAATTCTTCGACCACTACCTTTAATGACATTATGATAGTATAAGAAGTACAATTCATGGCTTTTCCTTTAAACTAAATTAGATCAGAAAATTTATGGTGAATCTAGTCATGCCATTTGGATCATGTGTTAAATATCTACCGTGATCACCCACAAAACATAGCTACATTTGGATCAGAGACTGGTCAATTTCATACGCAAGTTAGACTGCCAATGAGAGATATGATGAGAAAATAATTAAGCAAGCTGCTTAACACTAGAATATTCTGAAATAACTGCAAGCGAAACAATAAATACTACTGTACTACGCAATTTCAGGAAGGCATGCTCTGCAAAAATTGTGACAATCATTAGTTCACTAGGTTTTGCATATGATCCAAAGTGAGCAGCAATGTGAAATGGCATGGCTATATGCCATATAAATTGTTAGTTGTCAGTTAACTACACGGGGGAAACAGAAAACACTAATCAAAGGCAATGTACAAAGTGGCAAAAGCAAATAAAAAACATGAAGAACGGAAGAAGATGTATTTAATTTTAACATGAAATAATATCATCCTATGAATAGGCGCAGACTTTTGCACAG
The DNA here is from genome assembly GCA_030063025.1 of Avena longiglumis. NCBI lineage: Eukaryota > Viridiplantae > Streptophyta > Magnoliopsida > Poales > Poaceae > Avena > Avena longiglumis. The sequence continues at coordinate 19,590,635 of CP125978.1, read as the reverse complement.
AAAGGTACAGAATATTAAGTCATTAGTAATCTGAGGAGCTAGAGGAAGAACCTGCACTACCTGAGGGGGCTCGGGGAGTAGTTAGGAGGCAAACTAAAAGCAAGGCAGCTGGATGGAAGGGAAAGGCAAGAAAATGAGTACGTCCAATAGAGGGGGTAGAACACCAGCAAATTAAAGAGAGTGTGGATGGGTGAAGGCATGATGAAGAGAATGAAGAGATGTTGAGGAAGGGATGAGGAAGCATGGCCTGGAGAGATCACAAACTTCGCATCATCATCTGGAATGTGCGTGGGCTGAACTCGCGCGCTCGTCGTCTCGCCATCCGCTCGCTAGTTGACACGGCTGACGCATCGATAATTTGTTTCCAAGGAATGAAGATGGAAACGATCGGCATGAGGATCATACTTGAGGCGCTACGGCCTGATTTCGACGAACACATGCTCCTTCCGGCACTCGTGGAGGCATCCTATTAGGTTGGAAGAGCAAGGAAGTGACGCTCACAGATCAGACCCTTACCACAAACACTCTTTCGGCCAAGGTCTCCACCCCCTCAAGCTCGATCACCCCTTGGTGGATCACGGTGGTCTATGGGCCACAAGAAGACGCCGACAAGATTGAATTCCTCCGTGAGATTAAGGAGCTGCACGGCAATTGTGACGAGCCATGGCTAATATGTGGAGATTTCACCCTCATCTACAAAGATGAGGACAAGAACAATGGCCATGTCAACCAATGGATGATGGGCAAATTCCACCATGCCATCAACGACCTTGTGCTGAAGGACAATTACCTGAATGGCCGCAGATATACCTGGTCTAACGAGCAGACGCCGACGACGTTGGTCCACCTTGACCGCGTCCTTTGCACCGCTGAGTGGGAAGAGCAATATGGCGAATGCCACCTACGGTGCCTCGCCTCGGTCGTGTCCGACCACTGCCCGTTACTGTTGGACAGTGCTCCCATGCCTCAATCCCATCGCCGCTTCCACTTTGAAGATTACTGGATACGTCAAGACGGCCTCCATGAAATGGCGACAAACGCTTGGAACTCTGACCAGGACCTCGACCCGTTCAAGTAGCTCATGATCAGGTTGCATGTCATGGCTCGGAGGCTGGTCAGTTGGATTGCTAGCACGATTGGCAATGTCCGACACAAGATGGCCCTGTCTAGAAAGTTGGTGCTGCGGTTGGATAAAGCCCAGGAGGATAGGGCTCTGACCGCGGGCGAAAACTGGCTAAGGCGACAAACTAAGGTCTCCTACCTGGGGCTAACGTCACTCGATCGCACCATCGCACGGCAGCGTGCACGCATAGGGTGCTGAAAGACGGCGGCAATACTTCCTTCTTCCACCAGCAATGCACATACCGCCGTCGGAAGAACAGCATTCACAGCTTGAAGGTCAGGGACCTGATACTCACCGATCACCGCGACATGGCGGAAGCGGCATCCGATTACTATGACGGTCTGCTTGGCAAGGACGTGCCCCAAGACCACACCCACGAGCTAGAAGAGATCATGGAGCCAGCAGGCAACTTAGACGACCTCGATGCCCCCTTCGGGGCTGAGGAGATTTGGAACACCATCAAGCATTTGCCAGCGAGGAAAGCGCCAGGCACCGACGGGTTCACGGAGGAATTCATGCGCTCTTGTTGGAGCACCGTCAAGAATGATTTCGTTGCCGTATTCCAGCAGCTTTACGAGATGAGGGGGAGGGGATTCAGCAAGCTCAATCAGGCGCTCCTCACACTGCCTGCCTAAGTGTGCCGACGCGAGCCAACTCAGCGACTACAGACCAATTAGCTTGATCCACTTGGTTGCCAAGATCTTCGCCAAGATTCTCTCGCTGCACCTCACCCCCAAGCTTGCCACAATTGTCAGCCCTGTGCAGACCACGTTCATCCCGGACGGTCGCTGCACAACAACTTGCTTGTCCGTTAGTCCACACGCCTGTTGCACCACCTTGGAGCGCCACGTTTCATGCTGAAACAGGACTTGGCTCGAGCCTTCGACTTGCTGTCCTGGTCGTTCCTGTTCGAGGTGCTGAGAAACTCGACCTGAGTGACAGATTTCTTGGGTAGTTGGCCATCCTCTTCACCTCCGGGCACCAAGGTACTGCTGAACGGCGAACCTGGGCCAACCATCTGGCACTGGCGCAGGCTTCGACAAGGAGACCCCCTGTCGTCGTCTTCGACACTCTCGGCAAGCTTGTCAGACGGGCTATGGAGCTGGACATTCTGCAGCAACCGCACCCACGTCGCACGATCCCGTCCATCTCGCTCTACCCAGATGACGTGATCTTGTTCTGCCACGCAATGGCTAGCAACGTCGCAGCGGTGAAAGGCATCCTACAGCTCTTCGGGCAAGCCTCTGGTTTACAGGTCAACTTCAACAAGAGCTTAGCCACGTTGATTAGATACGACACGGAGATCGCAACGCCACTTCTACTGCCGCTGGGCTGCCCCATTGTCGAATTCCCTCTCACATACCTGAGAATCCCTTTCACGCTGCCTAGATCAACATCGGCATAGCTGCAGCCACTAATCGATAGGATGGCTGGCAAGCTGCCAACATGGAAGGCCTGGCTAATGCAGAAGCCGGGAAGACTCTCGCTGGTTAAATCGGTGCTTAGCGTAGCCACAACCCACCAGCTGCTGGTCCTCATACCTCCAAGAAATCCATCAAGGCCATGGAGAGAATCAAGAGGGATTCTTATGGGAGGAGAGAGGCCAAGGGCGGAAGCTGCCATGTAAACTGGCGTCGTGTTTGCAGACCGACCACACTTGGCGGGTTGGGAGTGCCGGACCTTGAGCTCATAGGGATTGCGCTAAGGCTGCGCTGACAACGGCTAGGCAGGACAGACACCAACCGCGCCTGGAGCGGACAGGACCTGCAACTCTCCGCGACGGAACGGGACCTCTTCTTCGCCTCCACCTATATGGAGCTGGGGGACGGCAGCACGGCTCGCTTCTGGGACGACCGATGCATCCAGGGTCATTCAGTACGTGATATTGCTCCACTCCTCTACGACTGCGTGCCCAAACGGCGGCGCAAAGCGAGGACGGTGGCGGACGTGCTGTGAATAAATGGGCATAAGACATACAAGGTGTACTTGGGATTCAGGAGGTGAGGCGGTATCTTCAACTCTGGCAACTCATATCCCCCATGATTCTGTCCATGGAGCCTAGCAAGCTGATTTGGAGGTGGACAGCAAGCGGGGAATACACCGCCAAATCGGCTTACCTTGCCTCCTTTCACGGCATTAGCAGCTCGGCATCCTGGAAGCTCATCTGGAAATTGTGGGCTCCCAACCAAGTCAAATTCTTCCATTGGTTGGCCGAGATGGATCGCTGTTGGACTGCGGAGAGGCTCGCGTAAAGACACCTGCAGCACCATCCCAGATGCCTCCTCTGCGACCAAGAGCTAAAGACAATGCTACACCTGATCATCAGCTGCCCATTTTCCCGTCAGGTCTGGCATGAGACCCTAGCCTGGATGCGCATGACATGCACCCCACCGGACCTCCCTCTTCGACTGGTGGACGAGAGCCAAGCAAGCCACCCCAAGAACCATGCACAAGGGGCTTGCTTCCACGACCTTGCTCATGCCTTGGATGATATGGAAACATCGCAATGACTGCGTCTTCGACAGAGCACAGCCTTCCATCTCGGCCCTAGTCGCAAGGATCAAGGATGAAGCCGCGCATGGATCCTGGCAGGAGCAAAAGGGCTGTGGGATACTGTATCAACGACGTGGGATGTACACTAAAACCCCACTAGCTGTAATGTTGTAGAGTAATCTGTCATAAACCTCCTAGGAGGCGTGTAAATTTTCCTATCTTTTCAATGAAATAAAATGCAAAGAGTCTTTTGCGTTTTCTCGAAAAAAAAAGAACCAAGATGCAGCTCCCGTGAGAGCATGATGGGAGGGTGGCCAGGTGGGCAACAATTAAGTCAAGGGTTGTAAAGAAACATTTAGAGCTCTCTCTTGCAATTTGGTGCATGAGGAATATCAGCAAAAAGTAAAGAAATACATGTTTTTGGAAAGCACAGTTCAGATACCTCAACATACATTCAGGAGAGCATATCTTGATCAGCTCCATCATGTTCACCACCAATACCTGTTTCTGCAATCATAAGTAAAGCAACCAAATGACATTCCAGTGAAAAGGTAAATAGATACAATGAGGCATCAAAGCGATATTTAGGTAACACATGACTGTAGTTTGGGAATTAACTCAGTTCTGAGATAAACAAAACCACAACCTGTCAAATTTAAAGAAAATACTCCCAAAACAGTAGAGTTTCAAACAATTTCTCCATTAGAAACTTAAGATTATTAGCAAGATAGCATCAATTGCAGTAGTGAATGAACAAGTATGACTAGATGTAAGCATCCAGATGTACCCATTGAGCCACTATTTGACATTTCGGTTGGTTCAAGTTAGTTTTTCATGTAGTGAAATTTAAATAGGTCACTAGCAGTCAACAATAGAATTAAGTTCAATTACTAACGAAAGAAAAAAAACATTGTTCAAATTTATGGATATACATATAATTCAATGATAAAGACAGTTTGCTAGCGCTGACCTGAACCATCTTGTTTAATGATAATAAAAATATGTGATGATGTATAAAAACATCACTGCATATTTGTTGACAAATCAGATATAATATAACGATGAACTGGTGACACAAAATCCTAAAGTACACTAGCTACCAACAGCAGCTCTGAATCACAGAAATAAAATGCTACCGCACACGCATCAGAGCAGAAACCCTACAGAACAGATCTGCAATATGTTGAAGAGGTCATCAAGCAGCAAAAAAAACTGATATTGTTAGCTTAACCTAAAAGGATGTGATCTGCATTCCATCAACCAATTATCGAAAATCGACGTGGTATTGTTACAACCACAGTATGAAGACATGCTATTACCTGCAGCATAGACACTTTCAAATGGATAGCAGATAACATGGGGGATGTCTTCGGTAATTTTACTGAACTGCAAGGACTCGAGCTGGACCATGAAGATGCCAGAACATCTCCGCAAGAAAACCACATTATTTTCCTCAGCATAAGCTATCACCCTAATATACCTGGAAATATTTTCCTGTGAATTCAGGCCAAGAAGCATATCCAGATCAATATTTCTTCTCAGCAACCACGAAGCAGTACTAGCAGAATTGGTATTCCTCTTCCATAGTTGGATGGTGTAGTCTGACAAGGAGAGTATACCCAACCCACCCTCTGCTCGCATAACCATCAAGTGGTCAACTTCGGGAAACATATCCATTGGTACCGGCGTCACAGCTAGGCTCTGTATATCCAAATCAACCTTGAGAATTACACTCAATTTCCCAAAGAGCAGCCAGTAAAGGGAATCCCCGACCAGAACGGAAGGCATGCTTGCATATTCCATGGCGTCGCCTGGAAACGGTGTTGACATGAGAATATTCCACACGGTGGTCTTAGACGAGTAAAATAAGACGATCGCTCGTGGATTTTCTTCTGGTGTGTAGGCTACCAGTACCACCTGGAAGTGGTGGGCATCTCCAGCAACGCGAATCACAGTCCCTTCAATCGGGGTTTCGAGCATGTAAAACTCCAGGGGAAAGGCAAAGCGGTGCTGCTCGTCGGTGATGGGATCCCACACCAGGATCTGGTCCTGCGAATAGTGGAAGATGAGCACGAGACCGTGGCGGCATCCGACGAGCCTGAAGCTTCTGAGGCCTTCCGGAGAGGAGAAGCGGCCGTGCGGGACACGATTAGGGGGCTCCATAGTGGGTTGTAAGTGGATGCTGCCAGCACGCTCACGGAATAAGCCGAGCAGAGGAGGGTTGCTGCGGTGGTGGAGGCGGAAGCGGCGGATGAAGCCGCGGTCGGAGATCTGGCTAAACCAGCGCTTGCAGATGGCGGCCGCGCAAGGGAGGGAGGACGGCTGCGGGGGCAGGCGGAGGAGGATCTCGGAGAGAAGATTATCATCATCAAGCGGTTGCGCCGCCACCGGCAACATCTCGCCCTCCTCAGATCCCATGGTGGGAGTGGTGGAGTGGAAGCAGGAATGGGGGATTTTATTTTTTGCCCTCCTTTACTTGGGGACTTTATAATTTGCCATCATTTACTTTGACCTTCCTTTTTTGCCATTGCATTTGATGAATTTCCCTTCTGTATTATTTTATTTTCTTTTTAGGAGATTGGCAAAATCTGCAAGACAAATATACCCATGACTGCAGACCCAACCCAATCCAAATCGATTGCCCATTTCTCCCCTGTTTAGAACGAGGACCTAAAGAACCCCAGCTTGCCGCCGCCGTCAGCACCGCCGCACCTTGCCCTACATTGCACCGATGTACCTCTGCCGCTCACTGCTGGCCCCCAGCGCGCCTACCCCTGCAGCTTGCCGCACCTGTATTTACATTGAGATGGTCTGTTAGTGGATTTGAGGACGATTTTGAAGTTAATTACGTACTTCACTGAGCAGAACAGAGGTTGTGTATAAGTTCTGAAGATCACGCGTATGAATATCAGTTACTTCCCATCAGCTGTACTCCTCTATACTTCGCTACTGTTAGCCGCTTTGATATGATATCTACTCCCTCCGTTTGAAAATATAAGAATCTATACACTAAAACATGTCTAGATGCATCTCATTCACAAATCTAAAACATCTTATATTTCCAAACGGAGGGAGTAGTTAATAATATACTGCTCACATCTAGCATATGCTTCTCTTACAAAACAAATTGTTAGAGGAACAGGGACGAGCGACGAATCAAAATGGGAGCGGCGACCAGCCAGCTCGTCGCTGACGGCCGGAGCCCCTAAATCCTAAACCCTAGCTCTTAGCAGAGGGGAAGAGCGACATGAGCGGGTCGTACCTAGCATCCCGGGGGAGAGCTCTCCTTTTGCCATGGAATCCCCCGCCGACCCCTGTCTCTACCTCCGGCCGCCATGAAGGTTGCCGCTGCCATTCTGGTAGAGGCGGCCGCGCTGCTCTGTTCGAACTGGAACGAAGGGGCCTAGATGGATGGATCCAGGTCAAACAGGTTGCAGGGTATTTTTGTCATTGAATGTAGGGCCCGGCAAGTTAGGGGGTAAATCATCAAATGCTGAAGGGAAGTGTGGCCAAATAAAAAAAAAGGTCAAAATAAATGAGGGCAAATTATAAAATCCCAAAGTAAATGGGGGCAAATTGTGAAGTCCCCAAATAAAGAGGGGATTTTATTTTTTGCCCTCCTTTACTTGGTGCTTTATAATTTCCCTGATTTACTTTGACATTCCCCTTCCCCATCGGCGTGAACATAGTTTGTGTGACGCTATGTTTCTAACCTTTTAGGTCATTGTGTTTTATTATGGTATGTTTTTCGGAATGTCTGGTATTATTATGTAGCATTAGGAGCTGCTATATAATATTCTTCGTTTTTCCAGCCAAGTGTTTTTCTCTTGTCACCTTGAAAATGTAGGTGGAGTTCTAGATGTGCTAAAATATATTGCTGGAGCACTTTTTCTCAATTCACCGCTTAAGATTGATGCCACTTTCAAAGATTGTTCAAACTCTTGGTTCTTCTTTGATTGATACTTATATATCTATACCTAATAATAAAGCACGAAGTGTTTCTTCCGGACTAACACTTTTTTAGACCGTTTTGTCCCTATCCGTGCAAAAATATTAACCACTATACCACCCACGAGTTAGGTAATTGATTTATTTTTTTCAACTGATTGCGTCGTTTGGTAAAACTAAATAAATAGAAGAACCGGAGGTACGTACCGGTTCGTTGGTCTTCTTCTCTCCCAACCGAGCGATACATCGTCTAGGTCACGCATGCGCCTGCGGCGGCCAAGCGTGCTGGATCCTAGATCGATCTGAAAACAGTCCGGCTGATCCCAGGAAAGCAATGCACTTTTTTTTTCCTAATCCGATCCATAAGCTGATCAATATGTTGGTTATGTGCAGCTGCTTCCACTCACGATTGATCTCGCGATGATTGATTTTGTCTATCTGCTTGCTCACGTGTGATTCTTTGCTAAGCTTCTAGGAATAATTTTCTATGTAGCTCTACTAGCGGATTGCCTCAATGATTAAATTAGGGTGTGAGCCGGATGTGCTGAAGTTATATACAGCTTTTAGATAGCCCTCATGATAGACTCATTAAGATAAATACTTTTTTGATAGACTTTTATGCATCTCATCTAATCTTGTAAATATAACAGTTTCTATCAAAGAAGAAATATCTGTTATGCTATTGTATTGCAGCATCCAATTTCTCTTGACTTCAGATTTTAGCGTCCAAATTATTATGGTTGTTTAGTTGGAAAGAAAACTTGTCTAATAACATTTCAGTCTGAAAGAAAACTTGCCTAATCACATTGTAGGTATCGTATAGATAAACAAACAAGCAAACATAAGAGAGGAGGATCTCAATGGTTCCATATTTGAGCCCACATTTGGTCAGTCAAGGTTAGATTTTCCTTATATCTTATTACTGAATTTATATCTTATCACATGGGCGAGGATTTTTGAGTGACTACCATCTATTTCTCTCCGGGTGCAAAGCCAAATTATTATGGTTGTTTCAGTCTGAAAGAAAACTTGCGTAATAACATTTCAGTCTGAAAGAAAACTTGCCTAATCACATTGTAGGTATCGTATAGACAAACAAACAAGCAAACATAAGAGAGGAGGATCTCAATGGTTTCATATTTGAGCCCACATTTGCTCAGTCAAGGTTAGATTTTCCTTATATCTTATTACTGAATTTATATCTTATCCATGGGCGAGGATTTTTGAGTGACTACCATCTATTTCTCTCCGGGTGCAAAGCCAAATTATTATGGTTGTTTCAGTCTGAAAGAAAACTTGCGTAATAACATTTCAGTCTGAAAGAAAACTTGCCTAATCACATTGTAGGTACCGTATAGACAAACAAACAAACAAGCAAAAGAGAGGAGGATCTCAATGGTTCCATATTTGAGCCTACATTTGATCGGTCGAGGTTAGATTTTCCTTATATCTTATTACTAAATTTATATCTTTTCACATGGGCGAGGATTTTTGAGTGACTACCATCTATTTCTCTCCCGATGCAAAGCCAAATTATTATGGTTGTTTCATTCTGAAAGAAAACTTGCCTAATAACATTTCAGTCTGAAAGAAAACTTGCCTAATCACATTGTAGGTACCGTATAGACAAACAAACAAGCAAGCAAGAGAGAGGATGATCTCAATGGTTCCATATTTAAGCCCACAATTGATCCGTCGAGGTTAGATTTTCCTTATATCTTATTACTAAATTTATATATCTTATCACATGGGCGAGGATTTTTGAGTGACTACCATCTATTTTTCTCCCGGTGCAACGCACGGACATTTGTGCTAGTAGATCAATAAAATTATATTTGCATATCTCTCTCAAATTAATGCTTATATCTTATAAAGTGTTCACAATAAATTAAAGCAGTTCAAGAAAGGAAGAAAGCATGAGAGATACAAAGGAGAGAATGAAGATAGATATATCAAAACCTTGCCACCAACGGTTAATGCTTAAGAAACGGTGTGGCAAGCTGAGTGGGTGACCATGTTTGGAGAAATATTACATAGTGAATTTATCACATGAAAAACCATCAGCGTTGGTCTGCCGGTTGACAGGATTGATCTGGACCATTGGACTATTTGCCAAAGCATCAAGTAATTTAGACTCTTGGATGGCATGATCTGAGGGTGCTGGTTCACCCGCGTGCCTTTGTTTTGGTGCACATGGAAAATATAATGTTTGCTCATTTATGGAGTATAAGTAGTAGCAATAGATGATCCAAAACAGGGGCGAAGGCAGGAATACAGCTTAAGGAGGGCCAACCATGGTAATCAGCATTAGGGGGGCCAACCGTGGTAATTATCCCTTAAAAATGTTTTTGACCAAGCTTAGGTATAAAAATTAGCTTGCTGCAGCAGCATGCATAGGAGGCCAAGGCCCTGCTCGTCCCCTGGCTCCGCCACCGATCCAAATGCTATAGTTTTTTGTATATCTTCGGACGAGGACAAACAAGGCTAGTTTTCAGGAAGACTCCTATAAATATAAGGAATGTGGGTTTTTAGTAATAAAATCTAAAATAGGTCTTTTCCGAGTGTAGATATTTGGCTCACGAACTCCAGTGATCCCGGTTTTCTAAAAAGTTTGAAAATCATATTTATGAGTTAAAAAATGAAAAAAAATATCATCTATAGCAAATGAGTGTCTCCCATAAACGTGCAAAATATTAATTTGAAATACTTTGTATTCTAAGCTACAAAAATGACAATAGTCTAGATCTAAGCATGCATATCTTTATCTCCAAATTTACCAGATTTTGTTATTTTGTGTAGCCCACAATGTAAAGAATCTTGCCTCGCGTTTTTGCATGCGTGTAGGATACACCATTGTCTGTGACCAGATTTTTTTTTCAAATATTTAGAAACAGATAAATATGATTTTTTTTATTTTAAAAATAAAGAGATCAATGGAGCTCAGGAGTCAAAGACACTTTCCAGTCTTTCCCATTCTATCTAAAGTGTTTGAAATGGGTAATGTAAGGAATCTACGTGTATCTGATTGAAATGGATAGTATAATGAATCTACTAGTGTTTCTATAGAATCTTTTCAAGAGTTATTTCTTTGAACAAAGCTATGCGATTATAATGTAAATCAGCCCCTATCCATTATAAAAATGTGTTTCGCCTCATCATACTACCTATGCACAAATTTGCATATCTCAAAGCAAAGGTGGTTACCAACGCTTAGTCTTACAAATTACCTTAAGCCCTTCATGATCACAACCAGATGGTTCTTTTTTTTACCAGAAATAAATGAGACCTTCAAACTCTTCAGAAGCTAACTAGGAAAATATTTCAACTGTCAGCCAACTCATCAAATCCTTCACCACGTCTCAAAGAAAAAGAAGGAAAGTATGCACTGCCAGCAGCAAAAATAGCATTGCCCTCGCCTGGTTAGGTCACCAACTACGCAATAACAAACAGCACCAGGCAAGCAGGTGCAGCATCAAGTAGGCAGAATCAGATAAAATTCAACAAAAGCACAATACGGAAAGTAAGCAGCCGACCTGATACAACATGGAACACACAGCGCATAATGTAAGCAAAGACCATCAGGCACGCAAAGATTGCTTCAACATGCTTGCTAATTGTGTCGGTGGAACAATTCCGAGAAAAGTCGCCATGTCTTGTCCGGAGCAAGTCACTGTACCTTCATCATGCCAGTTGGCTAACGGTGTCCAGAAATATGATAAAGAAAAACAGGGGGAACTTAGAGTTTAACGGTTTCACTTTTCATTTGACTAGTTTGTGCTACCTACAGGGTTGATCTCCGCATGAAGCATACAGGATAGAAGATCCTACAGCAAAGCAGCACACTTTCCTGCATCTCAGCAACCAGAATACAAGTCTAGACACCTGTTGAGCAATCAATGTCATTAGTCCAGCCAATCTGTATGATTCATTCATGGAAAAGCAGTTAAAGTTATACTCACATTTGTCTGAAAAATGCACCAAAAACCAAGGTTGGTCACAGAAGTATTGTAAAACAGAATAACAGCAACAGAGAATATAAACAGCTAGTGTAGCAGCCACACTTTGAACTTCTATTACTAGCATAAATTCTCGAGTAATTTTGCCATCTGGTCTCAGTAGAGGCTATGACACCAATGGATCAAATAACTCCTACAGAGGCAAATCTTGAACCATCTACGTTGCCAAATCACTTGAGAAGTTCTTCATTATCATGGACATATGAGTGGCTCATGGATTAGAAAGCAGAAAATCCTGAATCTAGCTCATAGGCAGATTTTTCAGAAACATACGAGTTAACTGGGCACTAACAAGTTTAATTAATTCAAATTCACGCCATAGAAGCCTCAAGCAAGGGAGAATCCATCATCTTATTAATTGACACCTCCTTTGGTACAAAACAGAAGTCATTTCTTGCACTGCACATCACAAGAACAACGCTTTGACCAGACCGCTACTTCTAATGATAATATGTTTGTAAAAATAAAAGTTGCAAACATGATGAATCTAGTTTTGTCACTTTGATCATGAGTTCAGCATTGTGTATTAAACATGTATGGTGGCCAAGTTGAAGAAATTAGACTGCACACAAATCATAACTACGTGCAGTTTAAACCAGACAACTATACTGGTGTCTAATGGCCAATTACATATGCAAGTTAGATCGGCAACAAGGGATATGCTGAGAAAATGTTTAAGCAAACCGCCTACCACTGGAAAACAACCATAAAACTACAATAACTGCAAGCAAAATTATAAGCATGTTTTTCTTCAAGACTTAATGTATACATATCGTTTGTGTAATATGAAAATCATTACAAAATCCAAAATAAGCGGCAATGTCAAATGGCAGAGCTGTAAGAATGTATAAATAAAGGATAGTGAAGACTGTCCGGGTACTAATTATCAATTGTTTATGTAGATGAACAGCATACAGATCACACTAGGACTTGATAGAGCCATAGAACAGAAAAGTACCAATCAAATGCAATGTAGCAAAGGAAATGGGAAGTGTTCATTTCTTGCTACTACTTAAGATGAAAGCATTCTCATCTATGATCAGTTGAGCATGTACGAACATATGCAGAAATATGGATATCAGGAGGGTCCTAAGCCCATTGGTTATCTGACTAGCTAGAGGGAGAAGCGGCTACACTTCCAGAAGGACCTGGAGAAGTTCTAAGAAGGAAATAAAATGGGCGTAGAAGGATAGAAAGGACGCAAGCGAAGAGCACATCCAGTGCAGACGGGAAGAACTTCAGTACATGCATATAAAAAAAAGTAGCTGGGTATAAGCATGATGAGTGGAACGGGAAACTGCTGATGAAGGGATGATAAAGCAAGGCCTGGAGAAAAGATCCAAGACGTAGGGCATGACGGGAGGCGGGCAGGTGAGCAAAAGCTGAGCAAAGGGTCATAGAGAGAACAAGTCCTCTCTTGCAATTTGGTACTTCAGAAATAGTAAGAAGAATATTTCTGACAAGAACATTTCAGATAGCTCAACTTACATGCATATGACAAGCTTACCTGCTCAACCAGTAGACCATAATAGCATATCTACCAGACAATCATCTATGCATTGTGCAAAAGGTTAGCTCCACCAGGTGCACCACCAATGCCCATTTCTACAAGCATAGAATTCAAACAAGCAATGACATTCTAGCGAAAAGCCAACTAGATACAAGAAGGCATCAAGAAGATATTTAAATGAAATCACAGCCACAGGTGAAATTATGGAAAAACAACTTGGGTTTGATACAACTGTAGGAGTGTATATATAAATAACCAGAACTATTGTCAAGTTCAAAGAATATCCACAGACTGACATATCATAAATATGAAGAACAAGCACATTCGGTTTTCATTAGCTAATTAGAAAAGGTAAGCTATCTAGAATTATTCTTAAGCTTGTTTGACGCCATATTGAACAAAATTAAATATGCTATTACCAATAAATCCTAGCAACAGAAATGATCATGACTATTCAGACTTGATGCTTCAAATAAATTTAGCCTTAAAAGATGAAATGATCTCAATTTATTAAACACTGAGTGTAATTAGATTTGCTACTTGCAGCAGGACTCTCCTACAAATGATAAAAAAATAATTGTTTCGTAAATTTTTAAACGACGTCCCACTACAATTGTACACTTCTTACATATGTCAGTAGGCAGGTAACAACGAAAATTAGTCCAATCATTATGCAAAGAATTTACAAAAGCAGAACTGGTGATTATGCACCACTAGCAAATATCGTCCACATCGGAGCAATTAGATGAACGACATTGCACAAGCATTAGGATAGAACAGTAAAGAGCAAAATTGCCATAAGTTAAAAAGATCATCAAGAAGCACAAGAATAAATGGAGCGACACTACTAATAATTGTTAGCTTAACACGAAAGGATGTGGACAGAATTTCATCAACCAAGTATGTGAGAATAACTAGGTTTTGTTATACCCAGTGTAAAGACATGCTATTACCTCCAGTATAGACCCATTCCAATGGTTGATGGAGAAACCAAATTTCCGTATCGAATGTCTTCTCGAACTTCAGCGACTCAAGATGAAGTGTGAAGTGGCCGATAACTGTCCACAGGTACAGCACATTACTGTACTCAGCATGCCCTATTATCAATAAGGACTTCTTCTCCTCTGGACCCAGGGGAAGTAGAGTGTCGAGTTCGATAGTTCTTCCCAGCGCCCATGAAACAAGACCATCACAATCGCTCTCCATCTTCCATAACTGAACCTTGCAGCCTGACTTGGCAAGAAAACCAAGCCCACCACCCTCTGCCTGAATAAACATGCACTGGCAGCCATCCTTCCTATCAAACTCTGAAGGCACCGGCATCACAGATAGCATCTGCCTGTGCAAATCGAACCCAAGGATTCTTGACGAACCGCCGGAAATGAACCAGTAAACCGAATCCCCAACAGGCACAGCAGGCACGCCGAAAAAATCGGTGTCCTTCAGCACCTCATCTGGAAGCAGAGTGGAGACGGGATTACCCCATGAGCCAGTCTCCGATGAGTAGACGCAGGCGATGGCTCGTTTACGGTCATTTTCGTCGAAGCCTACCAAGGCCACCTGGAAGTGGTGGACGACTCCAGCGGCGCGAATCACCGCCCCCTCGATCCGTCTCTCCTGCATGTCCCTGAGGAACCCCCGGGGAACGGCGAGATGGTGCTGGTCGCCGGTGACGGGGTCCCACACCAGGAGCTCCATCCGGCACCAGAGGATTATGAGCACGAGGCCGTGGCGGCAGTTGAGGGGCCTGAAGCGGTAGTAGCCGACGAGCTGCAGGGAGAAGCGCTCGGCGGGGACGCGGTCGGGGGCCTCCAGGGTAGGCACGAAGTTGACGCGGGGACGTTGCAGGTCCGTGCGGAAGCAGCCGAGGATTGGAGCGCTGCGGCGGTGGCGGAGGCGGAAGCGGAGGAAGCCGGGGTCGGAGATGATGCCGCGCCAGCGCGTGCAGACGACGGAGGCGCGCGGGAGGGAGGACGGATTCGGGGAGAGGCGGAGGAGGATCTCGGTGAGCAGGTCGTCGTCGTCGAGCGGCCGCGCTGACGTCGAGCGGAGGCGGAGGCGGAGAGGGCTGCCCGTCATCTCGCCCTCTTGTTTTTTTTTCTGTGTGGAAGGAAGGCTCTCGAAGTGCAGGTGACACCGGACAGAAGGAAATTCACGTTGCGATTGAGATTAAGCCCCAAATGTTGATTTCAGCGAGCGAGAGAGGAAGCCCATTACAGTTAAGGAGAAAGCCCACCGCTCACAACAGCGTACGCTGTCCTAAAACAAAATTTTAAAACAACGTAGGTATAACTTCATATGTATACGAATATGGCCATCTAAGAAAAATGTAGAGGCATGCTTTTTTTTTAGAGGAGTAGAGGCAATTTTTTTGCGAAAAAGGCATAAAGCCAAACATTATCTGAAACCAACCTTTACAAGAACATTTTTAAAAAAAAACATAAGTTTTTAAAAAGTTTAGCGCCATCTTCCTTCTGCATTCCTCGACAAACAGAGGCATACTTTTAACTGAATAAAATGTACGGCGTAGTTCACTATAAATTTTAGTATGATAGAACCCCTAAAAGCTTCTCGGGAATAAGAAAAAATCTCCTAACAAATACATAGTAGCAACCTAAATGTTTGTTGGACCGGTCAATTTATATATATATACATATATATATATATATATATTAATTCAAAATAATGCGGCGTCTGAAAAATTAAAAAGATCGGTCATGTTTTTTTCATCTAGATTTTGATATACCGAAGGCGACGGAAGGGTTTCCTGGAGCTGGTGGTGAGGACATTCCCGACATGCCGACCACGTGCTCGCCAGCGTCAACCTAAAGAATCATCAAGCTTCCGTAGTCGCCCCGAAAGATGCGAATGAGCCGGAGCCTGTGGAGATTGACTTCGCGACCGAAATGCCCTTCAGTGCAACTCGAGAGGGTAACCGAAGAACTTCAAAGTTGATACCTACAACCTTGAATATGAGGCAGAGGAGGAGGGGTACAAGGCGCTCATCGATGCTGCGGGTGACGATGATGACGAGGGGATGACTGAAGCCGTGAAACACGCAGCCTCGCTACGCAGGGTCTGACTCCGAGTCGCCATGATGCACAAGCTGAAGGTTCCGAGGTTGCTAAGTAGATCGCGTCAGCCGACAAAACATTCAGCTCATTGTATGTGATGAATGAACCAAGTTTATGTGTGTGTTTTATGAACACTTCTAATATTGCAATGTCTTAGCTGTTTTATGCTTGCATGTAAGCTTGATCATACATATGTCTTAGCCTTTGAGGTCATGCTATGAGTGACATTAATCATACCTTTGTGGTTCTTATCTCGAAGGTGACAAGCCCTGAGGAGTTGGGACAATTTAGGCCAATCATCTTGTGCAGTCTGATATATAAGATTTCATTGAAAGTCCTGGCAAACCGGCTAAAGGTGTGTTTACCAAAGATAATTGTTGAGGAATAGTCAACGTTTGTACTGGATAGATTGATCACAGACAACATCATTGCCGCTTACGAGTGCTTACACTTTATGAGGCGGAATAAAGCAAAGAAGCATCACTTCTGTGCACTAAAGCTGGATATGAGGAAGACATATGACCGGCTGGAGTGGTGATACCTAGAAGCAGTGATGCTTAAGTTGGGATTCCATAGTGTGTGTGTCAAGATGATCATGAGGCTTGTCACCATGGTATCCTTCTAGGTGTTGTTCAATGGAGAGAGATTGTGGCAATTCTTACCGTCTCGGGGGAGGGGGAGGGTACGATAAGGGGATCCAATATCTCCATATCTTTTTCTTACTAGTAGCAGAGGGCCTTTTATGCCTTTTAAAACACCACAATTTATCATCAGAGCTCCAAGGACTTATGGTGGCACCGTCGGCTCACCTTCTTTTCGCCGATGACAACCTGCTGCTTTTCAGGGCAGATACGGAGGGTGCGGATAAGGTACAACAGCTACCGGACAACTGGGATAAATCTTCTAACTTCTTTAGTGTGGGATGTCCGAGTAGTTTAAAGGAGAGTGTCAAAGGAGTATTGAATGTACATAGTGAAACTTTGAATGATAAGTACCTAGGGATGCCCTCAGAGGTAGGTAGGTCAAAGAATGGTGCTTTCAAGTACATAAATGACAAGATTTGGAGTAGAATCCATGGGTGGATGGAAAAAATCTTACCAACAGGTAGCAAGGATGTGCTGATCAAATCGGTGGTCCAAACAATACCTATCTTCTCTATGGCAAGTTTCAAGCTATCGAAGGGATTGCGCGAGCATATTTACTCGATGGTGAGAAAGTTTTGGTGGGGAAGTAAGGAGGGAGAAAAGAAACCATGATGGGTTTCTTGGAAGGATATGTGCAAACCAAAGCATATGGGAGGCTTGGGTTTTGGAGATTTCGAACTCTTCAACCTCACACTATTGGCGAGACAAGGATGGAGGATGGTACAAAATCCGTCATATTTGAGAGCTCGACTCCCGAAGGCCAAGTACTACCTTGAATCAGATTTATTGAGCACAGAGGTCGAATCTTCCTCATCGCAGATTTTGGAGATATCTGCATGAGGGGCTGGAGGTCCTGAAGCAAGGGCTTGTGAGGAGAATTGGGAACAGTGTAACACCCTCAGAATCGGACCTATGCAAATTTGGGCACAATTCACCAAACCCGCATAGAAACGATTCAAAGGTGCCCACCAGGCACTTTCGTGCGGGTGGAAAACGAAGTAATAACATTACACAACAGTCCTCGATGGGACCCACGAGCAGATATATATAATGACTCAAAGAGTCAAGAATACGAATATAATATACAAGATCCAAATCACCTTGAAAGCGATAGGCGTCCACTACGGACAAGATGCAAATGGGGCTAAGAGCCACGAAGAATAACCAATGGCGTCCATAACCCTGCCAAGCCGGAAGGGTAACCACCTATGGCGTCGATCTCAAAACACCGCTTAACAAAGGGTGCCGACAAAGGCAAGCAGAAAACAAAGAAGGGCGTCGATCGAGGCGATGCAGCGAGGCTAGAATCGGCGGTCCTCGCCTACATAGGTATGGTGGATTTGGCGGCGTGGCATGCACTAAACAACCTATAGAGACTCGATACAATCGGCGGATATCGAGAGAGGGATGAGAATGACCTAACGGATCCAACTGAAGCTAACACCAAACAAACCCATCTGGTGTTTCCCCTCGAGACCAAACGAGAAGTCAACCGAGGAACTCACGATTGGCGGTTTACTTATTCGATTATAGTTGCGGCACTTTACTAGTCGGGTTTAAATAATCGTCACGATAAGGTAAGCGATGGGCACTTTTAGTTAACCATTCCGTTATAGTTGTAACTCTTACTAATCGGTGCGAGATAGCATGAGATAAACCCAAAACCCGGTGATTGTTGGTACTTTTATTCAGCCAATTCGTTGTAGTTGCAATACTTACTAGTCATATACAATTGTATGGCGACAACCAAACAAGCAATTGTGGGCGTATTAATTAGCCATTCCGTTATAGTGGAGCTGATTACTAGTCATTATAAGTCAAGTTGATAGCGATAAACTTTAGTTATGCTTGTCTATGATCGAGATCATGCTCCAAGTCGTCCATATCCATGGACACGGCTTTGAGAAAGTTTTACCCGGGTGCACCAATAGCAACACACTCGATCAACCTCGGAAAAACCAAATCAAAACCCAACGAGGCTTTCACGTTGAACAATCACGAGATTGAGAATTATTTCAGGCCACCCTTAAGTAGAATCATAGGAGTAAGCAAGCTCGAGGCGGCCTCAAGGTCTGCGTCGGTGGCTGTGGGAACCCCAAGCGGGGCTTGTCGACACCAGCGTAAACACTCGCTTCAAAAGCGATCACGATTAATTACCTCGCACAATCGTAAATAAAGCAGTAAACATGGCATAAGTGCAGGATAGTAAAAACACCTCAAACTAGTTTGTGGCCCCAAGAAATAAGACTGAATCAAGCTCGGCTCAGGGGTCCCATATACCTCCCGGATGTGGATAGCGCATAAAAATCAAGGAGCAATTATCAAGTACTGGGTCTTACGGGACACAAGTGGGCGTTCGGAAACCAAATATTATCTATCACCCACCGATGCCTCTGCTTATTCAATTTTAGTTGTTAAACAGAAAGTAGAGTGACGATAAGTAAAACTAGAATCATCTCCAACATCAACAAGCGGCAATACATCAGCAACGGTGGCATATGACACACAACTTGAGCAAGCAACTACGACGCGCCAAGTCCAACTATCTACCAAACAACAGGTAATAGGATGTGGCCGAGGCAATATAGGGCTGCGGTATATATCAGTACGGAATCTAAAGCATCGCATAACGAGATAGCAATAGATCAACAGGAGGAAGTAAATTACTATAAAAGTAAGATAGGTAGAAAGGGGATGCTGCTTTGAAAACATTGTCGAAAGGTTCATCCGAAGATCGGGGCGAAGCTCACATCAACTCAACGGTCCAATCCGCGAAGAAGCAAAACACTAGAAGAAACACCGGATGCGCTATTTAATAAAACGACAGAAGATCGGCATGATGCATGTATGATGGATAACATGGCAAAGGTGCGATGCAATTAGGTCATATTAAGCGGAACCGGGGTCCCGGCAATTAATTATATGGTTCATGTGGTTTATCTACCCCGTAATTTAAATGTTGTTTAACATGGTAGAAGATATCATCGGGTTCGCTACACAAATTTAAATGAGGCCAATATGAGACTAGATTTGCCCGCATATGGGCCCCATATTTAATCATTAGGTGAATCGGCATAAGGCCCCCAAACCACAGATATGCATGCGAGATGAACGATTTAATGCAACAAGTTGATATCATTTATAAAATAGGGTATCGAGGGAAAAGGGTCACACATTTAGGGTTTGGCGATCTTGTTTTCGGGGTTCGGTTGAGGTCGGTCTCGGGGCGAGGTCCGCGGACTTGGGGTTCCGGGGTTCGACGGAAACATTCTCGGACTCCGGGAAGGACTTGGTTGGGTGTCGTTCCTGTCGCATTCGCGGTCTCCGGGTCATGTCGATGGTCCTGGTATTCAGAGTGGAGAACTTGGCGTTCGGCGGCGAAGTGCTCGGTGTTCCGTGAGGTAGACCCTGTCGCGTCCGGGCAGAAGGTACTTGTCACCACGGTTCTCGGTGGGGTCGTGCTTCGGTGTCGGAAGAAGTTCTTGGTGCTTCACGAGGAAGATCTTGTCGGTTCTACCTCGAAGGTCGCGTGGTTCCGTGACGGAGGACTCCGGGTTCAGTTCGCGGTTCCTCGTCGATGGTTCGGGTCATGGTACTCGGAGGAGATCTTGGCAATGATCTTGGCGTCCGGAAAGGGTACTTGTCGCACCGGGGTTCAGGGTTCCGTGTCGATGGCCTCGGCGTTCTTGGTTTCCGGGGTCGGTCTTGATGTCGCGGTACTTGGTTACCGTTAGTGCGGTCGTGGCGTTGAAGGGAACTCGAAGTCCGCGACGGGTTTTGTCGGAAGCCTGGGCTCACCTTCACACGTGAGCTATCTTCGTCAAAGAGCTGGTCCAAAAGCGACAACAAGGGCCACTTTGATACACAAGCAATCTGCAATGACAAGGGTTCGAGATGTGTCCTAGCATCAAACAGAGGTACCAAAACATCTCCTCCTGCGGCGATGGACACGGGCGTGCGAAGGAAGCGCGGAAGCGAGTGACAGCGGCGAGGCCGGAGGCGTCGGCGAACTTGGCCTGGGAGGTCGACGGGCCGGGCGCCGCGAGACGGAGAAGAAGCGAAGACGGCGCTGCGGCTGGCGAAGCCTGCAGCTCCGTGGCGGCGGGGCTCGGAGGAGAGGCAGGCCACGGCGGGAACAGGTCGGGGCAGGAGGTCCAGCGAAGGCGCCGCCCGGCGATGACGGCGGGCGGCGGTAGTTGGTCAGGCCGGAAGCCGGGCGGCGGCAGTGGACGGGCTCGAGGCGGTTGTGGCGAATTAGAAGCCTTGGGCACGGTGGAGGGAGCCGGGAGACGGGCGGCGCTGGCGGTGGTTGGTCGGGTGGCCATGGTGGCGGCGCTCGGGTCCGGCGTGCAGGAAAACTGGCGGGCTCGGGCTTGTCAGGTAGGCGGGCAGAGGGAGGCTGGCCGGGGCGGGCTCGGGCGGAGTGTGGCGGCAGTGTGGCGATGGGGAGGTCCATGGCGTGGCGTGTGGCAGAGAGGAGGTGCAGAGGGCCGTCGGCGAGGTGGTCGTCGCGGGCGGCGGAGGGAGGCCTTGGAGGAGAAGGCGGAAGGGAGGGAAGGATGCTAGGAGGAAGACGACGGAAGGCTCGGGTTGGTGGGGGTTGCGCGGGGCAGGGGTGGGCCTGCAGGTGGGGCCGGGCGCGCGCGTGGCGTGAGTGTGCAGGGGCGTGAGTGCGGGACCGGGGACAGGGGGGCCGGCCTGGCAGCGTGCGCGCATGCGTGCTAGTGTGTGTGAGTGGTGTGTAGGCTGGTGGGGAGGGTGAGAGTGGGGTGAGGGAGAGAAAAAGGGAGGGAGAGAGAGAGGCCACGTGGCAGGGTGTGATTGGAGGGTGGGGAGGGACAGCTGAGGTGGCAAGATACTATTGGTTGGGGTGATGTGGCTGGGAAGGTTGGGTAGGATTATTGGTAGGTTTAGGTTTTGCTGGGGTGTCCAAGACGGACCGTTTTAGTTTTCCTGGGGCGGTCGTTCGGGTCAATCGGCCCGTTCGACTGCCCCGCACAAAAATAATTTAATATTTTTAATTGATTGCGACGGATTTTGTAAATAGTTTTTGATAACAAAATATCCGGTTGCATCCGGGGTTTTTGGCGTTTGAATAAGAGACGAGGCGTTTTATAAAACAAAACGGGCGTTGCAAACACAGTTTTGGCAAACAATGCATGATGATGACGAAGCAATGCACAAATTCAACGCGATTTTCTAGTAGTGGTTTTGCGGGATGCCACAAACAGAGAGTCTACAGATCCGTGGAATGACCAATGGCTGCCTTGTGATGGTATGCTTTGGCCACTAGTTTTCCTTACATGGATCCCGGAAGTGCCGCCTTGTCGGGTCTCTGACTTCATTGATAGGAGCACGACAACGTGGAAAGAAGAGAAATTGCGGAAGCATATTATACCGATGGATGTGGATCAGATCTTGCAGATTCCATTATGCACGCGGTAAAAAGGATGATTTTTGGTCCTAGCATTATGATAGGAAGGGTTTTTTAGTGTCCTATCGGCATACCAGCACAGGAGGGAGGCATGGTTGGAGGGCACTGCGGTGGGAACTAACGCCGCGGCAGGGGAGAAACAATGGACGGAGTTGTGGCACACACAGGTACCATCCAAAGTACGTGTGTTCTTATGGCGACTCGCGAAGCAATCTTTGCCAACGAATGAGGTACGACAAGGATGGCAGAGAACGAGAGGTGTCAGTTGTGCGGGGCGCAGGACACATGGAGACACACGTTGCTGGACTATGCTATGTCCAGGTCGGTGTGGGCGTTGGTTGATGAGGAGGTCACGGAGCACCTCCACGGCTCCGAGGAAAGAAAGGCAATGGACTGACTTTTCACGATGATGGCCACTTTGCCGCATGAGGACCAAGTTCGGGTATTCGTGTAGGGGTTCGTAGCATGGAAAACAAAAAAATTCTACCGCATACAAACAAACAAGCCAAGATCTATCTACTAGATTGTAGCAACGAGTCGATAGAATAACTCACCCTCGATGATTCCAAAGTGTTTAACGAGAGCGGATTCTCGTGGGTGATGTAGTCGTACTCTTGCCGATCTCAAGATCGTGTAGACGATCCTTCCGGTCTGCGTTAAAGCGCTCCATGATTGGTCACACGTTAAATTTTCGATGAAGACCTTCCTCTCCTTGTTCCAAGAAGCGGAGGTTGTAGCACTCTCCTCGCGATTCCGGCTGACGGCGTGGTCAGGAAGTAGAGGAGATCTCGCAGGGCTTCGCCTTAAGCCGGAGCGAGTATGGTGGACTATGAGAGAGGCCTTGGCGATCTAGGGTTTAGAGGCACCAAGGAGAGAGGGCTATGCCGGCGTCTAGGGCAAGGGGAGGGCCCCAACTCGGCGGCTAGGAGGAAACCCTAGGGTGGCGGCGGCGAATTGGTGGCCGGCGGCTAGGGTTAGGGTTTGGTGGGGCAAGGTGTGTGTCTAGAGGGGCACCCTTGCCCCTCCTTATATAGGTGGGAGGGCGCGGCGGTGGAGGAAGGAGGACTTCCTCCCCAAGTAGGTTTCCTACTCTCCCTCCACCAAGCAAACTTGTCGTTTGACTTTTTAAATTGGCGTTTGACTTTTCAAACTAGGATTTGATTTATCCCTTTATTTTGCTCAGTGATGACACCTAGTAAATGATGCAACCATTCCAAATTGTTATGACACATTCATGTACCCTTCCCCTCCGGAGTGCCGGACCTTCCGGAACCTTCTAGAACATTCCCGGTGAAAACACCGGAATCGTTCTCCAACTCCGAAACAGGACTTTCCTTATATGAATCTTATTCTTCGGACCATTCCGGATCTCCTCGTGATATCCTGGATCCCATCCGAGACTCCGAACAACATTCGTTCTCTTACTCATCATTCCATAACTACTCAACAACATCGAATCCTTAAGTGTGTCTCCCTACGGTTCGTGAATTATGCGGACATGATCGAGACACTTCTCCGAACAATAACCAATAGAGGAATCTAGAAATTCATATGGCTCTACATATTTCTCGATTACTTTGCGATCGAATGAACCACTTACATACGATACCAATTTCCCTTTGTCTCACGATAGTTTACTTATCCGAGGTTTTGATCGTCGGATCTCCGCATACCTAGTTCAACCTCGTTCTCGATAAGTACTCTTTTCTCGCGTGATATGTGATCCTCAGAGCCAGTCACATGCTTGCAAGCCAATTGGATGACATTCCACCGAGAGGGCCTAGAGTATATCTATCCGTCATATGGATGGACAAATCCCACTCTTGATCCATGTGTCTCAACCCATACTTTCCAAACACTCAATGCCACCTTTATAACCACCCAGTTACGGTGTGGTGTTTGATGTTATCAAAGCATCCTTCCGGTGATGGTGATAAGCATGATCTCATGGTCGAAGGAATTAGGTTACTATGTATCAGAAAGCATATAGCAATTGAACTATTAAAATGACTTGATCTTTATGCTACGCTTATCTATAGGAGTATGTCCATCATACCATTCTCCTAACGATATGATCTTGTTGTTAATAACATCTCAATGTTCATGATAGGGAAACCACAATCATTTATTAACCAACAAGCTAGTATTATGTAGAGGCTTTACTAGGGACTCTAATTTAGTTTACAAATCACGCAAGTATTAAGGTTTCCTTGTTAATACTATTATAGCATGAATGTAAAGATTTATCATAAACACAAAGAATAATAATAACTACATTTATTATTGCCTCTAGGGCATATCTCCAACAGTATCCCACTTGCACTAGAGTCAGCTAATCTAGATTACATGGTAATATACCGAACACCCATGGCAGTTTAGTGTTGTTCATGTTTTGCCCTCGGGAGAGGTTTAGTCAACGGATCCACCACATTCATATCTATGTGTACTTTGCAAATCTTTATATCACCATCTTGGACATGTTCTCGAATAGCGTGAAAACGTAGCTTGATGTGCTTCAGCTTCTTGTGTGACCTTGGTTCTTGCGCATTGGCTATGGCGCCCATGTTATCATAGTAGATAGACATTGGGTCCAGCGCACTT
Source organism: Avena longiglumis (assembly GCA_030063025.1). Classification (NCBI taxonomy): domain Eukaryota; kingdom Viridiplantae; phylum Streptophyta; class Magnoliopsida; order Poales; family Poaceae; genus Avena; species Avena longiglumis. The sequence goes on along the minus strand of CP125978.1, from coordinate 19,565,792 downwards.
GGAACCACACCGATCTCTGTAATGAACTCCTTCATCCATATCGCTTCTTGTGAAGCCTCCGGCGACTATGTATTCCGATTGATTGAAGATATCGCCACAACGCTTTGCTTTGCACTCCTCCACTAATCACGCACCATTCAAAGTAAATCATTATCCAGTTGTGATTTAGAATCATCCGGATCGGTGTTCCAACTAGCATCGGTGTAACCATTAACAACGAGCTGTTCATCACCTCCATAAGAAAGAACCATATCCTTAGTTCTTCTCAAGTACTTAAGGATGTTTTTGACCACTGTCCAATGATCCACTCCTGGATCACTTTGATATTTGCTAGTCAAACTAACAGCATATGCAATGTCGGGTCTAGTACATAGCATGGCATACATTAGAGATCCTATGGCTGAGGCATAGGGAGTCTTACTCATCCTTTTCTATCTTCTGCCGTTGCTGGACTTTGACTTTTACTCAAGGTCGTATTGGGCAACATGGGCAAGAACCCTTTCTTGCTATCTTCCATTCCAAACCTCTTTAGAACTTTGTCCAAATATGTACTTTGTGACAATGATATTAGGCGTCTCGATCTATCTCTATAAATCTTTATGCCTAATATGTAAGCTGCTTCGCCAAGATCTTTCATTTAAAAACTATTGTTCAAATATTCCTTGACACTATTAAGAAGTTCTACATCATTCCCAATCAACAATATGTCATCTACATATAGTATTAAGAATGCTACAGAGCTCCCACTCACTTTCTTGTAAATACAAGCTTCTCCATAAGTTTGTATAAAACCAAAACTTTTGATTACCTTATCAAAATGTTGATTCCAACTTCGGGATGGTTGCTTCAATCCATATATGGACCGTTGAAGTTTGCATACCTTGTTAGCATCTTTAGGATCGACAAAACCTTTGGGTTGCATCATATACAACTCTTCATCAATGTCTCCATTGAGGAACGCTGTTTTGACATCCATCTGCCATATCTCATAATCATAATATGCAGCAATTGCTATACTTAATCCTCACAGACTTTAGCTTTGCTACTGGTGAGAAAGTCTCATCGTAGTCAACTCCTTGAATTTGTCGAAACCCTTTTGCGACAAGTCGAGCTTTATAGACAGTAACATTACCATCAGCATCTGTTTTCTTCTTAAAAATCCATTTGTTCTCAACAGCCTTTCGGCCATCCGGTAAGTCCACCAAAGTCCATACTTGGTTTTCGTACATGGATCCAATCCCGGATTTCATGGCTTCTTGCCATTTATTGCAATCTGGGCTCATCATCGCTTCCTCATAAGTCGTAGGGTCATCGGTGTTGTCCACCAACATGACACTCATAACGGGATCATCTCAATCAGGAGTGGTACGAGTTCTCGTTGACCTGCGAGGCTCTGTAGAAACTTCAACCGAAGTTTCATGATCATCATCATTAGCTTCCTCTCTTATTGGTGCAGGCACCACAGGAACTTCTTCCGGTGTTGCGCTACTCTCAATTTCGAGAGAAGGTTCGACAACCTCGTCGAGTTCTACTTTCCTTCCAGTCACTTCTTTCGAGAGAAATTCCTTCTCTAGAAAGGATCCATTCTTGGCAACAAAGATTTTGCCTTCGTATCTATGATAGAAGGTATACCCAATAGTTTCCTTTGGGTATCCTATGAACACGCATTTTTCCGCTTTGGGTTCAAGCTTGTCCGGCTGTAACTTCTTTACATAGGCTTCGCAACCCCAAACTTTAAGAAACGAAAATTTAGGTTTCTTCCCAAACCATAATTCATACGGTGTCGTTTCAACGGATTTAGATGGTGCCCTATTTAAAGTGAATGCGGCTGTTTCTAACGCATAACCCCAAAATGATGGCGGTAAATCTGTAAGTGACATCATAGAACGAACCATATCTAAGAGAGTTCGATTACGACGTTCGGACACACCATTACGCTATGGTGTTCCCGGCGGTGTCAATTGTCAAAGTATTCCGCATTTCTTTAAATGCTCGCCAAACTCGTAACTTAGATATTCACCTCCACAATCAGAACGCAGAAATTTAATCTTCTTGTTACGTTGATTCTCCACCTCACTTTGAAATTCCTTAAACTTCTCGAAAGTTTTGGATTTATGTTTCATGAAATAGATATACCCATATCTACTCAAGTCATCCGTGAAGGTAAGAACATAACGATAACCACCGCGCGATGCTACACTCATCGGACCACACACATCGGTATGTATGATTTCCAATAAGTCCATAGCTCGCTCCATCATACCAGAAACTGGAGTCTTAGTCATTTTACCCATCGGACATGCTTCGCATCTTTCAAGTGATTCGAAATCAAGTGATTCAAGAAGTCCATCGGAATGGAGTTTCTTCATACGCTTCACTCCAATGTGACCAAGATGATAGTGCCACATATAGGTCGAGTTATCGCTCAATTTCAAATGTTTAGCTTCAATTTTATTCATATGTGTATTTCCATTATCGAGATTCAATAAGAATATACCATCTATCAAAGGTGCATGTGCATAAAACATATTACTCATATAAATCGAACAACCATTATTCTCGGACTTAAACAAGTAACCGTCTCGCAATAAACAAGATCCCGATATAATGTTCATGCTCAACGCAGGCACCAAATAACAATTATTTAAGTATATAAATAATGCCGATGGTAGATGAAGAGGTAGCGTGCCGACCGCGATCACATCAACCTTTGATCCATTTCCAACGCGCAACGTCACCTCGTTATTCGCTAGCTTCCGTTTATTCTGAAGTACCTGTTTCGAGTTACAAATATGAGCAACCGAACCAGTATCAAATACCCAGGCACTACTACGAGTACTAGTGAGATACACATCAATAACATGTATATCAGATATACCTTTGTTCTTGATGTTGCCGTTCTTCAAATCCGCCAAGTACTTTGGGAAATTCCGCTTCCAGTGACCCTCTCCCTTGCAATAAAAGCACTCAGTATCAGGCTTAGGTCCAGCCTTGGTCTTCTTTGCCGGTGCGGTAACTTTCTTACCGCCCTTCTTGAAGTTTCCCTTTTGCTTAGACTTTCCTTTCTTGAATTTGGTGGTCTTATTGACCATCAACACTTGGTGCTCTTTCTTGATCTCCACTTCTGCAGACTTCATCATGGAGAAGAGTTCTGGCAACGTCTTGTTCATGTTTTGCATATTATAGTTCATCACAAAGTTCTTGTAACTTGGTGGTAGTGATTGGAGTACACGGTAAATCCCCAAGGCATTAGTGTAGGGATTCGTAGCATGGAAAACAAAAAATTTCTATCGCATACAAACAAACAAGCCAAGATCTATCTACTAGATCGTAGCAACGAGTCGATGGAATAACTCACCCTCGAAGATTCCAAAGTGTTTAACGAGAGCGGATTCTCGTGGGTGATGTAGTCGTACTCTTCCCGATCTCAAGATCGCAGACGATCCTTCCCGCGTTCAAGCAGCTCTCGCATGATGGTCACACGTTCAGACTGACGAAGACCTTCCTCTCCTTATTCCAAAGAAAATGGAGGTTGTAGCACTCTCCTCATGATTCCTAAAGACAACGGCGTGGTACCTAAGTAGAGGGAGATCTCGCAGGCTTCGCCTTAAGCCGAGCGAGTATGGTGGAGTATGAGAGAGTCCGTCGACGATCTAGGGTTTAGACACGAGAGGGGCTAGGCCGGCTAGGGTTTGACCTAGGCGGCGGCAAAGTGCCTAGGGCGGGCGGCTATGGGCAGCGGCGGCTTGGTACTAGGGTTTGGAGGAGAGGATCTTGTGTGTGTCTCTAGGAGAGCTGCCCCTCCTTATATAGGTGGAGGGGCCGACCATGAGGGAGAGGAGTCCCTCCCCAACTCGGCTTGGGTGAAGGCCGGTGGGAGGAGGACTCCCCCAACTCGTTTCCTCCTCTTTCCACTTCCAAAAATAGCGTTTGACTTTCCCCCTTGGCGTTTGACTTTTCAAACAAGGATTTTATTTAATCCTTTATTTTGTTCAGCGATGACCCTTAGTACATGATGCCATCATACCAACTTGATATAACACATTCATGTACCCTTCCCCTCCGGAGTCAGGACGATCCGAACCTTCTAGAACATTCCCGATGAAAACACCTAATCATTCTCCAACTCAAACGGGACTTTCCTTATATGAATCTTATTCTCGGACCATTCCGGATCTCCTCGTGATATACCGAATCCCATTCGAGACTCGAACAACATTCGGACTCTTTCTCATCATTCCATAACTACTCAAACAACGTCGAATCCTTATGTGTCTCCCTACGGTTCGTGAATTATGCGGACATGATCGAGACACTTCTCCGATCAATAACCAATAGAGGAATCTGGAAATTCATATGGCTCCCACATATTTCTACGATTACTTTGCGATCAAATGAACCATTTACATACGATATCAATTTCCCTTTGTCTCACGATAGTTTACTTATCCGAGGTTATGATCGTCGGTATCTCTGCATACCTAGTTCAACCTCGTTACCGATAAGTACTCTTTTCTCGTTCCCGTGATATGTGATCCCTTGTGAGCCAGTCACATGCTTGCAAGCTAATTGGATGACATTTCACCGAGAGGGCCTAGAGTATATCTATCCGTCATATGGATGGACAAATCCCACTCTTGATCCATGTGTTTCAACCAATACTTTCCGAACACTCAATGCCACCTTTATAGCCACCCAGTTACGGTGTGGTGTTTGATGTCATCAAAGCATCCATTCGGTAAAGGTGATATGCATGATCTCATGGTCGAAGGAATTAAATTACTATGTATCAGAAAGCATATAGCAATTTGAACTATTAAAATGACTTGATCTTTATGCTACGCTTATCTATAGGAGTATGTCCACCATATCATTCTCCTAACAATATGATCTTGTTGTTAATAACATCTCAATGTTCATGATAGAGAAACCACAATCATCTAATAACCAACAAGCTAGTATTATATAGAGGCTTTACTAGGGACTTCAAATTAAGTTTACAAATCACACAAGTATTAATGTTTCCTTGTTAATACTATTATAGCATGAATGTAAACATTTATCATAAACACAAAGATATAATAATAACTATATTTATTATTGCCTCTAGGGCATATCTCCAACAGTCTCCCACTTGCACTAGAGTCATCTAATCTAGATTACATGGTAATATACCGAACACCCATGGCAGTTTGGTGCTGGTCATGTTGTGCCCTGGGGAGAGGTTTAGTCAACGGATCCGCCACATTCAGATCTGTGTGTACTTTGCAGATATTTATATCCCCATCTTGGATATGTTCTCGAATAGCGTGAAAATGTAGCTTGATGTGCTTCAGCTTCTTGTGTGACCTTGGTTCTTGCGCATTGGCTATGGCGCCCCTGTTATCACAGTAGATAGACATTGGGTCCAGCGACTAGGAACCACACCCAAAGACCGTAATGAACTCTTTCATCCATATCGCTTCTTGTGAAGCCTCCAAGCAGCCATGTATTCGATTCAGTTGAAGATCTCGCCACAACGCTTTGCTTTGCACTCTTCCATTAAGCTGCACCATTCAAAATAAATACGATCCATTGTGATTTAGAATCATCCGGATCGGTGTTCCAACTAGCATCGGTGTAACCATTAACAACGAGTGTTCATCACCTCCATAAGAAAGAACCATATCCTTAGTTCTTCTCAAATACTTAAGGATGTTTTTGACTGTTGTCCAATGATCCACTCGGATCACTTTGATATCTGCTAGTTAAACTAACAAAGATATGCAATGTCGGGTCTAGTACATAGCATGGCATACATTAGAGATCCTATGGCTGAGGCATAGGAGTCTTACTCATCCTTTCTCTATCTTCTCCGATGTCGGACTTTGAGTTTTACTCAAGGTCGATTAGCAACATGGGCAAGAACCCTTTCTTGCTATCTTCCATTCCAAACCTCTTTAGAATTTTGTCCAAATATGTACTTTGTGACAATGATATTTGGCGTCTCGATCTATCTCTATAAATCTTTATGCCTAATATGTAAGCTGCTTCGCCAAGATCCTTCATTGAAAAACTATTATTCAAATATTCCTTGACACTATTAAGAAGGTCTACATCATTCCCAATCAACAATATGTCCTCTACATATAGTATTAAGAATGCTACAGAGCTCCCACTCACTTTCTTGTAAATACAAGCTTCTCCATAAGTTTGTATAAAACCAAAACTTTTGATGACCTTATCAAAACGTTGATTCCAACTTCGGGATGCTTGCTTCAATCCATAGATGGACCGTTGAAGTTTGCATACCTTGTTAGCATCTTTAGGACCGACAAAACCTTTGGGTTGCATCATATACAACTCTTCATCAATGTCTCCATTGAGGAATCGTTTTGACATCCATCCGCTATATCTCATAATCATAATATGCAGATTGCTAACATAATCCTCAGACTTTAGCTTCACATCTTGGTGAGAAAGTCTCATCGTAGTCAACTCCTTGAATTTGTCGAAACCATTTTGCGACAAGTCGAGCTTTATAGACGATAACATTACCATCAACATCTGCTTTCTTCTTGAAGATCCATTTGTTCTCGTGACCTTCCGCCATCCGTAAGTCCACCAAAGTCCATACTTGGTTTTCGTACATGGATCCAATCTGATTTCATGGCTTCTTGCCATTTATTGGAATCTGGGCTCATAATCGCTTCCTCATATGTCTCAGGTCATCGGTTGTCCACCAACATGACACTCATAACGGATCATACCAACTGGAGTGGTACGTTCTCGTTGACTGCAAGGCTCAGAGCAACTTCAACCAAGTTTCATGATCATCCTCATTAGCTTCCTCTCTAATCGCAGTGCACCACAGAACTTCTTCCGTGCTACGCTACTTGAAATTTCGAGAGAAGGTTCGACAACCTCGTCGAGTTCTACTTTCCTTCCAGTCACTTCTTTCAAGAGAAATTCCTTCTCTAGAAAGGATCCATTCTTGGCAACGAAGATTTTGCCTTCGGATCTATGATAGAAGGTATACCCAATAGTTTCCTTTGGGTATCCTATGAAGACGCATTTTTCCGCTTTGGGTTCAAGCTTGTCCTATTGTAACTTTACATAGGCTTTGCATCCCCAAACTTTAAGGAACGACAATCTAGGTTTCTTCCCAAACCATAATTCATACAGTGTCGTTTCAACGGATTTAGATGGTGCCCTATTTAAAGTGAACGCGGCTGTTTCTAATGCATAACCCCAAAATGATAGCGGTAAATCTGTAAGTGACATCATAGAACGAACCATATCTAAGAGAGTTCGATTACGATGTTCGGACACACCATTACGCTGTGGTGTTCCCGACGGTGTCAATTGTGAAAGTATTCCGCATTTCTTCAAATGCTCGCCAAACTCATAACTTGGATATTCACCTCCACGATCAGAACGTAGAAATTTAATCTTCTTGTTACGTTGAATATCTACCTCACTTTGAGATTCCTTAAACTTCTCGAAAGTTTCGGACTTATGTTTCATGAAATAGATATACCCATATCTACTCAAGTCATCCGTGAAGGTAAGAACATAACGATAACCACCGCGCGATGCTACACTCATTGGACCACACACATCGGTATGTATGATTTCCAACAAGTCCGTAGCTCGCTCCATCATACCAGAAAATGGAGTCTTAGTCATTTTACCCATCAGACATGCTTCGCATCTTTCAAGTGATTCGAAATCAAGTGATTCAAGAAGTCCATCGGAATTGAGTTTCTTCATACGGTTCACTCCAATGTGACCAAGGCGACAGTGCCACATATAGGTCGAGTTATCGCTCGATTTCAAACGTTTAGCCTCAATGTTATTAATATATGTATTTCCACTATCGAGATTCAACAAGAATAGACCATCTATCAAAGGTGCATGTGCATAAAACATATTACTCATATAAATCGAACAACCATTATTCTCGGATTTAAACAAGTAACCGTCTCGCAATAAACAAGATCCCGATATAATGTTCATGCTCAACGCAGACACCAAATAACAATTATTTAAGTATAAAACTAATCCCTATGGTAGATGAAGGGGTAGCGTGTCGACCGCGATCACATCAACCTTTGATCCGTTTCGCACGCGCATCGTCACCTTGTTCTTCGCTAGCTTCCGTTTATTCTGCAGCACCTGTTTCGAGTTACAAATATGAGCAACCGAACCAGTATCAAATACCCAGGCACTACTACGAGTACTAGTGAGATACACATCAATAACATGTATATCAGATATACCTTTCTTCTTGATGTTGCCGTTCTTCAAATCCGCCAAGTACTTTGGGCAATTCCGCTTCGGTGACCTTCTCCCTTGCGGTAAAGCACTCGATCGGGCTTAGGTCCAGCCTTGGTCTTCTTCGTCGGCGTGGTAACTTTCTTACCACCCTTCTTGAAGTGTCCCTTCTGCTTAGACTTGCCTTTCTTGAATTTGGTGGTCTTATTGACCAACAACACTTGGTGCTCTTTCTTGATCTCCACTTCTGCAGATTTCAACATGGCAAAGAGTTCTGGCAACGTCTTGTTCATGTTTTGCATATTGTAGTTCATCACAAAGTTATTGTAACTTGGTGGTAGTGATTGGAGGACGCGGTAAATCCCCAAAGCATTAGGAATCATAATACCCAAGCTTTGAAGTTTGTTTGCGTGTCCAGACATCTTAAGCACATGCTCACTGACGGAGCTTCCCTCTTCCATCTTGCAGTTAAAGAACTTTTCAGAAGCCTCATAGCTTTCAATTGTCGCATGAGTCTCAAAGATCAATTTGAGATCCTCGACAATATCATATGGGTCTGAATTCTCAAACCTTTTCTGAAGCTCCAATTCTAAACCATACAAGATAGCACATCGAATCGGATTACCGAGTCTTCCGAGCGAGGTAAACATTCTTTACTTCAAAGATCACCGCAGTGGGTCACCCAATGTGCATCCAAAGACATAGGTCAAATTACCAAATTGTGAGGACAATCCTCAAATTGAACCAATCCGCGAAGTTGCTTCCATTGTTTTTCAACTTTTCTTTCTCTAGGAACGCATTAAAATTGATGGTAGGGGCTGCCATTGATCTACAACATATTTGCAATAGTTTAGACTAAGTTTATGACAAATTGAGTTCTAATTAATAATAAAATTAATCTAGGTGAACTCCCACTCAAAACAATATCCCTCACATTGTTTTAGTGATCACACGAACCAAATCCACCACATCAACACCGATCATCACGAGAGTTGATATAGTTTGAATGGCGAACAATCGACATGTTCATCATATCTACTATATGATTCATGCTTTACCTTTCGGTGATCCGTGTTCCGAGACCATGTCTGTACATGCTAGGCTCGTCAAGATCAAACCTTAGTTTCCGCATGAGAAAATCTGGCTTGCTCACGTTGTATACACTTGCGGAATCTATCACACCCTATCATCACGTGGTGCTTCGAAACAACAAGCTTTAGCAACGGTGCTAACTAAGGGTGTACACTTTATGACTTGAAATTCATGTGCATGAGGGATCATCTTATAATGCTACCGTCGTCTACTAAGCAATACAAGATGCATAAAGGATTAACATCACATGCAATTCATAATATGTGATATGATATGGCCTTTCTTCTTTGTGCTTCCGATCTCCATCTTCTAGCACGAACATGATCTCCATCATCACCGCATTGCATCAAGGTCAATGACGCTTCTCCATGGTTGTCGCCCACCGCTTCAACTATTACAACTACTTTGAATAGACACTGGTCTTAACATAAATTAAAGACAACCATATGGCTCCCGGCCATTGCCAACTTACAATAAGGAACATTGCATACATCAAATATAATCACAATCATGGCCATATCACATCACAGCACACCCCTGCAAAACAAATTTAGACGCCTCTACTTTCTTTGCATATTTTACGTGGTTTGGGGCTTTCAATAAGTGTCGTTCTAACTTACGGACATGAACCACAACATTGATACTAGTATTGTTAATCACCCGTTGTAAATTGAATCTTAACTATGCTAGGAGAAACAGGCACCCGCAAAGCCACTTATGCAATACAAGTTGCATGTCAAGCGTGGAGCAAGTCTCATGAACGATGTCATGTAAGGTTAGCCCGGACCGCTTCATCCCAGCATACCACAAGATGCAAAGTACACAAGAAGCAATCGACAATAAAAGCATCAACGCCCACAATGACCATTGTGTTCTAATCGTGCAACAGATCTACATATAGACACGGCTATGATACCACTGTAGGGATTCGTAGCATGGAAAACAAAAATTTTCTATCGCATCTTTCAAGTGATTCGAAATCAAGTGATTCAAGAAGTCCATCGGAATGGAGTTTATTCATACGCTTCACTCCAATGTGACCAAGATGACAGTGCCACATATAGGTCGAGTTATCGCTCAATTTCAAATGTTTAGCTTCAATTTTATTCATATGTGTATTTCCACTATCGAGATTCAATAAGAATAGACCATCTATCAAATGTGCATGTGCATAAAACATATTACTCATATAAATCGAACAACCATTATTCTCGGACTTAAACAAGTAACCGTCTCGCAATAAACAAGATCCCGATATAATGTTCATGCTCAACGCAGGCACCAAATAGCAATTATTTAAGTATATAAATAATCCCGATGGTAGATGAAGAGGTAGCGTGCCGACCACGATCACATCAACCTTTGATCCATTTCCAACGTGCATCGTCACCTCGTTCTTCGCTAGCTTCCGTTTATTCTGAAGTACCTGTTTTGAGTTACAAATATGAGCAACCGAACCAGTATCAAATACCCAGGAACTACTACGAGTACTAGTGAGATACACATCAATAACATGTATATCAGATATACCTTTCTTCTTGATGTTGCCGTTCTTCAAATCCGCCAAGTACTTTGCGCAATTCCGCTTCCAGTGACCCTCTCCCTTGCAATAAAAGCACTCAGTATCAAGCTTAGGTCTAGCCTTGGTCTTCTTCGCCGGTGCGGTAACTTTCTTACCGCCCTTATTGAAGTTTCCCTTTTGCTTAGACTTTCCTTTCTTGAATTTGGTGGTCTTATTGACCATCAACACTTGGTGCTCTTTCTTGATCTCCACTTCTGCAGACTTCAACATGGAGAAGAGTTCTGGCAACGTCTTGTTCATGTTTTGCATATTATAGTTCATCACAAAGTTCTTGTAACTTGGTGGTAGTGATTGGAGTACACGGTAAATCCCCAAGGCATTAGTGTAGGGATTCGTAGCATGGAAAACAAAAAATTTCTATCGCATACAAACAAACAAGCCAAGATCTATCTACTAGATCGTAGCAACGAGTCGATGGAATAACTCACCCTCGAAGATTCCAAAGTGTTTAACGAGAGCGGATTCTCGGGTGATGTAGTCGATTTTCCCGATCTCAAGATCGCAGACGATCCTTCAGCGCTGCTCAAGCGCGCTCCGCAATCGGTCACACGCTCGGTACTCAAGAAGACCTTCCTCCTTGTTCCAAAGATCCGGAGGTTTTAGCACTCTCTCGCGATTCGAAGACAACGCGTGGTACCGGAAGTAGAGGGGAGATCTCGCAGGGCTTCGCCTTAAGCCGGAGCGAGTATGGTGGACTATGAGAGAGGCCTTGGCGATCTAGGGTTTAGAGGCACCAAGGAGAGAGGGCTATGCCGAAGGCTAGGGCAAGGGGAGGGCCCCAACTCAGCGGCTAGGAGGAAACCCTAGGGCGGCGGCGGCGACTTGGTGACCGGCGGCTAGGGTTAGGGTTTGGTGGGGCAAGGTGTGTGTCTAGAGGGGCACCCTTGCCCCTCCTTATATAGGTGGGAGGGCGCGGCCAAGGGGGTGGGAGTCCTCCCCCAAGTCGGCCTCCTTGGCCGGCGGTGGAGGGAGGAGGACTTCCTCCCCAAGTAGGTTTCCTACTCTCCCTCCACCAAGCAAACTTGCCGTTTGACTTTTTAAATGGGCGTTTGACTTTTCAAACTAGGATTTGATTTATCCCTTTATTTTGCTCAGCGATGACACCTAGTACATGATGCAACCATTCCAACTTGTTATGACACATTCATGTACCCTTCCCCTCTGGAGTGCCGGACCTTCCGGAACCTTCTAGAACATTCCCGGTGAAAACACCGGAATCGTTCTCCAACTCCGAAACAGGACTTTCCTTATATGAATCTTATTCTCCGGACCATTCCAGATCTCCTCGTGATATCCCGGATCCTATCCGAGACTCCGAACAACATTCGGTCTCTTACTCATCATTCCATAACTACTCAACAACATCGAATCCTTAAGTGTGTCTCCCTACGGTTCGTGAATTATGCGGACATGATCGAGACACTTCTCCGAACAATAACCAATAGAGGAATCTGGAAATTCATATGGCTCCCACATATTTCTACGATTACTTTGCGATCTAACGAACCACTTACATACGATACCAATTTCCCTTTGTGTCACGATAGTTTACTTATCCGAGGTTTTAATCGTCGGTATCTCTGCATACCTAGTTCAACCTCGTTACTGATAAGTACTCTTTTCTCGTTCCCGTGATATGTGATCCCTTGTGAGCCAGTCACATGCTTGCAAGCCAATTGGATGACATTCCACCGAGAGGGCCCAGAGTATATCTATCCGTCATATGGATGGACAAATCCCACTCTTGATCCATGTGGCTCAACCCATACTTTCCGAACACTCAATGCCACCTTTATAACCACCCAGTTACGGTGTGGTGTTTGATGTTATCAAAGCATCCTTCCGGTGATGGTGATAAGCATGATCTCATGGTCGAAGGAATTAGGTTACTATGTATCAGAAAGCATATAGCAATTGAACTATTAAAATGACTTGATCTTTATGCTACGCTTATCTATAGGAGTATGTTCATCATACCATTCTCCTAACGATATGATCTTGTTGTTAATAACATCTCAATGTTGATAATAGGGAAACCACAATTATTTATTAACCAACAAGCTAGTGTTATGTAGAGGCTTTATCAGGGACTCTAATTTAGTTTACAAATCACACAAGTATTAATGTTTCCTTGTTAATACTGTTATAGCATGAATGTAAAGATTTATCATAAAAACAAAGATATAATAATAACTATATTTATTATTGCCTCTAGGGCATATCTCCAACAATTCGTCACCCTCTGGGCGATATGGCATGCTCCGGAAGGTCGTGCATGAACTAGTGTATCAGAGCCCACTATATGTGCACTTGTTCGTGGAGAAATTTCTGGGGATCTTGAGATGGCAAAAGTGCAGGCTCCAAGACATCCGTGGGCGGACATTTTGCCGTTCGGTGTAGAATACGGCCACGGCGTATATTCCTGTAGTGCCCTGCTTTTATTAAAAAAATCTCATAGGAGACTTCAGATTCAGATATTGCTACTACTAGCTCAATAGTAGTTCATGAAAACATACCAGGTGCAATTGCATCTTTTCGAGATACAAATTCACAAGCACACACACACACACAAAATAAAGACTTCATGGGCATAAGCCGTCGTGTTATGGACAGGGAAAACCGACATAAACGATGCCTCGTGTTATGACCAACCATCACGTGACTTTTTTTGTTAGAATTTACTCAGAGTAAAAGAAGTGATTCGACAACTTTACAATACAAATAAATTGCCCAAGCTAATGCAAAGTATTTATAAACTCCTGAAGATAAATAATACTCCCTCCGTTTTAAAATATAAGATGTTTTAGCTTTGTGAAGCAAATGTATCTAGACTAGTTTTACTATATAGGTTCATTCATGTTTGGCGTCAATCTACACACTAAAACAAGTCTAGATACATTTTCTTCACAAACTTAAAACATCTTATATTTTGAAACGGAGGGAGTAATTCTGAATGCAAAATACTGAAAGAACGGTCTGCTGAACATGTTCAGTAGGATCCAAAAAAGGCTGCTTCGGTCAGTTCTTTGCAAACGGTCGACGGCTCCAGAATGGTATACGAATTGCATCGGTGTGCTCTCAGATAGGAATAACTTGCAGTTCAATGGGAATTGGTTAACCGTTTATCTTTTGGATTCGAACCTATTAAGCCATTTTGTGTAAAGGGGTAATATAGGTTAACTTTTAGGTTATTAGGGTTAAATGGTTAACCGTTGGTTATTTAGGGTTGAACCTTTTTGTTATACTGTCACTCGTGTTTATAACAACTAAAAGGCTCAAAACTATTACGGTCCAAGTCACACCACACCAGCTTGGAGCATTGACCAAATGTGCAGACAAAAAATCTGTAGAAATACAGGCTGCAGCTACATACGTGGACAATGATCATGGTAAAACGTGGATCATGGTAAAAAAAAAGGACACCATTGCAGAGTCTTGTTAATCTTCAGAAATCTCTAAAATGAATCTAAATTTGATTGGGGACGCCAGGCAAACACTACACCACAGTGCAAAGTGAACGCCGAGCTCCAAAAAGAGAAGGAGAGCGCAACGTCAACCTGAAGCATCATCAAGCTTCCGCGATCTCCCCCGAACATGCGAATGAGCCCGAGGCTACGGAGATTGACTTCGCGACCGAAACGCCCTTCGATGCAACTCGAGAGGGTAAACTGAAGACCTTCAAGGATGATACCTACAACCTTGAATACGAGGCAGAGGAGGGGTACGAGGCGTCCTGCGCGTGAGTATGATGACGAGGAGATGAAGCGCAGCCTCGCTACGCAGGGTCTGCCTCCGAGTCGCCGTGATGCAGAAGCTGGACATCCTGGGGTTGCTAAGTAGATTGCGTCAGCCGAGCTCGTCCGACTGTAATGAATGAACTAAGTTTATGCGTGTGTTTTGTGAACACTTCTAATATTGCAATGACTTGGCTGTTTTATGCTTGCATGTAAGCTTGATCATACATATGTCTTAGCCTTTGAGGCCAGTCTGTCATGCTACTCCGATGTTGTGCTCTCTACTTGGCGCGCATTTTCGTGTCGGGTCCGAGGTTCAGTGTTGACAAAGTCCATTGCCATCGTCGGTGTCACTCTGAAATCGCTCGTCCGCACCACTTGGCCATTGCGACAAAGATCAAGGAGATTTTTACCGTATGAGGCGAGACACCTAGCGTTCGTTGAGTCGTGCATCTTGACAACAATAGGAACTAACCGTACTAACAAATTCTTCCTTGAATCAAACACCAGGGGATCAAACTACAAAAATGAGAGCATCAAACAGGACAAGAGAAATAAAAATCAATCAAGATGTGGGGAGATAATTAAGGGCCAAGTAACACTTCAAAATAAAATGCTGAATATCTGGTCGGTCATGGGATTGATAACACGAGGAACTGCTGTGACTGGTGCCCCAATCAATAGAATGTGATCCGCTTCGGAACACCACTTGTAAGGAAATTTGTGGATCTGAAACTGAATGCGTAGAGGCAAATTCCTGCTAACATTGCTGTCTTTGATCTTACCTTTTGATGTCCAGATTACAAAGAAAAATCGTTTAACCTTCTTTTGGGATCAGTAGGTGACATATTTATTCCCTAATAACAGGTTCACACATAAGTGAATTGAAACATTAGCAGACTCATCCAAACCGTTCCATAAATCTCGACGAAACCAAAATATTTCAACATTCATTAGTCAGAACCAGGTCAGAACAAATACACGAAACAAAACGCAAGAAGAAACCCGACGAATAATCCTCCCCACCGGGTACAACATGGAACAATAATGAGAAGAGAACTGAAAGGTGCTAATTGGTCGAATCAAGTCGTTCTGTCTTCATGCCAGTTGAATACATAAATTACATAACAGACGGATTGAGCAAAATAAGCAAGAACACTTCACAGCTGACTCGGTGCATCCTACATAGAGGGTAAATTTCCGCACGGATCACAGCAATCAAGCAACTTCTGCATCTCAGCCAGTGGAATGTAGCTCTAGATACCTACATGGCAATCATGGGGTCAGACAAACCAATTTTATTCATGGAAAAAACATTAAAGTTAGATCAGGCAATTTTGTATGATTCAAACAGTACACACTAGCTTCACCATTGTGGAAATCTCCAAAGTTGATTTATCTCAACCTTATTACTTATAAGACAAATCCAACCTTATTACCTTTGCACCTTCAACTTTCCTTTAAATTTTTTTTTTGCTACATCTGGTCCCTATAAAGGCTAAAAGATCAGTGGACAAATGAGGGGTTCATGGAGTAGGAAAACAGAAATATCTGGTTTCTAGCTCATAGGGATTATTCAATGCAGGAGCAACCTAGTTATTAGTGGACCACATTTAATCAAATTAAGGGATGATCATGATGCATCATCCTATTAAAACATAGAATTCCTTCGGTCCAAAATAGATGTCATTTTTTACCATGCCCAGCATCAAAAAACTAATCAAAGGCAATGTAGAAAGTGGCAGAAGCAAATAAAAAAACCATGAAGAATGAAAGAGAAAGTATTTAATTCTAACATGAAAATAATATCATCTATGAGTAGGCACGGACTTTTGCACAAAAAGTACAGAATATTGAGTCGTTAGTCATCTGAGGAGCTACAGGAAGAACCTGGTAGTGGGCTTGAAGGGAAAGGCAAGAAAAAGAGTACATCCAGTAGAGGGGGTAGAACACCAGCAAATTAAAGAGAGTGTGGGTGGGTGAAGGCATGATGAAGAGAATGAAGAGCTGTTGAGGAAGGGATGAGGAAGCATGGCCTGGAGAAAAGTTCCAAGATGCAGCCTCCTATGAGAGCATGATGGGAGGGTGGCCAGATGGGCAACAGTTAAGCCAAGGGTTGTAAACAAATTTTAAGAGCTCTCTCTTGCAATTTGGTGCATGGGGAATGGCAGCAAAAAGTAAAGAAAATACATGTTTTTGGAAAGCACAGTTCAGACACCTCAACATACATTCAGGAGATAAGCTTGCCTGCTCAACCAGTACATCACACTAGCATATCTTGATCAGCTCCATCATGTTAACCACCAATGCCTGTTTCTGCAATCATAAGTAAAACAACCGAATGACATTCCAGTGAAAAGGTAAACAGATACAATGAGGCATCAAAAAGATATTTAGTTAGCACACGGCTGTAGTTTGGGAAATTAACTCAGTTCTGAGATAAACAAAACCACACAACCTATCAAATTTAAAGAATAGTCCCAAAACAGTAGTGTCAAACAATTTCTCCATTAGAAATTTAAGATTATTAGCAAGATAGCATCAATTACAGTACTGAATGAACAAGCATGACTAGATGTAAGCATCCAGATGTACCCATTGAGCTAATATTTCACATTTCAGTTGGTTCAAGTTAGTTTTTCATGTAGTGAAATTTAAATAGGTCACTAACAGGCAACAATAGAATTTAATTCAATTACTAACAAAAGAAAAAATTCTAATTGTTTAATTGTATGGATATGCATATAAATTCAATGATAAAGACAGTTTGCTAGCGCTGACTTGAACCATCTAGTTTAATGATAATAAAAATATGTGATGGTGTAAAAAACATCACTACATATTTCTTAACAAATCAGATATAATACAACGATGAACTGGTGACGCAAAAGCCTAACGTACACTAGCTAACAGCAACAGCTTTGAATTGAGCTTATAACCAGCTAATAGAATGCCGCCGTACACGCATCAGAGCAGAAACCCTACAGAACAAATCCGCTATATGTTGAAGAGATCATCAAGCAGCAAGAAAAAAACGATATTGTTAGCTTAACATTAAAGGATGTAATCCTCATTCCATCAACCAATTATCAAAAATCGACACGATATTATTATAACCACATTTTGAAGACATGCTATTACCTGCAGCGTAGACACTTTCAAATGGATAACAGATAACATGGGGGATGTCTTCGGTAATTTTACTGAACTGCAAGGACTCGAGCTGGACCATGAAGATGCCAGAACATGTCCGCAAGAAAGCCACATTATTTTCCTCAGCATAAGCTATCACCCTAATATACCTGGAAATGTTTTCCTGTGAATTCAGGCCAAGAAGCATGTCCAGATCAATATTTCTTCTCAGCAACCATGAAGCAGTACTAGCAGAATTGGTATTCCTCTTCCATAGTTGGATGGTGTAGTCTGACAAGGAGAGTATACCCAACCCACCCTCTGCTCGCATAACCATCAAGTGGTCAACTTCGGGAAACATATCCATTGGTACCGGCGTCACAGCTAAGCTCTGCATATCCAAATCAACCTCGAGAATTACGCTCGAATTCCCAAAGAGCAGCCAGTAAAGGGAATCCCCGACCAGCACGGAAGGCATGCTTGCATATTCCATGGCGTCGCCTGGAACCGGTGTTGACATGAGAATATTCCACACGGTGGTCTTAGACGAGTAAGATAAGACGATCGCTCGTGGATTTTCTTCTGGGGTGTAGGCTACCAGTACCACCTGGAAGTGGTGGGCATCTCCAGCAACGCGAATCACAGTCCCTTCAATCGGGGTTTCGAGCATGTCATACTCCGGGGGAAAGGCAAAGCGGTGCTGCTCGCCGGTGACGGGATCCCACACCAGGATCTGGTCCTGCGAATAGTGGAAGATCAGTACGAGGCCGTGGCGGCATCCGACGAGCCTGAAGCCTTCATCGCCGTCGCCGATCGGAGAGGAGAAACGGCCGTCCGGGACACGATTAGGGGGCTCCATGGTGGGGTCGAAGTGGATGCTGCCAGCACGCCAGCGGAATAAGCCGATCAGAGGAGGGTTGCGGCGGTGGTGGAGGCGGGAGCGGCGGATGAAGCTGGGTTTGGAGACGAGGCTGAACCAGCGGTTGCAGACGGCGGACACGCGAGGGAGGGAGGATGGCTGCGGGGGCAGGCGGAGGAGGATCTCGGAGACAAGATTGTCATCATCAAGCGCTTGCGCCGCCACCGGCAACATCTCGCCCTCCTCAGATCCCATGGTGGGAGTGGTGGAGTGGAAGCAGGAATGGGGAATTTTATTTTTTGCCCTCCTTTACTTGGGGACTTTATAATTTGCCATCATTTACTTTGACCTTCCTTTTTGGCCACACTTTACATTAGCATTTGATGAATTTCCCTTTTGTATTATTTTCTTTTCTTTTGAGGAGATTGGCAAAATCTGCAAGAGAAATATACCCATGACTGCAGACCCAACCCAATCCAAATCAATTGCCCCTTTCTCCCCTGTTTAGAACGAGGACCTAAAGAACCCTAGCTTGCCGCCGGCGCCGCCGCACCTTGCCCTACATTGCACCTCCGCCACTAGCTGCACCGATGTACCTCTGCCGCTCCCTAGCGCGCCTACCCCTGCAGCTTGCGGCGCCTGCATTTACATTGAGATGGTCTGTTAGTGGATTTGAGGACGATTTTGAAGTTAATTACGTACTTCACTGAGCAGAATAGAGGTTGCGTATAAGTTCTGAAGATCACGTGTATGAATATCAGTTACTTCCCATCAGCTGTACTCCTCTATACTTCGCTACTGTTAGCCGCTTTGATATTGATATCTAGTTGATAATATACTGCTCACATCTAGCATATGCTTCTCTTACAAAACAAATTATTAGAGGAACAGGGACGAGCGACCAATCAAAAGGGGAGAAGGGACCAGCCACGGAGCCCCTAAATCCTAAACCCTAGCTCTTAGCAGAGGGGAAGAGCGAGATGAGCGGGTCGTACCTAGCGTCCGGGGGAGAGCTCGCCTTTTGCCTTGGAATTCCTCCGCCGACCCCTGTCTCTACCTCCGGCCGCCGTGAAGGTTGCGCTGCCATTCTTGTAGAGGCGGCCGCGCTGCTCTGTTCGAACGGCAGGAACTCGAACGAAGGTACCTAGATGGATGGATCCAGGTCAAAAAGGTCGCAGGGTATTTCTGTCATTGGATGTGGGGCCCGGCAAGTTAGGGGGTAAATCATCAAATGCTGAAGGAAAGTGTGGCCAAATAAAAAAAAAGGTCAAAATAAATGAGGGCAAATTATAAAATCCCAAAGTAAATGGGGGCAAATTGTGAAGTCCCCAAATAAAGAGGGGATTTTATTTTTTGCCCTCCTTTACTTGGGGCTTTATAATTTTCCTAATTTACGCTTTGTTTCTAACCTTTTAGGTCATTGTGTTTTATTATGGTATGTTTTTAACCTTTTAGGTCATTGATTTTCCTAATTTTTTGTGTGAGGAGACAATTAGTGTGCTTCTCCTCGGCAAGCTCTTGCTTAAGGAGATTGAATCTCCGACTCCCATCATCAAGTTGGAAATGCAACTCCTCTATGGTTCCCATTTGTCTAGTTATGGTGTTCATAACATGTTTGAGACAAGTAACGACCTTATTATTACCACGAAGAGAGGTACACAAAAAGTCAACTCAAGCAAGAGAGCACTAGTATCCTCATCAATGTCATCATCACTATCATTATTATCATTATTATTAACTTTAGAAGATATATTGGAATCCAAAGTAGGAGATATCTTTGATCCTTTTGCCATAAGGCACGTGCGAGCACAGGAGGATGAAGATGAGGATATTCTTGAATCTTCATTCATGATCATGTCTTGCTTCATAGAATGTTTGATTTCCTCTACATTATTAGATAAACAACTAGAGGAAATAGAAGCATTTTGTTTATGGGAACAAGGCAAATAAAGCATATCATCTACACTAGTACTCAAATAATTTCTAGATGATATACAAGGACTAGCAACACGAGGGGATATAGCATTATTGTTGCAAGAAGTGCTTAAGTCCAAACTCTCTACACCATTATCATTTGTAGAACAAGAATCATTGGTGTAAAGAGAAACACTACCATCATCACATATGATTTTTCCACTCACCATGCCATTACCTTGTGACTTGTCACATGTAAGTGAAGTGGAAAGAATTGAAATTTCATCGTGGCCGGAGGTGGAAGCAACTTGGAGCTCTTCATGATGTGAGGGAGAAGAGAGCTCCTTGGAGATACCACCGACCCTATGAGAAATGGATCCACCAAATATTTCTTTAAGCTTGGTCCACATCTCATGAGACGACTTGCGCTTTACAATTGTCAAGAACAAATTAACTGTGGGGCTCAAGGAGAAAATAATCTCATTAGATACTTGAGCTTCGAGATGTAAATTTTTCTCATCCTCTAAAGATAGATTTTGAGGATCCATAGGAGGAGAAAAACCTACATCTAAAAATCGCTCAATATTTGGACACAAGGTCCGAAGATTACAAAGCAAGCAATTTCTCCACAAAGCATAATTTGTGCCATTAAAGATAATTGTGTTATTGTGCACTATACTACTAGCCGACATATTTACACTCTTAGGCGATGAAGCCTAAACAAGGAGAGACCTTGCTCTGGTACCAATTGAAAGGATAGAGATGTCGCCTAGAGGGGGTGAATAGGCAATTTCAAAACTATTACAGTTTTAGCTGGATAGAATGCGGAATTAAACTAATGTTTATTTTACAAGCACAAAACCTAAATACACTAGGCTCAATTAAGTGCACCAACAACAAATTAATCTAAGCAAGATAGCACAAGATAAATATACCACAAGTGATAAGCAAGATATAAGTACTTCAAGCTCGATGACTATTACAAGGAAAGTAAGCTCGAATATAGAGATAACCGAGGCACGCGGAGACGAAGATATATTCCCGTGTTCACCACCTTTGGGAAGGGGGCTACGTCACGTTGGAGAGGTGTGAGTTTCCACGAAGGATTCCTCACGCGCCACAAAGGCTCACCTTCTTCTTCGAGTCTATCCCACGAAGGAATAGGCCCTTTCCTTATGACTAGCTTTTCCTCCACTCCGGAGATGGCAAGCTCCACAACCACTTCACAAGCTCCACGAAGGAGAAGCCCGGGTCTCTTCACAATCTTCCACGAAGATAACACCGCGACACCAACCGCCAAGCCAACTAGGAGGTCACCCTACAATAGTAATAGGCTCACGGTCTCTCACTCGAACAAATCGTAATGGAGAGCTCAACACTTACGCAAGAATGCAAAGCAAGAACACCAAGGGTGCTCAAATCCTTCACTCTCAAATCCCACCAAAGCAACAAGTTCTAGGGAGGAATTAGAGAGGAAGAACAATGGTGGAAACCAACAAATGACTCCAAGATCTAGATCCAATGGGTTCCCCTCACTTAGAGGAGGAATTAATTGGTGTGGATTGTAGATCTAGATCTCCTCTTCCAAAGCCCTCAAAAAGATGCAAGAATCATAGGAGGGAAGGGAGAGGAAGAAAGCTCAAAGGGGTCAACAGTTGAGGTAAAAAACATGCTCAAGAGCCTTAGAACTTTGGGGAAGAATCCCTCCTTTTATACCCCTTGAAGGGGGATGACCGTTGGAGGCAAAACATGCTGGACGAACACGTTCCGGCGGTGAAACCGGCGCCGCCGGATCAGCCGCTGGAATTTCCGGTCAAAACCGAAAGTTCCAGCAAAATCGAAACATCATACTAGACCATTTTTCGGCGATTTGCCGGAAATTCCGGCCACAGGCTCGGTCCCGCCGGAATTCTCGCCGGAACAAAACAGGACACACGAAAACGGCGATAACTTTTGCGTGCAGACTCCGATTTCGATGTTCTTGGGCTTGTTTTGATGAGGACAACAAACCCTTAAAGATGGTGTATATAAACATCATAGTCAAATAGAGGAGGATATAACCAAATGAAGAAATTTAAGAAGCCTCCCTATAAGAAGAACCGATAAAACCTTCAAACTCGAAAATGCCATAGAAGATGCATACAAATTCCGTTTTCGATGAACTTGGGCTTGTTGAAGAGCTAGCAACAAGCTCAAGAACCTCACATGGAGAAACACCAAGAAGCAACAAAATAGGAAGATGCAAAGAATGCAAATGATTGAGTTCCCTATGACGACGTGATCAAGTTACCCAACCGAAAGCCCCTCTTCATAGTGCGGCTATGTATCCTATAACCCGGTCTCCCAACAACCACCTTGAGACCAGTAAAAGGAAAACCTAGCAAGGCCATACCTTTGCCTTGCACATCCCGCTTGATCTTGATGATAACACTTCAATCTCCATCCAAGCCGGAATGCATCACTTAATCATTGTTGCTTCATGAAGACTCCTAATTTGCTCACCTATACACCACCATTGGATAGCTTAATTAATACATGTCTTCACATGTCCATTATCACCAATATGGACGGCAAGCTTCAAGTAAATGATCTTCTCGAGATGCTTATCTTGAACTTGCCCTTCTCAACCTTGATGACGATCACCACTTGATGTCATCCTCTCATATGCTATATAAGATCTTCACTTTTGAAGCATGCCCATGGAAAGATACCTATCCCATATAGAAAATGCAAAGACACATATATAATGGGTTAGTTCATTATGCATAATTGACAAGGCTTACCATACCACAAGATCCATGTGGTACATTCTTTATGCTTCATGTGTTGACCAACTTGAAATCACTCTTCACTCTTTGTATAGGTCAACCATGTATCTTCTCATGATCCATCTCAATATCTTGAGGTACATAAAGAAACCTTAATTTGATTACATGCTCTAAATCTTAGTCAATCATAGCTCAACTAATGAGGCTATCATGACATCGTCTTAGAGCCATATCTCAAATTCTTCTATTGAGATCACACTCTCAAGATATTGATCATATCATATTCTTCTCTTCAACTCGATGATCTTAATGCCAATACTCAAGGTATATCTTTATCTTCATGGCATCCATATTTGAATCCAACACATAGACTACAAGCATGACCTATGGAATATTCCTTCATATAAAACTCAGTGAAAACATTAGTCCATAGGGATTGTCATTAATCACCAAAACCACACATAGGGGCAATTACTCTTTCACACATCCCTCCCGGCCTAGATCTTGGCCCCTTTGGGCCCCATCTGGGTCTGACTTGGGCATGGTTGCGCTGTCTGCAGTAGTCTAGGAAGATGCTCGTGCGAGGGTGGCGGATATGGTGGCGCGCCTACTGCATGACATCGTTGGAAGCTCCACGAACCTGATTTGGGATCGGTCGGGCTAAGGGGCCTAGTTTTCTCTTGATGCCACGTCCCGACGGTTACCACCATTGGTACTGGAGGTTGTACCCTCCCGCGTGGTTGTTGTTCTGCCACCCCTCGTTCCCAGCTGTTTCTTCTCGGTCCCGCCGGTCTCGCAATGTTGGCCACGGTGAGACAGTGATGTTGATGGCAAGACTATGGTGGCGCATGTTGGTGGGCGACGAGTTTGGAGGAGCATGATGGAGCATCCGAGGTCATGGTTTTGGGGGGTTGGGAGAAACCTCGGTCGGCGTGGACGGCACCGACGCGGTGACGCCCGAGGGCGCCACCCTTCCTTCCTGAAGGGTGTTGGGTGTACCCCCTTCCATATGCCCCTCCATGTACCGGGGGAAGCCCTAGGACAATGTCCGGACAGCAGAGTCGCCATCGTCGCAATTCTTCTTGGAAGTGTTGCTTGGTATGCGGCGCTTTGGAGTGCTAGGAGCGTGGTGGTAATATTTTCGAAGGCGCAATGGTTGCGGATCATCATCATTTGTCGACCCGACGTTGTTGACATTTATTTCTTTGTTATTTATCCTTTGTTTCGTTTGGGTGTCGTCCTTGTGCTGAGGCCCCAAACAGTTGTACCATGTACCATGTGATTGCTATATTAATATAGTGAGTTGTACCATGTACCATGTGATTGCTATATTAATATAGTGGGGCGAAAGACTGTTTCGAGTAGTCCAATCATTTCCCTTCCTCTAAAATATAACATTAGGCTTCGCTTGAGTGAGGTACTGAAAGACTATTGGTGTAATGCAACACTAGAAATTGATGTTTTGCAAGGCTGGGAAGACACCATTGTCCACGGTTCTGGGAGGTCAAGCGAGCCGATCAACTCGATGTGGCCAAGGAAGAGGTGTTCAGAAAGGTTGTAGTTTGTTGGTTTAAGGTCTTGCTACGTGAGGATTACTCAGAAAGGAGAACCATTCGGCGATGGGTGTTACTCTAGCTAGAAAGATCATGGGAGGAGTTTGTAACAGCTCACGGTTATTGCTTGACCGCAGTTCTGTAACAGTTAATGACTAAGGACAACTAACAAATGTTTGTGCCGAGAAATGGAGTCGTCGAAGCAGAGCACTTGGGAAGCCCGAGAGAAATGGAATTCTGCATTCTACAAATGGTTATTGCTTGACTGAAGTTTTGCTTCCTGAAGGTACGTAGAACTGGAATTCTGCATTTTGAACTCAGGAATGCGTGCCTGCTTTCCCCAGTGGAGAAGAGCAACCCACCATGTCCCAACCACAATGTACTGTGTTTTTCAATTCTCAAGAAGTTAGCTCATTCTCCTGCTGTTATTCTCAAAAAAAAATAAACTCATATGGTAGACTTCAGATTCATTCACAACAGCAGTTCTTATTACTGATTCGGAAGAAGACCAGAGGCTATTGATTCAGAGGAAGACCAGAGGCTAATTAAGGCCAAGTAACACTTCAAAATAAAATGCTGAATATCACACCACTTGTAAGAAAGTTTGTGGATCTGAAACTGAATGCGAAGAGGCAAATTCCTGCTAACATTGTTGTATTTGATTGATCTTACCTTTCGCTGTCCAGATTACAAAGAAAAATCGTTTTATTTTCTTTTGGGATCAGTAGCTGACATATTTATTCCCTAATAACAGGTTCACACATAAGAGAATTGAAACATTAGCAAACTCATCCAAACCCTTCCCTAAGGGCCTGTTTGTTTGGGCTGTGGCTGACTGTCCGGCTGTGCAGGGAAAGCTGCTGTGCAGGAAAAGCTACTTCTTCGAGTTTGATTGTTTGGCAATTTGTATAGCTGCCTGGCTGTATGCTAAGGAATTGTCTGTAATGTCCCTGTAATTCATATAACATGTATATTTGAGTACTGAAGTGCATAAATGCATATGTAATTATTAAAATACCATATGTCATATAGTAGTTTGTCCAAAATACATATCCGACCATTACACAAAATAAGATAGCATCATAATAAACATAGATACATCCACACCTATCAAACCGATCATCTTCTTCTAGCATTGTACAATGCGGTAGCGATACGATCACGTGTTGAGTTCATGTCTACCGTATGTAGTCCACTTGGAGCGGTATCACCGGCTGATGTTACTGATTGCCTTTGGACCTTAGGAAGGTAGTTCTCATCTGCATCACACCGATAAAATTGCTTATCTCGTAGGTTGGAGTCTCTAATAAAATTGTGAAGCGCTATGCAAGCAAGAATAATTCTTTTCTGTGTGACCAGACCATAAGAAGGAATATACTTCAATATGCGCCACTTGTTTTTCAAGATACCAAAGACACGCTCGATAGCATTTCGTAGCGATGAGTGTAGATAGTTGAAAATCTCTTCCCTATTGGTTGGTCTCCCTTCTCGACGAAAATCTGGTATGTGGTATGTGTTCTCCTTGAAAGGAGCCAAGAACCCTTTTCTATTGGGATAACCAGAATCAACAAGGTAATATGTATCTGCATATGAACAAAAAAACTAAACAACTACGACAATGCATTTGTAAATATGTGTACCATGTAGACAAAGATATAGAAAATTACCACCAGGAGGGGTCGGAAACTGCATTGGATACTTCTCAATGGCGCGTTGTAGAATGCGTGTATCATGCGCCGAACCAGGCCATCCAGCAACAACAAAGGTGAACCTCAAATCGAAGTCACATATCGCCAGAATATTCTGCGATGTGTAACCATGCCTTCCCGTATGGTTAACCGTCTCTTCTGCAGGTACTTCAACTGGAATATGTGACCCATCTATGGCGCCAATGGCATCTTTGAAATGAGGCCAAAAGCGTGCATCTTGAAGTCTTGGATGCACATCCTTGAAAGTTCGATCTACTGGCTTTATGTTATCCTTACCCAACTTGTTCAAGCAATTCAAAACCATGTGAAACTTCCTATGAATTGTTTCGGTTGAACGACTAAAATGGTTCTCAACTTGGCTAAATAACTGTGGTCCTCCAACCATCCATAGAAACATAGCTATGCATTCAACGGATGACATGTCTCTAGTTGACACCAACCCATATCTAGAAACTAGAAGGTTATGCAATTCATGAAATACATCAGGATACATTCTAAACATTTTGTAGCATCTTTTCCTATTTCCAAGCTGTTCATTCACCCATTCAAGCCCAGTTTGCTCTGGAATCCTTCTAGGTTCTTTATTTAAATACTTCTGGCTATAGAGATTACCATAGTACCCCAACACGGCAAGATCATGATCCATTTCGAGTAGTTGTCGTGTCCTTTCTAGTTCGTACTCACGATCATCGTCACCATCATCCATCTGCAAAGAGAAAATTATAACATGTCAAAATGCTCCACACACTAATTTACTAGACAAGCAACAATCAACAAATGCTTCACACAACAATTTACTAGACATGCAACAATCAACAAATGCTTGACACAAAAATTTACTAGACACGCATCAATCAACAACTGCTTCACACAAAAATTTACTAGACACACATCAATCAACAAATATTATCATCAAATAATATCAATAGTGGAACAGGAATCGAATAATAAGTAGTAGTTTTACAATCATCACAAATAGTCCCGACCAAATAAAAAGGAAAGGAATAATACATGGTACACACAAGTTCTGCAATGATAATAAATAAATGGTGCACACACTACTTGTTCATCTCATCGTGTGTCCTCTGGAGCCAATCGAGCCTGCCCTCAGTTGTTGCAAATGCTGCAAACACCTCTCTCTGATCCGTGTTCATAGCTAGCTTGCCCGCAGTGTACATGATAGCAGTTCCTTCAAGCACTCCACAATCTCTAACCATCCCTAAAAATTCCTTCATAGTTGGGACCTCATCACCTTTGCTGCAAGAACTGCCCTCGGTGTGCCTTGAAACAATTGTGTTCAATGCATTATTATAAGCCGAGAAAAAATCCTTCTCTACATGCTTGCGCTTCCCTGTTTTCTTTGAGTTAGCTTGCCCGCAGGTATCATCATCAAGCATTATTGGAGCTTCATTGCCAGTTTCTTCTTCCTCACCTGCAATGGCAGCTGATTCTCCAGTGACATGAGCTTTCCTAAACATAACATCCTGTTGTTCCAAGTTGGCAGGTGGACCATTCCTAAACTTTGCATGGTCAGGACGAATCTGAAATAAAAACATTACGAAGATACCAGTCCAATGATCATAATAACAATACAGAAGAAAAGACAAGTAAAGACATGATAACTTACAACTAGGTGATTCTTCCACCAATCATCATCTGCATCCATAGTTTTTGCTATAGGATCCCAACCTAGCCCGGTCGCATTTAGCAATTCCATCCACCCCGTGTAATCCTTCTTCATAGCATCCCATTTGTTCTTGAATTGCTTCTGCGTTCTTCTATCCCCTGTTTTCTCAGCAAATTTGTCCCCAAGATTCTTGTAACCCTTTCTACTCAAGCAACCCCCCTCCCTATTGTTGCCGTTCACTTCCTCCATACAAATGTCGCAGAAAACTCTAGTGTAGTATGGATTCCAAACCGCCTTCGACATTGCAAATGAATCTCAAGCTATAACAGAAAATTTTACGAAAGATAGCTTTTTATTTCCACCAAACAACATAGCAATACAAGCAGTACCATAGCAAGCACACAATTTCTAGCAGTATCATGACTCATGAATCATGGACAGTACAAAAACTATGATAGCAAGCACACAATTACTGCCTATGCATCATCGCCACAAGCACCATAGCAAGCAGTACCTATGCATCATCGCCACAAATGTACATGGCATGTAGGCTTGAGTTTGAGGTATGAAAAAGAGGGTATTAGCAGGAGCCAGGAGAGGGCATTTGTATCTGCTAGGGAAGTACTAGTAGTTCTGCTTGTTGGAAAGACATGCATGTCAGAGAAATGTGGTGTGCCGATCTCGTTGATGCATAATTGTTGGTCCAAAAACTTATTTATTTTAATTATATTTTGATACAGAAACTGGTAAAAAGCTTGGCCATGTTCACACCGACTCAACTATGAATAATCGAGAGTATTCAGCTATTTGGTCTGAATCTATGTTTGTTGCAGCCGATGCCAACACTAAAAAAAGATGCATAAAATAACCCCTGTGAGTAGTACATTGGAGCATTGATTTATTTCCCCTTCCTTTCGTTTTAAAAGATCAAAACATTGGAGCATAAAATAACATCCACAAAGCATCGACTACACCAAAGGATCAAATGTACTATAGGTTTAAAAAGATGATTGAGATTTTGAAGTGGAAAAAACAGGCCACCTACTACCTAGTACGTCTGCTTGAACAACTGCTTGCAACAACGTAGATCGGTCCAATCTGGTCAACCGGATATACGACTGAAATATTTAACAGCAAGATCCACAAAGCATTGAAGCAAAGATCGCAGTACAGATCGAAGTATTACTGCTGCAGCACTACTAGTAGGACTAAACGTAACAAAGAAAGAATCAAAATAATTGCAAGGTAAAGAAGGTCCCCCGTTTGGTTTTGCTGCCGACCATGTCAAACAATCCGTCCGTGCGGGACGCAGAAGCTGAACGTAGTCACAAATTTCTAGCCACAAGCACCATGAATAAATAAACGAGTCGGTTCAGAGTGCATCTGCCTAGACAGTTGCAAGATACCGGCCTATTGCATCCTAATCTTAAATTTTCAAACAGCACAAGCATGTGTATTATTATATTTCCAAACTCCAAACAGAAGGAACGAGCGCACACAGCTAATCTGCTCGCTCCCTGAAGTCATCTTGACATCACACTCAGCTTGCCATGGGCTAATTAATAAACATGGAAAATTTAGAATGAAAAAATCCAGAGATGTAAGAATAAACTAGTCAGTTCAGGCTTGCTTCTGCCTAGACCGTTGCAAGATCGATAATACCGGCCTATTTCATCCTAATCTTAAATTTTCAAGCAGAACAAGCATGTGTATTACTAATTTACTATATGTCCAAACTGAAAACAAAAAGGAACGAAAGCACGCAGCTAATCTGCTGGCTCCCTGAATTCATCTTGACATAGCAAGCAGGACCACACAAAAATCGACAGAGAGGAGGTCTGCGGCCTCACCTGTGCCGATGACGACGTCGGCCAGGGAGGAGGTTGGCCACGCGACGGGCTGGGTGCTCCGGCGACCTTGTCCCTCTCCCGTGGATCTTGGCAACAGGGGTATGGAGGCGGGGACGAATAGGAGGAGCTCGGCGGCCGGGGGTATCGAGGCGGGGAGGAATAGGAGGAGCTTGGCGGCGGGCCTCGCCAAGAACAGGTTTCATGCGGAGAACAGGTCGGGTGCGGTAGACAGGTTTTTTTTTTTCAAGATCGGTGCCTATTCATGGGTCGCGTGATCTCTGTGGCATGTGGCTGTAATTTTTTGGTGTACCGGTTCGCTATCTCGCGGGAAGCCGCGGGAGGTGCTTCCCGGTATAGCCTATTCTCGCAACCACTTTGGCCGAAGCCTATCGTATAGCTGTTCCGTTTGGTTGGATTTTCTGGCTTTTTTTAGTGGAAAGCCACCAAAAGCCCAAACAAACACCCCCTAAATCTCAACGAAACCAAAATATTTCAACATTCATTAGTCAAAATCAGGTCAGAACAAACACACGAAACACGACGCAAGAAGAAACCTGACGAATAATCCTCCCCACCGGGTACAACATGGAACTATAATGAAAAGAAAACTGAAAGGTGCTAATTTGTCGAATCAAGTCGTTCCAGTTGAATACATAAATAAGATAAAAGACGGATTGAGCAAAATAAGCAAGAACACTTCACAGCTGACTCGGTGCATCCTACATAGAGGGTAAATCTCCGCGCGGGTCGCAGCAAGCACGCAACTTCTGCACCTCAGTCAGTGGAATGTAGCTCTAGATACCTACATGGCAATCATAGGGTCAGACAAACCAATTTTATTCATGGAAAAAACATTAAAGTTAGATCAGGCAATTTTGTATGATCCAAACAGTACACACTAGCTTCACCCTTGTGGAAATCTCCAAAGTTGATTCATCTCAACATTATTACTTATTAGACTAATCCAACATTACAAACAGAGAGCTATAGGTACTTTGTACCGTGTATGCACAGGCTTAGCTATAGGTATTTTGTGATGGATAAGTCTCTGTACTATGGTCTTTGCGGGGTTGCAGCACACATGATCCTTGTGTCAAGGATTGGCAGTTAGGATAGAGCATCAAGGATGCTCACCGATATCTACTACATCCCCGCCCTGAGGAACTCCATCATCAGCTTGGGACAGCTGGATGAGAAGGGCTCGCGCGTGCTGATCAAGCACAGGATACCGCGCATCTGGGATCACCATCATCGCCTTCTTGCCAAGGTAACCAAAGGCGCAAATCTGCTCTACGTCCTAGATGTGCAGGTGGCACAACTCCTCTGCCTCGCCGCTCGTCAGGACGACGAGGCGTGGAAGTGGCACGAGCGCTTAGGGCATCTTCACTTCGAGGCCCTAAACCGACTCAGCACAAAGGAGATAGTGCGAGGCCTGCCGTGCCTTGAACACGTGGAGCAGTTCTGCGATGTCTGCGTGGTCACAAAGCAGAGGCGACTCCCCTTTTCCCAGCAGGCGAGCTTCAGAGCCAAGAAGAAGCTCGTGCACGGGGACTTGTGCGGCCCGGTGACTCCGGCCACACCGGCGGGAGAACGACGCTACTTCCTGCTGCTCGTCGACGACTTCTCCCGCTACATGCGGGTGGTGCTTCTCGACAGCAAGGGAGAAGCAGCGGACGCCATCAGGCGTGCGCAGGCGGAGTGCGGCCACAAGTTGCGCGTGTTGCGCACCAACAACGGCGGCGAGTTCACGTCGTACTACGCCGATGAAGGCATCTAGCGCCACTACGCGCCGTACAGCCCGCAGCAGAACGGCGTTGTTAAGCAGCGCAACCAGACGGTTGTGGGGATGGCTCGAGCCCTCCTGAAGCAGAGAGGGATGTCGGCTGTCTTCTAGGGAGAGGCACTCAACGGCAAGACGTCGTACGAGGCTTGGCATGGGCACAAGCCGATGGTCTCCCACTTGCAGGTCTTCGGCGGCCTCGCGTTCGCCAAGGAGCTCGGCCACATCCGCAAGCTCGACGACATGAGCACTATGGGAGTGTTCATTTGCTACTGGGAGGGTGCGAAGGCCTACCACATTGTAACACCCCCGGTCACTCCGGACCGACGGCTGTCACTTCTGGCAGCTCAATAGGATCTCTAGACTAACCCCACAGACCAACACTAGTCTTTTCTGCGCACTTTGTCCTCACTCGTGCGCACCCGGTACCCACTTCCCGGTCGGTCACCCATCCTAAAATTGCTCTAGGCCAAGCCTTAGAGTTCTTTTCGAATGAGCTTCCGGAAAAGAAGTTGCAACTTGTTGGTATGGGTTCCTATCAATCCTATTGAGCCATGCGCCAGGGTCTCACATACACCCACCCTTAGAAGATCGACGTCCTCGTCGATCAACCACAAGCCAGGAACGTCCCCTCTTGGCACACGTCTGTGCGTCCAATGCCGGCACATGTGCCATGCCGTGTCCACTCCGGGCACACGCGCCATGCGCCACATGTCCGCCATCGACCACACCGCTGCTAACCGCGAGGGTCGGCTCGATACCAATTTGTAACACCCCGATCACTCCGGACCGACACCGTCACTACAGCTCAATAGGATCTCTAGACTAACCACGCACCAACACTAGTCTTTTACGCCACTTTGTCCTCACTGCGTGCGCCCAAGACCCATTCGGTCACCCATCTAAAATTGCTCTAGGCCAAGCACGCTTAACCTTAGAGTTCTTTTCGAATGAGCTTCCGGAAAAGAAGTTGCAACTTGTTGGTATGGGTTCCCTATCAATCCTATTGAGCCATGCGCCAGGGTCTCACCATCCTCGACCCTAAGACACAGCGTGTGCGCACGGCGCGAGACGTCGTGTTCAACGAAGGGCGAGGATGGGGATGGAGTAAGGCGGTGGATGACAGCTCGACTCCAACGTATGACATACTTCATTGTCGAGTACGTCCACTTCGAGGAAGCCGGGGGAGCAGGTAGCTCCTCCTCGCCGAGCACGTCTACCTTAGTCCCCAAGTCTCCATCGATCCCGGTGGCTGCTACACCGACGACACCACAGCCGGCGACGCCATGTGCCCCAGCACCAGCATTCACACCTCCAGGCACGTCTACACCAGCACCAGCTCGCGTCGAGCACAATCCGGTGGAGTTCGCTTCCCCGCTGCCTCACGATGAGGAGCACATCGACGAGTATCATGATGGCGAGGCGCTGCAGTACCGTACGATGGAGAACCTACTCGGCAACCAGCAGGTGCCGGGACTGGTGCCACGCTACATGGAGGCGCAGCTGCAACTTGCGTGTGACGACGGCGAGCCTCGGTCTTTGGCAGAAGCCGAGCGAGACGCGGCATGGCGCGCCGCGATGCAGTTGGAGATGGATGCGGTCGAGAAGAGCCGCACCTAGGAGCTTGCTGACCTCCCTCGTGGTCATCGGGCGATCACCCTTAAGTGGGTGTTCAAGCTGAAGATGGATGAAGCCGACGCCATCGTCAAGCACAAGGCTCGCTTGGTGGCCCGGGGCTTCTTGCGGCAGGAGGGGGTCAACTTCGACGACGCTTTCTCTCCCGTGGCACGGTTGGAGTCTGTGCGACTCCTTGCGCTAGCCGCCCAGGAGGTCTGGCGCGTCCATCACATGGATGTCAAGTCTGCCTTTCTCAACGGCGATTTGAAGGACGAGGTCTATGTGCAACAGCCGTCGGGATTTGCGATTCCTGGCCAGGAGGGCAAGGTACTTCATCTGCGCAAGGCTCTCTATGGCTTGCGGCAGGCACCAAGGGCATGGAATGCCAAGCTGGATTCCACGCTCAAGGCGATGGGCTTCGGGCAAAGCCCGCACAAGGCGGTTGTCTACCGACAGGGCAATGGAAGAAATGCCCTGTTGGTAGGTGTCTATGTCGACAACTTGGTCATCACCGGCGCCAAGGATGCAGAGGTGGTGGCATTCAAGGAAGAGATGAAGGTCGCCTTCCAGATGAGTGATCTGGGGCTCCTCTCCTTTTACCTGGGGATCGAGGTGCACCAGGACCACTCCGGGATCACGCGTCGACAGACCACCTACGCCAAGCGCGTCATTGAGCTAGCTGGGCTCACCGACTGCAACCCAGCTCTCACTCCGATGGAGGAGAGGCTGAAACTGAGCCGCGATAGCACGACAGAGGAAGTGGACACTACACAGTACCAGCGTCTTGTGGTAAGCCCTCACCCACACATGGCCAGACTTCGCATTCTCCGTCGGCTACGTTACTCGTTTCATGTAGCGACCAACGACGGAGCACCAACAAGCTGTGAAGAGGATCCTTCGCTGTGTTGTGGGGACTCTCGACCACGGCCTCCACTACTCCAGGTGTCCTGGGGCGGCATACTTCATCGGGTACAGCGACAGTGCCCACACGGCAACATCGACACAAGCAAGATCCTCTTCTTCCTCGGCAAGTGCCT
This sequence comes from Avena longiglumis, assembly GCA_030063025.1. NCBI lineage: Eukaryota > Viridiplantae > Streptophyta > Magnoliopsida > Poales > Poaceae > Avena > Avena longiglumis. The sequence goes on along the minus strand of CP125978.1, from coordinate 19,531,282 downwards.
CGTGAGCTGGCAGTCGGCCAAGCAGCAGGTGGTGGCCACGTCCAGCTACGAGGCCGAGTACATAGCAGCCTCCACCGCCTGCACTCAGGCTCTCTGGCTTGCTCGATTGCTTGGTGATCTCCTCGGTCGAGACACCAGGCAGTGCATCTCATGGTGGACAGCAAGTCCGCTCTGGCCCTGCCAAAGAACCTCGTGTTCCAGGAACGGAGCAAGCACATCCGGGTGAGGTACCACTTCATCTAAAGCTGTTTGGATGAAGGGAGCATCACGACGAGCTACATCAACACCAAGGATCAGCTTGCGGACCTGCTCACCAAGCCTCTTGGGCGGATCACGTTCCTTGGACTCTGCTCGAGGATTGGGATGGTCCAGCCTTCCCACAAGACGATGCACAAGACTTAGGGGGAGAATGATGGATAAGAATCTGTACTATGGTCTTTGTGGGGTTGTAGCACACATGGTCCTTGTGCCAAGACTGCTCTTAGGATAGCATGTTAGACTAGCGTCTAGCATATGCTTGGCTGGTTGACAGCCTAAAATATGTATCCCCAACCCCTCAAGTTGGCATGGCATTTGTGTGAGTTTGTGTGAGAAATAAACCAGAAAATTGCCCCAACTCCTAGTGTCATCCTCTTCTTCAATGAGAGTAAATTTTGAGATCCTATCACTTTGTACTGCAGTGGCACACCTTTGCCGGATTGAAGGGAAAGGCAAGAAAAAGAGTACATCCAGTAGAGGGGGTAGAACACCAGCAAATTAAAGAAGTGTGGGTGGGTGAAGGCATGATGAAGAGAATGAAGAGCTGTTGAGGAAGGGATGAGGAAGCATGGCCTGGAGAAACGCTCCAAGACGCAGCCTCCCATGAGAGCAAGATGGGAGGGTGGCCAGGTGGGCAACAGTTAAGCCAAGGGTTGTAAAGAAATTTTAAGAGCTCTCTCTTGCAATTTGGTGCATGGGGAATGGCAGCAAAAAGTAAAGAAAATACATGTTTTTGGAAAGCACAGTTCAGACACCTCAACATACATTCAGGAGATAAGCTTGCCTGCTCAACCAGTACATCACACTAGCATATCTTGATCAGCTCCATCATGTTAACCACCAATGCCTGTTTCTGCAATCATAAGTAAAACAACCAAATGACATTCCAGTGAAAAGGTAAGCAGATACAATGAGGCATCAAAAAGATATTTAGTTAGCACACGGCTGTAGTTTGGGAAATTAACTCAGTTCTGAGATAAACAAAACCACACAACCTATCAAATTTAAAGAATAGTCCCAAACAGTAGTTTCAAACAATTTCTCCATTAGAAATTTAAGATTATTAGCAAGATAGCATCAATTACAGTACTGAATGAACACGTATGACTAGATGTAAGCATCCAGATGTACCCATTGAGCTAATATTTCACATTTCAGTTCATTAAGTTAGTTTTTCATGTAGTGAAATTTAAATAGGTCACTAGCAGGCAACAAAAGAATTTAGTTCAATTACTAACAAAAGAAAAAATTCTCATTGTTTAATTGTATGGATATGCATATAAATTCAATGATAAAGACAGTTTGCTAGCGCTGACTTGAACCATCTAGTTTAATGATAATAAGAATATGTGATGGTGTAAAAAAACATCACTGCATATTTGTTAACAAATCAGATATAATACAACGATGAACTGGTGACGCAAAAGCCTAACGTACACTAGCTAACAACAGCTTCGAATTGAGCTTAATAACAAGCTAATAGAATGCCGCCATACACGCATCAGAGCGGAAACCCTACAGAACAAATCCGCTATATGTTGAAGAGATCATCAAGCAGCAAGAAAAAAAACTGATATTGTTAGCTTAACATTAAAGGATGTAATCCGCATTCCATCAACCAATTATCGAAAATGGACACGATATTATTATAACCAAATTTTGAAGACATGCAATTACCTGCAGCATAGACACTTTCAAATGGATAGCAGATAACATGGGGGATGGCTTCGGTAATTTTACTGAACTGCAAGGACTCGAGCTGGACCATGAAGATGCCAGAATATGTCCGCAAGAAAGCCACATTATTTTCCTCAGCATAAGCTATCACCCTAATATACCTGAAAATGTTTTCCTGTGAATTCAGGCCAAGAAGCATGTCCAGATCAATATTTCTTCTCAGCAACCACGAAGCAGTACTAGCATAATTGGTATTCCTCTTCCATAGTTGGATGGTGTAGTCTGACAAGGAGAGTATACCCAACCCACCCTCTGCTCGCATAACCATCAAGTGGTCAACTTCGGGAAACATATCCATTGGTACCGGCGTCACAGCTAAGCTCTGCATATCCAAATCAACCTTGAGAATTACACTCGAATTCCCAAAGAGCAGCCAGTAAAGGGAATCCCCGACCAGCACGGAAGGCATGCTTGCATATTCCATGGCGTCGCCTGGAACCGGTGTTGACATGAGAATATTCCACACGGTGGTCTCAGACGAGTAAGATAAGACGATCGCTCGCGGATTTTCTTCTGGTGTGTAGGCTACCAGTACCACCTGGAAGTGGTGGGCATCTCCAGCAACGCGAATCACAGTCCCTTCAATCGGGGTTTCGAGCATGTAAAACTCCGGGGGAAAGGCAAAGCGGTGCTGCTCGCCGGTGACGGGATCCCACACCAGGATCTGGTCCTGCGAATAGTGGAAGATCAGTACGAGGCCGTGGCGGCTTCCGACGAGCCTGAAGCCTCTGTCGCCGTCGCCGATCGGAGAGGAGAAACGTCCGTCCGGGACACGATTAGGGGGCTCCATGGTGGGGTCAAAGTGGATGCTGCCAGCACGCCAGCGGAAAAACCCGAGCAGAGGAGGGTTGCGGCGGTGGTGGAGGCAGGAGCGGCGGATGAAGCTGGGGTTGGAGACGAGGCTGAACCAGCGGTTGCAGACGGCGGACGCGCGAGGGAGGGAGGATGGCTGCGGGGGCAGGCGGAGGAGGATCTCAGAGAGAAGATTGTCATCATCAAGAGGTGGCGCCGCCACCGGCAACATCTCGCCCTCCTCAGATCCCATGGTGGGAATGGTGGAGTGGAAGCAGATGCCGGAATGGGGAATTTTATTTTTTGCCCTCCTTTACTTGGGGACTTTATAATTTGCCATCATTTACTTTGACCTTCCTTTTTTGCCACACTTTAGCATTTGATGAATTGCCCTTTTGTATTATTTTCTTTTCTTTTGAGGAGATTGGCAAAATCTGCAAGACAGATATACCCATGACTGCAGATCCAACCCAATCCAAATCAATTGCTCCTTTATCCCCTGAGTAGAACAAGGACTTAAAGAACCCTAGATTGCCGCCGGCACCACGGCTCGCCCCTGCACCTTGACCTAAACTGCACCGCTACACCTCCGCCTCTCCACTGCCTCGACACTGCACCTCCGTGCTCCCTGCTGCACCTGCATTTACATTGAGATGGTCTGTTAGTGGATTTGAGGACGATTTTGAAGTTAATTACTTCCCATCAGCTGTATTCCTCTATACTTCACAACTGTAGGTCTGTAGCCGTTTTGATATGATATATCTAGTTGATAATATACTCACATCTATATGCTTCTCTTACAAAACAAATTATTAGATGAACAGGGACGAGTGATGAATCAAAAGGGGAGAAGGGAAGGGCGACCAGCCAGCTCATCGCCGACGGCCGGGGCCCCTAAATCCTAAACCCTAGCTCTTAGCAGAGGGGAAGAGCGAGATGAGCGGGTCGTACCTACCTAGCGTCCCGGGGGAGAGCTCGCCTTTTCCTTGATTCCCCCATCGACCCCGGTCTCTACCTCCAGCCGCCGTGAAGGTTGCCGCTGCCGTTCTGCCAGAGGCGGCCGAGCTGCTCTGTTCGAATGGGAGGAACGGGAACAAAGGGGCCTAGATCGAACCAGGTCAAACAGGTTGCAGGGCATTTTTGTCATTGAATGTGGCCCCCTGGCAAGTTAGGGGGTAAATCATCAAATGCTAAAGTAAAGTGTGGCAAAAAAAGTCAAAGTAAATGAGGGCAAATTATGAAGTCCCAAAGCAAATGAGGGCAAATTGTAAAGTTCCCATGTAGATGGGGGATTTTATTTTTGCCCTCCTTTACTTAGGCTTTATAATCTGCCCTCATTTATTTTGACCTTCATTTTTTGCCACACTGTACTTTAGCATTGATGAATTGCTTTTTGTATTATTTCCTTTTTTAGGAGTAGCAAAACCTGCAAGACAAATATATCCATGGATGCACACCCGACGCAAACCAAATCAATTGCCCCTTTCTCCCCTGCTTAGGAGGACCCGTAGGAGCAGACCAAACCTGCAGTTTTCAATTCAACAAGTCCTCGTCATCGGCTCATCGTCGGCGGCTCATCATCGGCGACGTGGAAGTGGAGGTGGGCGCTGGAGCTGCCTTCCTGGCCCAGATTTTGGGCCCCTTAGGCCCCAAAAGGGCTTGGACGGGTCAGGGCGCCTGCGTCTGCGGAGTTTCCTCTCATCAGTCCTTGTGGTTCGTGCAATACTGGATAGATAAACAAAACCATATATAATATCAAATGCAAAGAATATTCCAATAACAATATAATTACTCTCTTGAGTTAAAAGAATACATACATGCTTAACTCAGAAAATAAAGAACATGCACACGCAGACTATTAAAACATATGATGCGACAAGCTATCTAAAATTACTCTTAAGCTTGGTCCATGCGATAGTATAGTCGTACTACGTTCTAGAAATAAAAGTCACCATGACTATTAAAATTAAGATTATCTTTAAATAAATTTAGCTTAAATTCTCTGGCACACATGGCTACTTGTGGCAAGACTCTCCTAAAAGTGAAAACACTGTTTGGTAGGTATCAAACCAACTTGTTATTACGGATTGAATATTACTAGCTAGTAAGATCGACAAAGATAATAGTAATGAATTGAAGAAATATAACAAGCTTTAAGCTTCAGTGAGCCGCCAATTGAGCCATCTTTTGACATTTCAATTGGTTCGAGCAAGTTTTTCTTCATGTAACTGTATCCAATTTCAAAACATTATGCATCTCATCTTGAGAAACAATTCCACTGCAGCTATACAGTAATACAACAATTATGGAACTCTTGAGTTTGTCAAAAGGAGATAACACCAAAAATTTAGTTTGATCATTCTACACAGAATTTGCCAATCCATCTCAGATATACTCCTCTGTTCCATAGTATAAGACGTTTTGGGCAGGCTATTTATGCTAATATGGAACAGAGGTAGTACTATATATGCTAATATATGTGTTCGTTGTTTTATTCTATGGACATCAACATAATAGACAGATAAACTGTTTGCTACCTCTGACTTGAACCACATTGTTCAACAAAAAATAGTACTAGGAGAATTATCAAACAACATAGTTTATTTATACCTGCAGTATAGACAACAAATGGATAGAAGTAATTCCAGCCGTCAGATTCAAAAAGTTTCTTGAACTGCAATGACTCAGGCTGGACTGTGAAGATGCCGATAGATGCACACGGTAACACCTCATTATTGTCCTCAGCAAACCCAACTATCCATGGGAGCATTCTCGGATGTAGGGGAAGTAGCTTGTCCAGTTGAATACTTCTTCCAAGTACCCATGAAGCAACACCATCACGATCCTTCTTCATGTTCCATAATTGGGCACAGAACAGAAGCTAGTCAGGAAGAGGAAACCAAGGCCACCACCCTCTGCCGGCATTAACCAAATAATGTGATTGCCAGTGCCAAGATTGGCATCCACTAGCATAGGTATCACAGCTAAGCTCCGCCTGGCCAAATCAAATTCATGGTTGCTGCGCAAATTCCCAATAAGCAACCAGTAAAGTGAATCCCTGACCATGAGAACGGGTCTGCAACAAAAAGACAAGGTGGGTAAATCACTCATAGGAGCCTCGTACGGGAGCATTCCTGTGATGAGATTGCCCCATTCCTGTTGCTGGTGCCTACCAAGACCACCTTGAAGTTTTGGACATTTCCCGCAGTACGAAGCACCGCCGCGTTGATTGGTTTTCCGGCTGTTTCAAACCCAGGAGGAATGTCTAGGCGATGCTGGTCGCCGGTGACGGGCTCCCACACCAGGAGCTGCTTCCGTGGATCGTGGTCACTGAGCACGAGGCCATGGCGGCACCCGAGGAGCTGGCACTCATAGGCAGCGCGACCGGGAAGGTGAAGCGACCTCGCGGGATGCGATTGGGGGCCTCCAGGGCAGGCAGGAAGTAGATTTTGCGCATTTCCGTGACGAAGCAGCCGAGGAGAGGAGGATTGCTGCGGTGGTGTGCGCGGAAATGGCGGGAGAATCAGGGGTCGGAAGCGATGCTGCGCCAGCGCCAGGAACGGCGGAGGCGCGAGGGAGCGAGGAGGGCAGCGGGGGGAGGCGGAGAAGAATCTCGGCGAGCAGGTCGTCGTCCTCCAGCGAAGCCGGCGGCAGCGACCTGGGGCGGCGGCGGAGGCTGGCCATCGTCTAGAACAGGAAGCAGGCACGATAGGGATTTGGGGAGCAAGGTGCGGTTTTTTTTTTTTAGAAGTGGGAGCAAGATGCGGATGACCTAAAGCAACATAGGAAAAGGACCAGCATGCGTCCGTGATTGAGATTGAAGCCCAAAGAACAACAATAAGGCCCACCACAATCCACATACCTTTTTCATACGCGTATATGTATTTATTTTTTTTTTGAAACATGCGATATATGTATGGTTAGTTCTAAGAAAATGTATGTACAGTACCTTTTCATTTGCTACATTAATAAAATGTGTATAGTCGAAAATTCTTCATGAAACAAATAATCCCAACAGAGGACTCTAAAGTGCAAGGTTCACTATTTTTTTTTATTGGAGAAAAAATACTGTATATATATCCTGTTTTCTAGTGGAGAGGTAAAAGTACAACACACTCGGTGAATACTACTCCCCCCGTTCCAAAATATAAGACGTTTTAGGTTTATGAAGAAAACGAATCTAGACTTATTTTAGTATGTAGTTCATTCAACTTTGGAATGAATCTACACACTAAAAGAAGTCCAGATTCATTTTCTTCACAAATCTAAAACGTCTTATATTTTGGAACGGAGGGAGTATATTTTACTTTACATTGTTTGTTATGAATAGTGGAGAACAAAGGTGAAGAGGGTAGATGTATCAAGTATAATTTGTGAATTAGTAATTCACGGCAAGAAAGCAGTATGGTAAACTTCACAGATCCAATGCGCATTCCGTATTCTTATTGAGGATCAAATACTGTTGGCAGTCCTATGAAATTCACGAGTATACACTGATTAAATACAGTTGCAGCCCTCTTCATCAGTAATCCCCAAATGAACAATGACCATGGGCATCCTTGCTGCTCTGTTCCCTCTGTTTTGGATAGCAAACAGAATTTACTTGAAATAAAAAAAAACGATTAGACAACTTTGGAGTAAGTGAAATGCTACAGCTAATGCAAATTATATAATATCAGTTGCATGATCCAGAAATGGTAGCTTCAGTCGGTTCTTTGCAAAAAGTCTGACAGCTCCACAACATGGTGTAAAAAGGAGATGCATCAGGTGTGCTCCCAGAATGGAATAACTTGCAGTTTACCCACAAAATATGTATAATGGTGAAAAGGAAATAATTGCAAAGTCTTATTAATCTCCTGAATCTCTAAAATAGGTCTAAATTTTATTACGGACGCCAAGCAAACAATGCACCACATATCATCATCTTCAGAAGAAGAATGAGATCTTCAAAGAACACCTTAGCTTGTTCCAGTGTGATGCATTTGTGATCTCTTATGTTTCTGCAGCTTCCAACTGCTTCGGGATGCTCACAACTGGACAGGGCAAATTAATTTCTACTCCCTCCGTTTCATAATATAAGATGTTTTAGCTTTGTTAAAAGGATGTATCTAGACTTTTTTAGTTTATTGTTTTGAAGTGAATCTACACACTAAAAGAGGTCTAAATACACTTCTTTCACAAACCTAAAACATCTTATATTACGAAAGCGGAGGGAGTACATGACAAGGGCATGACACATAGGATCAATTTCCTTGTGGGCCACATCTTCACATGCCCCATGAAGTATGAACGCAACATAAAGAACGGACTGGAAGAACCTACAAGGCTTCAATTAATGTCAGCCACCAGAATGTAGCTCTAGATACCTGCAGAACAAGCAAACATGATCAGGCAAAGCGATTCGCAATATTCCTGCATGCAAAAGCCATTAAATTCATCTCACAATTTTTGCATGATTCGAGCAGTACACATTAGCTTCAACATCGTGGAAATTGCACCAAAATCTCAAGTTGAAACAGCTCAGCATTATTGAAAGCAATATAACATCAATACCAATAGGATGGCAGTTCATCTAGTTCAGCGGAGCGGATGAGAGTACGAGACCATTCAGGTTAAAATGTGTTGAATGCCTTGTTGTGATTCCTGTACGGTTGGAGAAGTGCTTGAGATAATCGCAGCTTTGCTGTTATGGCCATTAACCTTTTTCTTGCGGGGATGACCATTAACTTGATCTCCAGGAGAAATGGTAGTGAGAAGGAAAGCAAATTGAAGGTGCCACTACAAATAAACTTTCTTCCTACTGCTGTTCCCTGCTTTTAATGTAGTTTTGCGTAATCCTACACGAAAAAATAAACTCCCTAACTTTTGTCAACTCCTGGAGATCAGGTTCATGGCCATAACATATTCTCAAATTTCTTGCTATATCAGATCTAGCAGAAGCTACAACCTCAGTGGTTTAAGTATCTCCCTCAAAGATAATAACTGAATAACATAGCTCATGAAATCGTTTAAAATTATTTTTGTTATCAATGAGCATACAAGGGGCTCATGTTGTAGAAAGACCTCTATTTTCTAGATCATACAAATATACATGAAGTCGGTTTTTTCATAACATAAAACAATGCAATTCGTGATGAATCTATTCATGTAATTTTTGTATCATGTTTTATACATATTATTTAAGCATACTCTAGCTAAAATAGAATAAATTAGACTGCACACAAACTTCTACAATAGTTTGGACCAGGCAAAGAAAGATATGATGAGAGATAAAGCAAACCGCCTAAAACTAGCATAATTGTCCACAAATGTAAATAGTTAGTATAAGATCTAATCAGGAGATGCTCTTCGAGCATTCTAAAAATAAAAAATGTAGCAGCAACGCAAAATGCCATAGCTATAAGCTCATATAAACAAAGAAAATTTGAAGTCAAATGCTCAAGTGTTGTTACTTATCAATTACTTGTGCAAAGAAGACAATATACAAATCACACTAGGGCTTGATAGATCCATAACTACAGAAAACATATCGAAGCCAATGCAACGACTAGTAAAAGTAAAGCACACAATATCCGTGAAACACAATAATTCTTCTACTACCTGACAGCATTCTCATCTAGGGAATGGGGAACAGTCCTAAGTCATTGAGGATCTAGAGGGAATGGAGGAGTGTCAGGGAGGAAGAAAACCGGCAGCAAGGAAGTAGGATAGAAGGGAGGGCAAGTGAAAGACCACATCCAGTAGGCAAGGGGCAGAACATTAGTGAATAGAAGAGAAGGTGGCCGGGTCGCCATGGCGAAGGCATGACGAAGGGAACAGAAAGATCTAAGGAAGGGATGAGGAAGCAAAGTGTGGAAGAAAGATCAAAGATGAGACCTACCATGAAAGAATGATGGGAGGCACTGAGGTGGGCAACAGCTGAGCAGAGGGTCATAGAGAGAATCTTGGGACTCCACTCTTGCAATTTGGTATTCGAGAAATGGTAGTGAGTACGAAATTAAAATAATAAAACATTTTTTCAAAAGAACAGTTTAACTAGTACCTCAGCTTACATGAAGAAGATAAGTTTACCTGCTCAACCAATACATCAAAATAGCATGTCTAAACAGGCAATCATCTTATGTATTGTGCAAAAGCTTACCTACATTGTGTCCACCACCAATGTTGGTTCCTACAAGCATAAAAGTCACACAATGAAAATCAGTGGCGTTCCAACGGAAAGCCAAAGAGACATGACAAGGCATCAACGGGATATAGATCAACTCATGTATGTAATTTGAGAAAACAAATAAGTTGTGTACAACATTATGAATTAATAGACAAAAGCACACTTCCAAAACAGTATATACTCATTAATATCGTAAAAACGAAGAACATGCACACTTGGACTACAAGAGATACTCTTAAGCTTGTTACATGGCATATCAAACAAAAATAAAATATGCGTACACTAATAAAACTTAGCAACATCAGTACCTATTCAGATTTAGATTATCTTCAAAAAATATTAGCCTAAAAAGTTTTTTTTTTTTTTTTTTTTTTTTTTTTTTTGAACGAGAAGGGACCGGAAGGTCCCAGAGCTGGCATTAATAAATCAAAATTGATACAATACTGCGGAAAGGACCTGAAAGAAAACAAATAACAACCATGTCCTTCCAATTTACACAAGGGACCCTAGAAAGATTCTTCAAAAGCCATCGAGTCCTTGTACAAACTCCGACCTCGCCGGCGATGCTATTGCCACCATCGCCAGCCGCGTCCTCGCCATTGACAGGCAAGGAAGAAGGGCCTCCATGGGAGGTTGAAGATGGGGCAACGGAAATGGCCGTGAATCCATAGAAGCCGCAAAACACCCGAGCCACCCGAGCTGCAAACCGGAGGGGGTCGATGGATTCTTGAGCTCCAGAAGGCGGAGGTCGTCGCAACAGGTAAGAAAACGAGGTCGCCAATGCCAACTCGCGCGAGGCGGAGCCACCATCCAAGACTATCAGCCGCAGTGTGAAACCACCCCTCTTCCTCGCCTCCTTGGCCGGCCAAGAGGGAGAAGGACATACCAGAGCCAACAGATGGATGACGGCGACGCGGGGATTTATTTGGAAGGAGGCAGACAGCCAGAGGATGATTCGCCGCCCTCCACCTCGGACGCCCAGCGAAATCCTCCACCAATCTCTGCTCGACGCCGCGCCGCCACGCCGAAGCAGAAGACCTCCAATCCCCTCTGCAACCCGCATCACTCCCTCCTCCCTCACCCCTCCCCTCGCCACCACGGCCGGCCGGAACGGGGGAGAAGAGAAGAAGAAGGATGCATAGCAGAGAGGAAAGACACACCATGGCACTTATTGCGGAGATCCCGGTCATGGCCAAGCTCGCCGTCTCCTCCAACCATCGGAGCAAGACAACGCCACAGTAACCTCCGGATCGCCGTCCGCCAAGAAGCACCGACGCCTACTCCAAACTACCGCATATAGCCACTACACCTACCTAAACTATCGGCCGACGCCGCCCCTCCGCCATCTCTCACCGGCGTTGCCGGCAAGAGAGGCTTCGGTTTGGCTCGGGGCCCTTCTAGTGCTTTCTAGGAACTGTAGCAGGGAGAGGTGGGGGGATGAGGGAGAGGGTTTGGTGCCTCTAAAAAGATGAAATATACTCAACTGATTACAAAGTCCTGGTACAAAAAAAAACTTGTCACTTGCAGCATGACTTTCCTACAAGTGATATAATGAACAATTGTTTCCTCGATTTTAAACCAGATCGTTGCAATGGATTTGCGGTTATCAATAAGATTAGCAGAGATAACAGTATCGAATGATAGGAACATAACTTAGCTTTAAACTTCCAAATGTACATATTAAGATATCTGTTTGATAATAATATATTCAAGCTAGTTTGTCATGCAGACGTCCTTAACTTCCAATTGCAATGCATCTCATCTCGATAAAAACAATTGCACCATAGTTGCATAGCACTACCATTATACAGTTTTTGCATATGTCAATAGGGAGGCAGCAATGAAATTTTGTGCAATTGTTATATAACGAATTTGCCAGACTTGGCTACAGAAGCAGAACCTGATGACATAAACTAAACTAGATACGACAAGTAAATATTTTCCAGAACATAGCAATTACATGAGACAACACAACAAAGGCATCGGCACTGAACATCACTATAGATTGAAGAGATCATCAATCACCAAAAAAAGCAATTCATACAACACAAGTTGTTAGCTTACACAGAAGGATGTAAGAAGTATTCCATCAACCATATTGTAAAAAACAACCTGCTTTTGTTATACACGCAGTGTAAAGGCATGCTATTACTAGTAGTATAGACACATTCAAATGGTTGATAGTGATAGGAATTGTGGGTTCCCAATATCTTCTTAAAATGCAACGACTCCAGCTGGATCATGAAGAGGCCAATAAAATTCCCCAAGAACAACACATTGTTTTCCTCGGAAAACCCTACCAGCAAAACGTTGAGCCTCTCCTCTAATTTCAGGGAAAGTAGCCGGTCGAGTTCAATAGTTCTTCTCGGCACCCATGAATCGATATACCTCTTCCATAATCGGGCCATGTAGTGTTTTACAGTTAGTAAACCAAGCCCACCATCCTCTACCCGTATAACCCTGCATTTCCAATAGCTCCCGGCATACCCCCATAGCATAGGTATAATAGCTAAGATCTGACGTTCCAAATCAAACTCAAGGATTCCTGAAAAATTCCTACAATCAACTAGTAAAGATGATTCCAAACCATCACAGGATGCACATCGCTGGCGAGACCCCAAGAGTTCAACATCTCGAATGGAAGTGGAATTGATAAAAGATTACCCCATACATCAGTCTTGTTAAGGGTGTTCGTCCTTCCTGCATGCTTTCACAGAATGTGGAGTTGCTAATTAAGTTGTATTTACATCTATTGGTATTTTAATGCTGAAAAATGCGGAATTTTTTCTTTGATACATTTGTTTTTTGACACTGCTTTTAAGTCGTGTGTGATACACTTTTCACCTTATTTTTGTCGGCATGTCCACACTAACTCGATCTTTTGCTACTAACGCTTCAATCTGGAGTTTTACTTCATCTACAAATTCTTTTAGGCTAAATACATAACGTGTGTCGATCTAATGCTTGTGATGGTAATTTGGTTCTTAGTATAGCTATATGACACTTATCATGAGTGAATTATGGTAAATGCTATCTACCTAATCCTCTAGATGACCATGGTTACCTCTTGTGATTTTGAGTTATATCGTGATCATATCTATATTCAAGTATCTTTGGTAATCCAGAGGTTTCTTAAGGCACTATGGTGGATTACCATCCGACTATCGTGCTTCACATCTTTTGAACTCCATATCCAAAAAAGGTTCTCTTTGATACGAGAGAATATCATCCTTTCATCTATGATAGCTTTGCTTAAATGTATGAGTTATCATCGGTCCTTATCCAAAATCTCTTCTCGTTTCAACCGGTGATCCGATCAACAAGGTGAACAAGTCAGCATCCCTTTTATTATCCAAAGGGACAGATATTATATCCTTTCAATGCATGTTTTCAACATAATCCGTGCTTGTAAGGTTGATCTTCTGTGTTGGTATATCTTGACGATATTCTCGCCTATTCCATATAAATAGAAGAACAAGAAGAACGACCTCTTTTCATCCTCTCAGTCTTTGAGAACACCGTATCTGTGTAAAGTTCTCAAAGTGTAAATCCCGACTTTTTAAAGTCACCTATCTCGACCATGTCGTTCTACTAAAGACATTGTTACAATCCGGGAATCATCAAAATCAATTGTTAATTGATGACGCTCACGGTGTTGACGTGGGCGCTTCGTTGGAAGACCCCAAGAGCAAGGTATGATGAGCACAGCAGCAGTTTCCCTCAGTAAGAAACCAAGGTTATCGAACCAGTAGGAGGAAGGAAACGACTCAAAGATGTTGCAAGCAACGTGGAGACCTGCACAACACAAACTCAAGACTTTGCCCCAACGAATCAGTGGGGTTTTCAATCTCACCGGTTTGCTGTAACAAAGGATTAACTGTATGGTGTGGAAGGTGATGATGATTTGCAACAAGTAAACAATAACAGTGGAAGATGTATCATTGGTAAAGATTGGACCGGGGTCCATAGTTCACTAGAGGGGTTCTCCTTAGATAAACAAACATGGCATGAAGGGTAAACAAATTACAGCAGGGCAATTGACAGGGCTGAGTAAGGCATAATAATGCAATACTAGACACAAAGATCTTATGAGATTCGATTAGGCAGTACAACAATATACATAGACCTCCATCCAACTGCATCTATGACTAGAAGTGCACCTTCAGGTTATCATACGAACCCCCTCCAGTATTAAGTTGCAAGCAACAGACAACTGCTTTAAGCAAAGTGTATAAGGTAAACAATCCACTTGTTCCATGAACAAGAGACCGTTGTTTCCTCCCTAGTGGCAACAGCACATCTACAACCGTAGCGATTTCTGTCACTTCCCTTGATTAAGTAGAGGCATGAACCCACTATCGAGCATAAATACCCCCTCTTGGAGTCACTAGCAACTACTCAGCCAAGATAGCTCCTAATAACGGAGAGCATGCAAGATCACAAACAACACAGACATGATAGAATCAAAATAGACAAAATCATTAATCAATCTGACATAGTAATCCCAATATCCATCAGATCCCCGCAAACACAACATGCATGATTACAAATAGATGAGATCTTGATCATGAACGGAGCTCACAAGATCTATACATGAAAGCACAAAGGAGGAGATACAACCATCTAGCTTATACATGAACCCATAGTCCAAGGTGGAACTACTCACGCTTCATACCGGAGAAGAATGCCTTCAGGATGATCTTCCCTCTGACAGGGTGCCGGGAAGAACTTCAGATCCCCCCGATCTAGGGACGATGGTGGCGACGGCTATAGACGGTTTCATGGAATATTGATCGGGTGTCTAGGGTTTTTTCATCGTGGTGATTTTATAGGCGAAGAGGAGAGGTAGGGGGGCCACCAGGGTGGCTGCACCCAGGACTGGGCATTCGGTTCGGGCTATTGCAAATTTCAGTTGTCACAAAACGGTGACCGATCAGTTAACTGAAAACGAGCTAACCAAGGGTCTTGGTGCACAAAATTCGGTTCGGTCCTCAGTTTTGACCGAACAGACTCAATATAGCCAGCGGAATCAAGTATTCTGAAAAATTTAGCAGACACAATCACCTCTTAACTTCTTTGCGGTCAGTCGCAGGCCTTGCAATCACCGGTCGAAGCGCAACCAAACTGGTCGCCGCCCGCGATGTGGAGAAGAGAAGAAACCGTCCGTTTTGGGAAAGGTTGGAGAGCGAGGAGATGTCGAACGCCAGACTGGAGTGTGAGAAAAGGCTTCCGGTCACTGGCTAACGGAACACCTCAGCCGGCCGCCGTACTGGACAACAGAGAATTTCAAGGAGGGGATAAGGCTAGGGAGGCGGTTGTCCGCTAGGATGCGGGAAGCCTGGAGAGAGGCATTATATGCGAATCCTAGCAACGTGAGGGGCCTTAGGAACTCGCCAAAGTGCGCTGGCCTATTCCATAACTTACGGTAGTGATGGGCTGGGTTATTCACGTTTTCTTCGCCACACATGCTACTCGGTTATTTCGGCCCATTCGGGCAACCCAGGGTAAAAACCGATTTTTCTGAATTAAATTCGTTTTTTCTAAACAGAGAACCGAATTTAACATTATTTTTTCGGTTTTGGTCTATTCGGCTTCGGTCCCAATTTTTACGGTTCAGTAGTTCGGTCATCGGTTTATATGCCCACCCCTAGCTGCACCCTCGGTAGCGGCCATCCCTAGCGCCGCCAGGTGTGGCCTGTAAGCCTCCTCCTTCGTACTCGCTTGTTGCTTACGGTAAAATATTGACTTTGGCTTTTGTCCCGTCAATTCGAGAATATTGATTTTACGCCTTTACGAACCAAAATGTAAAAAAGCGGCAAGCGAATCGTGGCAACTTGTTAATAGGTTAGTTCCAGAAAACATATAAATACACCTCAAAGTGTAGAAAAATCAAATTAATGCAAAGTAGATACTAAACAAGTATGGAACTGTTATCACCGTATTTTGGCCAAAGATGGAGATGGGCCGTGATCAAGATGGGCTTGGAAGATACATTTATTCAACGTGTTGTTGGATCGGCCTAGTGCGTAGATTTGGGCTGAATTGCCCGTGTATCCTGTATCATAGTAGGATTCGTGTTTGTTTAGGTTCCGTTTATGTTTAGGTAAAGATAGAGTTGTAAAGTTATTCCAAAAGTAGAGAGTCTCCGGACTATAAATATGTACCTAGGGTTATTGAAAGATAAGGACAATCACGTTCACAACCAACAACAATCTCGGCGCATCGCCACCCCTTGTTTCTAGGGTTTTTCTCGGGTAAGTGCCATGCTGCCTAGATCGCACCTTGCAATCTAGGCAGTATTTACTTATGCGTTATCCGGTGTTACTCGTACTGAAGCCTTGTTGATGGCGAGTAACACCTTTACCACAGATTGTTAGAGCTAGCATCGATACTCTTACTATGATTGCTTGCTTGTGCTACCTCTAGCTATCTCGCCATCTTTGCACCTTCTCCCGGGTGTGAGGGTGGCACCTTGCTTGATTTCTATTTAGTCGAGTTGATCATTATAGTTGTGCCTTGTTCATCAAGGTTTAGTTTAATATCCACGTGATTAGGCCTCACAAACGGGTTGAACGATCCGTAATACGTAAAATATGGTTTATTGGTCTTAGAGGGACGTTCGGAATTGACGTTGTGTTGGTTTTAGGCCTTCTAGGATTGGTTTTCTATTTTTCGTATCTATTAGGCTCAACTACGCTGGACGTTCGGTTGCGTGGTGAAAACACTAAACTATCGTAGATCGATTTAACTTGTAGTAATTAAAAACCCCATGTTATCATAGATCCGATGCAAAACCATGGGGATAATCGGCTCTGAAAGCCGATTCTGGAACTGGGAGCCGATCACGCTCGAATTTTACGATACTTGTTTACCGTGCAGAAACCAATCGAACAATCCATCACCTTCACGCCAGGTATAGGTGGCACGCCGAACCAAGACAGACGCGGCGTCTTTGGAAGATTTGGCCGTTGACCGAGGGACTAGGCCCACCAGGCCTGGAGCCTCCGCTCTTCGTTGCTAGTCACGCCCACGGTGAGTTTTGACAGCAACACATTTCGCACGCCGGTGGGACCTTCAACAACGTCTACATCAATGTCCGACTGCGATGGAGAACAGGCCGGTCACGCACGACGAGCTTCCTCCCGAGCACAAAGCGAAGTATGACGAGCTCAAAGAGCTCTTCGCCGACCTCATCGGCTTTTCGAGAGGACCCACGCGGGCATCAAGTGGAAGGATTCTCCCGAGGGTGCTCTCGAAGTAGATCCGTCTGTTCTTCGAGGAACGCTCTGTGGCTCGCGACGAAGTCAACTATATGGTGGCTCATTCTCTACACCGCCACTCGAGAGCTGGTGAACGCCGAGCGGATTGCAGATTCGCGTGGTCCGGAGATCATGAAACATCGTACTCTCCGTCGGGGCCCACTTTAGGAACCCACCAAGGAGAAAGACCGCTCCACACCGACCGCAATCGCCGTCACGCCATCGCTCGAGCCGCCAGATCAGCGGCATACATTGTCTACAAGGCTGGAGGCGATCTGTGATTGCCAATTCCTGTTCGAGCCACCCAAGGAGATTCCGCATGGGTACATATGTGCCTACGTGCGGATCGCAACAACTTGGCGCTGCCACCAGATCGCAACCGCAGGAGTCTCCGACAGGGGTTCCTGCTGCAGGATCTTGAGAGCAGCGTTCTCGGGCAACGGTGTCCGGATGGACGACAAAGCGGCTAGCCAAGTATGCCATCGAACTAGCCATGAGAATCCAGCCCCAGCTCAAACAGTGGACCAAATCACTACCATCTTGAGAGATCAGTTCTTCATGCCGAAAAGGCGACGATCGGCTACTCAAAGCCGCACCCAACGAAGTTTGACCTGATTCCACTACCGCCCAAATATAAGCTCCGAGTTCTCAAGATTCAGGGTCGAGGGGTCAAGCTCGATCGAGCACGTAAGCCGATACCGGCGCAGCTAGGTATGATTTCGCATCGGATCAAATGCGCGTGAGATTTTTTGCACAATCTCTAACAGACCAGCTTTTGGGTGGTACACCTCGCGCCACTGATTCAATTCGCACTGGAAGCAACTAGAAGAACAGTTCCACATCCAAGATTACCATTGAGGCGACCGAGGCTGGCATTGCGACTGGCGCAAGCATGTAAGCGGGAGAAATCAGAGAATACATCCAGCCGCTCGTAACCATCAAGAACAGATGTTATTCGGCTCGTTTAATCGAGAAGGAAGCAATCGACTGGCTGTGGGGCTCTTAGCACCCATCAAGGATCTGCTTTCGGTGGAGTACAACTCATCGCACACATGGCCCGTAAACCGACGGCGATGAACAGCGCCACCCCGAGTTATACCAAGACAGTTCAAGCGGCCGTAAGCCTGGTAGTTACGGAAGAAGATGATCCTACACAAGACCAGGAGGTGGCCGTGGCCGAGTGGGCTCGGGGGGCAGACCCCGTGTCCTGCAAATGGGTGAAGCAGCAGGGGCCTTTGAAAGGGTTTGACTTCGACGTGAGCAAAGCCGAGCAGATATTCGACATCGCTAAAGAGAAACATTGAGGTTACACAAGGCCACAAGATCCCCACCGCTCAGGAGATGAACGGGAGACCATACTGCAAGTGGCATCATTCGTTCACCCACACCACCAATGATTGCAAAGAGCTGCGGCGCCAGATCCAAATGGCAATAGAACAAGGCCGCCTGATCCTCGGCCAGCTCGCCATGAAGGTGGACACGAACCCGTTCCCGGTGTCAACATGATAGAGCCTGCGCTCCGAGACGTCAATCGGACTTTTCGTTTGATGTCAACATGGCTGGGTACCACCATGACACGTACAAGGAAGGAGGTGATCACTCTCGGAGCAAAGACAGAGAGAAGGCTGGTCCACGCGACCGGCCCAGCCACGATAACGGGCGGTACTTAACAGAGGAACAAGTGAGGAGAGTGCGATATCAGAAGCCACATTCCACGCACCTCCTTAACAAATATGAGCGCCAGTATGACCAACGTCGCCAGCACGACAGAGACGATGAAAGACATGGGCACCTCGCCAAGAGACCACCCAAAAAGAAGGAAGGCGCAGACAAACATTGGGATTGCCCCTTCTTCAAGCATTGCTGGGACGTGGGAATGAGCCGATTACAAATGACAACCGCCCGAATGTGGACCACAAAAGAAGGGCACGAGGCCAAGATCGGTGTTCGAACGTCTCGGACCTCTCCCACCTCGAGCCGCCCTAAGGAGTCCACTAGAGCGAAGGGCCTTGAGAGGACCGGGACGACGAAGAAGAAGACAGGTTTCACCGTCCAAGGTGGTGCCCGATGGACTCGAGACACACTCAAGCAGAGTGCAACGGCTACGTAACTTAGAAGAAGCTGAAGCGCAGATTCTCCGCGCTAAAGAAGGCACGGCGGATCCGCCGCGTCAAAGTAAGGCAATTACGGAAGCGGAGGGCGCGACAAGGAAAGAGTGGCGCCCCAAACCAATAAAAGCCGATGCAGCATCGGCCGGCACAAACATGGTGTTCGTACTCGGAGAGTTCTCGCGCCACGAACCAATATGCTACCAATGGCTTGACCGCTGCGCCCACGCCGATTATCTTTGAGAAGCCACGAGATAAGGGTTACAAACATCCGAAAGCGCCAGAGCGGGCTACATCAATGGACAACCCGTCGAAGATGTTGGTGGACACCGAGGCGATTAACATCATGCCATACTCCATGCTACGACGTTTGGGACGCTCCACGGCGGACCTGATCAAAACCAACGTCACGTTAAGCGACTTCAACGGCCAGTCTTCAGAAACGCAAGGTGTTCTTAACGTGGATCCGACGGGCGGTGAAAACTATACCCACGTCATTTTTCGTCGTGAACAGCAAAAGTACCTACGCCGTCTTGCTAGGAAGGGATTGGATCCACGCTAACTGCTGCATTCCATCCACGATGCACCAGTGCCTGATACAGTGGGACGGAGATGAAGTGGAGGTCGTCCATGCAGACGATACTATCGAGGTTTCCATTGCTGGCACGAACATCTGGGAAGCAGAAGACCAAGAGCCGATCTCTGGAATCAGTTTGGACGGCTGTGAGCGCATTGAAGCTTCAAAAACGGGTGAGGCTGGTCTTATCCATCGGCACGACAGAATAGAAAGGTCCACGATCATCGTAGTGCGGCGATCATCACGATCGCCACAAAAATAAAAGCTACGACCATACGACAAGCAGATCACGTAGTCGTAGCAGGGAGACGCCCTGCCATTGTAAAACCGTGAGGTGTAAACCGCCCTTGACGAGCACAATCAAGAAGGGGGCCGATTCAGGCAATCGGCCCAAATTATTTTTGTTGTCCTCACCTACTGCTTGCCCTGTGTTTAGCATCGACCTAACAGGTGACGGCAAGCTAGGGTATGGGTTTACATCCGCTGATGAGCTAGAAGAGATTGACATTGGTCCTGGGGATAAGCCACGACCAACATTTATCAGCAAGAAATTAGATCCAGATCTGCGAGGCCCAATGATCGCCCTGTTGAAACAATACCCAGACTGCTTCGCCTGGGACTACACAGAAATGCCTGGTTTAGACAGGAGCATCATTGAGCATCGGCTCCCATCGAAAAAGGATTCCGCCATTTCAGAAGCGAGCACGGCAAATGAAGGCGAAATTCGTAGAAGTCAAGAAGGAGGTCGAGAAAATGTTGACCAAGTTAATCAGCCATGCGGTATCTTGAATGGATTTCTAGTATAGTGCCCGTGGAGAAGAAGGATGGCGATGGCGGGTCGCCATAGATTTTCGGGATCTCAACAGGCGACCAGGATGAGTATCCGATGCCGTAGCGAGACGTTAATAAACGCATGGCTGGTCACAAGATCTTAAGTTTCATGGATGGCAATGCTGGTTACAACCAAATTTTTATGGCTCGAAGACATACACAAAACCGCATTGAGTACCAGGTTCGGTGGGTCTCTTGAGTATGTGGTCATGACGTTTGGATCAAGAATCTGGCGCCACATACCGAGGGCCATGAATTATATTTTCCACGACCTGATCGGCGTTGGTGGAAATCTACATTGACGACGTGGTGGTCAAATCTGCGCCGCGCAAGGGCACTTGGGCGATCTACTAACGTCTGGACCGAACAAGAAAGTTGACTGGATGAATCAAGAAGTGTGCTTTGAATGGGCCGGTCGGTTCTGGGTTTCTTGGTCCATGAGCAGGATTGAGATCGGCGAAGAGTAAGGCGGTCACGAACAATGAAGCCACCACTACAAAGAAAGAGCTGCGATCTCATCGGCAAGATCAACTTCGACGATTCATCTCTAACTGTCGGGAAGGATAGAGCCGTTCATGGGGCTCGTAAAAATTAAAGCGACGAGGAATTCCGGCTGGGCGAGAACAACAACGGGCTCGACGAGATCAAAGAATATCGACAAAGCCGCGATGTTAGTTCCACCTGACCGCACAAACCATTCTACATTTACTTGTCGATTGGGCACGTCCATCGCCTCGATGGTGGTACAAGTGCATGATGGGCTAGAGCGAGTCGTATTCTACATAAGCATGAGGATGCTAGACGAGACAAGGTATCCAGATATCGACAAGTTGTGCCTGTTTGTTCTTTACATGTACCAAGCTGCGCCACATTTTGCTATCAGCAGGTCATCATCATATGCAAGTCGGACGTCATAAAGCACATGCTATCGGCTCCTATGTTAAAAGGCCGATTGGGCAAATGGATGTTTGCATTATCGAGTTTGACATCCGGTATCAACCCAAAGCTGTTAAGGGACGGTATGCTGATCTTATTGCCGAGAGGATCAACACCAACATAGCAACACTATCCATAAAAGCATGGGCTATGTTTTTCGACGGATCGGTTTGTGACGATGGCTGCGGCATCGGCATTTTGCTCGTGTCGCCTGGGGCAACATTTTCCTTCTCCATCAGGTTGTCTACCCTTTGCACCAACAATGTAGCAGTACGAGGCAATACGCAAGGGATGGAGTTACTCCTCGGCCGAGGCAGTGGAAATTTTGGTGACTCAAAGTTGGTACTTTCCCAACTCACGGAGGAGTACAAGTGCGAGCGAGTCCCTCTTCCCATTATGGTTTGCCGCGTGAGTTGATGGCACAATTCGATACATGAACTTCATTTGGATCCCGGTCGCAGAACATAGAGGCAAATGATCTTGCAGATGGCTTGGGCTATAAAGAGGCGTGGAGGAGCCGATATTCGTCAGCTCTTGAAGTCGACGAGAGCCGATATCTTCAATTACTTGAAGGATTATCGGGGCACCTAAAGGATAAGGTCTGAGCCATGAAGTATGTGCTAATTGGGGCGAAATGTTTTACAGACCTGGAAGGATTATTGCTCAAATGTTTGGGAACAGCCGAGGCTAATCGGCTCCTACACGAGGTACATGAAGGCTGTGGGACTCATCGACTGCTCACAAGATGAAGTGGTTGATCAGGAGATCAGGGTTTTATTGGCCCACCATGCTCGAGGACTGTTTTAAGTACTACAAAGGGTGTCAAGCATGTCAGATATTTGGAAAAATCCAGATGGTACCCGCATCAGCGATGAATCCCATCATCAAGCCTTGGCCATTCCGAGGTTGGGGCATGGACATGATCGGCAAGATCAATCCTCCGTCAAGCAAAGGCCACATGTGGATCTTGGCCATCACAGATTATTTTACCAAGTGGGTGGAGGCCGTCCCTATGAAGTCAGTAAGTTCAAAAGATGTTGTCAATTTTGTGAAAGAGCATGTCATTCATAGGTTTGGGATTCCTCAGACTATCACAACCGATGGAGGTTCGGTTTTCACTTCTCACGAGTTCAGAGAGTTCTGTGAGGATACAGGGATTAAGCTGATTCGATCATCTCCGTACTATGCTCAAGCAAATGGACAAGAAGCCGTATTGCCTTGGGAAATTACGGCTGGATCGAGACGCGTCACTTTTCAGAACGATCTAACAACTGAAGAGTATGCAACTTTGATGAGTGACAGCATTGAAGATGTGACTGAGCTTAGGCTGTGGTCGCTGGAGAAAATAAAAGAGAACAAGGCTAAGGTAGCTCGTGCCTACAACAAGAAGGTGAAGCCAAAGGAGTTCCACGTTGGAGATTTGGTATGGGAAGCTGTGTTGCCCTTGGGTACTAAGGACGCAGCATATGGTAAATGGTCTCCAAATTGGCACGGGCCGTACAAGGTCGACCAAGTTTTAAAAGGGAACGCATACATGCTTGAGCAGTTGGATGGAGTAAAGTTCCCAGTAGCAGTCAATGGACAACATCTCAAGAAATATTTCCCAAGCATGTGGGATGTTGGACAAGAACTGGAGCCGTTACATGAAATCGGCTAGGTAAAATTAGTAAAATTACGAAGTAATGGACGGGTAAGATATGGGGCGATCTTTGAAATCGGCGAGTAAAAAAAAAATTTATATATATAGCCGATGCATGGTCATCGATGCTAGAAGATCACACATGTTACATAAAGGGCCACCTCGTGATGCGAGCCTTGTCATCTTCATCTTTGCTTGTCACTAGTAGTCTCATGCGGCACGTTTTTGATGGGCAATTGGAGATTTGGGTCGTTTGTGTTTTAATCCACCGTGTTGAGGAAGGTCGCGGAGGAGCCGATGGGTGGTCATCGGCTTTGTGCAATTTAACTTGTTTGACCGTATGCATGCAGCATGGTGAAAGCCGATCTGATGTCATCGGCTTCGGAACATCGACTTGTTTCGGATTATCGGCGAAATTGAAGCGAAAAGGAGCAATATTTTGGGAACAAAGTTTCATTCATTCAAAGGATCATTGCTTACGGAAGGATCGATTACAAAGGGGCCTGCTATTGCTCGGCCATTACTACTAATTCCTAATCTAAGCCGAGGTCGCTGCCGCCGCCGTCCTCTTCCTTTGTCGCCTGCTCGCGTCGTCCTTTCTTCTTCTTTGAAGAAGCCGAGGACCTCTTCGTCCTCGTCGTCATCTTGATATCCTCGGACCCATAGCGAAGCGCTTCGTCGGCGGATACCCATCGGAGGTGTCCTCCTCCGATTCCTCCTCCTCGCGGAAGAGTCGACGCCGTCACGACCAGTTGTCGCTGCTCTTCGCCTCCAGTTCCCGTCTACGAGGAATCGAGGTCTCTTCGCCGCCGTCGACGGGGACGTCCTCGACCAGACGGCAATCGATCCTTCGTCCCACCATCGTGGGCGAATCTTATGTCGCCGTGGGCGGGTGCTCTGGAGTTGGTTCTCGCTCGCTAATCGAGTTGGAGGCATGGGAGGATGCATCGGAGGAAGCAGGGGAGGCCATGGCAAGAAAGAGGGTTTTTTCGATGAAGAAAGAGGGTTTTTTGGCTTCGGGAGGAAGATGAGGACTGCGAACTGGTCAGGCTGATTTAAATAAGGGGAATAATGGACAGACGGTTCAATGCCATGGCGGTTTCCCAGTTACCGCCAAAATGGTCAAATCACTGCGCAGGAGTTGAGAAGACAGGGCATCATGATGAAGGGGTAGCGTGACGGTGCTGTTCTGCCATGCGTTCTGTCGACGTGCAGCCCGATAAAAAAAAAGGAGAAGAAGAAGAGGAAAAAAACGCACAGAGTGGTTTTGGAATTATCATTGCCAAAACCAGGGGGGCATGTGTTATCACCGTATTTTGGCCAAAGATGGAGATGGGCCGTGATCAAGATGGGCTTGGAAGATACATTTATTCAACGTGTTGTTGGATCGGCCTAGTGCGTAGATTTGGGCTGAATTGCCCGTGTATCCTGTATCATAGTAGGATTCGTGTTTGTTTAGGTTCCGTTTATGTTTAGGTAAAGATAGAGTTGTAAAGTTATTCCAAAAGTAGAGAGTCTCCGGACTATAAATATGTACCTAGGGTTATTGAAAGATAAGGACAATCACGTTCACAACCAACAACAATCTCGGCGCATCGCCACCCCTTGTTTCTAGGGTTTTTCTCGGGTAAGTGCCATGCCTAGATCGCACCTTGCGATCTAGGCAGATTTACTATCGTTATCCGTGTTACTCTTTGAAGCCTTGTTGATGGCGGTAACACCTTTACTACAGATTGTTAGAGCTAGCATCGATACTCTTACTATGATTGCTTGCTTGTGCTACCTCTAGCTATCTCGCCATCTTTGCACCTTCTCCGGGTGTGAGGGTGGCACCTTGCTTGATTTCTATTTAGTCGAGTTGATCTGTTATAGTTGTGCCTTGTTCATCAAGGTTTAGTTTAATATCCACGTGATTAGGCCTCACAAACGGGTTGAACGATCCGTGTCGTAAAATATGGTTTATTGGTCTTAGAGGGCGTTCGAATTGACGTTGTGTTGGTTTTAGGCCTTCTCTAGGTTTTCTACTATTTTTCGTATCTATTAGGCTCAACTACGCGTTCGGTTGCGTGGTGAAAACACTAAACTATCGTAGATCGATTTAACTTGTAGTAATTAAGCAAAACCCCATGTTATCATAGATCCGATGCAAAACCATGGGGATAATCGGCTCAAAGCCGATTCTGAGAACTGGAGCCGATCACGGCTCGAATTTTACGATACTTGTTTACCGTGCGAAACCAATCAGAACAATCCATCACCTTCTGGCCAGGTATAGGGTGTGGCCCTCGAACCAAGACAGGGGCGTGCGTGCTAGAAGATTTGCGGGCCGTTGACCGAGGGACTAGGGCCCACCAGCCGCTCTGGGAGCCTCCCGGCTCTTCGTGTTGCTAGTCACTGCCCGCCGGTGAGTTTTGACAGGCAACAGGAACATCAAAAATTATAGATACATTTCCGACGTATCATTAATCTTCACCCATCGTCAGTTTTCAACCAACTCTAGAGTTTTTCCTTGTTTGGCACGTTATCATCGTTGTTCTGCTAATGATTTACTTAAGACGGCTAAATCTCGCTCAAATTCTTTTGGTTTTTCGCTCATCAAGAAACATTCTAAAACCTTTTGCTTTATGTTCTATCCTCTGGATGAAATGAAGATTTTCCAGATCTTTCACAAACCGGCTGCTATCCTTAATCTATCTATTGAACCTTTTATCTGTCTACGTGATCTTCATCCATGTCCTTCCGATGGCTTGCGAGTTCTAACACGACGACAACATAATCACCTTCATCTACTTTGTATCCGACGAATCGTTTGCATCAAATCTTTGTCTTCTTATGGAGCTTCATGAGTTTCTGCTTGTCAAGATCTTCAGTCTAAATTTTTGAGAGTTGGGTTGCATAGTTTTCCTATTCATGTGCGGAGTAATGCTTTGGGTGCGGGATGGAGTAGCTACCATACCACTAATCTTATCATTCGCTCTTGTACATCAAATTGGTGGATTAATGCGATTTCACTTATTCTCCACGGAAGTTAGAACTGGCCTTTATCTCTTGATACTTTTACTTCCGTCCTTGTGTTTCCGGAGTGTTCTCTCAAAATGTAATCAATAATCTCTTGTTGTTGGTCTCGTCTATTTCAAGATGGAGCAAAATCTTCAACGATCTGGTGGGAAAAAATGCAAAAATTTCCCCTAATACTCTTCATTCTACCGGTATTCTACATCGTCATACAAGATGGATGGAAGTTATGTAACACCCCGGCCTCTCCGGACCAGCGTTTTTCACTCCTATCAGCTCAAATTGCTCTGTACCAAGCATGCTTAACATCAGAGTTCTTTTTGGATGAGCTTCCGGAAAATAAGTTGCAACTTGTTGGTATGGGTATACTATTAATCCTATTAAGCCATGCTTCAGGGTATCACAAGCTATATCTAACTTATTTTTAGAAATTCTTTTCTCTTGGTAAAGCCAATTATGGTTGATGCCATCAATCACAAATATGTCACAATAACTTCATGGGTAAGGAAAGTAATAACATCTTTACAATAAACTCCAGATTTCTACCATCCACTTATTTCTCAGGATTCTACCATAAGCTAGTGTCACCTCTTTCTCTTGAAGAATCAATCCGTGTACCTCAACTGCGTGATCCTTTGGTTCTTACCGGCGCATGAAGAATCTAATCCGAGAGTTTCTCAACCCAAATCTTATTCCATCGATATCAAGGAACTTTGTTGTTTAAGGGAAATATTGATCCCGAATTTCATTCCTTTAATATATGGGAAGATATAATGTTATTTCATAGTGTTTGTTAACTTCCCTAAAGTCATTTCTTTCTTTAGGCGAAACAAAGAAACATACTCACTTGTAGCTTTTGATCTTGAAGTAGGAAGCTTCCTTCTTTTGAATCTCTTCAAGTCCTTTGTTTCCTAGAAGCAAAACACAAGACTCGCAACAAGTCTAGCAAGTTTACAAGGTGTATTGGTCGCACCATTCCGTTGAGAAACCAACTTGGGAACGTGAGGATCACCTTCGTTCCGAACACCTGCCTCTCCTTGGTATTTTCTTTTCCTAGGAATTTCGGGGCGAGATTCTTGTTTAGTGGGGAGAGTAGTAGCATCTCGAATGTCTAACAATTGCCTATTTTATTGCTACTTCCTACATGTCATTATTGCATCATCATTATATCATGCTCATGTCACCATGCCACCTTGCATTTGAGCATGATATAAAACCCAACTTCATTTGATTCTTATCCCATATGCATTCATATTGTATTACTTGTATTTGCCTCTTGATATATTTTAGTTGGATCTTGATATATTGCTTAATGCCCAAGTTGAGTTGTGGGTATATCTCTTATAACTCCACCAACTTATAATTCCACCATCTCCATTGCCACCTTCCCTTGGTTTCTTCCATCATCCCCACCATCTTATTTATATATGAGCCCATATTCTTCTTTTGGTATTTAAATATAGTTCATAAATAATTGGGAATGGTTCCTTCTATTCTCTACATGCTCCCATGCAATGGATATACTTGTTTTCACAATATTATGTATGGTAGCATGCATGGCCACCTTTGTGTGCCATGTAGTAAGATGATTCATCCTTTAATCCTTCCATGTGGTTCTATCTGGATAATGGTCATGTTTGAATTTTGGTAGTGGCTATATGGAATATCTAGTGGGATATACACACACTAGCATAGGCCACATTCTTATTCATGCATGACCATGATTTAAATATACCATAGGTGTTGGAAAGCTTCATAAACATTTTGGTGGGTTTATTCAATCTTGGAAGCTTGCTTGAATTGCATGGTTGATTATGGAATCTAGTTTGTATACTAGAGGTTCACACCATGAAGAAAAGTATAGGGTTCAATTTTAATAAGTATCGCAGAATGACAGAGAAAGTATAGGAATTATAAAAAGGGAAGTACAACGTTTCGCTGTCTAGTATATCAAACAATGGATAGTTTTTTTTAAATTACTCTTAAACAGGTTAGAATTTGCGAAAACTTTATGAATAACGAAGTTGCGCTCACTCCATAGCTATCCAACAAGATATCATTCAGACAAGCGTTAAAAAATATTGGCAAATTACTGTTTGTCTTTTTGAATAGATACGAATTTGAGTGGATTCAAAATTACTTTTAAACTATGCAGAATTTGAAAAAACTTTGAACGTTGAACATGTGGGCTATTTCATTATATTTCCAACACATCATCATTTGCTACATTCCGATCAGAGGTTTAGAAATTGTGTTCAAAGTACGTTTTATGCTTGTCTATGACAATTTCCGATTTTTTAAATTAAATTTAAATGGTTTGGAATCTGAAAAAAGTTATAATATGAAAAATATGCGGATTTTTTGTAAATTTATTATAACGGTATATCATTTACATAATTCCGGTAAGTTGTTTAAAAAATCAGAGAAAAATTATCACATAGATACAAAAGAGCATTTCCATGTTTGAGAATAATATTTTTTAGCACGTGTAAATCAACAGTGACGGTTACAGTGAACCGCCACTTAAGAGTACCATCTGGTGACAGTTGTAGTTAACCGCCACTATCCTTTAGTGGCAGGTTGCCGTTGGATTTTTAACCACCACTTAATTCCTCGTTCGTTTATCTTGGATTGAATCCGGGCATGGAATCCATCCAGCCATGGATTGGGTTAATCCCAACATGCCACCCAAACCCCATTTAATCCATCTCCGTAATTCCTTGTATCCTTCCAGTCGTTCGGTTAATCCTGGCTAGTTTTACATGTCGTTGTTGGCCATCTTTGCTTTTGCTCTCTCGTGTGTCATGGAAAATAATCCATACGTCCGGTGGCGATGATTTGTTTACAGCCCAACTAGCCGGAGGTTGGATGGGATAGGTTGGGATAGAATCCCACCATGGTCTAACCGAAGACCTGGATTTTGCTGGGCGTCCCAGGGCTGGAAAGCCGGAATCCAGCCACAATCCAAGTCAAACCCTGTTTTTCATGGACCAAACAAACGAGGCCTAAGTGTTACCCTCCCGTCGCGCAATGCTAGTGGCGGTTCGCTGTACCGTACACCACGCTAGTGCATGATCATATACTCCCCATGTGCCTTCATGTACAGATGCAAACTCTCTTGACACGAAAGATGCTCTATGGAGCCTAAAGGTATTTGGCGAGGGAATAAAATGGTCAATCATACTCAAAATGTTGGTTTTTGACACCAACGAGAAGCCATGTTCTAGGGTTTTTAAGAGGGAATCTCGATCGCAGCCCTTCCATTTATTGATTGGCCAGCTCAAGAGTTTTTTAACACATGCCTTGTTCGGTTGAAGGAGGTCAACCACATGCATAGTTAGGTGGCTCATACTACTACTAGTGTATCTATTATTGGCCTGCGAGTCAACTGGGTGCTGCTTGGAAAAAATAAAGGCAAGCGAAGCTGCCTTTCTTGGCTCCGTGTGTATGAAGTTGGGCTATAAAAAGCAACAATGGCGAGGAAGCAGACGAAGAGAAAACCAGCAGAGAGCATGGCGGTGAATAAGGTTGCCATGGCGGTGACGGCTACGGCCATGCTGGTTCTTTTGATGGCGTCGGCGCCGTCCTCGGCCACGGACAGTGGCGACCTGGCGGCAAAGGTCGGGATAAGAAGGTTTCTGCAAGGTGCGTGCATTGCTCCTGGTGATATTTGCTGCAGCCAATGCGGCAGCTGGTTCAACGACATCAACTGTTGCGAACCAGATATTTATATCTGTGCTATAAACATGGGAAGAGGAGATAATAATGAATGGTGCGTACGCCGCGATACGAATATGTATCCGTGAAGTGATGACTCTGGTAGTCATGTTTATGTTACTGTATGTGTTTCAGCATTCTCTCCCATGTGTGTTAATTTGTAACTCTGGTCGTGTTGTGCAAAATGTGTAATAATCAGTTAAGCTGTTGACGACTGAAAAGGATTATCTGAATGCGTCCATCAAATTTTACTGCCATGCATTCGGGTGTTGCTTTCCTACCGTGGGTCTCACACCTGTTTAAAACTAATAAAAATACCTTGAAATACACCTAAGTTGCTAAGATCATTTCTCATCTGATTGCACCTAAAACATGATGTGAATCCGAGGGTATCAAGCGAGATGGGGACTTTACCGTCGAATAAAGCTATATTAAGAGACATGCAATAGCGCGGAGCACAAAGCTCTTACTTTCTCTGTTTGGGATTATTAAGTCCCGCACGGATAACTAGGTTGCCAATTTAAACAACAAAATATAAATAGTATAACATAAAAATTATACCATTAGAAACTTTAGAGGTTATATTTTTTAATGATATAATTTTTATAATATATAAATTATATTTTATTGGTCAAATTAACAACCTAGGTATGCGCGTAGAACCTATAATCCCGAACAGAGGGAGTAAGTTACTATGATGGACAGTAAATTAACATGCGGAAAACACACCAATTTCATAATTCTCATAGATAGATTGCCAAATAAATGCATTATCCATTAGTGAATACATTAAGAAACATAACATCTTCATGTGCTTCCTAGGAATAAATTTCGACCAGTAGTGGACATTGCAATTTACATATACTGAAGAGGAAAGTGAGCATTATGAGATATGGAACATAGAGGCATCGCTTCCAATCAAGAACTGCAAGCCTGATCTAGTAGAGAGAGCATCACTGCAACATGTAGCATGCAAAAAATATTTAGACATAAATATTGAATTATATGCACTAACCAACAGTCCGAACTGATGGAAAGGGCTAGACAATATATTTCAGCACTCACCCTACGTCTTTCTCCTTTCGGCCTATTGTGACGTATGTTTGGGGAGCCGCAATATTTGTTTTTAATTCTTGCGTTGACCAAGATTTGATTCTAGAACCTTCTGCTCTGATACCATATTGAATTGTATGCACTAACCAACGAAACCAACAGTCCGAACTGATGAAAAAGGATAGACAATATATTTCAATAATAAACCACCAAAAACGGAACGGAATGACTGGGTTTGCTAAAGAAACATAAACAAGTCACCGAAGGGAAACCATGATCTGAGGGCCTAGAAGGTATTGACATTGCATAACTGACAACAAAAGCGTTGACAACAAAACATCGAACTTTTACAGCGAGTTGTAAACTTACGCCAAATAAAAAGCCAGGTTAATTTGCAAGATCAACCATCAGGAACTCGCCATGTTCTCACAGCCTTCGAAAGTACCTCAGCATGTTCATGCAAGCGCTCTGCTTCCCGTTCCACCCAGGACCTGATACAAATCAGCTAGTGTCATATCGACAGGTATTACGAAAATGTTCTTTTCTAAACAACAAAGAATGGTTAAATAATTTGCCACCTTCTATAGAAATATGGTACTCACAAAACAACACGAGCAAGTCGAGTATGGAGAGCAGTTCTTGTACTTGTAGGTTCATACACAAAATAGCCCGTTAAGATCATGCTTGTCCTAATTTCATATTTTTCATGGGAGTTCCTAAACTAAGAACATAGGTAGCATCATAAAAACAAGTGTCTGGACAAAACTGTAGTTTGACCAATCAATAGAATAGCCTAATTTGACACACTTGTATCATTCCCAGAACACTAAAAACACTTGGAATGCAAATAAAACAGAAGCTTTAAGTGAGACAGCTATGTATATGGGAGAAAACCAACATGACCCCAATTTATTAGTTTTCATTATATATATATTCTTTCCCTTCTAACAAATGATCCTGTCCTTTTAAGCTCCATCCATATTGTTTACTCAGAAACAACCAAGCCCAAACTCGTTTCGAATGAATAGAACACAGAAAACAGGGTACGCTGAGCAATGAGCATTTTCTTTACTATAGGAAATGGTGTTAAAAAAAATTCACAATGACATCTCAGAAGAACTTTTACCATGAAAAGCATATACTCTTTTCACCAATAACGTGTTACAGGGAATTCATCCAATACAAAAATTAGGTAACCTAAAGGGTGACACCTTTATGGCTCTATTAACTGTTATATGGAAAAGCAACGCACAGAAACATTTTCCTACAACCAAAAAATCATACTGTCATGAAACCTTTAGTGTACAAGGTTATCGAGTCTGCTGTGTGCATATGAACACCCTTTGTACAAGTTATCTCTCTTTATAGTAAAGGATCCAATCTCTAGTGCAGTTGAAAAAACCTATCCAGCAACATTCCTCACATTCAATGTTCATAAAAATCAGAAAATTGCATACTTAAATCAATCAATTATAAACATGCTAGCAGCTCTATCCAACACAAGACATACCATTTAATATTTTCCTAAAAATTAAACTTCAAATGGAATAGAGAAAACAGTGTGTGGGTTCCTATCTAGTAATTATACCCCACAACTTTTGTGTCGAACCTATAATTTTATTCAGAAGCTAGCGGGGCCTAAAGTGGCTTCACTAGTAAGAAAAGGCTTATCCACAGGGGTCATATCAGTGGCACACCTCTAATGGGTGCCCGACAGATATTTATCCGTGGTGCACGTGGGAAATGATGCGGCACTGACCTGCACTTATCTGTGACGCACGCTCCAAACGGCGCGCCACGCATATATGGGCCCATCGCTGGTGGCCGACCCCGTCCATGGACGGCATATCCGTGGCGCACGGGACACGTGTGCGCCACGCATAACAGAGACATTAGTGGCGCACGGCCATCTGGTGCGCCATGGGAGTAGGTGAACCCAGACATCTGAAAAGGTGTAAACTTATCAGTGTCACACCATATAGGTGTGCGCCACTGACCTAGAATATCAGTGGTGCACCAAATAAGGTTGTGCCACAGATAATTTTCAAAAAATCTGCACCCCCTGTGGATCGCCTTTTTTTGTTTTGCAAATAATTATAGAGAATGAAAAATACTTCATAAATAGAATCCTTTATATATAGGTAGGTTATGTGGTATAGTTTATAGAAAAAATAAGAAATATGAATTTCAACATTTTTTTGCAAAAAAAAGCACATTATGGCATGGTAAAATGGTCATAACTTTTGCATACGATGTCAAAAAAACATTTAATATACCAAAATGACGAGAACGAAATTTCACATCCGCTCGCAATGCCTTTAGGTCGTTTAGCGATTTTTTAGAATCTTGAAATTCGAAAAGAGTAAAAAGTTATGGCAAAAACAAGATTTTTTCCTATACAAAAAATTGAGGCAACTTATCTATGGCGCACCAAAATAGGATGCGCCACGGATAAGTTTGGCGGGATTTGAAATTTAAATCTGGTCGGCCACCAACCGCCTTCTCTTTATCTTATCCTCCACCTTCCCCTCTCATTCCCATCCTCCTCTCTTCTTCCTCTTCATACTCCTCTCTTATTCCTCTTCCTCCTCCTCCTCCTCCTCCTCCTCCTCCTTCTTCTTCCTCCTCCTCTTCTCTGCTTCTTCCTTCTCCTCCTTATCGTCTCCTCCTCCTCTCTTCTTCCTCTTCCACCTCCTCCTTCTCCTCTTCCTCCTCCTCCTCCTTCTCCTCTCCTCCTCCTCCTCCTCTTATCTTTCTCCTCCTCCTCCTCCTCTTATCTTTCTCCTCCTCCTTCTCTCCTCCTTCCCCTCTCCTCTCCTTTGACCGCATCGGCCTTCTCCGGCAGTCCACGGGAGGTTCCACCTCCCACCGCGATGTCCTCGACCTCCTTCCCGGTGACACGACGCAACACGACATTGCAACGATGAGACGACGACACGATAGATCTAGATCCACTTTCTTTTTGAAATTTGAAAATTTTATTAGTGGCGCACCATATTCACACGTGCCACGGATAATGTTGAGATATCCCGCCTTTTCTAAAATTTTGAAATCGATATCAGTGGCGCACCGTATCCCCGTGCTCCATAGATAAGTGGCTTATCCGTGGCGCACGTCCAGGTGCGCCGCTGATAAAAAATATCAGTGACGTAATATCAGTGGCGCACGGGACGTGCGCCACTGACCCTATTTTAGATGCGCCACGGATAGGGCTTTTTCTACTAGTGCTTGCAAGAACATTGCTCGAAGAAAGTCAAAATGGGACTGAAAGGGCCTGGAAAATGCATTACTTTCAGTGACGATAGTATAACTTACGAGGACCTCACAAAGAAAAGAAAATACAATATAGTCCCTCAAGTGAAATGATAAATCGCAAATGGTTCCTTCTCCATCGAGCTTGCGTTGAAACTTCAGACACGACTACCCACAACATCACCAGGGATGAATGCACTTAATATGGAGCAGACAATAGAAGCCGCGTTGAAGTAGAACGGCCTCCGATTCGGCCAACAGGACTGGAGGTTGTGAGCACATTGACACTAGCCAAGGGTTGGAGTGGCCGCCCTATCAGCCAGCTGCTTGACAGCAAGAACCGTCTGAGCGCCGTTGGGGATGAACTCCAGAACATAGCCACAACTTATGTTTCTCCCAAACAACGTGTCATGACCCAGTTTGGGTTATTTCAGATTGTCCCTCCTAAGTGGAAGGACACGAACATAGGTCTCCATGGGTAAGCTATTAACTGCCTTAACATGTGATGTACTTATCCTTCGCCAAATAACGCTCTAGGACTTGTTGTTGTGTGCAGGTTGGACAAGAAGAAGCAGAGAAAGAAGAAGGATTGGGACAAGCTTCGCAGGAAGCACCTTAATAAATTCAGGAGGTGTGTGATCGAGGCTAAGAAAGCAAAAGGAACACATGATAGGCCCTTCAGTCAGGATGCTTTCAACAACTACATCACATGGTTCATTGACAACACGCGGGTGGAGATATACCCACGAGCATTTCGGGATTCTATCTTGGAGCAGCCATTGGTGTTCGATGAGCTTGCAACCGAATAATACAATATCATGGTCAGAGAAGGGAGACAAGCCGAGTTTTCTCCCTTGGTCAACTTTGTGGTAAAGTGTGCCGAATGTTTGTTTTCTGTCTTGGCGCTTTTCACACCTTGCATGGATAACTTACTAGTTTCTTGTCTATGACAGCGCGCGGAGGTAAGAAAGTCCGCCGATACATGCGAGGATGCTTTGGACACATACCCTCACGGAGAGAAGGGAGAGGGTCTGTTTCGTGAATCTTCTATATCTAAATAGCAATCCCTCACTACCCTATTTCTCTCTACATGCAAGCTATACACATCAGCAAGTCTCTAATTGGCCCACATCATCTAGCAATCCACGTCTTCTCTATGGATCCTGGTTTCACGTGACTCAACCATCACCTTCTCCACTCACGCTACAATTAATTCAGGCATAGAGATAGAGTAATAGTATTGGAAACTGAAACAGTCCCCCCCACGGATTGCAAAGGCTGATTAAGTAATAGCCCCGTCCATTCCTCTACCAGGTTCCCCATTCGAATTCATATACCCTTCTATATGTATATATGAATACAACTTCATCTCAAACTCTCTTGGCCGATGTGGAGCCATCCGTGCTGCACCAAGACATACCATGATGCATATCCAGCCATGAGGCACCCTCACACATGTATATATCAACACAACTATGACTAGATTGCCGTGATGTGTCGTTGGTCTTCGCCTCTTGGAAATTCAGCGGAACAAGTTTGCTCCTGGAGGATTATTTAAACAATTGATAGGATTCTGCACAAACTGCCAATGTGTGAGTTTGTTTATGCAAATGACTCTCTTTATAATTTTGTAGGCTCAGGAATATATAATTCTCATTTCTTAAACATAATCCTCTACAGTTTCATATATTATTCTAATTCTTGGGTGCAAATCAAACAGTATGTTGTTCATCCGTAGTTACTTCTCATTATTTTTTACATGGCTAATCTCCCTCTTATTACCTTTTTTTTTTGCTATAAGCCTTTTTTATTCTATCGTAGGGAATGGGCAAAGTAGAGTATCTTGCTGCAATTTTCCTCAAACTTGGAATGGGCAAAGTAGATATGTATCTTGCTGCAACTTTCCACAAACTTCGTTATGCATACTTGCGATCTACTTCGAGCCTCAAGGGCAAATAAACCACCGCAAGGGAAAGATCGATTTCTTGTATTGTTAGTGTCTGCAGATCCATTTCTGAGTAGCAATTTCCGCAAAGGAATGCATGGATTTTGTTTTCACCAAGAAGGGTATGGTGCATTCATATGTAGCAGTATACGTGTGTGTGATGTAAATACCTATATAGCTGATCGCTTTTGGTGTCCACAATTATAAATTGATTTAGCTTATCCAATACATTATGCCTTCTAATCATGCAAGAATTTCACTCTCCATTTTTATATAGGTTATGTGTAGACAAAATATAATATCTTAAAAATTGCAGTGCTTAATTTCCCGCAGCAATTGCGCGGGGCATCCCCTAGTTCATTAAGAAGCAGTGCCAACGGTTAAGGCGGTTGTCGAACTTGCTAGGTTGTCGTGACCCCGAGGTGGCAACACCGTCCGCGTCATGGTCCAACACGCCAGAAGGTGACAATTTTGGCGATCATCACTCCACATCCGAGGACGAGTCGAACACACCCGACGTAGTACAACCATTGCATCCCCCACTAACCCTTGCATTACTAGGCATATGTCCTTACCAATCTTCTTTTGTTGACAGACCCAAGGTGAGGAAAGCGTCTTCGACGAGATGACATTGGGAAACTACACTCGATACAAGGTCCACGAGCGGTCCGACTACATGTTCAAGCCAAGGCAACCCAAGAAGCCTTACACACCTGACCCTTCCGTGGCCAAGGAAAAGAAGTCCAAGCATCCATACCATTTAGAGGTGGATGATGAAGAGGAACCAAGGAGGAGGAAGATTCCCGCGAGAAGGGGCCGGGGAAAGAAGACCACCCGTGAGAAGTAGAGTAGATGTGGTCGCAGGAACATGGTAGATGTGAAAGTTTGGTGTCGTTTGAACTTGGTACTTGTAATGGACACCTCTCTATCGGTCGTTTGAACTTGCTAGTTGTATTGTCAAACCATGTTGTATTGTCCAACCATGTGATGTTGTCGTACCATGTTGTATTGTCTAACCATGTGATGTTGTCAAACCATGTAGTGATGTTGTATTGGAGCCCATGCTAGAATTGATGTTCCAGCCCATGTTGTATTGTTCCAGTTAGCTACTCGCTGGGCGCCACACAATAGCTACTCGCTGGGAGCATGTTAGAATTGATTTTCATTCTGGCAGGCATGTGCGGTGCCACGTGCAATGGCGCCGCACAATAGATACTCGCTGGGCTGTAGGTTACAGGCATGTGCGGCACCATGATGGAAGGTGTTGCACGGTGCGACACCACCGCGAAAGATGTTGCACAGTGCGGCGCCGTGCAGCGTGGTGCCGCACATGGGATCAAAAACCAACAGAAGCTTATGTTGTTTCCTTAAGGGGCTTAAATACTCAAAGTATAGAGCATGAGGCTCCTCCATGGCTCCCGGTTACATACTTAAAGTCTAGAACATAGGCCCTTTGCCCCTCTTCTTCTTCTTTTTCTTCTTCTTCTTCTTCTTCTTCTTCTTCTTCTTCTTCTTCTTCTTCTTCTTCTTCTTCTTCTTCTTCTTCTTCTTCTTCTTCTTCTCTTCGTCCTCCTCCATGGAGCGCCACGCTGTTCGACACAACCTTTCCCTCTCCGCAACGCGAGCCTCCTTCTTGAGGCGCTCCTCTTCCTCCTCTTTCTTGCGGCGCTCGTCCTCATGTTGCCTGCGCTTCTTCGCTATCTCCTCGTTACGCAGCGATTCATGGTAGCGCCTTCTTATTATGGCACGATCAATCTCTTGGATACTCTTGTTGGATTGAGGTTGCTCGAGATCTATCCAAGTGTAGTACCTGCATACCGGAGGGGGAGACTACAAGAAAATGGTGCATGTTAGTACTATTATATGGAATAGTTGGGACACATGTAGTACTAAAAATCTTTGGGCATAAATGTGAACATACCTACGAGCATACAAATTTGGTCCTTCTAAGTAACCTATCATACTAGCGGGATTAAAACCACCACGCCCTCTTCCTGTTCTTAGCCCAAGTTGTCGACCTCTTTGTTGTCTAGGAGCTTGTTGTCTAAGAACATTGTGGCTTGGGACTTGTTGGCTAGTTCTTGGTTGGCTTGGGACTTGTTGGCTAGTCCTTGGTTGGCTTGGGACTTATTGGCTACCACTAGGTTGGCTTGGAGCTTGTTGGCTAGTCCTTGGTTGGCTACCACTTGGTTGGCTTGGAGCTTGTTGGATAGTCCTTGGTTGGCTTGGGACTTGTTGGCTACCACTTGGTTGCCTACTACTTGGTTGGCTACCACTTGGATGGCTACTACTTTCTTCATTTCCTTTTGCTCTTTTACTTTGAGAACACTTTCTTGCATTGTGCCCTTCACCATTGCACGTTCCACACCAGGCTCTCTCATGAGGCTCTTGGAATTGGCCGTTGCCCGTTTCCCGACCATCACCACGTCCCCATCCGTCCATGTCACTCCTAAAGCTCTTTGTCTTGTGTCTTCCACGTCCAACAACCTTCCATTTTGGATCGGGCCATAGTTGAATTCTGTGGTACTCCGGCCATTGTGATTGGTCCAGGTATGGGTGAAATCTAGGAGACCATGTATTCTGAGAACTCGGACTCTCTCACCGTGAGCGGATTATTATATTCCAAATGTCGCCTTTGAGATGCCACAAGCAAGTGTGAGCTTGCAAGATGAAGCAATGATGGTCTTCCGCATGTGCACTCACAAGTCTTGAGCGAGATATTGAAAGCTTGGGCTCCGTGTTGGACACCATCAGCCGTTGTACCTCTGAGCTCTGTATCTTGGTAAATTAGCTCGTCATTATCATATTCCGTGACAACTTGGGAATCTGCTTTCCTTGACTGAAATTGCATCCAATCATCAACCTTAGGTGGGTACTTGTATTTTTATTTGTCCTTGTTGTACCCCGAATCTGTCGATCCGTTTCATGTGAGTATTTCAGAAAATACTCATTCATCATGTCGAATGTGTATCGGATTATTGCCGTGATGGGTAATGCACGCACACCTTTGAGCAACTTGTTGAATGCCTCTGCCATGTTGCTTGTAATTTGGCTGTACCTCCGGCCACTGTCATCGAAAGCTCGTGCCCACTTCCCCATATGTTCAATGTTCCTATTGAGAAACTCTTGACCACCCGCATTGAGTTCTTTGTTGGCTAGCAATTTGTTGTACAATTTAGAGAAACGACGTTCCGTGAAAGCAAGGCAACAATCTTGTAGATCATCGGACAAATCCTTGCTCTTGCATGCCCTATAGAAGTTTGCAAAAAAGTGTCTCATGCACCAATGAGAGTGCAATGGAGCATGGCCGAGAATATCAACCATCCCCGCTTTAAGAATTCCTTGATGACGGTCAGAGATGACACATATTTCCCTTTGAGGGGTTAATATCTTGGTTCTCAAAAGATGGAAGAACCACTCCCAATTATCATTGCTTTCCGCCTCCACCAAAGAAAATGCCAAACGAATCAACCGGTTGTTGGCATCATTGGCTATTGCAATCAAGATAGTGCCCTTGAATTGTCCGATCATAAAGGTGCCATCAACGGAGATGACCGACCTACAATGTTCAAAAGCCCGGGAACATTGCTCGAAACCCCAAAATGCACGGCCAAAAACTCTTAACGGTTCTTTCGTTTACAATCCTTGTCTTGTTCCCATAAGGTTCAACCACATTAACCATGCCCCGGTTAGCATTGGCCATCGCTCCCAACAACCTTGGGATTCGGTTATAAGATTCCTCCCAATCACCGTACGACATCTTGAATGCGGCTTGCTTAGCCTTCCGTGCCTTCCCATACTTCACCTTGTAGTGAAAGAAGTCTTTCACAAGGTCCATGACCATCTTGATGGTCATTATCGGAAATGACGCGATGTCATTGGAAAGCCTATAAGCGAGGAACTCGGAGGTGAGTTGCTGGTGCTCATTCTTCGCATCCTTGCCATCCACCATCGGGCCTTGGCACATGTGAGTTGATACACAACTAGATATGTGCCATTCGGGACCTCCCTTGAATGGTCTTGCACGCACAATCCAAGGACATCCTTCCTCCTCGCACTTCACCGTGTAACGCTTCTTGATGTCCGAGTGCACGACCATGTAAGGACGATGATGCTTCACCGAGAAGTCCTTTATCCATTGCTTAAATTCCAACAAGGTCTTAAACCTTGATACTTTGCAAAAGCCACTATTCACGTGATTTCCATCCCGGTAAGAACTTGTCCTTGGTCCAAGCACTATGCCCTTGCCACCATCAACCGTGGCTTCATCCGTGAGACTACGATCACGAAACAAAGGCACCGATGATCCCGGCCTAATACGGTATCGTGGATTTCAGCCTCTCTAGCCGTGAACCCTGATACGTCCAATTTGCATCACCATTCTATATCATAATTTGCCTCTATTCATTGATATATGTCTTATTATGAGGTATTACTTATGCCTTTTCCACTGTTTTTGCATGTTGGATGATTCTTGGAGGATGGACTGCTGGAGTCAGGATTCTGATGGAAAAATAGGTGTTTTGATGCAATTTCGCGATGATCAGAAAAATACCAGAAAAATATGGAAAATTATATTTTCCCGAAAGAGAAAGGAAACTAGAAGGGGAGGCGTAGAAGGGCCACAGGGGGCCCATACCCCCTAGGAGCGGGTCCCCCTGGGCCACGCCTAGGGCAGGTGTGGACCACCTACTCGGCCCCCGACTCCGCCCTCTCGCCTATATCTTCCTTACGAAACTCTAACACCAAGGGAGCAACCACAGATATATTTCCACCGCCTCTGTGGGGCGGAAAACACCAAGAGAGAAAGATCTCTCCGGCAGACAGATTTCTGCCGAGGAAACTCCTTCCCGGAGAGGGGAGATCGTCGCCATCAACACCATCGTCAAGCTAGGCTTCATTGGGATCATCATCATCATCATCCACACCATCATCTCCACCAGCACCATCATCACCACTCCATCCCGCTGTAACAATTGTGTTGGATATTGCTTTAGTTCTTAGGGGAAACTTTCCTGGTGTTAATTACTATTGTAGTTGATGCTTGTGAGTGGAACCATTGGATTATTGTTTATGTTTAGATTGTTATTCATCACCATATCATCTTTGATCTTGATCCATATGATGTCTTGTGAGTAGTTCGTTTAGTTCTTGAGGACATGGGAGAAGTCATGTTGTTAGTAGTGGATTTGTGTTGAGTTATTATTCAATGGTTTAGTATTTAAGTTGTGGTGCTATTCTTCTAGTGGTGTCATGTGAACGTCGACTACATGATACTTCACCATTTATGGGCCTAGGGGAATGCATTGTGTATTTGGCTACTAATTGTGGGGTTGCCGGAGTGATAGAAAACTGAACCCCCGCTAGGACACCTTTGCACAAGGGAGTGTAGGATCTCAGAGTTTAAGGCTGTGGTTAGGTTTATATCTAAATTACTTTCTTGTAGTTGCGGATGCTTGCAGGGGGTTTAATCACAAGTATGTATTAGTCCAAGTAAGGTTGGCACATTAGCACAGGTTCACCCACACAACACTTACAACACCAAAGAAGAGTACTTAGCTATTTGAAGCGAAAGCACTTGACAGAATTCCCATGTGTCCCCGAGCACGTTTGGTCCTTATAAGTATTTCCACCGGCTTGTCCTTTGCTAAGAAAGGATTGGGCCACTTGAAGCGTTTGTTCTTTGTCTTTATTACTTGCACTTTGTTTTGTTGCTTTATCATAAAACCCCTAAAAATCCGTTTGCTAAGTATTTACAGAGATTTCCTGCTCCATACCACTAGTCAACACCTTCTGCTCCTCGTTAGGATCGACACTCCTATTTATAGAAAGTACTACGATACACCCCCTATACTTGTGGGTCATCAAGACTATTTTCTGGCACCATTTCCGGGGAGTGAAGCGTTATTGAAGAGTGGAACTGGTAAAGGAAACTTCTACTGTGAGTATTTCTTTTTGTTACTGTTTGTTGCTTTGTTTCCAATATGGATAACCCACTTTGTTTTCTATTTGGGAAAACTAGTACCACTGCTAGGGTAGTACATGAACCACCACCTGTTGATATAGATCCTTATAAGATACCTACAAGTATTGTTGACCGTGTTATGGATAATTATTATTTTGGGGATGGAACTGTTCATCCTGGTGATCACTTGATTTTTATGCATGAATTATGCGGGTTGTTTAAGTGTGCAGGTATCACAACTGAATAGGTGAAGAAGAAGTTACTCTCCATATCCTTGAAAGGGAGAGCTGAAGAATGGTATAAGCTGCTGAAGAATGGACAATCCATGGAATGGGAGGAAATGGCATCTCTCTTTTATTCTAAATTCTATCCTTCGAGTGAGATTCATAAGGATAGAAATCTGACATATAACTTTTTGGACTCATGATGGAGAGAGTACAACTCAAGCTTGGGGGAAATTGAAGTTACTAATGCTTAAATGTCCTATTCATGAACTCCCTAACAATATTATTATCAATAATGTTTATGCTAGGCTTTCTCTTCATGATAAAGATTTACTAGATGCTTGTTGTGCTGGAAGATTCACACGTATGAAGGAAGAAGCTAAATGGGATCTATTAGACCGTATTCAAGAGAACACTAAAGCTTGGGAGAATGACAAATGAAGAAAGTCAGGTATAAACTATGATTATGAATGCATTAAATCTTTTATGGGAACTAATGACTTCCGTGAGATTAGCAATGAGTTTGGTCTTGATCCTCAAGTTCTTGCAAAATGTTTTAATGCCTTTGCCTCTTATATTGAAATTCCCAAGAAAGAGTGGGACAAGTACCATGCTCCTTATGAAGACATTGTTACCCATGTTCCTGCTAGCATAGAGGTTTGTACTGTTGATCCTTTTTTGCCTGAACCTTATGTTGAGAAAATCCCTTTTCCTGCTAAGGTAAGGGAACATTCCATTATAGCTAATGTGGTTAGAAAAAGCGCAAAGAAAACTATGGAGCCCGATGAGCTTATTGATATTGAGCCTGTGGTAGCTATTGTGAAAGATCCTGTCACTAGAAATATAGAGGATGAGCACACTATCTTCTTTTAAGACTCTACTAATATTGTTTCTCATCCTAAAAAAGCTAGAAAAGCTAGTGTCCCTGTGCTTTCTGTTAGAATTGGTAATCACAGCTATTATGGTTTATGTGATATTGGTGTTAGTTCTAGTGCTATTCCTTATGACCTTTACAGGGAAATTATGCATGAAATTGGTCCTTGTGAGCTTGAGGACATTGATGTGGTTATTCACCTTGCTAATAGAGAGCAAGTTTTCCCCATTGTCATTGTAAGAGATGTGGAGGTCCTTTGTGGTAAGATTAAATATCCTGCTGATTTTCTAGTACTTGGTAAACAAGCTAGTAAAACCTATCCTATTATCTTTGGTAGACCCTTACTGAATACTTGTGGGGTTATCATAGATTGTAGGAAGGAATTTTTTTTGACTAAGTTTGATGAAGAGTCTTATGAGTTTAATTTTTCCAAATTTGCTAAAAATTCTTATGAAAATGATCTGCCTGATGAGGATTTCAGGGTTGAACAACTTTCTGCTATTTATCTTGCTCCTAACAATGCCCTGCATCAGTTTATGGAAGATCATGAGAGCGATGTCTTCATGAAGGAAAGAAATGAGATTGACGAGGTTTTCCTTCGTCATCCTGAGC
Source organism: Avena longiglumis (assembly GCA_030063025.1). NCBI lineage: Eukaryota > Viridiplantae > Streptophyta > Magnoliopsida > Poales > Poaceae > Avena > Avena longiglumis. The sequence continues at coordinate 19,487,320 of CP125978.1, read as the reverse complement.
AACTTAAGCATAATCTACCTATGGAAGATTTGGGTACCACACTACCACCTAAAGGGGAACCTGTTTTCGAATTAAAACCTTTACCTGATGATCTTAAATATGCTTATCTTGATGATAAGAAAGCATATCCTGTTATTATTAGTTCTAAACTTCCAGGAAAGGAAGAAGAAAGGTTATTGGAGATACTGAAGAAACACCGAGGAGCTATGGGCTGTACTCTTGATGATCTAAAAGGGATTTCTCCTACTATATGTTAGCATGCTATTAATACATAACCTGATGCAAAACCAGTTGTTGAGCACCAACATCGTCTAAATCCGAAGATGAAGGATGTGGTAAGAAATGAGGTATTAAAACTCCTTGATACTGGTATTATTTACGCTATTGCTGATAGTCAATGGGCTAGCCCTATTCATTGTGTTCCCAAGAAAGGGGAATTACCGTTGTGCCTAATGAAAATAATGAGCTTATACCCAGAGAGTAGTGGTTGGGTATAGGATGTGCATTGATTTTAGAAAGGTTAATGAAGTTACTAAGAAAGATCATTATCCTTTGCCCTTTATTGATCAAATGCTTGAGAGGTTGTCCAAAAAGACTCACTTTTGTTTTCTTGATGGTTATTCTGGGTTTTCTCAAATTGCTGTGAAAGCGCAAGACCAAGAGAAAACCACTTTCACTTGTCCCTATAGTACTTATGCTTATAGGCGTATGCCTTTTGGTTTATGAAATGATCCTGCTATCTTTCAGAGATGCATGTGTGTTATCTTTCATGGTTTTTGTGAAGAAATTGTGGAGGTTTTCATGGACGATTTATCTATCTATGGAACTTCTTTTGATAACTGTATGCACAACCTTGATAAAGTTTTGCAGAGATGTGAAGAAACCAACCTTGTTATTAATTGGGAGAAATGCCATTTCATGGTTAATGAAGGATTGTTCTTGGACACAAAATTTCTGAAAGAGGTATTGAAGTTGACAGAGCGAAAATTGAAGCAATTGAGAAGATGCCCTGGCCTAGAGACATAAAAGGTATTCATAGTATCCTTGGTCATGCTGGTTTCTATAGGAGGTTTATTAAAGATTTCTCCAAAATTTCAAAGCCCCTTACTAATCTTCTTCAAAAATATGTACCTTTTGTTTTTGATGATGACTGTAAGGAAGCTTTTGAAACTTTGAAGAAAGCTTTGACTACTTCTCCTATTGTTCAACCACCTGATTGGAGTTTACCTTTCAAAATTATGTGTGATGCTGGTGATTTTGCTGTTGGTGCTATCCTTGGGCAATGTGTTGATAAGAAGTTTAACGTTATTCATTATGCTAGTAAGACTCTAGATGTTGCTTAAAAGAATTATGCTACTACTAAAAAAGAGTTCTTAGCTGTAATCTTTGCTTGTGATAAGTTTAGACCCTACATTGTTGATTCAAAGGTCACTATTCATACTGATCATGCTGCTATTAAGTACCTTATGACGAAGAAGGACGTTAAGCCTAGGCTTATTAGATGGGTGTTGCTTTTATAAGAGTTTGATTTGCATATTGTAGATTGGAAAGGTGCTAAAAATCCTGTTGCTGACAATTTATCTCGTTTGGAAAATATTTCTTTTGACCTTTTGCATGTTAATGATAGTTTTCCAAATGAGCAGTTGGCTGCAATAAGGGTAAGTCCGCATGAAAGTCCTTGGTATGATGATTATGATAACTTTATTGTTTCCAAGTATTTGCCTCCCACTTTTATAGCCTAGCAAAGAAGAAAATTCTTTTATGATCTAAGGCATTACTTCTGGGATGACCCACAACTATATAAAGAAGGAGTAGATGGCATTATGTGAAGATGTGTTCCAGAATTTGAACAACAAGAGATATTGAGAAAATCTCACGGCAGTGCTTATGGAGGACATCATGTTGGGGATAGGACTGCACAAAAGTTTTTACAATCTAGATTTTATTGGCCTACCCTTTTCAAGGATGCAAGGAAGTTTGTCTTATCTTGTGACGAATGTCAACGAGTTGGTAACATTTCTAGACGCAATGAAATGCCTATGAATTATTCTCTTTTCATTGAACCTTTTGATTGTTGGGGATTTGACTTTATGGGTCCTTTTCCTCCTTCAAAAGGGTATACTCATATTCTTGTTGTTGTTGACTATGTTACAAAGTGGATAGAAGCCATACCTACAAACAACATTGATGTTATTTTTCCTAGGTTTGGTGTGCCTAGATATCTCATGACTGATAGAGGCTCTCATTTTATTCATGGGGTTTTTAGAAAAACTCTCGCTAAGTATGATGTAAACCCTAGAATTGCTTCAGCTTATCACCCCCAAACCAGTGGGCAGGTAGAACTCTCCAATAGGGAAATTAAATCTATCTTGCAAAAGACTGTCAATAGATCTAGAAAAAACTAGGCTAAAAAGTTGAATGACACTTCATGGGCTTATAGAACTTCTTATAAAAATCCTATGGGGATGTCTCCTTACAAAATGGTCTATGGGAAAGCTTGTCACTTGCCTTTAGAATTAGAACACAAAGCTTATTGGGCAGTGAAAGAGTTGAATAGATATTTTAAACTTGCTGGTGAGAAAAGATTGCTTGACATGAGTACCTTAGATGAGTGGAGAAGTGAAGCTTATGAAAATGCTAGACTCTTTAAGGAAAAAGTAAAAAGATGGAATGATAGGAGGATTCTAAAAAGGGAGTTCCATGTTGGTGAGAAAGTTCTTTTGTATAGGTGTGGCACCCCAGATTTACGGTCTGAGAATACGCGTTATGCATACAATTCACGTTCCCATGATCAGTGAGCCGTGAGCGTAACCGATTAGTATCATTACATCATCCTTACATTAACGAATACAACAACTTACAAAGGGGCCATTATGGCGATTACAACATAAGTAGCGGAATTCTTCAGCGCAGAGCCCGTGCCTTAACCTACAGGCAACTAACTGGGAAGACAGCCTAGCTCGCATAGACGTCGACTCCTTCGTTCCTTCTTAATACCTGCAACCTGGCCAAGTAAATAGACAGGGACAATGTCGGTGAGTACTTGGAATGTACTCACAAACCACCGAGACAAGGGTAATACGAAATGCATATCCGGCTGTGGTGAGATAGCTCTACACTATAGTTGTTTTTGAAAGACCTAAAAATGGCATCTCTATATCTTTGTTGAAAAAGAGTTTTTGGAAAATATGTCTCCTTTTTGAAATTCCGGACATCTCCACATCCTTGTTAAAAAAGATTTGAAAACAGTTTTGTTGTAAAACCCTTTTTAAAACCTTATCGACCATCTCTGGCCAAAACCAACTTATTCTTTATCTTTCCTCGTGACCAAGTCACATCCTTTACTTCAACACAATTTAACCGAAGGGTACTCCTAGCTCTTGCCATTCCAACCGTCCTTGTCCATGGACACGACTATTCGAATTGTTTACACTCTGCAGAGGTTGTGCACTTTGCCCACAAGAATCAATACATCCACTGGGATAAAACCACGGCCTGCTACACACTGTAGACAAGTGTTCGGATAATTAAACTTGAACCTTTCATTTGTCGATCCCTAGCAACGGCGGCTTTTACTTTTGGGTTTATCTCTCCGGTACGAGTATGGGGTACGACGACCCTGGTCCTTCCTCCTGTACTGACCCCTACCTCCAGAACGAAGCTTGACCGGTAGCAATAGTAACAAAAACTTCCTCCCGTACTAGCCAAAAAGCATACCGTCCGCGAGAGACCCAATTGTTGCACCGGTACCTTGCCCATGGCAGCCCGGATTTCAGGGGATTTCTCCCCTTTAGTGAGTACGAGCAGCCCCGGCTAAAGACCACAAACTACGAGCTAAGCCCCAGCGACTGGGGTAATGTAGTTGCATGGATAAAATTGTTCCGGACATTGGCTTAGAACATCCCTTCCTTTCTCTTGCTTGACTTTCTCTTCATTCACCTTATCTTTTGTATGGTAAAACTTCCACTCGGAAACGATGCCTCTTTCCAAGGGTTTTATTTCGAAAACTTTTATAGTAGGGCAGAAACCCAAAATAGTTTTATCTTTGAAAATCCGAGGGTTCCCAAGAGGGAAGATTCTAATCATCTTAGCCTCGTCCTAAGGGCTAAAGATAGGTGTAAATAGGGTAGGTGTCCAAAGGGACACTCGTTCATAACTTGGAGGAGCCAAGTTACTCACGTCTATTTATTTGAATCAAACCATGCCTTTGATCATGCAATTCATAAACGAGATATAAAACAGTTGATAAACAGAAATGGGTAATTGTAGGAGTTTAGGAATGGTGGCTTGCCTGCGACCAGCGAGAACTCCCTTGATGGTGTTAAATAACCAGAATACCAATAATTACAAAATAAAGATAACCCTGATGCTTCCTTCTTCTCGGCGTCACATAATCGCAACTATCGCCGTTACCGAGCATACATGCAAACATACAATACACCAATCAATACAAGTATTCAAACATCAAACCATACAACAAGATAAGGATAAGTATATGATAAACATCAGTAGGATGTTGGAGGTTTGATTTGATTGGACTGGGAGAAGATTGGGAGACATTAGGGAGAGAATCCCTTTGGATTACGAGTCTAGGAATTACCTAAGGGAGGGATTTTTGATCAAGGACTTGGTATGTATGATACCATTATGTAAAAATGATACCATCAGGTAGGTATTGATAAAATGAAGCCAACAAAAGTGGTTTCACTATTTTACCAATTTCCCTTGATTTATAATGGATTTTATAGTGGATAAAACCCTAGTTTTAGGAAATAATTCACCATAACTTCTCTGGAGTTCCAAACATTATTTCCTTGGGTTATTATGTAGTATTTGGTGTACTGAATCAGTAGGAGTTGGAATCTCCTTAAAACAATTACCATAATGCCCTTGAGAAATTCCCAAAGGCAGTACTGGGTAGGATTTGTCTTTTTCATCAAATTTAGTCTACAGAAGATTTTCAGTTGATTCCAAGGACACATGCTAGATACTGAGAGTACCTTTCTGTAAAAATTGGAATCAACCTTTTTGGAGTTACATAGCTGCTGTAGTGATTTTACTAGTGATTAAACCATGCACATAAAGGTTTAATTCACTAGAAATCAACAGAGACTCATAAAATTATGAGCTGCTGGGTTTTGGAAGATAGGGTTATGTGTGTCTACTCATAGTTGGAATTAGGTAAAAACCTATTTTGGTTTGACCTGGGAAAATGCTAAAGGCAAAAAAGGCTTTACTTTGATATTTTTGCCAGGGGCAAACTAGGAAGCGCACTAAGGTGGGACCAGTGGGGTATGAAATGTAGGGACAGTACACTTCTTTTACAATTTCTTTTGCCTTATTTGAGTTTGTAAAACCTTCTGGAGGATTTATTTAGTTAAATGGGTATCTCTTGGTAAAGGATTTATCATATTTATTTTATATTTTATCTTGGTGTAGAAATTGGCCTGCATGTTAGGGAAAACATGTATGCATGTAGGAAAGTTTAGATCTGGCCAAGATCTTGTAATTTCCAAATTTATTTGGATTTAAACCATTTGCTGAATTCCAGATCTGATATTTAAAAGAAAAGAAAGGGGGCTGGGGGTCATTTGGGCTAGATCTGGCGAGGAGATGGGCTGGGGGAGAGGCTCTGGCCCAGTTGGAGGTGCAGGCCAGCGGGAGGGCCTCGGCACAGCTGGCCCAGCCCGAGCGAAGGGTTAAGGATCATCTGGGGCCATCAGATCTGGTGGGGATCGACGGTCCCTAGTCGTCGTGCTCGCGGGGGCTCGCCGGCGGGGAGGAAACCCTAGGGGAGGTCGGGGAGAAGCGGGGAAGCTCACCAGGGGCTCGGGGAAGGTCATGGAGGCGATGGTTCGACGCGGTTGACAACGACGATTCCGGGGAGGGGCGGTAGGAGGGGTCTTGATGCTGGGGAGGAGCTCGCGCGATGGTGGCCGAAGCGGAGCTCGCCGGAGTTCTTCCCCGCAACGTTAGTAGCTGCTGCATGTCACGAAAGGGGTATGGTTAGCATTAGTGGGACAAGGGGAGTCCAATGGGGTGACATGCAGAGGGAGAGGAGAGTGGTGGGAGGAGCCTTGCTTGTTTCTTTCTCGGAGGCCGAAGCTCCTTTTTCTTCTTCTCTCGAGCAAGGAGGAGCGAGGGAGAGGGAAGAGGGTGCTCTGGGAGGTGAGTGGGGGCAAATGAGGAAGGAGAGAGAGGCTCTGGGGTGGCTGCTGGCCTTATAAACCAATGTGGGAGGGTGTTGGGTGGACTATGTCCATGTTGAGCATGGAGGAGGGATGCTGGCCAGTCATTGGGCAAGGGAGGTGGTGGGATGGTGAGAGAGGGGCCTGGCTGGGCTAGGGGATAGAGAGGGAAGGTGGGGGTGCTATTGCAAGTTTGTAAATATTGCTTTGTACAAGACATGACCTTTGTATCCCCCTTAAATAACCATGTGGGACATGGGGGTGGGACTTTCTACAGTGTTGGACAACCAGGGGAGAGTGAGAGTGCTGTGGTGTAGTGCTTGACAAGGTTTGGTGCTAGCTTGGGGATTGCTTGATTCAAGTTTGGATGGAGTTTGCAATTTGATCAAATGAGGGCTTGTGAAGGAAGTTGGAAATGTTACATTGGACAAAGTGTGGAAATGGTACTGTTAGATAGATGGGGTCAAATAATCTCTTCATGATTTAAATGGGATTTTTCTGAAGATTATAATCCCATTTAAATGCACTTCTTCAAAAAGTGCTGAAATAGATTATGAAAGCAATGATGATATTTTTACATTGTTCAAGCTTGGTTTTTGATGTTATATGGTCCTAAATACCATAACATACATTGGAGAATTTTATTGGGATTTATTGAGATGGAAAAGTATTTTTAGGGAATTATTTCTTGTTTTTGCCATTTAAGAAAAATGGCAAAAAGAAATAATAAAGAATCTCAAAAATATTTATTTCTGAGTTGGGAAGATGGGATATGATAAGTAGGCATCAAATGTGCCTTGATTTGGCAAGGTGGTTTGGATAAAAGCAAACTTTTCCTTGAAGACACAGATTTTGAGGAATTTGCAAGAGAAGGAAATAAAATAGTTTAATAATACAAATAATTGTGGGAATTATTTGGGGATGCTTATATCCAAGGTAGATGATGTAGGCATAAAATTCAACCTTGGTTTTAAAGGGAGGTGGTGAAAAGGATGGAAAGTAGACAAGGGAAGGATCTAGGGTTTAGTTATTCTGATGCCATCTAAACATGGTTGGATTAGGGAGCTCAGAGCTCACCTTGGCACAAGGGCTATATGTATGGATAGACCATGTCATATATATGATCATGGAAGCAAGATTTGGGCTTGGTTGCATTTGAGGTGATCATGATGAGATGGCAAACTTAGATGAAAATAAGGCTGTCATAACATGTACATCAGGTAGCCTCCTAAACCATGTGGGTTCAAGAAGCACAAAGCTCCAATGGAAACAAGTAGAGTGGAGGTTGATAGGCCATGATTATTAGATCATAAACATGCAAAGTTTTGGTCAAGGGGAGGTGGCATATGGATGTGGGCTTCTGCCAAAGTAGGTAAGTTGATAAGGCTTGCAGAAAAGATTAGTATCTTGTCTACAAAACCATCATGGATGAGTGGGAATTAGAATAGCTTAGCCAAGGGCAAGAGTGGGCCTTGGTAGTACTAAAGATGTACTACAAGATGGTTCAAGTACATTATAAAGAAGGCACATAGTTTGGAAAAGGTAGGGCTCCAAAGATGCTATCCAGATAAGAAATCCAGACTTAGCCATTTTGGCAGATTTAGGGTTTTAGACTAGAGTACAAGTGTAGATGATTTTGAGAGGATGTCAAGGGTTTATCCTATCCATAAAGTGGTTGATGTTAAGGTACTAACCAAGTATATAGGATTCAATCTTAGCTTGGGTCTCTGATGAGTTGGGCAACATCCAAAGGGATTATCCTTGGGCTGATCTGATCATGAGGGAAATTGATCACTTGGGTGGCTTAGGAGAGATCCAGACTTGGATGCTTAGCTTGAGATGGATGATCATAGGCAAGGATTGGGTCCTAAAGGATGAGATACTAGACTAGCTCATTCTATATCCTAAGCAATCAAGGCAATCAGCAGATTAAGGCAATGCATCAACCAGCAGATCAAGGCAAAACATCAACCAGCAGATCAAGGCAATTCATCTAAATCCTTATCCAACTATTACTAGGGTTACCATCAAGCCTAGCTTGAGGTAAGGTTGGATATTTTGAAAAGGGGTTTTTCCTTGAGGTAATATAAGGATCATCTTGGTATCTCTACCAGGATTGAGATGAAAAGGTTTTAATAAAGGTTTCTAAAAAACATAGAGATAAGGGTAGTTGAAGGTTCTATCTTGAAAAAAATAAGGGGAGTATATATATGTCTCCATAGATTTGGCAATAGAGACTAGCAAAATATTTTGTGGTATCAAAGTCATCTTGGCTCAGGTTTTTGAAATGACAGAACATTTGAGAATATGAAAGATGAGCCAAGACATCTCTTTGGTGAAATAGTTTTTGTAACTTGGGTTGAGATGAGGAGTACACAACTAGTACACAAATAGTTGCTTGAGCACAAGCAAACAGGTCAGCACACATTGTAAGAAAAAGTTTTTGTTCCCCCTGATTTTTTCCTTTTGGACATTTAATCAGGATTGCTGAAATTGGGATGTTACAATAGGTCTCGTCTCAGATTTTTTGCAGGGAAACTACTCTCGAAATGGGAAGGACTTTTTGTTTTTGAGGAAGTATATCGTTCAGGTTCTATCAAAATATCTTCTTTGAAGGATGACACAACACAAGTGGTGAATGGTCAAAGACTAAAACATTATATTTCTGGAGATTCTTATAATGAAGATGTTGATGTTATTAAAATGGTGACTCCAGAAGAATTTATTAGAAACCAAACACCAGAAACTGCAGAGTTCGTCTTTGAATAGGTAAAAGTGGTGAAAACAGATGGTTCGTGAAACCCCAAATTTTTTATATTTTTGATGTTTTTAATACATAAGGCAAGTTACGAGACAGAACAGAGGAGGAACCGGAGGCCGGGGTGGCCAAACCCACCCCAGGCATGGGCCCCAGCTGGCCGTGCCTAGAGGGGGTGTGCTTCCCCCGAGCTTCGTCTCTGCCTCGTTTTCATATCAACACTTTCCTTATGCATTGAAACTTCGTAATATATAACCCCTGGATCACTCGAGGTTCTTGCACCGAGTTCTCATCATGTTTTTGTTTCGATCTCTTTCTGTCAGACAAACTCTCAGTTTTGGAGCAACAATGTCTTACTCTAGGTCACCCATTGAGGATTCCTCTGCAGAAGTCCTCAACCCATACATGTATGAGTTGAGGATCTGATGAGTGCAGCAACACTTCGTTGGGACACCCCAAGAGGAAGGTATGATGCGGCACATCAGGCAAGTTTCCCTCAGTAAGAAACCAAGGTTATCGAACCAGTAGGAGGAAGGAAACGCCCCAAAGGTGCTGCAAGCAACGTGGAGACCTGCACAACACAAACTCAAGACTTCGCCCCAACGAATCAGTGAGGTTGTCAAGCTCACCGGTTTGCTGTAACAAAGGATTAAACGTATGGTGTGGAAGTTAATGGTGGTTTGCAACAAGTAAACAAGTAAAAGTGAAAGATGTATCAATGGTAAAGATTGGACCGGGGTCCATAGTTCACCAGAGGTGATCTCCTTAGATAAACAACATGGCATGAAGGGTAAACAAATTACAACAGGGCAATTGACAGGAACTGAGCAAGGCATAACAATGCAATACCAGACAAAAAGATCCTATGATATTCGATTGGGCAATACAACAATATACATGGACCTCCATCCAACTGCATCTATGACTAGAAGTCCACCTTCAGGTTATCATCCGAACCCCCTCCAGTATTAAGTTTCAAGCAACAGCCAACTACTTTAAGCAAAGTGTGTAAGGTAAACAATCCACTTGTTACATGAACAAGAGACTGTTGTTTTCTCCCTAGTGTCAACAACACATCTACAACCAAAGAGATTTCTGTCACTTCCCTTGGAAACTAGAGGCATGAACTCACTATCGAGCATAAATACCCCCTCTCGGAGTCACTAGCAACTACTCGGCCAAGATAGCTACTAACAACGGAGAGCATGCAAGATCATAAACAACACATACATGATAGAATCATAAAGACAAAATCATTAATCAAACCAACATAATAATCTCAATATCCATCGGATCCCCGCAAACACAACATGCATGATTACAAATAGATTAGATCTTGATCATGAACGGAGCTCACAAGATCTATATATGAAAGCACATAGGAGGAGATACAACCATCTAGCTACTACATGGACCCATAGTCCAAGGTGGAACTACTCACATCATCACCGAGAGAAGGCCTCGAGATGATCTCCTCCTGGTGGTGCCGGAAGAACTTGATCCCCGATCTAGGGACGATGGTGGTGGCGGCTACAGACGGTTTCGTGGATATTTGATCGGGTGCCTAGGGTTTCTGCATCGGGGGCTTCTTATAGGCGAAGGGCGAAGCTGAGGCGATGGCCAGGGGCCCCACACCCTAGCTAGATGCAGGCCCACCCGTGGCCGCGTCTGGGGGGTGGGGGGTGGCCCCTCTGGCTCGCCTCCCCGGCTCCCCTCTAGATTTCTTGGTCCCCACGGAAAGTAATTGACTTTGTCGTTTGTCCCGTCCAATTCCGAGAATATTTCTTTACTAACTTTTTTGAAACCAAAAACAGCAGAAAACAGGCATCTGACACTGTTGCAACTTGTTAATGGGTTAGTACCAGAAAACATGTAAAAATCACCTCAAAGTGTAGACAAGTAAAGCAAAGTAGATAATAAACAAGCATGGATCATCAAAAATTGTAGATACATTTCCAACGTATCAACATCCCCAAGCTTAACTCAAAGTGATAAAAGAATAATATTTGAGGTGAACATGCACCCTCACAATAAAGATCCAACCATTTGCAAGCATTGAAAGCTGGGATCAAAGAACTCTAAACATGTGCATGAAAGAATGGAGTTCTAACAATAGGACATAGTAACTATGCATGCAACATGAAAGGCTACAAACAAAGATCATGAATAACATGCATTGAAAAACTTTTGTTTGTTTCACATACAGAAAATAAAGCATAGTGGCAACCAGCTTGTCCCTCATAGAGTAGCAATATAGATGCATAGGACACCTTCAAAGTTCACAAGGGTGACTAGAAACAAATAGTACAAGAACAAGTAATATCATAATATGCATCAATCAATAAGCCTTGGAACACTGCACACAGAATGACAAGTATGCTCTCTTAATGGTGCTTAAAGGTAGAAGGTGGAGACTCAATAGTGGTGGAAGAAAGGCCTTTTTGTAAAGGAAGCAGGGATTATAAGTTTCAAAAAGATCTTCCAAAAATTATGGTACTTGTTAGCTTCCAGTCCTCATTGCCCCTATCATAAGCATATTGAAGTGGTTAAGGTTAAAATGGCAAATTTGGAGTATATGCTTGACGAAGTATAAGTTGGCAATCTCAAGTCCCTTGAATACGAGGGCCACACCTCATGCATACGCAACTTTGGGCCCAGGCAAGTTCTTGTCATTGTAAGTATTTGCATATCATTGAGAACCGCCAACGGGGTACCCCTTGCACATGTTATATGAGCTTTCCCATAACCAAAATGACAAGGCAAGCAGACAATGAGCATCTCAGCAATCTTTTTATTTACCATATGCATAGCTTTTTATTGAGGATGCTTCATAGATAGCTCACTATGGTGATGCTGCAAGTTTCCACCATGATTAGGCATGGCTTAGGCTAGTGGCCCAGGCGTTTCTCTAACACAGAATAAAAACTCCATGGACTTACAAGTTCCATCTTTATTTCACACCGGTGACATCCATAGACAAAAGAGCATGATATCAACTGTGTACAAAGTACAAGTGCAATGTTGAAACCGTTCCCCGTGACAACACGGTTCTGCTAACTCCAACTTATAAGTGCAAGCATATACAACAAAGTTGTCACAATGGTTCAATTTTATTAGGGGCAAAGAATATAAAGTGTGCCATCAAGTTCGTGAGGGCTTTAATCACTAATTTTTCACATAACAAAATAGTTTTTAATTGGAAGATAGTTGAAAACAAGAATATACTTGGAATGGTGTAACACACCATGCATAGGAGTTTATAGTGGACACTTTGGAATAACTTGGTTTCTTGGGAGTTGGAATCATGATTATAACTTACTCATACACGTGGAGGCTAGCAAAAGACTGGGAGCAACCAACTAAGAGAGCATAATGGCCATAATCATGCAGAGCAACAAAGCATACTAATCAAAGCAAAGAGTGGTACTACAAGTCAAGGACTAAAGGATCATAGAGGCTAATGGTGACTTGTCATAGTCATAACATGGTGTAAGCATGTGCCAAGTCAACCCAAGAAAAACATCAAAGGAGAATGCCACAATACTATGCTTTTGCATGCTAAAACAACACAAAATTTCTTCAAGGCACACTAAGCAATCCCAGTTGTTTGGAACAAGTCAGCAATAATCACTAAGCTTAATGCTAAAACAACACCTAGCATGTCATGCTAAAGTCTAAGTCACAGTCAATGCAAGCTCCTCTTGCACTTCAAGCAAGAACTTACTATTCCTTTCCAACAGCAAGCAACTTATTTGCAAAACAACACAGCGAGAACGGGGGTCCAAACTACTTTATTCAAGCAAACTAAAAAACCTAAGAAAATCAAACGAAAACTAAGACGCTCCAAGAACAACACAACTGTGCATGAAACAATAAAAAACGAAGTGTCTAGACAGACATGAGCTTTTAATTGATGAAGAAGGGGATGCCTTAGGCATCCCAAGCTTTGACGCTTGTACCTCTTGGATATTTCTTGGGGTGACACCATGGTGGGGCTTATAGCTCCTATGCGACGTCTTTACGTGGAAGGAAAGCGACATCGTTGCAAATAATAGCTCGCATGCGACACTTCTGAAGCGACAAATAGCTCTCGTGCGAAACTTCTACTTAACCCCACGAGACCGTCAACGAATTCGAATCACCTGAGCACAGTAGGACCCACAGCCTCTCCACGTCACGGTGGAACTCACCTGATGTCCACCTCATATCGTGGGACCCACCCTATGGTTGAAGAGAGCTGTTGGCCTCGACCCGTCCCCGCACCCGAGCACTCCCGCCACTGTTCCAGCATCTCATCCCCTTCCGTTTTCTTCTCCGGTGAGCAAGTGCGGCAACGCCGGTGAGGGATGTCGAGCTCTGCTTCCTCCCACCGCTCATGGCCTCGGTATGGTGCGGTGCCGATGAGGAGGTGCCCCGATTGCCCCCGTACCGCGCCCCTGAAGCGGCTTGTCACATCCACCAACAAGAACGACAACATTGGCCGGGAATTTGTGAAGTGTGAGAGCAAGCCCGAGCCGGGAAAGGTGAGATCTGAGTGTTCCGAGCGCCAATTTCTCGCTTTTCTTTCGAAATTTCATGCATTTCATTGAATTTGGGATTTAGGGTTCATCTCTGCGATTTCAGGAACTGCCAAAATGTGGGCATTTTGAGTGGCTTGATGAGTACATCGAGCGAACTGGGGTGGAGGTAGCATCCCGGGAGCTCGAAAACCCGTCCGTGGTGGAGCAATTGGGATGTGGCAACCCCATTTCTGCTGGTACTATGGTGGATGCGGAAGTGAAGGCCGAGCTAAAGAAGATGAACAAGCAGCTAAGGCAAATCATCGAATTGAAGAAGCAGGACAATCTGATGGCCGATTTTTTTTGTGTAATTTCTCTCAGATTAGTTTATCTCCTGATCATTAGTCATTAGACAGCGCAAACAGTGTTCGAGTGATGCTTTGTAATGGATGTAATGGTCTATGTCTTTGGCTTGAATAAAATGCAACACAAATTCGGGCTAATTTTGAGCTACTCTGTTTTCGAAATCAGTGTTCCTTCAGTTTCGTCAGTGTTCCTTTTATCAATGTGCAGGGGAGGGGGAGGGGTTGAAAAGTAAAAAAAAACAATTGACGAGGATTGAAAAAGGCCAGGCCCAAATAGAACTTAGCCATGCCAAAATGGACGTATCCAAGCCCAATAGTAACTATATGTTGATTGGGCAAAAAAAATGGTACTCACGTTACAATCTAAATAGGGACGTGTGGATCTGCAGATACTCGTGCTCAGGTCGCAATATTTTTTTTGCGAAAGTAAATATATAAATGAAGTCCAAGGGCATCCATTTAACTAACATAACTTGGGCGCTCCTTTAACTTATGTAAATATGTAAATGTCTTGTTTGAAAATGAACCATGTGTTGTTTAAAAATAATCAACCATCATTACGTTAACTTATTCTTCCTTTTGAGCTTTTCTAATTTCACTCATTTTATAAATATTGCACGAGTATTATATGAGAACTTGTTTTTGTGTCTTTTGTTTTATACACTTGTTGTTTTGGGTGTTTTGACAAATGACAATACAATAAAACACAAATTACAATAAAACAAGGGGATAGATAATATTGGGATAACATTACTTATATTAGATAGCCGGATCGATAACATTGGGATAACATTACAATAAAAAGAAAAAAGTACAATAATATAGAAGGGAATAGGCGCCCCGCCTAAACCCTGGGCTAGCCCCTAAACCCTAACCCTAGCTACCCAACTCCATCGGCGGTGGAGGCGGTGCCGGTGCCGCCGCCCACCAAGCTGCCTTCGCGGCATTCCACGCCGCCAGCCTCTCCCGCTGCTCCCGCTTCCGCTGCTCCTCCTGGAAGGCCCAACGATTGGCCTCTCATCGCTCCTCGTCCTCCCGTCTGCGCCTTTTCTTCAAGGCGCGCTAGGCCTGCTTCTCCTCCCACCTGGCGTAAGGAGCCTCCTAGTTTGCCTCCTCCTTCTCCGCCTTAGCCCAGTACGCTTTGGAGGAGAGGTCGCCGCCGCTGGGGAGGTTGGGGACTGGGTTGTGGACGATGGGGCCCTGCTCCCAGGGGCAGGGCGGGGATTTGCGTCACTTCTTGCCACGCTTGGGGCGCGTGGGCGCCTCCTGCTCTCAGAACTGCTTGTGGTCCGGGTGGTTGTCCTCGTCGCTTACTTCAGTGTCGAAAGGGAAGCAGAGGGGGGAGGTCGCCATGGTCGCCGGAGTGTTTGGGGGCTGGGAGGAGGCAAAGGGATGGGCTCGAGGTTGAAGATGAGAGGAAAGATGAGATGAGAAGGCAAAGGCGTTTTGCCTATTTATTGAGGGCGGGGCGTGAAGGGCGGCGTGGGAATCCAGCATCGCGTTGGCACAGACGCGTGCGATGCGTTGTGTGTGGGAAGCGGGCGTGATCAATGCAAAAGAGAGAAAAAGATTGCTAGGATGCGACGTGACCCCTGCACCGCCGCCCCTGCCCCTGCATGCATGCATGCATTAATGCGAAAGAGAGAAAAAACGTCCAAGGTAGTTGTTTATTGGCAGTGAAAAATAAAAGGGAAAATATAATTTAGCCTTGATTTAATTTGGTAATAAATGCAGGAATCTAGTACCAAGGTACTTTTACACACCGCATGCAACAAACTCGTTCGTTTTTACACACGCAAGAAAAATCGGTGGGAGTAATCAGAGGGATGTCAATTGGAGGGAATAGAGGGAGTATGAAAAACTAAGTTTATAATATTTTAGATTTTGATTTTTTTTCTTATATACGTAGTCAAAGTTGATATTTTAGATTTATAAATATTGGCTTTTTGTATGGCGCATGAACCAGATGGGAGTAAGTTTGATTGAAGAAAGTTTTTCGACGTACACTTATTTAATGAGGCAGCGCTGTTGCACGCAAAATAGCTAGACTGCGACGCTAGGGGCAGCTGCATGCATGGTGCAACCCGTCCGGCCCAACGCCCTCGCATGCCACGCTCGGTCCAACGGTTAATGAAGTGTGCCACGCTGTACGTTATATTTATTACATATTTTAGATTTTGATATTTTTTATTAGGCTGGTCATAGTGACATGCATACTCCCTCTGTCCACAAATAAGTGTACGTTTGGCTTCAAAATTTGTCCACAAAAAGTGTACTTCTACCTTTCCAATGCACTTTAAAGTAGAAAAAAATTGCTTCAGGGAAATCAAGTCCAATAACATTTAGCAAATGATCTCTTCAATTTATTTGCGGACGGAGGGAGTATGTGGGAGTAACTTAGATGTGGTATCGTGTATATGTTAATAGTCTAAGTTACTACTCCATAGTGCAAAATAACATAGATGTGGTATCATGCAAAGTCTCATTTATTACAATGAACCTGAGGGGAGTAAGTTTGACTGAAGAAAGTTGTTACACGTACACTTATTTAATGCGGAGGAGTAAATCGCTGCAGCTGTTGCACGTAAAATTGCTGAACTACGCTTAGCAGTGCATGCGTGGTGCAGCCCGCCCCGCTCAGCGCCCTCGCATGCCACGCTCAGTCCAACGGTCAATGGAGTGTGCCACGTTCGCATGCCACGCTGTTGCACGTAAAAACGATGAAGCCAATCAGATTCCAGAATCATCCATCCCACAGATCGCCAAGAGCTAGCCACGAAATCCTTCTAAGAGACGACAACCAAACAGGTTGCAGAACAAGCCCTTCCACGGATCACCCAGAGCCACCCGCGGAATACTTCTAGAAGACGCGATCGGACGGCCACAGTGTCGCGCTAGGGTTATATCTACGTTCCTCATTCGGCCTTAGGGTTAGCTGGGTTTAGGATGCAGTCAACGGGGTTTCACAAGTTTGACCAGACATTCAAATGTGCATAACTAATTCAAAAAAATCAAAAAAATACAAAAACTTCGCATGGTGTCATGTTATGTGACATAGTTGTGAGAAAAAATACCAAACTTGGTCTATTGATCATACTTCAAAAAACCCTTCACAAAATGACCTATCTCCTCCGAGGTTTTCTGGCTTTCGGGTCAAATGACCAATGATATGGCTAGAATCAAGGCATAGTTTGTGATCATGTGCCCATATTTGGCATGCATGTCTATAATGGGATGACTAACAATGTTGTAGCACAAAGTTTTCCTTTTCGACGCACAGAAAATCCATTTTCTATTTTCTGAGTGCCGAAAGAGGGGGGGTTTGTGAAGCAACCACCAAATTGAAGTTTCAAAATGGTAACATCCTATTTTTCAAAAATACTAGACCACCTAGCATGTACAATTTTCCAACTTGAGTATCTCAAACCTTTTATTCCATCCCTGTTGAAAAAGACAAATCCTGTCGAATCGGCTGGAAGTGGGTAAGATATGAACTACCGGTACATGATTTCATGTTGATGATTTTTGTAAAAATCATTTTTAGGTTCACAACATGCTATTTCATCAGAGATCCAATGCTAGTTTTGTGAGCCTCAGCCCCTAGCTAAGAATATTTATGAAAACCCTTCAAGTTTGACCAGACATTCAAATGTGCATAACTAATTCAAAAAAAAATCAAAAAATACAAAACCTTCGCATGGTGTCATGTTATGTGACATAGTTCTGAGGAAAAATATCAAACTTGGTTTTAGAAATGGTCGAAAAAAAACTTGCTTAGAAATGGGGTGGTTTACCCTAGCTTTGGAGCCCATTTCTACCCCATTTTGGGTGAGGGTGAGTTGTACTTCACAAAAGGGATTAGGGTGAGGATGAGTTGTATTGTACATATGAGAAAAACGTTGGAAGCTCATACAAACATAGAAAAGTGACATAGCTACATTTGTTGAAATTCAAATTTACCATCATATTTGAATTTCGTCCAAATTATCAACAAGTGACAAATTATTATAATAACAAATGTGTACAACAACAAGTGCCAAATTATTGCAATAACAAATGTTTACAACAAGTGCCAAATTCAAAGTCTATTTCTTTTGGCTCTTCTTACCCCTCGTTTTCTTCTCCTTCGCAAGTTTCACACCACACAATAGGTTTATGCTCTTCTTTTTCTTACCATTACCATCTGGCCTCCCCACAGCACGTCCAAGAGTCTCCTTCACCTCCTGCACCTCCTCGACAACCTCATGATCATGATCCAGAGCCTCATCAACATGGTCACTTTGCACCAGAGCCTCAACAACATGGTGGTTGCACGAGCCTCAACAACAGGCTCATTTTGCACCAGAGCCTCAACAACAGGCTCATTTTGCACTAGAGCCTCAACAACAGGCTCATTTTGCCCCTCATTTTGCACCAGAGCTTCCAAATCAGAAACGGTGTGCCCTAAAGCCTCAACAGTTTGCATATCATCCTCCAAAATAAGTTCATATTGCACCTGAGCAGCAGCAAACATGATCTGGTTAGTTCTCTTCTTTCTTTGGCCATTGATTCTTGCCCTTTTCACTGGCCAGCATTCGTCAACAACAAGAGGTAGGCTTTTTTCTCCACGCTTCCTCCTGAAAACAAGCAAGTTAGCTGGGGGAGAAAAATCATCAACAAGAAATGGGATAGATTTTGGATTAACATACTTTGGATTTTCAGTGTACGCAGACTTGGTAGAAACCCATTTCGGTGTCCAAGTTCTTCACAGAGTTTGCATCTATTCTTGTTACCTTTTTGGGCCCTTTTTGGCTTGGCATCTTTCTTTCCCTTCTTGCTGCTCCCACCTTTCTCAAACCAAGCCTTGAATCTACTCTGCTTGGGCCTGCCAGCCTTTCTTTTCATCAAAGGAGGACACAAGGAGAACTGAATGTCCACTTCAGGCCCTTGAGATCTGTAAGTCTTTGGAATTGGTGTTCCATATGTAGCCTTGAATTTTGCTACATAATAATACTCATGCAAATATGGGTGCATATTTAGCTTGTGTTTGGAGGCCAAGAAAAGTATGGCATGCTCACAAGGCTTCCCGGTGTGTTACCACTCAAGGCATGTGCATTCATGCAATTAAGTGTCAACAACATGCCTCCTGCCAGTCTTTGTATCTCGACTTGACACCCACAATGAGGATTTCTCAACACGAAATGTGCAAGATTTACGCTCTGTTGACCACTGGCACAACATCGGGAAGCTTATCTCCTTGAAGAACATCACCAAGCCTTCTTCTCAATTCCCACAACCTCATGATCATGATCCTGATCTGGTCAACCATGTCATGGACAGGCAAGTCTTTTAACTCCTTCACTTTGTTGTTGAAACTTTCTGCCAAATTATTGTTGATATGATCACATTTGATGGCAGTGTTAAAACCGGACTGTACCATAAAAGAGAATGGTAGGTTTCAACCATGTACAAAACTTGACCCTATCATCCTCGAGCATGCCGCCTTAATCTTCTCAAGGTGATATGAATGTATGCACTTTGGTGTAAGATCTTGTTCTTTGCCACATCGTCCAAAATCATCTCCTCTGAATTTTTGATCAAATTCATCCACATATGGTCAAGCACTCCCTCTTTCGGCATGAGGGAAAACAATCTTCACTGCATTTTCTAAACCTTTACATGCATCTGTGCACCGCCAATGGAGAGATTGGCCCTATGCATATTTTCTCTTGCATCATGAACCATGTCCATGATGCCTCATCTCATTGAAACATGCCAATAGCTACAGGGAACATCCAATTGTGTCCATCTAAAGCATTGCATCTTGCTAGTTGACCATTCCACTTTCCAGTCAAGAAAGATGAGTCTATACTCAAATATGGGCACCACCTGCTTTGAAGCCATCGATGCAAGGCTTTAAAGCCATGAAGAATTTAGAAGAAGACTTTCCCATCGGTTGTTACCTTAGTATCTATCTCCACAACTTTGCCAGTGACCTCTTCTCTACTTCTTCTTTGAAGTTATAAAGCATTGAAAGGTATTTGCCCAATCACCAAATAGCTCTTTCATTGCCCTTTGCTTTGCCTTCCACCGTAGTATAATTCAGCTTAATGGTCTTGCTTTTCTAAGTCTATTTTCAGTCTCTTTGCGGTCTTTGTTTGGTGTTGTGGCTAAAATGGGCTTGATCTTTTCTGCAACCCATAATTGTGATGTCATCTTTGTAACTGTTTGAGAACTTGTAATGCAAGTATGAGGTTTTGGAATTTGATTCACTCTTATTGTCCTTCCATCAGGTTGGCGTCTAGCAGATATATACCACTTGCAAGGCCTGGCACCACCATCATAACCTATGCATTTTGCATAGAACTTCTTTTTATCAGTCCACATAGTCTTGGTAGCAAACTCACGTTTGACTACATATGTCCTAAAACACATCCTGAATTCATTCATTCTTGGAAACAATCTCCCAACTTCAATAACTGGGTCCTCTTTGTCATAAACTGTTACTAGCTCATCATCATGTGCATCATCTACATGAACTGCAACATTTTCCAACAACTCTAGATCTATATCTGCCTCTTCATCTCTTAAATGGTTATCACCATCATTTGCAGCTTCATCCCTCTTCTTATCCTTGTCTCTGTCATCTATAAGAATGCCAAAAAGCTTTGCCATTTCAATGTCATCTATTGGTGCAATGACCAAATCAGTCCGGTCATGTATCTCAACTGAATTCCAATCAACAGTTACAATCCTTTGTGCATTACCATATGCAGCCTCCCCTTGTGCATTAGCATCATCCTCCACTGTTAACACTTCCAACTCAGTAAGTATAGGCATTACTTGCCTTTGTGCAGCCCAATCATCCTCGACCATCTGAGCAGCCAGCTTCGAGGCCACATATCCAACCCTCGAATCAGGTTCTAGATCAATGAGCTGTGCTAAAAACAGAACAGTTTTTCTTGTCCAACCGTTTCGCTCATCGATTTCATCAACTATATGTTCACCTGTCTCAACCCTAACATAGTCACATTTGTAATCATCAAATCATAACAAAGAAACTTCTTGCTCTGGCCCCAAACCACACTATCCCCAATTTTTTCCACCATTTTCCTCACCACCTCCTCTCCCATGTTTATCAGCTCTTGGGGATCAACATGTTCTAATTCCACCTCCCATTTAACAATGGTGTCTCCCTCAATGAGCTGCGTGCTGCCATCAACTAAAACAGCCCTAGAGGGAAAGAAATTGATGCGAAATTCGAAGGTTTGGTGTGCAACATCGTCTCCCCTGTTTTTGGCGGGCACTGTGAGCTAGCGAAAGCGAACAAAGAGCCCAACCTTAGAGAAATTAAGTGCAGAGATACGGGATATACCGATTAGAAGTCCCCTCTCCATGCTCCATCTCGTTCCCCCTCGCCCCGTTCAGACACCCTCGCCTCCACAATCTAGCATCAATGGGCACGCTCAGATCTCGAATTGAGAAGAATGGTAGAGGAATTAGCTTTCAAATGACACTCACCACCTTCGCCGTCGAACGAAAGTGCTGCCGCCTAAATTAATTGCCGTGGCGCCGGCGCCGGCGCCGAGAACGATGGGTGAGGTCCGCCGCCGCCGCCGGGGAAGCTACAGTCAGTGTGACGCGCGCTCTCTGTCGGAAGCGGTTGGTTTGACTGGCTTGACTGGCTGTCCCAACCGATCGGTTTGGCTTAGCCCTAATCTTGGAACAAAGTTAAATGTGTCCTTAACGACCGTTTTATGGCCCGTGTGGCACTGGGCTATTAGCTGCCTCACAAGCGTCGCATGCGAGCTATTCTTTTCAACGATGTCGTGTTCCTTCCAATTCCGCGTAAAGACGTCGCATATGAGCTATAAGCCCCACCATGGTGGCATCTCCAAGCTTGATCTTTTGTCCATTCTCCATCTCATTGCATTATTCTCTCTCTACACCTGAAATTTTTCCTACATACAAAACTTCACACAATCTTCATTAGCAACATTAGATTATTCAAAAGATATTAGACCACTGGCAAATCTTTGGAACAACAAGGCTTTTCACTAAAAACACAAGATACTGTAGCAAATCCTTCAAAAATCTCAATTTCCCAAAAATAATTCAAAAAGGAATCAATAAGAAGCAAATGCAAATAATGGCAGAAATCTGTCAAAACAGACCACTAGGTAGAAACCGATTTATTCGAACATCTTTTATTGCTCAAATAAAAAAGTGTTGAACTAACAAAAGTTATCTAACATACTGGGGGATTTATTCGTACATTTTGAGCTCAATCCGAGTTACAGATACTCCTCAAGAATTTTTTTGGTGGAGGATAGAAATCTGTTTCGGGACAGCAACTCCCCAAATCTTACTTCCCTCTTATTAGAGGTTATTCTTGGCACAAAAAGAAAACAAAAAGGATAAGGAGAGGTCATTAATGAAGTAATAACTTACAAGACTCAAGGAAACTCTTGGGTTATCTTCCAACAAATACTTTTCTTCAACGCCTTTAAGTTAGACACAAGAAGCAAAAAGACTCAAGTATTTTCAAATGATGAAGCAACCTTCTTGTTCTTCCCTTTCTTACCTTTCTTATTTTCTTGTTCAAGACTTTGCCCCAACGGATCAGTGAGGTTGTCAAGCTCATCGGTTTGCTGTAACAAAGGATTAAACATATGGTGTGGAAGTTAATGGTGGTTTGCAGCAAGTAAACAAGTAACAATGGAAGATGTATCAATGGTAAAGATTGGACCGGGGTCCATAGTTCACTAGAGGTGCTCTCCTTAGATAAACAACATGGCATGAAGGGTAAACAAATTACAGCAGGGCAATTGACAGGAACTGAGCAAGGCATAACAATGCAATTACTAATTAGAAAGATCCTATGAGATTCGATTGGGCAATACAACAAGATTCGATTGGAGTCACTAGCAACTAGTTGGCCAAGATAGCTACTAACAACAGAGAGCATGCAAGATCACAAACAACACAGTCATGGAAGAATCATAAAGACAAAACCATTAATCAAACCAACATAATAATCTCAATATCCATCGGATCCCCGCAAAAACAACATGGATGATTACAAATAGATTTGATCTTGATAATGAACGGAGCTCACAAGATCTATACATGAAAGCACAAAGGAGGAGATATAACCATTAATAATCTCTATACATGAAAGCATAAAGACAAAACCATTAATCAAACCAACATAATAATCTGAATATCCATCGGATCCCCGCAAACACAACATGGATGATTACAAAAAGATT
This sequence comes from Avena longiglumis, assembly GCA_030063025.1. Classification (NCBI taxonomy): domain Eukaryota; kingdom Viridiplantae; phylum Streptophyta; class Magnoliopsida; order Poales; family Poaceae; genus Avena; species Avena longiglumis. The sequence goes on along the minus strand of CP125978.1, from coordinate 19,464,259 downwards.
TGATCTTGATCATGAACGGAGCTCACAAGATCTATACATGAAAGTACAAAGGAGGAGATACAACCATCTAGCTACTACATGGACCCATAGTCCAAGGTGGAACTACTCACACATCATACCGGAGAGAAGGCCTCCGGGATGATCCCCCCTCTGGCAGGGTGCCGGGAAGAACTTCAGATCCCCCCGATCTAGGGACGATGGTGGCGGCGGCTACAGACGGTTTCGTGGAGATTTGATCGGGTCCCTAGGGTTTCTGCATCGGGGGCTTCTTATAGGCGAAGGGAGAGGCTGAGGCGGTGGCCAGGGGCCCCACACCCTAGCCAGGCGCGATCCCACCTGTGGACGCGCCAGGGGGGTGTGGCCCCTCTGGCTCGCCTCCCCGGCTCCCCTCTAGACTTCTTATTCCTCACGAAAAGTAATTGACTTTGACGTTTGTCCCGTCCAATTCCGAGAATATTTCTTTACTAACTTTTCTGAAAAAACAGCAAAAAACATGCATATGGCATTGTTGCAACTTGTTAATAGGTTAGTACCAGAAAACATGTACAAAGCACCTCAAAGTGTAGACAGGTAAAGCAAAGTAGAAAATAAACAAGCATGGAGAATCAAAAATTATAGATACATTTCCGACGTATCAAAGATAAAACAAGAGTAACTTCAAAACTTTCAGAACATAGAGAGGTGTTTCAGTACTATGAAAACTTCTACAACCATACTTTACTCTCTCATAATAATTTTCAGTAGCATCATGAATAAACTCAACAATATAGCTATCACATAAAGCATGCTTTTCATGATCTACAAACACATAATTTATATCAAGCTAAAAAATAGTGGGATTAAAACCTTCACAGGTTTTACCCAAATTAGATGTTTCAAAGGATCCACAGGAACATAACATTCATCCTCCTTTGGTAAGCATGGGGGAAAATCAAATAATGTAAGGGATAAATAGTTACTCTCATTAGAAGGTAGGCATGGGTAGATCCATTCTTCCTCCTTTTGTTCATCACTCTCCTCCTATTTTTCATCTAATGAGCTTCCAGTTTCAACAATTTCTTCTTCCATAGGCTCCTAAAAGGCATTAGTCTCTTCCATTTGTGGAAAGCGTCTATTAAAATATTCAAGAATATAGCCATTTTTTTCCTTGTAATTATCAAAGCAAAACTTAAGTATCACATAAACCTCATCTTCATAAGGTGCATCATCAGTATTTTCAAGCAAACTGGCAAGTTCAAATGCACCCTTGAAAGCAATAAATTCTTCAAATTGTTCCACATCATAAAAGTCATAATTTCCCTTAGCATAAGAAGATATGGTAACATTATCATCATACTCACATTTAAAAGGAAGGTGTTTATACCTCCTGCAGCACAAGATTTATCAAAGCAATAAGTAACATTATAAGTAGAGCACATGTCTCTAGCAATAGTATTCAACTTATCAATTTTTTCCCATAGGTGTTTCCCTTTTTGTGACAAACGGTGTTCCTTATAATAATAATTTTGTTCTTCCGTGAACCCACCTTGCCAATAAGAACTAGTTTCAAAGAAACCATCCATTGATACAAAGCATGACCAAGTAAGGCAATAACAGACCAACAACTAGAACAGGAACTAATTTTTGTGTGTTTTTGAATAAAGCAAGCAAACCAAACTAGACTAATTTTTTTTGGGTTTTTTTGAAAAGAGGCAAAAAAACCCAAGCAAAAAGAAACTAAGCAAACCAAAAACAAAGTAAAGAGAAAGGAAGTGAAGGACTCCCCTAGTGAAGACGTCCTTAGCCTCCCCGGCAACGGCGCCAGAAAATAGCTTGATGGTGCTGGTTAGCACTTTGTTGGGAACCCCAAGAGGAAGGTGTGAAGCAGCACAACAGCAGTTTTCCCTCAGTAAGAAACCAAGGTTATCGAACCAGTAGGAGGAAGGAAACGTCACACAGGTGTTTCAAACAACGCGAAGACCTGCACAACACAAACTCAAGACTTTGCCCCAACTAGAAAGTGAGGTTGTCAAGCTCACCGGTTTGCTGTAACAAAGGATTAAACGTATGGTGTGTAAGTTAATGGTGTTTTGCAGCAAGTAAACAAGTAACATTGGAAGATGTATCAATGGTAAAGATTGGACCGGGGTCCATAGTTCACTAGAGGTGCTCTCATTAAATAAACAACATGGCATGAAGGGTAAACAAATTACAGCAGGGCAATTGACAGGAACTGAGCAAGGCATAACAATGCAATACTAGACAAAAAGATCCTATGGTATTCGATTGGGCAATACAGTAATATACATAGACCGCCATCCAACTTCATCTATGACTAGAAGTCCACCTTCAGGTTATCATTCGAACCCCCTCCAGTATTAAGTTGCAAGCAACAGAAAAGTACTTTAAGCAAAGTGTGTAAGGTAAACAATCCACTTGTTCCATGAACAAGAGACCGTTGTTTTCTCCCTAGTGTCAACAACACATCTACAACCGAAGAGATTTTTGTCACTTCCCTTGGAAACTAGAGGCATGAACCCACTATCGAGCATAAATACCCCTTCTTGGAGTCATTAGCAACTACTCGGCCAAGATAGATACTAACAACGGAGAGCATGCAAGATCACGAACGACACATACATGATAGAATCATAAAGACAAAACCATTAATCAAACCAACATAAAAATCTCAATATCCATCGGATCCTCGCAAACACAACATGCATGATTACAAATAGATTAGATCTTGATCATGAACGGAGCTCACAAGATCTATACATGAAAGCACGAGGAGATACAACCATCTAGCTACTACATGAACACATAGTCCAAGGTGAAACTACTCACGCATCATACCGGAGAAGAAGGCCTCCGGGATGATCTCCCCTCTGGCAGGGTATCGGGAAGAACTTCAGATACCCCTGATCTAGGGACGATGGTGGCGACGACTATAGACGATTTCGTGGAGTTTTGATCGGGTGCCTAGGGTTTCTGCATCGGGGGCTTCTTATAGGCGAGGAGGCGAGGCAGGGGGTGCCCGGGGGGCCCACACCTTGCCCAGGCACGGGCTAGGCTTGGTCGTGCCTGGGGGGTGTGGCTGAAGGGAATATGCCCGAGAGGCAATAATAAAGTGGTTATTATCGTATTCCTTGTTTATGATAAATGTTTATTTTGCATGCTATAATTGTATTAATATGGAAACGTTAATACATGTGTGTTTAATAAACAAAAAGGAAGTTCCTAGTTATGCCTCTCTTATAAACTAGCTCGTTGATCAACAAGATGATCAAAGTTTCCTGATCATGGACATTGGATGTTGTTAATAACGAGGTCACAACATTAGTGTAATGATGTGATGAACATTCATCCGAAGTATAGCATTACGATCAAAGTCAATGAGTTTATATTGCTATAACAACTTACGAAGTGATCCTAATCCTTAGACCATGAGATCATGTCAATCACTAACACCAGAAGAGTTTCTCGATGACATCAAACGCGTCACCGAATCGGGTGATTATCAAGATGGCTTCGGAACTACTAAAGTGTTATGTTGAGACCCATGGATCGAGTGGAATTTGTTCATCCCGATGACGGATAGATATGCTCTGGGCCCTCGGTGATATCACATTGATTAGCTTGCAAGCAAGTGATTTGATCACTAGAATGTTATATCACGGAACGAGAAAAGAGTGCATGTCGTGCGAGATCAAACTAGGTATGGAGACAGATGATCGAATCTCGGACATGTAATATATTGTGAAACAAAGGGATTAAGATATTAGCGTAAAGGTTCACACGATCACGAAGTCATCGTTGAATGTGTGGGAGTCGATGGATCTCCAGTCCCGCCATCGATTATTGCTCGCAGAAGGGCCTTGATCATGTCTGCATTATTCGCGAACCGTAGGGTGACACACTTAAGGGATACCGACACCATTCGAAGCAAATGATATGCCAGAGAAAAAAAAAGGAAAGCGCAGGAATTTATTTCACTAGACACCGAAACTGTTTCGGTTGAAATTGTTGAAACTGGTTCTTCATGTGAAATTGAAATGTTGTAAGGGGTTTTATGTGAATGTTTGTTAATTAAAGTAATTAACAAAATTCTGAATAAATAAATAAAAGATTTTTATTTCAACGAGATCAAACTAGGTATGGAGATACCGATGATCGAATCTTGGACATGTAATATATCGCGAAACAAAAGGATTAAGATACTAGCGTAAAAGGTTCCGACGATCACAAGAAAGTCATCGTTGAATGTGTGGGAGTCAGTATGGGTCTCAGATCCGCTTCGATTATTGATCGAGAGGGGTCTCGATCATGTCCACATTATTCGTGAACCGTAGGGTGACACATAAGAGACACCGACATCCAATTGGAGCAAAAGTTTCATGCCGAAAAGAAAAGGAAAGCGCGAAATTTATTTCACTAGAACAAACTGCTTCGTTGAAATTGCTGAAACTGGTGCATGTGAAATGGAATACTAGCAAGGGTTTTATGAATGTTTGTTAATTAAAGTAATTAACAAAATTCTGAATAAATAAAAGAGTTTTATTTAAATGAGAGCTTGCATTAAATTTGGTGGAAATTTAATGCATGAGTGGATTTTGAGTGGAGGCTTTTAATGGGAGTGGAGGCTTTTCATTTTGAGTGAGAGATCCACCCACATGAATGTGGAAGAGGTGGGGCAGCCCCCATGGCTGGGCGCCATGCCCTTGGGTGCCCCCACTCCCCTATAAAGGCCCTCTCCTCCTCTCAAAGCACACCTCCTCATGAAGGATCTCTCTCCCCTTTAGAATTTCCCCATGGTCTCGGATCCGAGATACATGTTCCCGTGGCTTTTTCTCGAAGGATTTGTTGCTTCATTTGCTGGAGCGAGGCGCGGAGGTTGTCGAGGTACCCGTGGTGTGCGATCACGGATGCACCACTTCTTTGAGGTGCTGGACTTGATCGTCTTTGGACCTGGCCGGACCGGACTTCATCACGATCTTGAGATCGACAAGCGTTCGTCTACATCATCCACGAGTACAACCTCGTTAACGCTATTCGGTCTTCGAGGGTATGTATTCTATGGATGTATATCCACCCGTTGCTTGTATCTAGTAGATAGATCTTGGTACTTAGATGCTCCCATCGTAGGAAATTTTTTGTTTTCTATGCTGAGAACCCTACAGTGGCCACGCCGTGGCTCCCCTCCGTCTTATCTTCTGGATTCATGTCGCCCACGGTAAAATAATGACTTTGGCTTTTGTCCTGTCCAATTCCGACAATATTGATTTTCTGCCTTTCTAGAACCAAAAACAGAAGAAAACATGCAACTGGCACTGTGGCAACTTGTTAATAGGTTATTTCCAGAAAAGATATAAAAACACCTCAAAGTTTAGAAAAATCAAAGCAAAGTAGATACTAAACAAGCATGGAACATAAAAAATTATAGATATTTTTCTGACGTATCAAGCATCCTCAAGCTTAACTCCTGCTCGTCCTCAAGTAGATAAGTGATAAAAGAATAATTTTTGAGGTGACATGCACCTTCACAATAAAGATCAAACCATTTGCAAGCATTGAGAGCTGGGATCAAAGAACTCTAAACATGTGCATGAAAGATGGAGTTCTAACAATAAGACAAAGTAACTATGCATGCAACATGAAAGGCTACAAACAAAGATCATGAATAGTATGCATTGAAAAACATTTGTTTGTTTCACATACATAAAACATGGCATAGTGGCAATCAGCTTGTCCCTCATAGAGTAGCAAATAGATGCATAGGGCACCTTCAAAGTTCATATGACTGACTAGATACAAATAACACAAGAACAAGCAATACAACAATATGCATCAATAAGTTTTGGGACACTGCACATAGAACTAAGAATGTCAACTATGCTCTCTTAATGGTGCCTAAAGGTAGAAGGTGGAGACTCAATATAGTAGTGGAAGAAAGGCCCTTCATAAGGGAAGCAGGGATTTCAAGTTTCAAAAAGAGCTTCCAAAAATTATGGTACTTGTTAGCTTTCAGCCCTCTTTTGCCCCTATCATAAGCATCTTGAAGTGATTAAGGTTAAAGTGAACAAACTATGAAGTATATGCTTGATAAATTATAAGCTGGCAATCTTAAGTCCCTTGAATATGAGGGCCACACCTCATGCTACTCAACTTCAGTCACCTGTAAGTTCTTGTCATTGTAAGTACATGCATATCATAGAGAACCGCCAATGGGATACCCCTTGCACATGGTACATGAGCTTTCCCATAACCAAAATGACAAGACAAGCAGACAATGAGCATCTCAGCGATCTTTTTATTTATTATATGCATAGCTTTTTATTGAGGATGCTTCATAGATAGCTCACTATGGTGATGCTGCAAGTTTCCACCATCATTAGGCATGGCTTAGGCTAGCGGCCCAGGCGTTTATCTAACACAAAATACATAACTCCATGGACTTACAAGCTCCCTTTTTATTTCACACCGGTGACTGATACGCCCAATTTGCATCACCTTTCTATATCATAATTTTCCTCTATTCATTGATATTTGTCTTATTATGAGGTATTACTTATGTCTTTTCATATTTTATGCATGTTGGATGTTTCTTGGTGGATGAACTGCCAGAGTCTGGATTTTGATGGAAAAGAAGGCGTTTCGGTGCAATTTCGCGAAGATCAGAAAAATACCAGAAAAATATGGAAACATATTATTTTCCCAGAAGACGAAGGAAGCTAGAAGGAGGAGCGAAGAGGGGCCACAGGGGGCCTACACCCCTAGGCGGGCCCCTTGGGCGCACCTAGGCAGTGTGGCCTGCCCTGGACTCCCGACTCGCCTTCTCCTATATCTTACCTACAGAACCCTAAGCCTAGGGTAGCGACCATAGATAGATTTCCGCCACCTCTGGGGACGAAAAACACCGAGAGAGAAAGATCTCTCCGGTAGACAGATTTCCGTCGGGGAAATTCCTTCCCGGAGAGGGGAGACCGTCGCCATCAAAACCATCGTCAAGCTAGGCTTCATCGGGATCATCATCACCATCATCCACACCATCATCTCCACCAGCACCATCATCATCACTCCGTCCCGCTGTAACAGTTGTGTTGGATATTTCTTTAGTTCTTAGGGGAAACTTTCCCGGTGTTAATTACTATTGTAGTTGATGCTTGTGAGTGGAACCATTGGATTATTTCTAATGTTCAGATTGTTATCCATTACCATATCATCTTTGATATTGATCAATATGATGTCTTGTGAGTAGTTTGTTGTGTTCTTGAGGACATGGGAGAAGTCATGTTGTTAGTAGTGAATTTGTGTTGAGTTATTATTCAATAGTCTAGTATTTAAGTTGTGGTGCTATTCTTCTAGTGGTGTCATGTGAACGTCGACTACATGATACTTCACCATTTATGGGCCTAGGGGAATGCATTGTGTATTTGGCTACTAATTGTGGGGTTGCCAGAGTGACAGAAACCTGAACCCCCATTAGGACACCTTTGCACAAGGGAGTGTAGGATCTCAGAGTTTAAGGTTGTGGTTAGATTTATATCTTAATTACTTTCCTTTAGTTACAGATGTTTGCAGGGGGTTTAATCAAAAGTATGTATTAGTACAAGTAAGTTCGGTACATTAGAACAGGTTCACCCACACAACACTTACAACACCAGAGAAGAGTACTCAGCTATTTGAAGCGAAAGCACTTGACAAAATTCCCATGTGTCCTCGAGAACGTTTGGTCCTCATAAGTATTTCCACCGGCTTGTCCTTTGCTAAGAAAGGATTGGTCCACTTTCTCCATTTGTCCGTTATCTTTATTACTTGCTCTTTGTATTGTTGCCTTATCAGAAAACCACTAAAAATCCGTTTTGCTAAGTATTCACAGGGATTTCCTGCTCCATACCACTGTTCATCACCTTCTGCTCCTTGTTGGGATCGACACTCCTATTTATCGAAAGTACTACGATACACCCCCTATACTTGTGGGTTATCAGTGACATCCATAGACAAAAGAGCATGATATCAACTGTGTACAAAGTACAAGTGCAATGTTGAAAATGTTCCCCATGACAGCATGGTTCTGCTAATTCCAACGTATAAGTGCAAGCATATACAACATAGACGACACAATGGTTCAAGTTTATTAGGGGAAAAGAATATAAAGTGTGCCATCAAGTTCGTGAGGGCTTTAATCACTAAGTTTCACATAACAAAATAGTTTTTAAATGGAAGATAGCTAAAAACAAGAATATACTTGGAATGGTATAACACACCATGCATAGGAATTTATAGTGGACACTTCGGAATAACTTGGTTTCTTGGGAGTTGCAAGCATGAGTAGAACTTACTCATACAAGTGGAGGCTAGCAAAAGACTGGGAGCATCCAACTAAGAGAGCAATAGTGGCCATAATCATGCAGAACGACAAAACATTACTAATCAAATCATAGAGTGGTACTACAAGTCAAGGACTAAATGATCAAAGAGGCTATAGTGACTTGTTGATAGCCATAACAAGCTCCTCTTGCACTTACAAGCAAGAACTTTCTACTCCTTTACAACACCAATCGACTTATTTGAAACAACACAACGAGAACGGGGGTCCAAACTACTTTATTCAAGCAAACTAAAAAAACTAAGCAAACGATACGGTCCAAGAACAACACAACTTTGCATGAAACAATAAAAACAAAGTGTCTAGACAGACATGAGCTTTTTATTGATGAAGAAGGGGATGCCTTGGGAATCCCCAAGCTTTGACGCTTGTACCTCTTGGATATTTCTTGGGGTGACACCATGGTGGCATCCCTAAGCTTGAACTTTTGTCCATTCTTCATCTCATTGCATCATTCTCTCTCTACACCTGAAGTTTTTCCTTCGTACAAAACTTCACACAATCTTTATTAGCAACATTAGTGTATTCAAAAGATAATAGACCTTTGGGAAAAGCTTTGGAACAGCAAAACTTTTCACTAAAAACACAATCTACTATAGCAACTCCTTCAAAAAGCTCAATTCCCCCAAAAGAGAACTCAAAAAGGAATCAATAAGAAGCAAATGCAAATAATTGCAGAAATCTATCAAAACAGACCAGTGGGTAGAAACCGATTTTTTAGAAAATCTTATGTTGCTCAAATAAAAAAGTGTTTAACTAACGAAAGTTATCTAACATACCGGGAGATTTATTCGTAAATTATCAGCTCAATCCGAGTTACAGAGACTCCTCACGAATTTTTATGGTGGAGGACAGAAATCTGTTTCAGGACAGCAACTCCCCAAATCTTACTTCCCTCTCATTAGAGGTCATTCTTGGCACAAAAAGCAAATAAAAAGGATAAGGAGAGGTCATTACTGAAGTAATAACTTCCAATACTCAAGTAAACTTTTGGGTTATCTCCCAACAAGTACTTTTCTTTAACGCCTTTAAGTTAGGAACAAGAAGCAAGAAAAATCAAGTATTTTCAAATGAGGAAGCATTAACATCAAACCTTGCTTTCAAAGAAGGAGAAAAAAGCAACTTCTATCTCCTCATAGGGAAGTTTTCAATACCCTTCTTGAATGGAAAATGATATGTAATGGTGCCTTCTTTCATATCAATGATGGCACCAACAGTTCTAAGAAAAGGTCTTCCCAAAGTAATATGACAAGAAGCATTATATTCAACATCGAAAACATAGAAATCAACAGGGACATAAGCATTGTTAACCATAATGAGAACATCATTAATACTCCCCATGAGTTTATTTTTAGCATTATCATTGAGTGGGACATCGAAATAACAATCTTCCAAAGGTGGCAAATCAAGCATTTCATAAATCTTCCTAGGCGTAATAGAGACACTAGAACCAAGATCACATGAAGCTTTGAGATCAAAGTCATTCACTTGCATATTAATAATTGGTTCCCAACTATATTCTACTTTCCTAGGAATAGAAGCTGTGTGTTTTCACTTATCTTACTTAAGATTAACAAGAGCATCTGTAATGTGTTTGGTGAAATCAACATGCATATCACTAGCATCAGGACTGTGTTTGGTGAAGCACAGTCCTCCTTGATCAAAGACTTTATCTGTAATGTGTTTGGTGAAAGCAACATGCATATCACTAGCATCAGGACTTCTAGCAAGCTTTTGAATGTTGAGACATATATCCTCTTTGTATGAAGCACAGTCCTCTTTACAATAATCAAACAGAAAAGAAATTACATTGATTGATAAAAAAAGAAAACCTAAAGTATTTTCCTATATTATTTCTTGAACCTTCTTTTCTGCTTATCCTTCTGTACCTGCAAAACAACTCAAAAGAAAACAAAGTTCCAGAAATGGAAAACAGAGATTATGTGGGATTATGCTACTCTCAGATTAGGCAATGAAGTGCATTGCAAAACTCATCATTGAGTAACTGATAAAAAGGGGCCAAAGTGTGCAATCTGTTCTTATTCCAAAAAGGGCCTCAGTCTATGCATCACAGGCATGGGGCAAGTTTCACCAAACTAGTAACAGGTAAAAGGAAAAGCAGTAATTCCAACAAAAGATCTAGTGTACTTGATCTGATCCACATGATGGATGAAGCAGGCAAGTAGCTCACACAACACATGCATGGCATGTGTTGCCACTATCACAGTAAGAGGATAATAGTGCAAAGGTAGCAGAACAGAACTTCCAGGGGCTGTTCTCACATATCAAACCATTCCAGTCGAAACTACACCTCTCTCTCCCTGTAGTAAAGTGTATCAAGAACACTTATCTGAGCAAGAAAAGAACACATACTTATCTATCATCAGAGCCACCCACTAGATAATAACCACACAAATTATTCCACCATCTCACCACATCTCCAATTCTGGTTGCTCACTGGAGCCATCCAAGAGCTAGGAGGGGCAAGTATACCAGAAGAAAAAACCATAGAGCAAATCCAATAGGTCAAGTCAGGAACTAGGAGAAGAGGGATGTATCAGCAGTTGAATCACAAGCTTACCAGGACATCAACAACATCAGTAGAACAAGTTTCCCAAGAGCAACCACAGCTTCAAAACCACAGGTTATCCATTTAAGATCATGCCTTTATATCTGATCTTACTATTGCATCCTAGAAAATGGATGGGGTGATAGAAAATCCTCAGATCTGTACTCAAGTGGAGTATCAGATCATCACTGGATAATTTTCATAAGCATGCAATAACTAATTTATCCAAGCATCATCAAAGCCTCAGCCTATGCATCATGGGCTGATCCAAGAAATTAAGCACTTATCCATTTCTATCAGTATATCAAGACAACTTTTAGTATCTGTTCTTATCATATTGTTTAGAGCATGAGGTTGGAGAGAGAGAGAGAGAGCTCTCAGACTGGGTAGAAGTGCTACTCCAATATCATCCTAGAGCTAAGATTTATGCAAGAGAAAGAATCTACATTTTTAGCCACCAAATTAGCTTCAGCCTTTTGCATCATAAGCTAAGTTTCTCTCTTGTTTATATCAACATTAACTACACCACTGTAGTTATTCTCTGTAGCAAGCAATGCTACATGGGCTACTATTGTGCACTCTCCAAGGTTGGAGGCACCACAGTAGCAACCCAAGGACAACTAAAGCCACCAGAAGGATCCTTACATATTAATTAGCTCACAAGTTATCCAAACACAACAAGATCCTATCATCTTCCCAAAAGCTAATCCAGGAATCAATTATGCATAATCATTTTGTGTTCCTATGCACAGGAACTAAATTATTTCTCAATATATCCAGCAAGAAAAGTCAGTTTAACATTAGCTGATCATGGCTAGAGATCATCCAAGGATGCACTGTACCATAATAACTGTAATTATGCTAGCCTTTCAAATTTAAATTCCAAGTAAATTTGTCCTAATTCCACAGATGCTTCAGACCATCATCATAAGCATTAATTCCATATGAATCTCTTTAATTATTTAAGGAGCAAATCATCTTACCTAAGTTATATTGTGCACACTCCTATTTGGAGGCACCACAAATATAACTAAGTCATGAGAAGCCACTAACATACCTCAAACAACTAGTAATCATTTTCCTAATTATATAATCAGGAATCATTTTAACACTATCTGTCACCATAGATAGTTAAGTTTAGTCCAATACAGACTCCAGATCATTATTTAACAAAAGGGCCAATAACTCAAAGCCTAGCATATTATCATACTAACCAGCTCCCAATTCAACCATATTCTTTTAGCAAAACCATTAATTTTCTGATCAAAGTAACAGCCAAAGGTAGCTATACAAGTAACAATTACAGAATAGTGGTACTGTGAAAGCAAGATGCTTGCACCAGAATTTAGATCAGAGGGTAACAATAACCACAAGCTAGCCAATCCAATTCATCAACATAATATCCTACCCCTAATAGATCATTAGGGTGATAGCTTGCACAATCACATGTATTTGATCCATCTGCTAATTAGCAGAGAACAATTCAAAGAAGATCAGATTCTTATCACACCTAGGATAGAGCATCGATGCTACTTAGGATGCTTTCATCATCACAGAAAGAAATCCAGAAAGGAATCAAGTGAGGAAAATAAAGAAGATTCCCCACTTACCCGTGGTCCTCGCTGGAGTTTGAAGAGGAAGCAGACCGGTGGGGTGGTCGTAGTAGAAACGACCGCGACAAGCGGCACAGGCGACACCTGAGCCTGCGCCGAGCTGCAACCTGCGACCTACGCCAAGCTACACCAACCCAAGAACACACCCCATTTCACCAACCTCAATCCACCACCAGGACAACATCAAACCATCACTGGAGCTCGGCGAAGCCAGGATACCGAAACCCTAGATGCATAGAAAATGGAAGGGGCGAGCTCGAGAGGGCTTAAAGAATAAATCCAATTGGAGGGCCAGGTCGGCCTGTGGGAGGGAAAGCCCCGGCGACCATCGGCGGCGAACACAACGGCATGCCTCGCTGGAATCGAGTGGGCGATGGCGTCGGTGTCGCCAGCAACCAGGAGGGGAATGAAACGAGGATGTGAGATGTGTGAGAGAGTGGTGGGATGGGTGGGCCGGGGTGGGTTTGAACCTAACCCAGTTGGGCCAAGTTGGGTGCAGATGGGCCCATTGGTACGCCTGGCCCAATTCCAAAGGAAAAAAATTAATAAAATAAGATATTTATCAAATCACTAAATGACCAAACTACCCCTGAACATAATTTATGAAGGGAATATGCCCTGAGAGGCAATAATAAAGTGTTTATTATGTGTATTCCAAGTATATGATAGATGTTTATTTTGCATGCTATAATTGTATTAATACGGAAACATTAATACATGTGTGTTTAATAAACAAACAGAAAGTTCCTAGTTATGCCTCTCTCATAAACTAGCTCGTTGATTAACAAGATGATCAAGGTTTCCTGATCATGGACATTGGATGTTGTTAATAACGGGATCACAAAATTAGTGTAATGATGTGATGAACATTCATCCAAAGTATAGCATTACGATCAAAGTCATTGAGTTTATATTGCTATAACAACTTACGAAGTGATCCTAATCCTTAGACCATGAGATCATGTCAATCACTATCAGGAAAGAGTTTCTTGATAACATCAAACGTCACACCGTAACAGGTGATTATAAAGATGGATTCAGAACTAATAAAGTGTTATGTTGAGGCTCATGGATCGAGAGTGGAATTTGTTCATCCCGATGACGGATAGATATACTCTGGGCCCTCTCGGTGATATCACATTGATTAGCTTGCAAGCAAGTGATTTGATCACTAGAATGTTATATCACAGGAACGAGAAAAGAGTGCATGTCGATGTGAGATCAAACTAGGTATGGAGATACCGATGATCGAATCTCGGACATGTAATATATCGTGAAACAAAGGGATTAAGATACTAGCGTAAAAGGTTCCGCGATCACAAGAAAGTCATCGTTGAATGTGTGGGAGTCGGTATGGGTCTCCGGATCCCGCTTCGATTATTGATCGAGAGGGTCTCGATCATGTCCGCATTATTCACGAACCGTAGGGTGACACACTTAGAGACACCGACATCCAATTGGAGCAAATGTTTCATGCGAAAGAATGAACAAGCGCGAATTTATTTCACTAGATACAAAACAGGTTTTGGTGAAATTGCATAAAGTGGTTATGCATGTGAAATAGAATTCTAGCAAGGGGTTGTGAATGTTTGTCATTAAAGTAATTGACAAAATTCTGAATAAAATAAAAGAGTTTTATTTAATGAGAGTTTGCATTAAATTTGGTGGAAATTTAATGGGAATTTTGAGTGGACTTTTGAGTGGAGGGAATTTAGAGGAGTTTTGTGAGTGGAGTGTCCACCCACATGAAGAGGGAGGAAGGGGCAGCCCCATGCGCCTGCCACCCCTTGGGGTTCCCCTCCTCCTATAAAGGAGCCCCTCCTCCTCCTTGTCTCTCACACCTCCTCGTGAAGGATCTCTCTCCCCTCTAGAATTTATCCCCATGGTCTCGGACTAGCGAGATACATGTTCGGTGGCTATTCGGCAAGAGTTGTGCTTCCGCATCGCTGGAGGCGAGGCGGAGGTTGCTCGGTGCCTCGAGCGTGTGTGAGCACGGATGCGTTGCTAATTTGCGGCTAGGACTTCCTCTCGATCTTGAGATCGGCAAGAGATCGTCTACATCAACCACGAGTTGAACTCGTTAAGCTTTGTCGGTCTTCAAGGGTATGTTCTCTACGGATATACATCCGCCCGTTGTTTGTATCTAGTATATATAGATCTTGATATATAGTTCACATCGTAGGAAAATTTTTGTTTTCTATCTGCGAACCCTACAAGGGTATCGAGCGGATCTATGCGTAGATACTTTACGGGTAGTACATATGAGTATGTGGGCGATGATGATCATGTTGTTGCTCCTTTGTTGTGATTTTGGATATTGGTGGCATAGTGGGATGAAGCGGCCGGACAAACTTTACATGTCCTCGCACATGAGACTGTTCCACGCTTGACATGCAACTAGTTTGCATAAGTGGCTAGCGGTGTCTGCTCTCCTACTATAGTCAATATCTATTTTGCAAGCGAGTTGTCAACAATTTGATTATCCTCGTTGTGGTTCATGTTCGTAGTTAAGAAACCTGTTCTATCTCGAAAGCCCTAAGCCACGTAAAACTTGCAATGGATAAATTAGAGGCGTCTAGTTTAGATTGTTGCTGGGCTAGTGTTATGATATGGTAGTGTTGTAAGTAGAAGTATGAGATGATACTCTTACAACACACATAGCGTGTAAAATCCATAGACCTTGGATTTACACATATAGGTATGATAGTGATCATACCACGATGCACATGATAGAGATCATCTGGGGGAACCATATAATTTCACTAATAAACATATGATGTTTGATTACATCTTATATTGCTTGTTTAGCGCTTTGTTAAGCATAATAAGATGATCCCTCATTTAAATATCAAGATAAGAATGTGTTCTTCCTTTAGTATGCACCGATTATGTTTTCGTGCTCCAAGACATCACGTGATGATCGGTGTTCTTGGATCCACGACCATATTTGGTGTAAAACAGTTACACATAAATACTAAGGTTCTAACTTGGCGAGCCTAGCATGTACAGACATGGCCTCGGAACACAAACCGAAAGGTTAAGCATGAGTCATATAGTTGATATGATGCCCATTTGATTCTCGCCTTTGAAGCTATACCGACTCACGTGATGATCGGACTTGGTATAGTGGATTTGGTTCATGTAATCACCAAAAGGACACGAGGGATGTCGCTTTTGAGTGGGAGTTCATTCGTAATATATATTAGTTGAACTCGATCTATCATATACTTAGTCTAAACTTTACAAATTCTGTTGTAGATGGCACCACCTGTTTTTAATTTCAATGCGTTCATGGAGAAAGAGAAACTAGCAACGGTAGCAACTTTCGAATGGGCCATGAATTTGAGGATTCTCTCTCTGCTGCACAAAAGCAATATGTGCTAGAAGCGCCGTTAGGCCCCACCTTTGATGATGCCCCGACGAGGAGAAGAATGTCTATCGACTCGTCGGGAGGACCACAACTTAGTTCATTGCGGCATATTGTATGGGCTAGAGCGAACTTCAAAGCGTTTAAAACGGCAATGCATTTGATACAATGGGTGAGTTGAAAATGATTTTCACACATCATGCTGTAGAGAGCTACAATGCTTGAAAAGTTCTTTAGCTGCATGATGGAAGAGCACAGCTGCTTAGTGAGCATGTACTCAAGATGTCGATTACCGATAAGCTTGTGTCCTTGGGAATAACGATTCCCATTGACTTAGGCATCCATCGTGTTCTGGTCTACGCCACCTAGCTATAAGAGCTTCGTGATGAACTATAATATGCAAGGCATGAAGAAGTCTCTCCCGAGCTTCAATGCTTAAAACTGAGTGGAGATCAAAAGGAACATCAAGTGTTGATGATCAATAGGAACACTGGTTTCAAGAAAGACAAGAAGGAAAAGCGGAAGGAAGTAAGGCGGCAAGCTGTTGCCATGGTGAAAAAACCCGAGTTGGACCTAAGTCGATTCAGTGCTACTATTGTAAGGGGTAACTGGGCATAAGCGCCCCAAGTATCTGGCAGACAAGAAGGCCGGCAAGGCAAACAAAGGTATATATGATATACATGTTATTGATGTGTACTTGACTAGTGCTCATGAGCACTGGGTATTTGATACGTTCAGTTGCTAATATTTGTAACTCGAATCGTGGGCGGAACAAGCGACCGCTAGCAAGGGGTGAGGTCAAGATGCGTGTCGGCAATGGATCAAGCGTTGATGTAATCGCGTGAACGCTGCCTCTCCACTTACCGTCGGGATTAGTCATAAACTTAAATAAATGTTATCTGGTGCCGATCGAGCATGAACATTGTATCTGGATCATGTTTGATGCAAAGTGGTTATTCATTTAAATGAGAACAATGGTTGTTCCATTTATATGAATGAAATCTTTTATGGTCATGCACCGATGATGAATGGTTTATTTCTATTAGATCTCGATGATAATGTTACACATATTCATAATGTTGATGCTAAAAGGATTAAACTTAATGATGATATATCCGCATATATGTGTAATCGCCTTGCCGTCTAGGTCATATTGGCATTAAACGCATGAAGAAGCTCCATTCGGATGGACTTTTGGAATCACTTGATTATGAATCATTTGATACATGTGAGCCATGCCTTATGGGCAAGATGACTAGAACGCCGTTTTCCGGTTCAATGGAGCAGGCGGATTTATTGGAAATCATACATTCGATGTATGTGGTCCAATGAGTGTGTCGGTTGAGGTGGATATCGTTATTTTGTTACTTTCACGGATGATTTGAGTAGATACGGTTATATCTACTTGATGAAACACAAGTCTGAAACCTTTGAAAAGTTCAAGGAATTTCAAAATAAAGTGGAAAATCATCGTAATAGAAAGATCAAATTGCTACGGTCCGACCGTGGAGGTGAGTATCTAAGTTACGAGTTTAGCACTCACATGAAAGAGTGTGGAATTGTTTCACAACTCACACCTGCCGGAACACCACAGCGAAATGGTGTGTCGGAACGTCGTAATCGTACTTTATTAGATATGATTCGATCTATGTTGTCTCTCGACGGACTTGCCGTTGTCATTTTGGGGTTATGCACTAGAAACTGCATTCACTTTAAATCGGGCACCATCTAAATCCATTGAAAAGACACTGTATGAATTGTGGTTTGAAACAAACCTAATGTCATTCTTAAAGTTTGGGGTTGCGATGTTTATGTGAAGAAACTTCAACCGGATAAACTCGAACCCAAAGCGAAAAATGCGTCTTCATAGGATACCCTAAAGAAACTATTGGGTATTCCTTCTATCAGATCCGAGGGCAAGGTTTTTGTTGCCAGAATGGATCCTTTCTAGAAAGAGTTTCTCATGAAAGGTGTGAGTAGTCGGAAGGTAGAACTTCGAAGAGGTTGTGGAACCTTCTCTTCAAAGTATGGCGAATAGCGTTGTAGGAAGTTGTTTCGGAGTTGGCTCCACCTGTTGAAGAGGAACTAATGATAATGATCATGAAACTCCGAAGAGAGTACTACCGAACCTCGCAGGTCAAACAGACGCGTGCAGCTCCCTGTCACGGAAATCTGTCATAAATTTCATGGTTGATGAAAATAATGACCTGCGACGTATGAAGAAGCGATGATGAGCCCGGATTCCAACAAATGGTTAGAAGCCATGAAATCGAGATGGAATCCATGTATGAAAATCAAGTTTGGAACTTGGTGGAATTACCTCACGGAAAAGGCCGTGGAGAACAAATGGATTTTCAAAAGGAAAACGATCTTTGATGGTAATGTGACCATCTATAAAGCTCGACTTGTCGCAAAGGGTTTCGACAAATTCAAGGAGTTGACTACGATGAGACTTTCTCTCCGTAGCGATGCTAAAGTCGATTAGGATTATGTTAGCAATTCTGCATATTTCGATTATGAAATATGGCGGATGGATGTCAAAACCGTTTCTCAATGGTAATATTGAAGAAGAGTTGTATATGATACAACCAAAGGGTTTTGTCGATCCTAAGGATGCTAACAAGGTGTGCAAGCTTCAGCGATCCATCTATGGATTGAAGCAAGCATCGAAGTTGGAATCTCCGCTTTGATAAGGTGATCAAAGAGTTTGGATTTGTCCAAACTTATGGAGAAGCTTGTATTTACAAGAAAGTGAGTGGGAGCAATGTGGCATTTCGATATTATATGTGGATGACATATTATTGATGAAATGATATAGAACTTTTAAGCAGTGTTAAAAGTTACCTAAACAACAAATTTTCAATGAAGGACCTAGGTGAGCGTCATACATATTAGGCATAAAGATCTATAGAGATAGATCTAGGCGCCTAATAGGGCTATCATAAAGTACATACCTTGATAAGATTTTAAAGAAGTTTAAAATGGGCGGAAGTAAGAAGGGTTCTTACCTATGTTGCAAGGCAAGACATTGAGTAAGACTCAAAGTCCGGCTTGGAAGAAAGAGATAATGGACAAAGTCCCTATGCTTCACCATAGGCTCTATAATGCGCCATGCTATGTACAAGACCGGATGTGGCACACGCTATTAGTTTGACTAGTAGGTACCAATCGGATCGAGTTGAACACTAGATAGCGGTCAAGAATATCCTTAAGTACTTACGAAGAACTAAGGATATGTTTCTTGTATCTGGAGGTGAAGAAGAGCTCGTCGCTAAGTGTTATGTCGACGAAGCTTTGACACCGATCCGGATGACTCTAAGTCTCAATCCGGATCGTATTTCTCATGAATGGCGGAGCGGTTAGTTGGAGGAGCTCCAAACAACCTTGTGGTAGCGGGATCAACAACGGAGGCGAATATGTTCTTTGCTTGAAGCGGCTCGAGGCGATTTGGATGAAGGAGTTCATATCCGAACTAGGAGTTGTGGCAAACGTTGGACCCAATGGTGATCTATTGTGACAACAATGGTGCCATTGCCAATGCCAAAGAGCCAAGGTCTCACAAGCATTCCAAGCATATTAAGCGCCGGTTTCACTCCATCAGCGAGCATGTCAAGGATGGAGATATAAAGATTTGTAAAGTACATACGGATCTTAATGTAGCAGATCCGTTGACTAAAACTCTCCTAGAGCAAAACATGATCAACACCGAACTCATTGGGTGTTAGATTTATCACTATGTAACTAGATTATTGTCTCTAGTGCAAGTGGGAGACTGAAGGAATATGCTGAGAGGCAATAATAAAGTGTTTATTATGTGTATTCCAAGTATATGATAGATGTTTATTTTGCATGCTATAATTGTATTAATACGGAAGCGTTAATACATGTGTGTTTAATAAACAAGCGAAAGTTCCTAGTTATGCCTCTCTCATAAACTAGCTCGTTGATTAACAAGATGATCAAGGTTTCACGATCATGGACATTGGATGTTGTTAATAACGGATCACAAAATTAGTGTAATGATGTGATGAACATTCATCCAGTATAGCATTACGATCAAAGTCATTGAGTTTATATTGCTACAACAACTTACGAAGTGATCCTAATCCTTAGACCATGAGATCATGTCAATCACTATCACCGAAGAGTTTCTTGATAACATCAAACGTCACACACCGTAATGGGGTGATTATAAAGATGGATTCGAGAACTAATAAAGTGTTATGTTGAGGCTCATGGATCGAGAGTGGAATTGGTTCATCCCGATGACGGATAGATATACTCTGGGCCCTCTCGGTGATATCACATTGATTAGCTTGCAAGCAAGTGATTTGATCACTAGAATGTTATATCACAGAACGAGAAAAGAGTGCATGTCGATGCGAGATCAAACTAGGTATGGAGATACCGATGATCGAATCTCGGACATGTAATATATCGTGAAACAAAGGGATTAAGATACTAGCGTAAAAGGTTCCGATCACAAGAAAGTCATCGTTGAATGTGTGGGAGTCGTTATGGGTCTCGGATCCCGCTCGATTATTGATCGAGAGGGTCTCGATCATGTCCGCATTATTCACGAACCGTAGGGTGACACACTTAAGAGACACCGACATCCAATTGGAGCAAATGTTTCATGCGAAAGAATGAACAAGCGCGGAATTTATTTCACTAGATACCTAAACAGGTTTTGGGTGAAATTGCATAAAGTGGTTATGCATGTGAAATAGAATTCTAGCAAGGGGGGATTTGTGAATGTTTGTCATTAAAGTAATTGACAAAATTCTGAATAAAATAAAAGAGTTTTATTTAATGAGAGTTTGCATTAAATTTGGTGGAAATTTAATGGGAATTTTGAGTGGACTTTTGAGTGGAGGGAATTTAGAGGAGTTTTGTGAGTGGAGTGTCCACCCACATGAAGAGGGAGGGCAAGGGCAGCCCCATGCGCCACCCCCTTGGGGTTCCCTCCTCCTATAAAAGGCCCCTCCTCCTCACTTGTCTCTCACACCTCCTCGTGAAGGATCTCTCTCCCCTCTAGAATTTATCCCCATGGTCTCGGACTAGCGAGATACATGTTCCCGGTGGCTATTCGGCAAGAAAGAGTTGTGCTTCCTGCATTTGGGCGAGGAGGCGGAGGTTGCTCGGTGCCTCGAACGTGTGTGCGAGCACGGATGCTTGCTAATTTGCGCTAGGACTTCCTCTCGATCTTGAGATCGGCAAGAGATCGTCTACATCAACCACGAGTTGAACTCGTTAAGCTTTGTCGGTCTTCAAGGGTATGTTCTCTACGGATATACATCCGCCCGTTGTTTGTATCTAGTATATATAGATCTTGGTATATAGTTCACATCGTAGGAAAATTTTTGTTTTCTATGCTGCGAACCCTACAATTTATACCCTAGAAAAATAGAGAAAATCCCCAAAAATACATATGATATGTCAAAATGATCACAAGAATAATATATACATAGAAAAATTATAACTTACTTGTTAATATAAATAAAATGTATGTAAATATTAACACCATTACATCCTAAAAGAAATTTCATAAAATAAGGAAAAATCCTAAAAATGAATAAAAATCATTTTTATGTATAAAAATAAATCTACTATTTTATAAAATAATAACTTATTTTTTATATAATTTTTAAAGTAATATTCAATGACAATTAAACCTTTCTAGAATTTTATAAATATAAAAATAATACCTAAAAATATAATAAAAATCATTTTAAAAGTCTTGAATAAATATATTACACTAGAAAAATACTAAATATATTAGTAGAAAAGTTTTTAATATTTTAAAATAATAAATCCTTATCCATTATATATTTTTGAAAATTCTTTAAGAACATTTTTTAGTAAGAAATAATTATATTTCTTCAAGAAATATTAATACCCTAAAAATCAAATTACTGAAGTTCTAAACCAGAACTAAGATTTATAATAAAACTTAAGTGTAAATTATTAACTTTATAATATATTTTGAAACCTTAAATAAAGATTCAAAACCACAACCTTCAAAATAGTTTTATAAGCATTCACTAAAATATAAAGTGAATAATTCCACACCTTAGTTATACCTATCATAAATCTAAAACATGAGAATGATTAAAACATATTTCATCTTAAGTTTATTTACCATTTTAAAGTTAACTTTAGTCTCAAAGCTTATAAACATCTTGTCTAATAAACTACTTATACTTTTGTAGTTAACTTTGGATTAATTCAATTAAGACATAAAGCATCTCAAGTTCAGACTATTCAAACAAGCATAAACAACATCAATCACATTCTATCAATCATATTCTAAAAGCTATCAAGGTTGTTTAAACCTTAGGAAGGAAATATTTTCTTCAAATGTTATTCCTTTTGCCACTTCAAATAACCATCTTATAATAAGTTCTTCAACTCTTAACAACTCAACCCACATGATAATTAACCATAATCACACCATTTTATACTTTACTTACATATTTTGGATTGTTAAAACTTAGGTTCCTTATAAAGATCCTTACTTATAAAGTAAAATTTGAAGATAAACCAAATCTTACAAGAATCACTTGAATTCACTTCACTCGAAGTATTGGAGATTCAATTTGGGAGTTTTACAAAATGCATAGCATTACTTATGCACAACAGCATATTGCTTCTTTAAACATTAGTCCTTACCGGACCAATGATGCAGATTTCAAATATTGGATCTTATGCCGTCTCGAAGACCGTGAGTGCATAACCTTGCAATCACAAAAGGCAAGTTCACACTTGCTCATGTCCTTTGATAATTTTTTGTAAAGTATTTTGCAAATCCAGTGTTGTCATCACCTGCATTTGAAAAAGGTCCGAAAACACTATTTTCATAATAATGCGATTATAGGTTATTTACCATGAGGTAATAACCTACTATGAAAGTTCCGGTGGTAAAGGAACATATTATCTAGGACTTAACAACCAATGTTGCCAGTGATTCTTGCGCCGTATATCACGCGTTAACCATGAGATTTGGAATGGGACAGAGAAGTCAACTGTGGCCCAGTTCTTTTGGTGCCCAGTCCTACCCCCAGCTTCCTGGGGAAGCCGGTTCGAGATTTTTGTGAGGCTTCCAAATTAGTTTAGTCTTAACCACTTTGGAAGCCTTGTAATTTTTTTGAACCGGCTTCTCCAGGAAGTTGGGGGTGGGGCAGCTTCTCGGAGAAGCCGCCAAAAGAACTGGACCTGTATCTTCTTCCTCTCGCATGTAGCCGGATGTGCAGGTCGTGGCTGTTATCACTCGTAGCATGCATATTAATTGGTAATTCGTAGAGGATATGCAGCATATGGGTGGGAACCCTCAACATCCCACAATAGTTCTAGCATCTAACGGTCTGTACAAACCATTGCCGTAATTCAATATGTGGGCATGGTGTACACCAAGGAGGCATGCGGGGTCATGAAGGGGGCAGTGATTGGCTTGGATATTAGACTGGGCCCCATACCAAGTAAGTATGGACAAGGTCATGACTTGGCTGTGCAACAAGGCTAAGGTCTCTCATGGGTAAAGTAACGCACCTCTGCAGAGTGTAAGAACTGTAACTTGTTACCCTGCTTCGGGAAGGCTGCGAACGCGGCGGGAAAGGAACTCCATGAAAGTTCTGGTAAACCCGTGAAGGCTGACGGACATAGCTTTTCAGAATAAAAGAAACCTTTAAAGAAATGTTTATGAAAACTTGCATTGCCTACGACCTACGGTCTGTGGCTGTAGATATAGTGCATCAAACACTCCTTTTCTAGTGAACTTGCTGAGTACGCTCGTTCTCAACGTATCTTCTTAACCCTTGCTAGGTTCTAAATCCATTACAGACGATGTCTACATCAAGTTATGCTCTAGGAATCATCATCAGAATATAAAGTTCTTCAAATGAAGTCAAGAAAGTCAACCTATACATCAACTCAAGTGAAGACGAAGTTACTGATTAGATAAGAACAGAATCTCTAGCCATAGAACCTATTTGTAAGGTTCCCAACCTTTAATAAGGTAGAGATCCCTGTGTTTACAATGCTAGTCCCTGGATCAATAGCTAGCATCCACAGTTAAGATGTAATATCAAGAAACAAAGGTCATAATACAACTTTATAACCAGGAATAACATAATTTATTACATCTTACATAGCTCATTTGGCTATCTCATTACAATGCAGCAGAATATAACAATATCATGGGGTCCTTCATCTTCAAAGTGCCACAGGCAGACATGTTGGTTGTAGACTTTGTAATCCTAATCAACACACTTCACTAAATCAAACAAACCTGTAACATAACAAGTTACAGCCACAAGGGTCAATACATTTGAATTGTATTGGCAAGTGTTACTATGGTAGTATAGTGGAGTCTATCATCTATATGCATTTGGCTAAGTGGAGCTTAGGCTTGCATTGCTCAAAATATATTTTCCTTATCATTTGAATACACTAAGTTTTTGTTTGACAAAAATCTTTCCCAAGGCATCTCCCAATAGAAATTGGTGATCCTTTCAACCCTTGTTCAACCACAAGTTTTTAACTTAGAAATTTGGATGATGAGATTCTTGATAGCTTCCATGTCTTGATGCTCAAATTGTCCTTTACCAGGGACATGGCTAAGTACTTACATTTTACACTCTGCAGAGGTGGTGCACTTTCCCCACAAGACTTGGTTTCACCAAGACAAGATCTTTCAGAAGCCTTCCCTTAGACCAGAATGGACGCGTTCCAACCTATCAAAACCCTACCACCAACTGTCCATTTGGCTAAGTTATTGCAACCTATATGATCCAGGAAGAGCCCATAATGCCATGTGGCTGCACCTGAAGCTTCTCAACATTTCACATCTCAAATCTCTTTGTTCCTGGGTGGCCATCCACAAGTGAGACACCAAGTTTTCCCCAGCATGCTGTACTTGGTGATGCCCAAGTTTTCCCCAGCATACTGGACTTGCATGACCACTCAACATAAACCATTCCTTCCATTCCACCCAGGTGATTCATTCACTTAGTTGTTTTATTAAACAAAACACAAGTCCTCAGACTTAGAAATTTTTCCATAGCATGAATATATATTCCACCCTTGTTTTCTACTAGTTAAGCTAAGCATGATAGAAGTAGGAATCTTAACTTAGGAAATTTCTACTAAGGTTTCATCTACTAGGATTTCCCATGGCATAGTTTATACTTAGCAAAATTCCATGCAAGTCCTACTTAGAAATATCACTAATGCATAGTGAAAATAATGGGACAAAAGTATGAAGCATCACTTGCCTTTTTGGTAGAGAGTATAAGTTCACTCCTTTATCTTTGCAATGTTCACACACTTCAAGTCACTACAATTCAATCAAGCAAACAATATTTCAATCTACCATTCAAGCAATTCATCACATAAAATGATAAAAACAAAGCAATGCATGCAAGCATGTCAAGGATTGTTTTATTTGAAAAAGTGGTTTCTAATGGTTCATAAACATTTGAAAACACCTAATGGTCACTTTATAAAGTGGCAAAATCATTTGTATAAGATTTTACTTCATAAACCATTTTTAGATCAAGTCATTATTTTATGTGGTGTAGAAATGCTTTTAATAAGGCAAAATTCTATATATTTCACAAAATATGTTTTCAAACCATATAACCTTGTGTTTAGGGTCAGAGAGTTTATTTCCAAAACATTTCTCAAAGGTTTTCTTCCAAAACCATTTTTAACAATTAAACCATATTTTTATTTGACTAGAAATGGTTTAAATCAAAGATTTATTCTTTTGCTTCACCAAATACATTTTTGAAACCAAAATTTGTTTCCTATGGTCAGTAGGTTCAAAACACACCATTTTCCAAAGATTTTATCCTCAAAAACATTTTGGAATAAATTTTATATCCTAAACATCCATACACAAGTTTCTGTAAAAACAATCCATTTAACAGAAGCTTTTTACTAAGAAAAGTGCATGGTTGGCTAGGGCTTGTTTTTCTGAATCCATTGATATAAAGTTTGCAAAATTTGGACGTGTAGATTAAAAGTTATAGATTTTACAAATTCTAGCATCTAACAGATCAAATCTGATTTAATTCAAACGAGCAGAGCCACGTGTCTTATTTCTATTCGCCCATACCGCTTCGGTTGGATCGAGCGATGGCAGCCGTTGGATTTAAGTTGCATCGCACGGCGCACATGTGCTACTTACCCCTTTTCTCTCGTTCTATCCTAATCGTCAGATCAAGATCGGACGGCTACAAGGCGCTTACCAGGAACCGGTAGCGGATGACGTGGTCGCGGTGGCTCGACAGCGGTGTCGCCGGCGATAGAGGAAGCAAGGAAGGTAGAGGGGTGGCTCACCGTGATCGCCGTGGCACGGGGATGCTCAACCTTCTCTTCTTCAGTCGAGGGGTGCATGGGGATGACCTTAGGAGTTGAGCTGTGCCTCGGGCTCGCTCGGATGTCGTCGGGGGCGAGGATACGTAGTGCGATAGGACACGGTACAAGCGGTGTTAGATGCGGGCGAGTATTCTGGTTCCAGGCGTATCATCGAAAGGACAAAGGGTGGCCAGATTATTACCAGAAGCTTCGCCGGATAGGGAACAGACGGTGGCGGCGGTGGTCGTCGTTGTTGCCGAGGCTCTGGAGCGCGCGGGGATGAGCCGGTGCTACGGGGAGGTTCGCCTGGGTCTGGGGAGCAAGTGAGCTTGGTCGAGGGAGCAAGGAGCAGAGGAGGCTGGCCGGAATTTGGTTGCGAGCTCGTCGGAGCAGAGCGGGGTCGAGGCGCAATTCAGGGCGGCCTGGGGCGAGAGTTTGCAGTGAGGGGAATGAGAGAGGGGGCGCAGGCGTTTAAGAGGGCGTCGTCAGGGGGAGGTTTAACTGTGCCATTAACGCGAATTAAGTCAAGTTTTAATCGGCAGCAATGGTCGGCGAGGTTAGGGCGGGGTCAGCGCGCGCGGGTGAAGACGACGCTGACGGGGCTGTGGGGTCGCATGGCAGCGAGAGAGAGAGAGAGAAGGAATGTGGGGTCCGTCGGTCAGTGTCTCTGCGGGTCTGTCTGCGGGTGAAAAACGTTTCGCTGCGGGTGGGGTGGGGAATGGGCTTGCTGAGCCTTGTTGGGGTAGCTGACTGGGTCGAGTCCGTTTTCCTTTTTTTATACTGAATTGTTTTTCTTTTTTACTTTTCTTTTATTCTGTTTTGATATTGAACAACCAATTCAAACACTCATTTGAATTCAATCTTTTGCTAAAATGTGTGTAGATTTAAATATTGATTAGTAGCACATTCTGATGTCAATTTTGGAATAAAATTTTATTCCTTTTTGGGTCTTTTTAATTATTCAAAAAGGCCCTAGTTTTAAACCAAATAAGTTTTAGTAATATTTCAAACACCATTTAAATTCTTTAAACTTTACAAATCTTTTCAGTAGGTTTTTATTTGTTTAATAGTGTCAAAAATTCATCTTGAATTATTTGGAAAGTATTTAATATGATTCATAAATCATTTGAATAGGGTATTTGTTTTAATTCCAATGGAATTAAATATAGTTTTAATTCCATAAATTTTATTTAGAAGATTTTTTCATTTAAGTTAATTAAACAACTTTTAATCCACTTGGGTAATTTCCAAAATACTATTTTCTCAAGATTTAAATAATTATTCTTATTAGAGATTTGTCTTTATTAAAAATAGGGATAGAATGGTTAATGCCATTTTATTTTATTTTGGAAATTCTTTATCCTTTTATTTTATTTGGATTTGGATTATATTCATTCCATTTGCTTAATGGATTAGGCCAAGATTTATTTTGGTCTTTAAATAATCCTTATTTAATATTTCTTTCTTCACCTTATAAAATCCATATCTTTTTATTTAGAGATCCAAACTTGGTGATTCCAATTTGTAAAATCTTGTTTAATATTTGTTTATCCTTTTAATTACCTTTAAGATTATTTGTTCACCATTTGGTATGGATTAATAGTTGGGTTCTTTATTAGCTTTGGAAATTTAATTTCCTTATCTTATTATATTCATAAGATTTTATCTATGGCTCCAAATTAAGTGAAACCAATTTCTATGGTTTTATAATATTTCTATTTATCTTTATTGATCATTTGTAAATGTTTGTTGACAAGATTTTATATGGATCAAATCCATAGGCTTGGAGATAACTTGGAAATAATTTTTATTCCATTAGGGTTTAGGGTTTGGATTTATTTTCCAAGTGTTTAAAATTTCCATATACATTCATTGAGGAATGCATTTCTATAGATTTGAATTTTGTTGAATTCAAACTTTAATTAAAGTTTGTTCAATATGGGATTTTAAGTTTCCTTTTAGACATAAAAGTTTCTTTTCACCCTGATTTTCAACAATAATTTATTTTGTTTATTTATTTTTCACATTACAAGATTTGGAAATTCTTGGGATGTGACAGGCTACCACCCTTAAAATAAATCTCGTCCCGTGATTTGGGGAGGCTAGGGGTTACAAGTTGGCTCAAAGCAACTAGGATACTACCACCCTTAAAAATTTTCCAACTAGATTACATCTTAACTTTTTGGGATCTTGTTGAAATCTCTCTGGGAAAACATCTGCATAGTGTCCTTTGTTTCCACACTTGAAACATGTGACAAGGCTGAGATCCTTCATAGGATTTTTTATCTTGTGCTTCATCTTTTCTGGACAGTTGCTTGCATAATGTCCTTGGTTACCACAATTGTAACATGTGATAAGATTGAGTTCATTATGTATCTTCTGTGGATAGGTTGGTACATAATGTCCTATCTATTT
Organism: Avena longiglumis; assembly: GCA_030063025.1. Taxonomy (NCBI): domain Eukaryota; kingdom Viridiplantae; phylum Streptophyta; class Magnoliopsida; order Poales; family Poaceae; genus Avena; species Avena longiglumis. Next base: position 19,435,568 of record CP125978.1, on the reverse strand, counting down.
GCAGTTGTTGCACCACACTTGGCTAATCTCCTTATACTTCTGCTTCTCTGGACATTCACTGGCATAGTGTCCCATTTCTTTGCAATGACCACATTGCACATGGCTTTTGTCCTTCTTTTTCTTGGGTTTCTCTAAAGCTAAGAGTGCTTCTAATTCATGTTCTTCATATGTTATCTCAAAGGTAGGAACAGTTCCTGGTCTCCTTGAACTTCTATTATTCCTTGGATAATACATATGCCTCCTCTTTGGTCCTTTGAATTGAGTCATGTTGTTGGGAGGTACAAGCTGGGATTTTCCTTTGTCTTCATCCTTCTTGGTAGACTTGGCTCTCTCATGGTAGTGTGCAATCAGTTGTTGCACTCCACCTTGTTTCCTTTGTTCAACTATGGAATAGATGGGGCATTGGATAGGGACATGATTATTTCCTTCACATAGGTAACAAGTAGCTTGAGTTGTGGGGCATTGGTCAATTGGATGTTTCTCTTCACAGTTGGGGCATTGATCTTCATGCTCCTTGTAAGTGTGATCCTTGTATCCACAAATATTGGAAGCTTGGGTTCCTTCTAGAATAACATGTTTGTCATCCTTGTTGTCATAAGCTCCTTGGGAAGAGTTTTCTCCCATGTTGATCATTTGAGTAGCCATCCATTGCAACAATTGGGATTGAGTTTCCAAAACTTTTTGCATGGTTGGGTCTATCTCATTGTTGTTGGCTAAAAACTGAGTTGTCACTTGGTTCAACTGGGTTTGTCTTGCAAGCAGTTGGTCTCTCATGTTGATCTCTTGGTTGTTGTTGTCATCCTTGATGTTGGAGTCTCTTGGAGAAGTCATCTGTTTGGGTTGGATTGGAATTAGAATAGGCAAAATATTTCTAAGGAATAGTTCTAATCACACACATCACAATTCACTCAAGCAATGTGCAAGCAATCACAAACAAGCATTTCACTCAAACAACAAGGTTCAAGCACATTTTTAGGCAACAAAATATTTTTGTTACACCACATAAGTTGGTGGGTTTGACCTAAACTAAATATGGTGGTCCATCTATATGGTTCACTTGAAATCTTTCCATCCTTCTTAGTTGATTCTTCTTGAACAAGATCATGGTTTCCTTGGGAAAATTCTTGGTCACAAAACCTCAAAGGTGATGATGATTCCTTCTAAGTTGTGTTTCCTTAGTCTTCAAGTCTTGAGCAAGATTTATTGTCTCACTTGTAGTCCTTAGTGATATCCAAGGTTGAAGTCCTTGGTGAAAATGTTGAAGATGTTGAAGTCATTAGAGTTGAAGATGTTGAAGTCATTAGAGTTGATATCCAAGGTTGAAGATGTTGAAGTCATTAGAGTTGATATCCAAGGTTGAAGATGTTGAAGTCATTAGAGTTGATGAAGTCCTGTGCACATGGTGAAGTCTTTGGCCATGGGGTAGGCTTTGTCCATCAAGTTTGAAATAGAAGAGATGTAGAATCAAAACCAAAATGGTTGAGGAAAGAGTCTACAAGATTGTTTGTAAATAAGTTTTGGAACAAATACAACTCCTATTTTTCTAAAGGGTTTTGTCCATTCCTAGGGTCACAATCCTACAGGCAACACAATGCTCTGATACCATCTGTAAGGTTCCCAACCTTTAATAAGGTAGAGATCCCTGTGTTTACAATGCTAGTCCCTGGATCAATAGCTAGAATCCACAGTTAAGATGTAATATCAAGAAAAAAAGGTCATAATACAACTTTATAACCAGGAATAACATAATTTATTACATCTTACATAGCTCATTTGGCTATCTCATTACAATGCAGCAGAATATAACAATAGCATGGGGTCCTTCATCTTCAAAGTGCCACAAGCAGACATGTTGGTTGTACACTTTGTAATCCTAATCAACACACTTCACTAAATCAAACAAACCTGCAACATAACAAGTTACATCCACAAGGGTCAATACATTGGAATTGTATTGGCAAGTGATACTATGGTAGTATAGTGGAGTCTATCATCTATATGCATTTGGCTAAGTGGAGCTTAGGCTTGCATTGCTCAAAATAGATTTTCCTTATCATTTGAATACACTAAGTTTTTGTTTGACAAAAATCTTTCCCAAGGCATCTCCTAATAGAAATTGGTGATCCTTTCAACCCTTGTTCAACCACAAGTTTTTAACTTGGAAATTTGGATGATGAGATTCTTTATAGCTTCCATGTCTTGATGCTCAAATTGTCCTTTACCAGGGACATGTCTAAGTACTTAGATTTTACACTCTGCAGAGGTGGTGCACTTTCCCCACAAGACTTGGTTTCACCAAGACAAGATCTTTCAGAAGCCTTCCCTTAGACCAGAATGGACGCGTTCCAACCTATCAAACCCCTACCACCAACTGTCCATTTGGCTAAGTTATTGCAACCTATATGATCCGTGAGCCCATAATGCCATGTGGCTGCACCTGAAGCTTCTCAACATTTGACATCTCAAATCTCTTTGTTCCTGGGTGGCCATCCACAAGTGAGACACCAAGTTTTCCCCAGCATGCTGTACTTGGTGATGCCCAAGTTTTCCCCAGCATACTGGACTTGCATGACCACTCAACATAAACCATTCCTTCCATTCCACCTAGGTGATTCATTCACTTAGTTGTTTTATTAAACAAAACACAAGTCCTCAGACTTAGAAATTTTTCCATAGCATGAATATATATTCCACCCTTGTTTTCTACTAGTTAATCTAAGCATGATAGAAGTAGGAATCTTAACTTAGGAAATTTCTACTAAGGTTTCATCTACTAGGATTTCCCGTGGCATAGTTTACACTTAGCAAAATTCCATGCAAGTCCTACTTAGAAATATCACTAATGCATAGTGAAAATAATGGGACAAAAGTATGAAGAATCACTTGCCTTTTTGGTAGAGATTATAAGTTCACTCCTTGATCTTTTCAATGTTCACACACTTCAAGTCACTACAATTCAATCAAGCAAACAATATTTCAATCTACCATTCAAGAAATTCATCACATAAAATGATAAAAACAAAGCAATGCATGCAAGCATGTCAAGGATTGTTTTATTTGAAAAAGTGGTTTCTAATGGTTCATAAACATTTGAAAACACCTAATGGTCATTTTATAAAGTGGCAAAATCATTTGTATAAGATTTTACTTCATAAACCATTTTTAGATCAAGTCATTATTTTATGTGGTGTAGAAATGCTTTTAATAAGGCAAAATTCTATAGATTTCACAAAATATGTTTTCAAACCATATAACCTTGTGTTTAGGGTCAGGGACTTTATTTCCAAAACATTTCTCAAAGGTTTTCTTCCATAACCATTTTTAACAATTAAACCATATTTTTATTTGACTAAAATGGTTTAAATCAAAGATTTATTCTTTTGCTTCACCAAATACATTTTTGAAACCAAAATTTGTTTCCTATGGTCAGTAGGTTCAAAACACACCATTTGCCAAACATTTTATCCTCAAAAACATTTTGGAATAAATTTTATATCCTAAACATGCATACACAAGTTTCTGTAAAAACAATCAATTTCACAGAAGCTTTTTACTAAACAAAGTGCATGGTTGGATAGGTCTTGTTTTTCTGAATCCATTGATATAAAGTTTGCAAAATTTGGACGTGTGGATTAAAAGTTATAGATTTTACAAATTCTAGCATCTAATAGATCAAATCTGTTTTAATGCAAACGAGCAGAGCCACGTGTCTTATTTCTATTCGCCTATACCGCTTCGGTTGGATCGAGCGATGGCAGCCGTTGGATCTAAGTTACATCGCACGGCGCACAGGTGCTACTTACCCCTTCGCTCTCCTTCTATCCTAATCGTCAGATCAAGATCGGACGGCTACAAGGCGCTTGTGAACTATGGCGCGAGGCGGTGGTGGCGGCGGGCGGCAATGGTGTCGACGGCGATAGAGGAAGCAAGGAAGGTAGAGGGGTGGCTCACCGTGATCGCCGTGGCACGGGGATGTTCAACCTGCTCTTCTTCAGTCGAGGGGCGCACGGGGATGACCTTAATCGCTCACCGAAGTTGAGCTGCGCCTCAGGCTCGCTCAGATGTCGTCGGGGGCGAGGATACGTAGTGCGCTAGGACACGGTACAAGCGGTGTTAGATGCGGACGAGTATTCTGGTTCCAGGCGTATCATCGAAAGGACAAAGGGTGGCCAGATTATTACCAGAAGCTTCGCCGGAGAGGGAACAGATGGTGGCGGCGGTGGTCGTCGTTGTTGCCGAGGCTCTGGAGCGCGCGGGGACAAGCCGGTGCTACGGGGAGGTTCGCCTGGGTCTGGGGAGCAAGTGAGCTTGGTCGAGGGAGCAAGGGGCGGAGGAGGCTGGCCGAATTTGCTGCGAGCTCGTCGGTGAGCGGGGTCTAGGCGCAATTCAGGCCTCGGGCGAGTAGTTTCCAAGCAGTGAGGGAATGAGAGAGGGGGCGCAGGCGTTTAAGAGGGCGTCATCAGGGGGAGGTTTAATTGTGCCATTAACGCGAATTAAGTCAAGTTTTAATCGACAGCGGCCGGGCGAGGTGAGGAGTCGTAGCGTGCGGTGAAGACGACGTGACGGGCTGTCGCATGTCGGAGAAAGAGAAGGAATGTGGGGTCCACGGTCGGTGTCTCTGGATGCTCATCTGGGTGAAAACGCTTTCACGCGGGTGGTGGGAATGGGCTTCTTGGGCCTTGTTGGGCTAGGTTGGGTAGTCCGCTTTTCCTTTTTTTTATACTGATTGTTTTTCTTTTTCCTTTTCTTTTATTCTGTTTTGATTTTGAACAACCAATTCAAACACTCATTTGAATTCAATCTTTTGCCAAAATTTGTGTAGATTTAAATATTGATTAGTAGCACATTCTGATGTCCATTTTGGAATAAAATTTTATTCCTTTTTGGGTCTTTTTAATTATTCAAAAAGGCCCTAGTTTTAAACCAAATAAGTTTTAGTAATATTTCAAACACCATTTAAGTTCTTTAAACTTTCCAAATCTTTTCAGTAGGTTTTTATTTGTTTAATAGGGTGTCAAAAATTCATCTTGAATTATTTGGAAAGTATTTAATATGATTCATAAATCATTTGAATAAGGTATTTGTTTTAATTCCAATGGAATTAAATATAGTTTTAATTCCCTAAATTTTATTTGGAAGATTTATTTCATTTAAGTTAATTAAACAACTTTTAATCAACTTGGGTAATTTCCAAAATACTATTTTCTCAAGATTTAAATAATTATTCTTATTAGAGATTTGTCTTTATTAAAAATAGGGATAGAATGGTTAATGCCATTTTATTTTATTTTGGAAATTCTTTATCCTTTTATTTTATTTGGATTTGGATTATATTCATTCCATTTGCTTAATGGATTAGGCCAAGATTTATTTTGGTCTTTAAATAATCCTTATTTAATATTTCTTTCTTCACCTTATAAAATCCATATCTTTTTATTTAGAGATCCAAACTTGGTGATTCCAATTTGTAAAATCTTGTTTAATATTTGTTTACCCTTTTAATTCCCTTTAAGATTATTTGTTCACCATTTGGTATGGATTAATAGTTGGGTTCTTTATTAGCTTTGGAAATTTAATTTCCTTATATTATTATATTCATAAGATTTTATCTATGGCTCCAAATTAAGTGAAACCAATTTCTATGGTTTTATAATATTTCTATTTGTCTTTCTTGATAATTTGTAAATTTTTGTTGACAAGATTTTATATGGATAAAATCCATAGGCTTGGAGATAACTTGGAAATGATTTTTATTCCATTAGTGTTTAGGGTTTGGATTTATTTTCCAAGTGTTTAAATTTCCAGATACATTCATTGAGGAATGCATTTCTCTAGATTTGAATTTTGTTGAATTCAAACTTTAATTAAAGTTTGTTCAAGATGGGATTTTAAGTTTCCTTTTAGAAAGAAAAGTTTCTTTTCAGCCTGATTTTCAACAATAATTTATTTTGTTTATTTATTTTTCACATTACAAGATTTGGAAAATCTTGGGATGTGACACTATTTCTGTAGTGTATTGCAATAGCAGCAATTCCAGACCATTAGTTAAGATATTAGTCTTAATAGAATTATAATTTTGGAGTTGTTTATTTCTGATTCTTCTTTGTAAGAAGTTTCTTTCTCTCTCTTTAACCTAGAGTGTTCTCTGGATCTTGTGTAAAGAGTTGAGTTGTAACCTATAGTCATGTCTTGGACCTGTTGTGTTTCTGTTGTACCACTCTAAGAGATGTAATACTAGTGAACGGTGTTTCGTTGGTGTTATATCTACGACTATAGTGTACTACATCATGCAGTGGTATGCTGGGTCACCAAAGTTGGTATCAGAGCATATGCTTTGACCTTAGGATTAAAACCCTTTTAGGAAGATCTGTAGGTTGGATAGTGACTATAGGAGCCATCTTATCTAAACCAAATATTAATATGACTTGTGATGAGTATTAACTTGAGGATAAACCTTGTCACACCTAGGTCAGATGCTTAAGTCATTCTTTCTTAGGAGTAATTATTTTATATTTTCTCAAGTATAGTGCTCTTTAGTGTCTTCCGAGGGAGACATATACCAACAAGATATTGTAGGAAAGTCAATCAGCCATAGTAGATTAGGATCAAGTGTAAGACATCAATTGAAGTACTTTTAATGGTATAGCCTAACCCTAGGATTTAAGTAAGAGCAGTAGAATCTGATTGTTAGTTGATAACCAAAGACAATATGATGAATATCATCAGGATAAATGTTGATGTAATAAGTAGTAATCATGTGGGATTCACTTGAGAATTCTATGTGATAAAGTGAAATTATGTTAACACTTAATGATAGTGTGATGAGAAACAAAGTCATCAGGGTAAGCTTACTCTTGAATCATGAGGAATAGGTAAAGCATAACAAGATCATGGTGATATTAGCTCTGAAACCATGATGTTGGTGTAAATATGATACGTAATTAGTAGTTTAGCTTGAAGTAGAAGTAAGGAAATAACATGGTAGAACTATGATAGAAGTCATAGGTGTCATAAATTTGTGATAATCTTCAATTTTAGGTGTTAAATAGAATCTGATTAGTCATTTGGAGTAATCATGTGAGGTTAGTTTACCAATAAAGAAAGGTTGGTTGTAGTTAGTCATTCCGAAAGTGAGACTAATGGTTAGTCAAAACCAAATTGAAACCACTTTGCTTAACATTATCCTCTTGCAACTGATCAATTTGGGTAAATTACGAGGCAAGATATAGTTTGACCCTATGTGCTAAGTATCACGAGATAAACCTATGTGAGGAGGTGTCATATACTACACAAATAAGCCTGAATTCTAGAGATATTATACTCAACTACTATATTCTGGGCTTAGAATATTGTGTGTTATATGTACCACATTTGGATTTATTTGTTTTTCTTGGATCTTCTTGATTGACTAGATCTGTACATGAAGTTTGACCTGATGTGCAAATGCATGTTTGTAACATCCCAACATTTAGGAACTAATGAAGGGCGGATTTAGGAATATGGAATGTTGCATGCATTTATCTGTGAAAATATGGATAAAATTTTCGTCAAATAAAAACCTTAAGTGATCAAGGTTTCTTTCATACTTTCAGATTAGTTTAGTCTTAAAGGATGATTGCTATAGACTTTGAGATGATCTCTGAGGAATTATGTGTTTTGGAAAATGAATTTGAATTTTAAACTTGAATGTTTAAATTATAATTCAAATGAATTAGGAATAAGGTTTGAATCTTAATATAATTAAGAGTTAACTATTTTTAACTTAAACCTTATCTAAAGAAAACAATTAAGAATATGAAAACTTATTTCATATTATCTATATATAAACAAGTTACAAAAATGAAACCGATTGAAATCGTTTCCAAACTTCACAATAACAAATGAATAAAGGATACGAATATTTCTTTATTAAAAATTATATAATCTTTATTACAGAAGAATAAAATGAAGATTACAAAATAATAAAATGAAAATTACGAAAGAATAAGAAAATTACATTAGATTATTCTATAACTATTCTATAAAAGAAACTCTAAACTAAAATCTTCATCTTTATATCTGTACCTGCAAAACAAACAGAAACTAAATAGAAAAAGGAAAGTTAGAGTTAGAATTAATTTTCTCTCAGACATGTCAGTGAGGTGCACTAAACAAATTCATCATTGAGAAATTTATAAAAGGGGCAAGTTTCACCAATAGGCAATAATCCATCTTTCATAAATTTTAAGCCAGAAGACAAACTAAACTAAATGCATGTGTTGTGCTGTCAGCCTCACAGCACAGCCCCAAACTCACAAAACCACTAGCACAGCCGTGGAGAGGCACTAGTGCATCTCTCCACTGCTTGCACACAAGAATAGCCAGCTTAGACAGCAGCTTACCAAGCACAACAGCCAAACTAAACCACCAAAGATCGACCAAACATCACCAGATGGTGACATAACGAGGGGGAAGGAGCAGGTGGACAGCAAGATCAAGTCCAGGAGCTAGGAGGAGCAGGCTAACTCAAGAGCAAGCACGGGAGTGCAGCAAAACCAGATCAAGATCATCACCAACTTACTCCAAAATCATCAGATTTTGTGGTGAGCATCATAAAACCCTCACATGATCTAATCATCTTATCTAGACAAAAGCATGTGTTGTTTTATGAACAAACTCTCAAAAAACACCCAAGTGGGGTTAATCCATCATAGAGATTTTAAACTCTAAAAGCAAACAGCAAAGTACCAGGATCCAACTAGAGCTCAGAACAACATCATTGCTCTAGTTGTCAAGCTATATATTACAGTTCAAGCATAATATAGCTAAGATCTAATTTCTAGGCACATCCCTAAAGCAAGGGTAGCACTTTAGAAACTAATCCTTTGGATCCAGATAATGATCAAGCTTACTATCAATTTTTTTACCAAGCTTTGATTCAACAATAATAGCTGGTACCACTACCAGGGCTATCTATATGAATCAACTACATAAGGTCTGAACCCCTAAGCCTCAGACCAACATCATTGGTCTTAGGGAATTCAGATAAGAGCATTTCTATTTATATTATAAATCCCAGCTTGTTTTAAGCTTAAACCAACCCAATCAATGAATGAGGATCAATCTTGTGTGCCATACCAAGATGGTGTCACAAGAACAACTCTATATGAATCAGGATAAACATCCAATCATCACAGGTTCAACAAAACAATGTACTAATCACTTTCCTGTTAATACAAGAATCATAAATAGGATATTCCTATGCTCATCTTCATAAATAGGTGGTTTGATGATCTCAAACCACCTATTAATTTCTAAGCCAACAACACTAAAACAGTGGTTTCATCATATCATAACCATGATCATAAACCAAGAAATGACAGTGAAAACTTATCAAGCCACTGACTTTACCAAGAATGGTTCCAAAGCAACTATACCATCTTAATCTTATGCAATCCAAGCATAAAAGCATAAATAAGCCACCAGAACCATCATAGTTCATCTCAAGCAACAAGCCTCAGGCCAATAATCAATTAGCATGTTTACAGACAATCCAGACATGATCTAATTCATCCAGTATATGATCAACCACAGGAAAAGAACCCTAAATTGATAAATCATCCTAATCAGAACCAGACACTGACCAGAGAGGTCACTGCCAACATCCAGCATGGGATGAACGAGCACAGAGAGCACAAGGTGGAGAGGAAATGAACTCACCATAGGTCCTCGCTGGAGATTAGAAGAGGAAGTAGAGGGGCCGACGACCATGGCGGCACAGGGAGCACCCCAGAGGGGTGCTGCAACCCATACAGCGCCATGACGGCGACCATGAACCCGCATGACGGCGACGGTAGCACCAGGATCCACGCCAACCCCCAAACCGTAGGGTTCGGGACGGCATCGATCCATCGCAGGAGAGCCCCAGGCTCGAATCCAGTTGGATAGAAAGGACAAGCGTGGTCGATAACCCCCTGTTGCACCACGGCGTGACCAGAATGGCCCACGACGGCGGGAATTGACGGCGGCGGCATCACCGGCCACGGGGTCGGGGTCAGAGGAGGAGAGGATGAGCTCGAGGGAGAAAGAGGCAGTGAGGAATGGGCTGAGTTGGGCCAGACCCTTCGGGGTGGCTGTTTTGATTGTGTCTAATGGGCCACTAGGGCCTAATAAGATTAATCCAGCCTAGGAATCTTTTAAAGGCCTGTTTTAATAAAAAGGAAAAGACCAAAATACCCCTGAACTTAATTAAATTCTAGAAAATAAAATAAAAGTCCAAAAATTATAAATAAAATATTTTTGGATTCACAATAATCCACTCTAACCAAATAAATTAAAATATAAAATTTTAGACATTTAAATCTTATTAGGAATTTTGTAAATTATTTATTCCTTATCGAATTTTACAAAATTATTGAAAGGTGATTCAAAGGTGCCCAGAATCGGACCTATGCAAGTTTTAGCGAAACCCGCCAAACCCGCATAGAAACGATTCAAAGGTGCCCACCAGGCACTTTCGTATGGTGGAAAACAAATAACATTACACAGTCCTCGATGGGACCCATGTAACGATATATACAACACGACTCCATGAGTCAAGAATACGATATAATATACAAAGATCCAAATCACCTTGAAAATGATAGAGTCCGACTACGGACAAGATGCAAATGGGGCTAAGAGCCGAAGAATAACCAATGGCGCCCATAACCTGCCCAAAGCCGAAGGGTAACCCCGCTAACGACGCCGATCTCAAACCTGCTTAAACAAAAGGTGCCGACAAAGGGCAAAGGAAAAGAGGAGCGTCGATCGAGGCCACACTCATGAGGCTAGAATTCGCGTCCTCGCCTACAAAGGTATGGTGGATCAAGCGGCGCGGCAAGATGCGCTAAACAACCTATAGAGACTCGATACACCGGCAATCGAGAGGGTAAGAAAGACCTATCCGGAACGGTGCGATACTAACACCAAACAATCCCATCCTGGTATTCCCCCTCGAGACCAAACGAGGAAGTCAACCGAGGAACTCACACAGTTGGCAGTTTTACTTATTCAGTTATAGTTGCGGCACTTTACTAGTCAGGTTTAGATATTCATCCTGATAAAGTAAGCAGTGGGCACTTTTAGTTAACCATTCCGTTATAGTGGCAACACTTACTAGTCAGATACAATTAGCATGAGATAACCCCAAAACCCAGCAGTTGTTGGTACTTTTAGGTAGCCATTCCGTTGTAGTTGCAATACTTACTAGTCAGATACAATTAGCATGAGATAACCCCAAAACCCAGCAGTTGTTGGTACTTTTAGGTAGCCATTCTGTTGTAGTTGCAATACTTACTAGTCAGATACAATTGTCGCAAGCGACAAACCAAACAAGCAATTGTGGGCAGTATTATTTAGCCATTCCATTATAGTGAAGCTGATTACTAGTCATTATAAAGTCAAATTTATAGCCATAAACTTTAGTTATGCTTGTCTATGATCGAGATACTGTGCTCCAAGTCGTCCATATCCGCGGACACGGCTTTCAGAAAGTTTTACCCGGCCGGGGTGCACCAATAGCAACACACGCTCGATCAACCTCGGAAAAACCAAATCAAAACCCAACGAGGATTTCACGACAAAGCAATCACATGATTCAGAATTATTTCAGGGGCCACCCATTGAGTAGACCCAACGAAGCGGTACCGACTCGAGATGGACTCAAGGTTTGCGACAATGGTAAACGATCGGGAACCCGAAAGTGTGGCTAGGCTTGTCGATACCGAAAACATTCCGCTTACCTAAATAAGACAGTGTGCTCCTCGCACAATTTAAATAAAGTAGCATGGCATAAGTACAGGATCGTAAATAAAACCTCAAACTAGTTTGTGGCCCCAAGAAATAAGATGAATCAAGTTCGCTCGGGGTCCCATATACCTCCGGATGTGGATAGCGATAAATCAAGGAACATGTATCAAGTACTGGGTCCTACGGGACACAAGTGGGCTCGAAACCAAATATTTTCTATCACCCACCGATGCCTCTGCTTACTTCAATTTTAGTTGTTAAACAGGAATTAAAGTGAACGATAAGTAAAACCATGATCATCTCCAACATCAAACATGCGGCAAGGCTCCAACAACTGTGGCATTTGCCGACACGCAACAGCACTTAAGCAAGCGACTAAGACGCGCAGGTCCAACTATCTACCAAACAACTGGTAATAGGGTGTGTCCAAGGCAATATAGGGCTGCAAGGGATATCACGGGTACGAAAACTAGAGCAACGCAACACATATAGCAATAGATCAACAGGAGGGAATAAATACTATAAAAGTAAGATAGGTAGAAAGGGGGAGATGCTCGCCTAAAAACATTGTCGAAGGTTCGACCGAAGATCGGGGCGAAGCTCACATCAACTCAACGGCCTTATCCGCGAAGAAGCAAAACACTAGAATAAACACCGGATGCAATATTTAATACCACGGCAAAAGATCGGCATGATGCATGCATGATGTATGACATGGCAAAGGTGCGATGCAATTAGGCAGTATTAAGTGGAACCAGGGGTCCCGACACTTAATTGGATGGTCCAAGTTATTTATCTACCCCGCAAATTAAATGTTGGATTAACATGGCAAAAGATAGCACCGGTTCGCTGCACAGATTTAAATGAGGCCAATATGAGACTAGATTTGCCCGCATATGGGCCCCATATTTAATTAGAGGTGAATCGGCATAAGGCCCCCAAACCACACGACAATATGCATGCATGAACATTTAATATGCGACAAGTTGTATTTTATTATAAAATAGGGTTTCGGGAAGGGGTTCACACATTAGGGTTCGGCAGATCTTGGGGATCCGGGGTTTCGGGGTCGGTCTCAGGGTTCAACGGAAGCGGTCTTGGCAGGAACATTCTCGAACAACGGGGTAGATCTTGCCACAACCGGGAAGCAGGGCTTGGTTCGGCTTCGGGGGCGCATCGGACTCGCCCGGGTCGGTGCCGTTCTTGTTGTCGCGAAGATCTCGGCGGGTCCGCGGATTGGGTCGGGTTTGGCGTTCTGGGTGAAGAACTTGGCATCCTCGGGGAAGTACTTGGCGAATCCGTGTCGACGACCTTGGCGTCCGGGTTTTCGGGCATCAGATCCGAGAAGAGGTACTTGTCGCATCCGTGGTCTTCAGGTCCGTGTAGATGGTCATGGCGTTCCGAGGAGAAGGTCTTGGCGTGCCGAGGGTTCGGTCTCGGGGATCGGTCTTGATTCGAGAAGAACTTGTCGTCGAGGGCTCGGCGTCGATGGTTCATCGGTTTTGGTATGGTCTGGGCCGGAACGGCTCGGATCGGCGTCGGGGCCTCCAGATGTGACCACCATCTTCACCATGAGGAGACCAACGACAGCTGAACAAACGAGACCAACTTCAATTTATTCCCAGAAAGCGTGATCCCTTCAACAAAAGGACAAACAGGTGATATGCAGAACGTTGCCAGGAGACGCCGCGTGCGGCACTGCAGACGGACGGGGCTGCCTTGAGATGTTCGGCAAGGCGGAGGGAGTGCGCACGCCTGGCGACGCGGTGGCGGTGACTTCGCTGTCGAGAAGAGACGGCAAAGCAGCGAGCAGGGACGGGGCCGCGGCGCTTTGCAGAGAACCCTAAAGGCGTACTACAGAGCGGACCGGCGGGACCCAAACGGAGGAGGCCAGGCAGCAGTGGCACACACTAGTCGAGCAGGGCGAGGTTGCTGCCTGCTGAGAACAGTGGCGCGCTGGAGATCGGCCAGAGGGGCGACCGGCCGGGGAGGGGACTCGTGCGAGGCTCCGGCGGCACGGAAGAAGGGACGAGGCGGCCGGCAAAGATGAGCTCGGCGACGAGGCCATGGTCGGGTGGTGCTGAGCGTTGACAGGCGGCGGACGCGCAAGGGAGGGCGATGGAGAGAAGACGAGTCGATGGCGACAGAGACCGCGGCCACGCAGCGCTACGGCGGCTGGGGACGCGCGAGGGCGGCCGCAGAGCTCGACGGGGAGGCGGAGAAGGACGGCCGAAGCAGGGCTCGCGGGGCACGGCGCCGAGGAGGAGCAGAGGCGTGCGGCGAGGAGGAGAGGAACGGGGCGGCGGGGACGGAACGGGGGAGGACCGGCGGGCGGCGGGAGGTAGGTGGGAGGAGCCGAGGGAGGAGAGGGGCGGGCAGCGCGGGAGAAGGGGATGCGGGTCGTGGCGGGCACCGAGGAGGTGGGCGACGGAAGACGGGCAAGCGAGAAACGTGGGGGAGAGAGGAGAAGGCGAGAGAGGGAGAGGAGCGAGCGTGAGAACGTGGGAGGTGGGGCCCGGAGCGGGGTGACGGTCCAGGCGGGGTTGTCGGTAGCGAGGTGGGTGGGATCCGAGGCTGTCGCGCGGGAGGGAGTGCAGGTGTGTGGTGGACAGTCTTGGCGGGAGTTGGGGTAGGAGTGGGGGTAGGTGGCTTAGATGATTAGGGTTAGGGTTTAGAAATCTAGGATGTAGGTGGGCTCCGGTTGGGCCTATTGGGCCTGGCCGATTCTAAGCCTCCCAGGGTTTTAAATAAAAATATTTTATTATTTATATTTAAAACAAAATATTTTGCAATTAGTTTTTACATCAAAATATTCGGGATGACCGGGGTTTGATATTTGAAATAGAGAGGGGGCTATTTGTAGAAACCAAATACGACTTTTTGGAAATAGTTTTAGACAAACATATGCATGATGATGACGATGCAATGCACAAAAACAACGCGATTTTCTAGTAGTGGTTTAGCGGGATGCCACAATTCGACACCACTAACAATGGATCTCGCCCTCGAGATCCGCCTCATGGTACCGGAAGGAAGGTCGGCGATCTGAATCTTCTCGCTTCGTGTAGATCCTTGCGACACCACTAACGAGGATTCCTTCTACATCTGGAAATTGGCGACACCACCAACCAAGGGTCGTTGTTCCTGATCGTCGAGAGAACACTCCGGGAAACAAAGGAGAAGGTAGAGGCATCAACAAATAAAGCCACCTCTATCTTCGATAGAAAGAGGGACCGATGCATTCTCATCCACTTCAATGTACAAAAGCGAATAGAAGGGGTAGTCGGCATGGGGGCCAATCCATCACGCACCCAAACTATTACTCTACACAATCAGTAGAAAAGGGTGCAACCATTCTCGGAATCAGACTGAAGATCTCGACAAGCGAGGTTCGGAACAAAGGAGTGATGCAGACTCTGCATCGGATCTGGCGTAGATGATGTCGTCACGTCGGAAAACACCGGAAGGCACAAACAAGGAACAAAGAATGGTAACACCGTAGACGGATTCCTCAGGCAGCATGAACACCGGATGGTAGAACACCGTTATCAGAGGAGGAAGCGAAACCCTGAAGGTACGACGGAACACACCCACGAGAAATCCTGGACTCGAAGAAAAGATAAGAGAGCAGATTCAAAACACGTCGAGATAAGAGGAGAATAGCAGAGGGGTAAGAAGTAAAATCATACATAATCAGAACTATCCAACCGATTTTGCAAAAATAGTTTTTGACACTCTACTTCGGCCGTTAGCTAGGTTATCCTACAGGCTGGACTTGTGGGGTATCGAATGGCTGAGCTCGATACCACTCAGTAACACCTCGAATCGGACCTATGCAAGTTTTAAAACCCGCCAAACCCGCATAGAAGCGATTCAAAGGTGCCACCAGCACTTTCGCGGGTGGAAAACGTAATAACATTACACAACAGTCCTCGATGGGACCCACAAGCAGATATATATACAGCAGCGACTCAATGAGTCAAGAATACAGATATAATATACAAAGATCCAAATCACCTTGAAAATGATACGGCGTCCGACTACGGACAAGATGCAAATGGGGCTAAGAGCCCTGAAGAATAACCAATGGCGTCCATAACCCTGCCCAGGCCAAGCCGGAAGGTAACCCTGCTAACGACGTCGATCTCAAACCTGCTTAAACAAAAGGGGTGCCGACAAAGGGCAAAGGAAAAAGAGGAGCGTCAGTACTGAGGCCAGTACACGGCGAGGCTAGAATTCGGCGGTCCTCGCCTACACAGGTATGGTGGATCAAGTGCAGCATGCGCTAAACAACCTATAGAGACTCGATACAATGGCGGCAATCGAGAGGGTAAGAAAGACCTATCCGAACCAGGTGATACTAACACCAAACAATCCCATCTCGGTATTCCCCTCGAGACCAAACGAGGAAGTCAACCGAGGAACTCACACAGTTGGTTGGCAGTTTACTTATTCGATTATAGCGCACTTTACTAGTCGTTTAGATATTCATCTGATAAAGTGGCGGTGGGCACTTTTAGTTAACCATTCCGTTATAGTGGCAACACTTACTAGTCAGATACAATTAGCATGAGATAACCCCAAAACCCAGCAGTTGTTGGTACTTTTAGGTAGCCATTCCGTTGTAGTTGCAATACTTACTAGTCAGATACAATTAGCATGAGATAACCCCAAGACCTAGCAGTTGTTGGTACTTTTAGGTAGCCATTCCGTTGTAGTTGCAATACTTACTAGTCAGATACAATTGTTGCAAGCGACAAACCAAACAAGCAATTGTGGGCAGTATTATTTAGCCATTCCATTATAGTGAAGCTGATTACTAGTCATTATAAAGTCAAATTTATAGCAATAAACTTTAGTTATGCTTGTCTATGATCGAGATATTGTGCTCCAAGTCGTCCATAACCGCGGACACGGCTTTCAGAAAGTTTTACCCGGCCGGGGTGCACCAATAGCAACACACGCTCGATCAACCTCGGAAAAACCAAATCAAAACCCAACAAGGCTTTCACGACAAAGCAATCACAGGATTCAGAAATATTTGGGCCACCCCATTGAGTAGACCCGCGAAGCGGTGACTCGAGACGGACTCAAGGTTTGCGACAATGGCAGAAACGATTGGGAACCCAAAGTGTGGCTGGGCTTGTCGATACCGAAAACATTTAAACACCTAAGCAGACAGTGTGCTCCTCGCACAATTTAAATAAAGCAGTAGCATGGCATAAGTACAGGATCGTAAATAAAACCTCAAACTAGTTTGTGGCCCCAAGAAATAAGACTGAATCAAGCTCTGGCTCAGGGGGGTCCCATATACCTCCCGGATGTGGATAGCGCGATAAATCAAGGAGCAGTATCAAGTACTCGGGGTCCCACGGACACAAGTGGGCGTTCGAAACCAAATATTTTCTATCACCCACCGATGCCTCGCTTTCAATTTTAGTTGTTAAACAGAATTAAAGTGAGCGATAAGTAAAACCATGATCATCTCCAACATCAAACATGCGGCAAGGCTCCAACAAGCGTGGCATTTGCCGACGCCATAGCACTTGAGCAAGCGACTAAGGCAGCAGGTCCAACTATCTACCAAACAACTGGTAATAGGGTGTGTCCAAGGCAATATAGGGCTGCAAGGGATATCACGGTACGAAAACTAGAGCAACGCAACACAGATAGCAATAGATCAACATGAGGAATAAATACTATAAAAGTAAGATAGGTAGAAAGGGAGATGCTCGCTGAAAACATTGTCGAAGGTTAAACCAAGATCGGCGAAGCTCACATCAACTCAACGGCCTTATCATGAAGAAGCAAAACACTAGAATAAACACGGATGCAATATTTAATACCACGGCAAAAGATCGGCATGATGCATGCTTGATGTATGACATGGCAAAGGTCTGCGATGCAATTAAGCGATATTAAGTGGAACCGGGTCCCGACACTTAATTGGATGGTCCAAGTTATTTATCTACCCATAATTAAATGTTGGATTAACATGGCAAAAGATAGCACCGTTCGCTGCATGATTTAAATGAGGCCAATATGAGACTAGATTTGCCCGCATATGGGCCCCATATTTAATTAGAGGTGAATCGCATAAGGCCCCAAACCACGACAATATGCATGCATGAACATTTAATATCGACAAGTTGTATTTTATTATAAAATAGGGTTTCGGAAGGTTCACATTAGGGTTCCAGATCTTGGGATCCGGTTTCGGTCGGTCTCGAGGTTCAAGGCGGTCTTGGCAGGAACATTCTCGAACAACGTGGCAGATCTTGCCGCAACCGGGAAGCAGGGCTTGGTTCGGCTTCGGGGGCGCATCGGACTCGCCCGGGTCGGTGTCGTTCTTGTCGTCGCGAAGATCTCGGCGGTCCATGGATTAGGTCGGGTTTGCTCGGGTGAAGAACTTGGCATCCTCGGGAAGTACTTGGCGAATCCGTCGGCGACCTTGGCGTCCGGGTTTTCGGGCATCAGATCCGAGAAGAGGTACTTGTCGCATCCGTGGTCTTCAGGTCCGTGTAGATGGTCATGGCGTTCCGAGGAGAAGGTCTTGGCGTGCCGAGGGTTCGGTCTCGGGGATCGGTCTTCGGATTCCCGAGAAGAACTTGTCGTGTCGAGGGCTCGGCGTCGATGGTTCATCGGTTTTGGTATGGTCTTCGGGCTTCGGAAACGGCCTCGGATCGAGGCGTCGGGGCCTCCAGATGTGACCACCATCTTCACCATGAGGAGACCAACGACAGCTGAACAAACGAGACCAACTTCAATTTATTCCCAGAAAGCGTGATCCCTTCAACAAAAGGACAAACAGGTGATATGCAGAACGTTGCCAGGAGACGCCGCGTGCGGCACTGCAGACGGACGGGGCTGCCTTGAGATGTTCGGCAAGGCGGGAGTCGCGCTGGCGACTGCGGTGGCGGTGACTTCGCTGTCGAGAAGAGACGGCAAAGCAGCGAGCAGGGACGGGGCCGCGACGCTTTGTAGAGAACCCTAAAGGCGTACTACAGAGCGGACCGGCGGGACCCAAACGGAGGAGGCCAGGCAGCAGTGGCACACACTAGTCGAGCAGGGCGAGGTTGCTGCTTGAGAACAAATGTGGCCTTGGAGATCGGCCAGAGGGGCGACCGGCCGGGGAGGGGACTCGTGCGAGGCTCCGGCGGCACGGAAGAAGGGACGAGGCGGCCGGCAAAGATGAGCTTGGCGACGAGGCCATGGTCGGGTGGTGCTGAGCGTTGACAGGCGCAAGGGAGGCAAGCGATGGAGAGAAGGCAAACGATGGCGGCAGAGACCGGCCACGCAGCTTCTGGCCGGGACGCCATGAGGGCCGCAGCTCAGCGAGGAGGCGGAGAAGGACGGCCGGCGGGGCTCAGGGGCACGCCGGGGAGGAGCGAGGCACTCTGGCGAGGAGGAGAGGAACGGGCGGCGGGACGAACGGGGAGGACCGGCGGACGGCGGACCGGAGGTAGGTGGGAGGAGCCAAGCCTGGGGAGGAGAGGGGGCGCGGGACGAGCGCGACGGGAGAAGGGGATGCGGGGCGGGGTCGTGTGGCCCGGGCACCAGAGGAGGTGGGCGGCGGGAAGGCAGTGGGCGAGAAACGTGGGGGAGAGAGGAGAAGGCGAGAGAGGGAGAGGAGCGAGCGTGAGAACGTGGGAGGTGGGGCCCGGAGCGGGATGACGGTCCAGGCGGGGTTGTCGGTAGCGAGGTGGGTGGGATCCGAGGCTGTCGCGCGGGAGAGGGAGCGGGGTGCCGCGCGTGTGGACAGGGTGCTGGCGGCGGGAGTTGGGGTAGGAGTGGGGTAGGTGGCTTAGATGATTAGGGTTAGGGTTTAGAAATCTAGGATGTAGGTGGCTCCGGTTGGGCCTATTGGGCCTGGCCGGTTGTAAGCCTCCCAGGGTTTTAAATAAAAATATTTTATTATTTATATTTAAAACAAAATATTTTGCAATTAGTTTTTACATCAAAATATTCGGGATGACCGGGGTTTGATATTTGAAATAGAGAGGGGGCTATTTGTAGAAACCAAATACGACTTTTTGGAAATAGTTTTAGACAAACATATGCATGATGATGACGATGCAATGCACAAAAACAACGCGATTTTCTAGTAGTGGTTTAGCGGGATGCCACAGCATGCGAGGTTGCAAAAAGGGCAGTGATTGGCTTGAACCAACTACTAGGCCCCACATCATGGAATTGTGGACGGGAAAGTACGCCCGGTTATGCAACAAGGAGTTGATCTCTCATGGGTAAAGTAACGCACCTCTGTAGAGTGTAAGAACTGTAAGTTGTTACTCCCTGTTCTGGGAAGGAGCTACGAACGCGGCAGAAAAGGAACTCCATGAAAGTTCTGGTCAACCTGTGAAGGCTCATTGTCATAGTTTTTCAGAATAAAATCAATCTTTGAAGAAAGATTTACCAAAATTGCATAGTGCCAAAGATTTATAATCCGAGGTGGTAGTTAGAGCATCAAACTTAACACCTTGCATATAATGAACTTGTTGGGTAACGCTGTTACTCATTCTTTCCTTTGATCCCTTGCTTAGACTCTGAGGATCCCGAAGACGTGCCAATGTATGCAGCTGAATGCCAAGAAGATGTGTTCTACGAGGAACATGATCTGTCCGGAGGAGTTGAAGGAGTGGATCACGAAATCCGCTACCGTGTCGATGATAACGAGTCCAACTAAGTATCCCTATATAGTAGTAACCAACGGAGCCGAGCAGCATGAACTCTATAGAATAAGCTGCTGAGCTCAAATCCTAGTCAGAGTTGTTACTTTTAAATTCCGATGAAACACTTTATATTTTGGTTTGTAAGTTGAATATTTGGGAATTCTTGAACTTTCGGTATTGTAATAATAATAATGTGTGTATATTTGTAATATGGACCCGCAATGTTTCTGTTGTACCACTCTAAGGGATGTGATATTTACGAAACAGTGTTCTGTGAATGTCATGTCAACGACTATAGTGTACTACACATGCAGTGGTATGCTGGGTCACCGCAATGTTGCAACATCCAGTTACTACTTGATGTTATAGACCTAGATAGGAATGGGAATTCGTGTAAAGGAGTGACGAGTTCCGAAGACCAATATGAAGACCTACATGAAGGGTAAAGCCAAATATAAGGAGTATCAACGCAATTTGATGGATGAATCAAGTTCATATCATTACTAATTAGCAATAAGAAGGAAGATTAGTGTAGAAGATGTATGGAGAAACAAGTAATGAACTTAAGGTTCAATCAAAGTAGGTATGTTGCTAAGAAGTTAATTAAGTAATTGCACCAAGTTCATGGAAGCATCATGAATAAATGCAAATAGGAAGTTTCGGAGAAAAATGGTATTCAAGATCTAATAATTCTGAGAGAATGCCATAAGGATGTTGGAAGCCGTAGGGTAATACCTACAACCTAGGATGATCCACAACTGGTATTTGATCCATGGTGGTAATTAATCCACAGTTGGTATCTTGTCCGCAGCTGGTAATTGGTTGACATAGTTAACCAGATCATCTTCATGGTTGCATAAAGAGCATAAAACTTGGCCTAATCTAAGTAAGACGTAAAGGAGTATAAAATATTAAGCGACATATTTCTAAAACACTTCGCGAAGACAGACCTATCAAAGCGAAAGTGTCCAAATAGTAAGTTAGACAAATAATGCTGAAAGATTCACTTCGGAGATCCACAATTGTATGGATAAACCGTACAATCTTTTGTGAGACCCTAACTAGGTAGAGAATAAGCTAGTCAAAGCCCTAAATTCTAGTTATAAATCCAATGGTTACTCTATAGGCAGTTTAAAGACCATTAGTAAAACCTAAAGGGGAGAGTAAACAGTAAACAGAAGTACTATTATCTGAATTCCAAGTAAAGGTTGAAGAAGAAGTACTAACTTATGATAACATTAAGCTTATTTACATAAGGTTAAAAGAAGCCACTAATATAAGAGTACTTTCAGAAGTATGTCTAGATTAAAGATCGGAGTTTATTTCAAGGTAGTAGTACTCAATCCTTGAGGTAACTAATAAATGGAAGTTGAAGAATTACTTAAGGTAATAATGAAAACATTATCTGAAGCTTACTAATACAAAAGCTCAGGGGTGATAAAATAGATTAATCTTAATAGACTAAGTCTAGAGGAAACAACTCTTAAGTGACCCTTTAAAAGGGAATAAAACATATCCAGTTGGACAAGTATAGAGGAACAAGAAATTCCAATGGGTTTGGACTAAATGTTTTCAAAACCAATATTCGGAAGGATTACCAGTACAACTCATACAATGACAAATTAAAGATTAGTCTTTTGACCACACTATTGACTAATAAAGTTTAAAACCTGTTTTAGTGAGACTTCCTAGACTTTGCATAATATAGTAAGGAAGTTCGATGATCAAGTTAAGAAGTTGGATTAGGATATCTAATAAGAATAATAAACTAAAGAAGGGACCAAAATTTAAGAAGTTCATAATAAGGACATATCCTAAGGGAGTAAAGTAAAAGGAACTTTGGAGTATTGGAGACACCAAGTAAAAGATTGTTGAGCATGATAAGGATTCAAGGAAATATCTGGATATGGAATAATATAATTATTTCCATTTAAGGTTACCAGGGAGTTGAGAAATGTCATGACCAAAACAAGACAATTCCTCATTCCGAAACGAAAGAGTGTGCGAACTTCGAGGACGAAGTTTATTTTAAGGGGGAGAGTCTGTAACATCCCAGCATTAGATCTTAGAAATAAGCTGAACACCGGTGTGTGCATTGCATTCATGCATCAGAAAATCCGGGGAATTTTCGCGCAAAACTAAAGAAGCTATATAGGGATCGGGATCTCTCTTGTTCTAATGGAAACATCAGGACATGTGCGATGGATTTCAACATGACCTCTATTGTACTTTTGTATTTGAGGGAAGACAATTCAAAATTTGAATATTTAATTAACAAATTTGAATACAAAAAGGATTTGAAATAAAATAGTAAATGAAAATTGAATTGTATTAGGAAATAAGAGATGAACTTTATTTATAAATAAGATACAAGAGTTACAGATATCCAATTAGAAAAGATAATTGAAATTTAAATACAAAAGGAAAAAAGAATTACAACAATAATAAGAATGTAATTCATATTTTTTAAACAAGATATAAATATTACAAGAATTTAGATTACAAGTAGAAAGAAAATTTAACTTTATTAATATTATACCATATTACATTGTCTTTCCAAATGAACCATAAAAGAAAAGGAAAACAAGTAATTTTATTAAATAAAGTACAATAATACAATGTCTTTACAATAATCAAACAGAAAAGAAATTAGATTGATTGATAAAAAACCTAAAGTATTTTCCTATATTATTTCTTGAACCTTCTTTTCTGCTTATCCTTATGTACCTGCAAAACAACTCAAAAGAAAACAAAGTTCCAGAAATGGAAAACAGAGATTATGTGGGGTTATGCTAATCTCAGATTAGGCAATGAAGTGCATTGCAAAACTCATCATTGAGTAACTGATAAAAAGGGGCCAAAGTGTGCAATCTGTTCTTATTCCAAAAAGGGCCTCAGTCTATGCATCACAGGCATGGGGCAAGTTTCACCAAACTAGTAACAGGTAAAAGGAAAAGCAGTAATTCCAGCAAAAGATCTAGTGTACTTGATCTGATCCACATGATGGATGAAGCAGGCAAGTAGCTCACACAACACATGCATGGCATGTGTTGTCACTATCACAGTAAGAGGATAATAGTGCAAAGGTAGCAGAAGGGAACTTCCATGGGCTATTCTCACATATCAAACCATTCCAGTCGAAACTACACCTCTCTCTCCCTGTAGTAAAGTGTATCAAGAACACTTCTCTAAGCAAGACAAGAACACATACTTATCTATCATCAGAGCCACCCACTGGATAATAACCACACAAATTATTCCACCATCTCACCACATCTCTAATTCTGGTTGCTCACTGGAGCCATCCAAGAGCTAGGAGGGGCAATTATACCAGAAGAAAAACCATAGCGAATCCAATAGATCAAGTAAGGAACTAGGAGAAGAGGGATGTATCAGCAGTTGAATCACAAGCTTACCAGGACATCAACAACATCAGTAGAAAAAGTTTCCCAAGAGCAACCACAACTTCAGAACCATAGGTTATCCATTTAAGATCATGCCTTTATATCTGATCTTACTATTGCATCCTAGAAAATGGATGGGGTGATAGAAAATCCTCAGATCTATACTCAAGTGGAGTACCCGATCATCACTGGATAATTTTCATAAGCAAGCAATAACTAATTTATCCAAGCATCATCAAAGCCTTAGCCTATGCATCATGGGTTGAGCCAAGAAATTAAGCACTTATCCATTTCTATCAATATATCAAGACAACTTTTAGTATTTGTTCTTATCATATTGTTTAGAGCATGAGGTTGGAGAGAGAGAGGGAGCTCTCAGACTGGGTAGAAGTGCTACTCCAATATCATCCTAGAGCTAAGATTAATGCAAGAGAAAGAATCTACATTTTTAGCCACAAAATTAGCTTCAGCCTTTTGCATCATAAGCTAAGTTTCTCTCTTGTTTATATCAACATCAACTACACCACTGCAGTTATTCTCTGTAGCAAGCCATGCTACATGGGCTACTATTGTACACTCTCCAAGGTTGGAGGCACCACAATAGAAGCCCAAGGACAGCTAAAGCCACCAGAAGGATCCTTACATATTAATTAGCTCACAAGTTATCCAAACACAACAAGATCCTATCATCTTCCCAAAAGCTAATCCAGGAATCAATTATGCATAATCATTCTGTGTTCCTATGCACAGGAACTAAATTCTTTCTCAATATATCCAGCAAGCAAAGTCAGTTTAACATTAGCTGATCATGGCTAGAGATCATCCAAGGATGCACTGTACCATAATAACAGTAATTATGCTAGTCTTTCAACTTTACATTCCAAGTAAATTTGTCCTAATTCCACAACTGCTTCAGACCAGTATCATAAGCATTAATTCCATATGAATCTCTTTAATTATTTAAGGAGCAAATCATCTTACCTAAGTTATATTGTGCACACTCCTATTTGGAGGCACCACAAATATAACTAAGTCATGATAAGCCACTAACATGCCTCAAACAACTAGTAATCATTTTCCTAATTATATAATCAGGAATCATTTTAACACTATCTGTCAACATAGATAGTTAAGTTTAGTCCAATACAGACTCCAAATCATTATTTAACCAAAGGGTCAATAACTCAAAGCCTAGCATATTATCATACTAACCATCTCCCAATTCAACCATATTCTTTTAGAAAAACCATTAATTTTTTGATCAAAGTAACAACCAAAGGTAGCTATACAAGCAACAATTACAGAATAGTGGTACTGTGAAAGCAAGATACTTGCACTAGACTTTAGATCAGAGGGTAACAATAACCACAAGTTAGCCAATCCAATTCATCAACATAATATTCTCCCCCTAATAGATCATTAGGGTGATAGCTTGCACAGTCACATGTATTTGATCCATCTGCTAATTAGCAGAGAACAATTCAAAGAAGATCAGATTCTTATCACACCTAGGATAGAGCATCGATGCTACTTAGGATGCTTTCATCATCACAGAAAGAAATCCAGAAAGGAATCAAGTGAGGAAAAGAAAGAAGATTCCCCACTTACCCGTGGTCCTCGCTGGAGTTTGAAGAGGAAGCAGACCGACGGGGTGGTCGTAGTAGCAACGACCGTGGCACAGCGGCACATGCGACACCTGAGCCTGCGCCGATCTGCAACATGTGACCTACGCCAAGATACACCAACCCAAGAACACACCCCATCTTCACCAACCTCAATCCACCACCAGGACAACATCAAACCATCACTGGAGCTCGGCGAAGCCAGGATACCGAAACCCTAGATGCACAGAAAATGGAAGGGGCGAGCTCGAGAGGGCTTAAAGAATAAATCCAATTGGAGGCCCAGGTTGGCCTATGGGAGGCAAAGCCCCGGCGACCATCGGCGACCATTAACGGCCCGCCTCACGGGCGATGGCGTCATGGCCAAGAACTGTGAGGGGAAAGAAACGAGGATGTGAGATGTGAGAGAGAGTGGTGGGATGGCTGGGCCGAGGTGGGTTTGACCCTAAGCCAGTTGGGCCAAGTTGGGTCCAGATGGGCCCATTGGTACGCCTGGCCCAATTCCAAAGGAAAAAAAAAAGAAAATAAGATATTTATCAAATCACTGAATGACCAAACTACCCCTAAACATAATTTATACCCTAGAAAAATATAGAAAAATCCCAAAAATACATATGATATGTCAAAATGATCACAAGAATAATATATACGTAGAAAAATTATAACTTACTTGTTAATAAAAATAAAATGTAGATAAATATTAACACCATTACATCCTAAAAGAAATTTCATAAAATAATGAAAAATCCTAAAAGTGAATAAAAAACATTTTTATGTATAAAAATAAATCTACTATTTTATAAAAATAATAACTTATTTTTTTATATAAATTTTTTAAAGTAATATTCAAAGATAATTAAACCTTTCTAGAATTTTATAAATATAAAAATAATACTTAAAAATAAAATAAAAATCATTTTCAAAGACTTGAATAAATATATTACACTAGAAAAATACTAAATATATTAGTTGAAAAGTTTTAATATTTTAAAATAATAAATCCTTATCCATTATATATTTCTGAAAATTCTTTAAGAACATTTTTTAGTAAGAAATAATTATATTTCTTCAAGAAATATTAATACCCTAAAAATCAAATTACTAAAGTTCTAAACCAAAACTAAGATTTATAATAAAACTTAAGTGTAAATTACTAACTTTATAATATATTTTGAAACCTTAAATAAAGATTCAAAACCAAAACCTTCAAAATAATTTTATAGGCATTCACTAAAATATAAAGTGAATAATTCCACACCTTAGTTATACCTATCATAAATCTAAAATATGAGAATGATTAAAACATATTACATCTTAAGTTTATTTACCATTTTAAAGTTAACTTTAGTCTCAAAGCTTATAAACATCCTGTCTAATAAACTACTTATACTTGTATAGTTAACTTTGGATTAATTCAATTGAGACATAAAGCATCTCAATTTCAGACTATTCAAACAAGCATAAACAACATCAATCACATTCTATCAATCATATTCTAAAAGCTATCAAGGTTGTTTAAACCTTAGGAAGGAAATATTTTCTTCAAATGTTATTCCTTTTGCCACTTCAAATAACCATCTTATAATAAGTTCTTTAAACTCTTAACAACTCAATCCCAAGGACTTTTATCATATTCACCACATGACAATCCCTATCCTATCCTTATAGGTGGGGATTTCAATTTGGTAAGATTACCTAATGAGAAAAGTCGGGGCAGGTTTGATGAACATTGGCCTTTCATGTTTAATGCTGTCATTGACAGCTTGGACTTAAGAGAGGTTACAATGTTAGGAAGACAGTTTACTTGGGCTAATAGTCTTCCGGAGCCTACATACGAAAAATTAGATAGGGTGCTTATGGATACCGAATGGGAAGATAAATTTCCTATGGTAACTGTTCGCGCACTAGAACGTATCGAGGCTTTGTCGGATCATGCTCCTTTACTGTTATCTATCGGAATACCACCACGAAAATCCAAAAATAGTTTCAAGTTTGAACTGGGATGGATTGATCGTGATGGTTTTTATGAACTGGTGAAGGATATTTGGGAAAAACCAGTTAGTGGTCGCACACCCATACAATGTTAGAACAACAAAATGCGTGTCTTGCGCAAATTCCTCCGTGGTTGGGCTAGACATACTGCTGGTATTCTTAAAAAGGAAAAAATACGCCTTTCTGCTATTATTAATGATTTGGAGGCCTCCGCGGAGGTTAGGTTATTGACTGCACAAGAGATTGAGCTTAAAAAGCAATCGAATGCGTAAATTGCCGATCAAGCGTGAGGAAGAACTCAAGTGGTACCAACGTTCTAAAGCTAAATTCGTCCTTGAAGGAGATGCGAATACAAGATACTTCCATGTTGTTGCCAATGGCAAGCATAAGAAGAAACTTATTCACTCTCTAATTCAGGATGAAGGAACGATAGAAGGACAGCAGCAGCTTAAATCTTATATTACCAATTATTATAAATCCTTGTTTGGGGCACCACCAGAAAATTCTTTTTTGTTGGATGAGTCCCGGACGGAGGATATTCCTCAGGTTTCTATTGAGGAAAACAAATTTCTGACTGCCCCTTATACTGAGGAGGAGGTTAAGAATGCTGTCTTCCAAATGGAACATAACAAAGCGCCAGGGCCTGATGGCTTTCCAGCAGAGTTTTATCAAAAATTCTGGGAAGTTATCAAGGTGGATTTTATGCGCTTGTTTGAGTTTTTGCAAGTTGGTCAACTGGACCTATTCAGGTTAAATTTTGGCAACATAATTTTACTACCTAAGGTTAACAATGCAGAACGTATACAACAGTATCGTCCAATCTGCCTTCTTAACGTTAGTTTTAATTTTTTTACAAAGGTTGCTACGATTAGACTGAATTCAGTGGTTGGTCATGTTGTTCGCCCTTCTCAAACTGCTTTCATGCAAGGGAGAAACATCTTAGATGGAGTTGTAATCCTGCATGAAACGATACATGAACTGTACTCCAAAAAACTAAATGGTGTATTGTTCAAGATTGATTTTGAGAAGGCATATGATAAAGTTAATTGGTCTTTTCTACAGGAAACACTTCGTATGAAAGGTTTTTCAGAAGAGTGGTGCGCTCTCATACAGTCTTTTGTGACTGGTGGAAGTTTTGCCATAAATGTCAATGATGACATAGGTAATTACTTTCAGACCAAAAAAGGGCTAAGACAAGGGGATCCACTATCGCCTATACTATTTAATATAGTGGCAGATATGCTGGCTATCCTTATTGAGAGAGCAAAGACTGATGGCCAAATTGAAGGATTGGTTCCACATCTTATTGATGGTGGACTATCTATTCTTCAATACGCCGATGATACAATACTATTTATGGAACATGATCTAGAGAAAGCCAAGAATCGGAAATTAATACTATCAGCATTTGAGCAACTCTCTGGATTGAAAATAAATTTCCATAAGAGTGACTTGTATTGTTTTGGCGAGGCTAAAGACGAGGCCCACCTGTATGCTGATCTGTTTGGCTGTGGTCAGGGGCATTTTCCAATCAATTATCTGGGAATACCGATACATTATCGGCGTCTCACGATTGCTGAATGGAAACTCGTCGAGGAAAGACTTCAGAGACGTCTTAATAGTTGGAAAGGTAAATTGCCATCCCTCGGTGGAAGACTGGTACTCATTAATTCAGTACTCACCAACATGGTACTGTATATGACTCATTCTTCCAGTTACCAAAAGGTGTCTTGTCAAAAGTGGATTATTTCCGCTCAAGATTCTTTTGGTAGGGGGATAGTGAGAAAAAGAAATATCGACTGGCCAAATAGAATGTTGTTTGTCGACCCAAAGAATATGGTGGATTAGGCATACATGATTTAAAAGTCAAAAACACCGCATTACTAGGTAAATGGTTATACAAACTTCTTACGGAAGAAGGGGTAAAGCAAACCATTCTATCGAGGAAATATGTTGGCTCAAAAGCTGTGTCTAAACTGGTTTGGAAACCAGGCGACTCACACTTTTGGACTAGGCTAATGGCTTCCAAAAAGCATTTATTACGTTTTGGCAATTTTAATATTAAGGATGGTTCACAGATTAGATGCTGGGAAGATAAATGGCTTGGCCAAAATTCTCTTCGTGAACAATATCCAGCTCTATACTCAATTGTTAGGCACAAAGGGGATACTCTTGCTGAGGTAATGGAAACCAATCCTCCTAATGTGTCTTTCAGAAAAAGTCTCTTAGGTCCTAGACTAGTGTCTTGGAATAATCTTTTAGTGAGATTATCCAGGATTCAGCTATCTGAGGGAATGGACGAATTCAAATGAAAATTACTACATAGTGGTAAATTTTTTGTTGATTCATTTTATAGAGCTTTGATCCAACCTAATATTCCAGTCGATGACAATAGTAAAATTTGGAAAATGAGGATACCCCTTAAAACAAAGATATTCGCTTGGTATCTCCGTAAAGGGGTGATTCTTACAAAAGATAATCTTGTTAGGAGGAATTGGCATGGTAGCACTGAATGCGTATTTTGTCATCATAATGAGACAATACGTCATTTATTCTTCCATTGTAAATTTGCTTGTGCTATATGGTCAATCATCCAAATAGCCTCTGGTTTATCTCCTCCTCAATCGGTAGTCAATGTATTTGG
The DNA here is from genome assembly GCA_030063025.1 of Avena longiglumis. NCBI lineage: Eukaryota > Viridiplantae > Streptophyta > Magnoliopsida > Poales > Poaceae > Avena > Avena longiglumis. Next base: position 19,405,465 of record CP125978.1, on the reverse strand, counting down.
CAACTGGATGAATGAGATTGAGGATAAATATGGAACTTTATTTAGGGTGAGAGCGCTTGTCATTATTTGGTCGTTTTGGCTATGTAGAAATGACAAGATTTTTAATAATGTTGTATCTTCTCCCTTGCAGGTTATCTATCGAGCTACGGCTGTCCTTTGATCATGGACTTCTCTACAATGAATGGAGTTCCGTGACTTGTTTGCGGAGGGAAGTAGGCGGCTGGAGGATACGGCGCGAGATATCTTCTCCCGGCATGGATGGCAACAATCGCTACGGATAGATCTTCCTTAGCTAGTTTGGAGAAATGTGTCTTCATTTACATTATTTTGTAATCTTGTTTTTATTGCCTTGGTCCGAGACTGTGTGATTGATCGGCTGTGTGCATCCTAACTATGCAGAGGCCGGATGTAAACTTAATGTTAAGTAATAAAACGTCCATTTCCAAAAAAATATCACTGCAAAGCCTTGTTATTGCTAGTGACTGCAAACAAGTAATTACGGATTTGGCTGAAGGTACAGGAGGGACATATGCTTCGGTCATCAAGGAGATTAATGAGACTCGTGCGGAGTTTGCTCATATTTCGTTTGTTCACGAGGAAAGAAAGTCAAATATAGATGCTCATAACTTAGCTCGTTTTGCTTTATCGCTAGGCCAGGGGCGCCATGTGTGGCTTGTCAAACCCCATGATAGTTTATTGATTCCTTTAATTTTGATCTTCCATTAATAAAGTGAGCTAGTTATCCTAAAAAAAGGTGTGTATGTTGTCCCACTCAAAAAAAGGTGTGTGTTGTTCGTCGCAAAATCTAAAAAAAAAGGGTTATTGTGTGTTGTGTCCTCTTTTTTCTTGGTCTATATTGCTTGACTGAATTTATGTAACGGTTCAGAATACCAACAACTATAAAATTCAGCTTTTTTGAGGGCTGAAGGTAGAATTGGAATACTACATGTTCTGAATTTAGGAATGCATTTCGGAGAGAAGGTAATGTGCGAGGACATGGCGGGAGAAGCCGGGTCGGAGGATAGGCCACGCATTAGGCCTTTTTCTTTCTATCGCTGGCCTCACAATCAATACGGGACGTATATCCATATAAGTTGTACTATACACCTAGGGTGGGGCCTTGGGCGGCCGCACACCCAGCCCACCCCTAGGATCTGAAGGGTTCCATAGCAAAAAAAAAGTTCTAATGATGAGAACATTATAGTCAAAATCTATCTATGCAGATGTAAAGTAACGAGAGAGAGAGAGATTCGGTAACCATACCCTAAAAACTAGGAGCGGTTAACGTTTTACGAGAAACTTGGATGATGTAGTCGTACGACGCAGCTGACTCAAAGTCGTGTAGGCGTCCAAGCTTCAAGCTCCAAGCGATTAGCACTACAAGTGGCTGTGCCTCGTAGATTTACACGCATTCGGTGTAGAAACGTCTCCCGGGCTTCACAAATGTTAAGCAAGCATTTTTTTTCCAGAACTTTGACATTTTAGTGTTATTCTGAAGTTGTTTCATCACTTTTTATTCTAAGTGAATTTTAACCCAGAATCCACGCAAATGATCGGTTAGAACACAAATATCATTTCTGTTAGATTTCCTTGTCCAAAACGGAGGGAACAGAGCAGGGAGGATGGCCATGTTGCGGATGATATGCTCGAGCCATCTTCGTCGATGGTGGCAGGTCAGGCTACTCGATCTCTATTGCGGCTCTATACACCTCCCACTTTTATTCTTCCTTGGTGTTCTTGGAACCCAGGCATCCTCCCTCTTCGACTGAATTACAGACCACGACGCCGTCTCCTACAACACTGATAACGCTAGCGGTGATGTCGGAGGTGCCCGGGAGCTCTTCTCAGAGCATGTTGCCAGGGACTCCGCGTCTTGGAACACCATCGTGTCCGGGCTGTCCAGGAGGACGCACCCGAGAAGGGGGATGTTTTTTCTTTAGACTGCGATGGTGTCTGGGATACATGGATGGATGTTGATGTGTTGCGCGGCTGCGCCTTTCTACTATGTACTGAATTTCTTCTCTTTTTTCTGACAAAAATGGAGTGAGCTTTGCACTATATAATCCTTTATCTAGATTATTTTTGTTTTGGTGTATACATTTTTTTATTGTAATCCACTGATTTATTTAGGAGCTAAAACGTGTGAATCTTCTCGGGCACGTCGATGTCTCGCCTTATTTGCATTACGGCTTATATGGAGAAACTTGAACTCAGCAACTTCATCTCCTGGAAGATATGCTGAAATCTTTTATCTGTGCACAGGTCTATTGTGATCTTAGTGTTAGGATTAGACAAGTTGTATTCCTCTGGAGCAAAGGCCACAATATACAATTCTACTCTATGTTAGGACATTTCTGTGAATGCTATTTCGATCTAAGTATTACAGGTACAGGAAAAATATGCAGAAAGCCTCTAACATATGGGGGAAATACAATATACAGATATATACATCTAACACCCCCTCCCCCTCAAACTCATGGTGGATCCACAACACTGAGTTTGGAGAGTAAGAAATCATGCTGCGCTCGGGTCTGTGCCTTCATAAAGAAATCCGCCAACTGTAAATCTGAAGGCACATACTGAAGCGCAACAACCTGAGCCTGCACCTGAGCACGTGTATAGAAAGCATCAACACCAATATGCTTGGTAAGCTCATGCTTGACCAGATCACGTGCAACACTAATAGCACCTGTACTGTCAGACAAAACCAGAGTGGGTGTGGTAATAGAGACCCCAAAATCCGCAAGTAACCACCGTAACCAGGTCACCTCAGCAGTCAACAAGGCCATAGCACGCAACTCAGCCTCAACACTCGAACGGGAAACCGCTGTCTGTTTCTTCGTCTTCCAAGCAATGAGCGAACCACCAAGAAACACACAAGAAGCGAAGTGAACGACGATCCGAAGGATCACTGCCAATGAAGGCGTCCGAATAGCACTGGAGCTGGAGAGAGATGGAACAAGGAAAGAAAAGGCGATGAGTGATCGTACCACGAAGATAACGAAGAACACGGAGAATATGACTATAGTGAACAGTGGTAGGAGCAGAGACAAACTGACTCCGAATATGAACAGGATAAGAGATGTCAGGACGAGTGACAGCAAGATAAACTAGACTCCCAACAAGATGACGATAACGCGTCGGATCAGAAAGAGGATCACCATCAGTAGGTTGAAGCTTAACATTAAGCTCCATAGGGGTCTCAACAGTGCGCTCATCCCCAAGAGCAGCACGAGCAAGAAGATCCTGAATATACTTTTCCTGAGAGATGTAAAAGCCATCAGAAGTGGAGGAAACCTCAATCCCAAGAAAGTATCGAAGAGGACCAAGATCAGTCATAAGAAACTGATCACGAAGACGAGCCTTAACAAAGGCGATATACTCAGGATCATCACCAGTAATGATCATATCATCAACATAGAGAAGAAGAAGAGTGCGTCCACGAGGAGAAGTGTGAACAAACAGCGCTGGATCATGAGCACTAGGGGAGAAACCAGCAGCAGTCACTACAGAAGCAAAGCGCTCAAACCAGGCACGAGGGGCCTGTTTGAGGCCATAAAGAGACCGTCGAAGACGACAAACCATCCCCTCGGGAACAGAATACCCAGGAGGAGGCTGCATATAAACCTCCTCACTCAACTCACCATTGAGAAAGGCGTTCTGAACATCAAGCTGAGACACAGACCAGTGACGAACAGAAGCAACAGCAAGAAGAGTATGCACAGTGGTCATATGAGCCACAAGATCAAAGGTCTCATCATAGTCACGACCATGCTCCTGCTAAAAACCACGAGCCACAAGACGCGCTTTATAGCGCTCAAGAGATCCATCAGAGCGGGTCTTAATCTTATAGACCCACTTAAACGTGATAGGACGAACACCGGGAGGGGGAGAAACAAGATCCCAGGTGCCAGTGCGCTCAAGCGCAGCAATCTCCTCAGCCATGGCCAGCTGCCATTCAGGATGATGCTCAGCATCCCGATAAGAAGTCGGCTCGGAGGCAACAGAAAGACCATACTGACTAGGAGAGTAACGATCGGGGGCACGACGCTGACGAACAGGACAAGTAGACGGAAGCTCGTCAGAGGAAGACGAACCAGGAGACAACGATGAAGAAGAAGGAATAGCAGAGGAAGACTCCGGAGAACAAGGAGAACTAGGAGAACTAGACGGAACAGAGGAGGACGGTATAGAAGAAGAGACATCAGGGGTAGGAGATCCTGAAGAAGACACAATAGGAGTAGAAGGAGTAGACAGAGGGGGTGTGTCAGGAAAGAGAAGAAACGAGATATCTTCCACCGGGTAGGTACCAGCGGTGGGACGAGGATAGAAAGGACGCATCTCATCAAAAGTAACATCACGAGAGATACGCATCCGACGACCAGGGGGGGTTCCAACAGTGATAGCCCTTATGCTCATCATTGTATCCAAGGAAAACACACTCAACAGACTGAGCGGTCAGTTTGGTGCGTTCGCGAGGAGCAAGGAGAACATAGCAAACACAACCAAACAAGCGAAGCATGGAATAGTCTGGAGACTGTCCAGATAGGCGCTCAAGAGGGATGCCACCCTGCAGAGCGGCAAAATGCTAAATATTGATGAGGTAAGCCGACGTAGTGACAACCTGAGCCCAGAAATGCGGCGGAAGAGAAGAAGCAATCATCATGGCACGAGTGGTCTCAAGAAGATGGCGATGCTTACGCTCAGCAACACCATTCTGAGCATGTGCGCCAGGACAGGAGAACTGAGCAAGGGTGCCTCGCCAAGAAGAACACCTCGCAACATCTGGGAGATATACTCACCAGCAGAATCAGCACGAAACACACGAATGGGGGTAGAATATTGAGTACGGACCATAGCCGCAAAACGCTGATATATGGAGAGCACCTCACTACAAGAGCGCATAAAATACAACCAAGTGTACCGAGAGAAATCATCGATGAATAAAATATAGTAGCGATGGCCCCCTTTCGAAGCGAAAGGAGCCGGACCCCAAACATCTGAATGAACTAAATCAAAAGGTCGCTGAGATACTGACGCGCTAGTAGGATAGGGAAGTTGAATCTGTTTACCCAACCTACAGCCCTGACAATGTAAAGACCCATCTCCTGAGACAGACCCCAGAAGACCACGATGAACTAATGACAAAAGGCGAGAGTCACAAAGGTGACCAAGATGATGATGCCACTGCTGAAAGGAGATGGTAGCAGAGGCGACGACCGGAGAAGAACTGGAAGATGAAGTGGCAGCGGAAGGAACACGAAGCCAGTCTAACTCCCAAAGTCCTGAAGAGTCACGGCTGCGAGGGCCAGCTCCAACCAAGGCCTGCGTGCGACGGTCCTGGACAACACAAGAATCAACATCAAGAATGACGCGACAACCAAAGTCAGTAATCTGGCTAGCAGAGAACAGATTCATCTTAAGAAGAGGGACATGAGAAATATCAGGAACAAAAAAGGAAGAAGTAGAGAGGGTGCCCCGACTAGAAACAGGGAGAGAGGTACCATCAGCTGTGAAAACACGGACATGAGAAGGGAGAGAACAAAGAGCGGACAGAAAAGAAGACTCAGAGGTCATATGAAAAGAAGCTCCAGAATCCAGATACCATGGGGACGTACATGACTGTGTAGAAGGTGGTGGTCGCATAGGGCCTTAAGAATCAGTAACAAAACCAGCAGTGTCTGTCGAAGAAGAGCCTATAGCAGCAAGCAGACCGCGAAGACTCCTGATAATGTCCTGATCGGAGAGAGCAACTGCTGAAGATCCAGTAGGAGCCGACTGCCCACGAGCCTGGTGCTGCTGACGTAAGCTGGGATCCCGTGTATAACAGGTGGCCCAAGTGTGGCCACCCTTGTTACCTTATTCTGAAGAGCAATGTGAAGAGAACCACGTCGACCGATCACGAGCCTTTGCCGACTCGCCTCAAACCGCTGGTGCCGACTCGACCACTGGAGGAGTGGTTAGTATCGGCGGCGACACAGAGGACCTCGGCTGAGTCGAGGGAACCGACGGCATAGGAGGACCACGGGTAGCGAGCACAGATGGAATCGCAAGAAGACCAGCACCACGAAGACGGGTCTCCTCAGCCCGAAGCTCAGACAACACCTCAGAGAGCGGAACACGACCACTAGCGTTCAACTGAGCACGCCGGGGCTCAAACTCCTGGTAGAGCCGAGACAGAAACTCATAGATGCGTTGAAACTCCAAATCCGAACGCACAATCTGGCAACACGAGCATGTGCCACAAACAACAGTACGAAGAGAATCAAGCTGACGCCAGATAGCAGCACTCTGAGTATAGAACTCATCAATAGTAGAATCACCCTGCTGGAGAGCATGCTCCTGGCGAACCACAGACAGGTAAAGAGCATCCCCAGACGGCTGATAGCGCTGACTAAGATGAGCCTACTGAGCAGCAACAGTAGGGAGACTCATGAACTCAGCAACATACTGTGGCAGAACACTAGAGGTGAGAACAGCAGCAGCACGAGCATCCTCATCAACCCACTAAGTGTAAGCAGTCAGAGCGTGTCAATAGGCCTCAAGATCAGAAGAGTACTGCTTGAACTTCAGGTCATAAGCAGCAACAACACTATCATCAGCACTCTGAGCAGCATCCTTGGCCTCCTGAGAAGCATCAACACCGAGAACAATCGGCGTCGGCGGAAGAGGAGCCACAGGAGCAGGGGGCACGGCGGACAGGAGACCTCGCCAGAGAGCACACCCCAAAGACGGAGACCGCGCATGTGAACGCGTATAAAGGCAGCGAAATCAGGGTAATTCGCGCCATCGAAAATCACCGGGCGGTGAGGAATCGCAACATAACCCGAGGAAGAAGACATTTTTTAACAGATCAGAACTAGACTGACCGGTGCGACGCAAGCTGACGTCAGCAGACAAAATCGGACGAGATTTTCGATGCAGCCAGACGGGTGTAGGTGCAAAGCACAAAGGACAAGCTGAGGGCGAACGGTGGCGGGGCCCAAGCGGCGGAGAGATATACCAAGGAGGGTATGCAGGAGGTAGGTGTAGATGATTTTTCAGATTTGTATGTATATGTGTAGATGTTGCAGAGGCTAAAGGACGGGATGGCAGAGCGCGTGGCAGAGCGCAGAGGCGGGTGAGGTGTAGATGATGGCGGGGCCCAAGCGGCGGTGGGAGTATATGCAGGAGGTGAAGGGAATATGCCCGAGAGGCAATAATAAAGTGGTTATTATCGTATTCCTATTTATGATAAATGTTTATTTTACATGCTATAATTGTATTAATACGGAAACATTAATACATGTGTGTTTAATAAACAAAAGAAAGTTCCTAGTTATGCCTCTCTTATAAACTAGCTCGTTGATTAACAAGATGATCATAGGTTTCCTGATCATGGATATTGGATGTTGTTAATAACGAGGTCACAACATTAGTGTAATGGTGTGATGAACATTCATCCGAAGTATAGCATTACGATCAAAGTCATTGAGTTTATATTGCTATAACATCTTACAAAGTGATCCTAATCCTTAGACCATGAGATCATGTCAATCACTAACACCGGAAGAGTTTCTTGATAACATCAAACGTCACGCCGTAACAGGGTGATTATAAAGATGGATTCAGAACTACTAAAGTGTTATGTTGAGGCCCATGGATCGAGAGTGGAATTTGTTCATCCCGATGACGGATAGATATACTCTGGGTCCTCTCGGTGATATCACATTGGTTAGCTTGCAAGCAAGTGATTTGATCACTAGAATGTTATATCACGGGAACGAGAAAAGAGTGCATGTCAGTAACGAGATCAAACTAGGTATGGAGATACCGATGATCGAATCTTGGACATGTAATATATCATGAAACAAAAGGATTAAGATACTAGCGTAAAGGTTCCACGATCACAAGAAAGTCATCGTTGAATGTGTGGGAGTCAGTATGGGTCTCCAGATCCCGCTTCTGATTATTGATCTGAGAGGGGTCTCGATCATGTCCACATTATTCGTGAACCGTAGGGTGACACACTTAAGAGACACCGACATCCAATTGGAGCAAAAGTTTCATGCCGAAAAGAAAAGGAAAGCGCAGGAATTTATTTCACTAGACAATCAAACTGCTTTGTTGAAATTGCAAACTGTCTGCATGTGAAATGGAATACTAGGGGTTTTATGTGAATGTTTGTTAATTAAAGTAATTAACAAAATTCTGAATAAATAAAAGAGTTTTATTTAATGAGAGCTTGCATTAAATTTGGTGGAAATTTAATGCATGTGAGTGGATTTTTGAGTGGAGGCTTTTTAATGGGAGTGGAGGCTTTTCATTTTGAGTGGGATCTCCACCCACATGAATGTGGAAGAGGTGGGGGCAGCCCCATGGCTGGGCGCCATGCCCCTTGGGTGCCCCCTCTCTATAAAGGCCCCTTCTCCTCCTCTCACAACACACCTCCTCGTGAAGGATCTCTCTCCCCCTCTAGAATTTATTCCCCATGGTCTCGGACTAGCGAGATACATGTTCCCGGTGGCTATTCGGCAAGAAAGAGTTGTGCTTCCGCTACATCGCTGGAGCGAGGAGGCGGAGGTTGCTCGGTGCCTCGAACGTGTGTGCGAGCACGGATGCACTGCTGTTTTGCGGCGCTAGGACCTCCTCTCGATCTTGAGATCGGCAAGAGATCGTCTACATCAACCACGAGTTTGGACTCGTTATGCTTTGTCGGTCTTCAAGGGTATGTTCTCTATGGATATACATCCGCCCGTTGTTTGTATCTAGTAGATAGATCTTGGTACATAGTTGTTCCCATCGTAGGAAAATTTTTGTTTTCTATGCTGCGAACCCTACAGTGGTATCAGAGTCGGATCTATGCGTAGATACTTTGCACGGGTAGTACACATATGAGTATGTGGGCGATGATGATCATTTTATTGCTTCTTAGTTGTACTTTGGATATTGGTGGCATAGTGGGATGAAGCGGCCCGGACAAACTTTACATGTCCTCGCACATGAGACATGTTCCACGCTTGACATGCAACTAGTTTTGCATAAGTGGCTAGCGGGTGTCTGTCTCTCCTACTATAGTCAATATCTAATTTGCAACGAGTTGTCAACAATTTGGTTATCCTCGTTGTGGTTCATGTTCGTAGGTAAGAACGGTTCTATCTCGAAAGCCCTAAGCCACGTAAAACTTGCAATGGATAAATTAGAGGCGTCTAGTTTAGATTGTTGCTGGGCTAGTGTTATGATATGGTAGTATTGTAAGTAGAAGTATGAGATGATACTCTTACAACACACATAGCGTGTAAACTCCATAGACCTTGGATTTACACATATAGGTATGATAGTGATCATACCACGATGCACATGATAGAGATCATCTGCAGGAACCATAACATTTCACTAATAAACATGTGATGTTTGATAGCATCTTATATTGCTTGTTTGGCGTTTTATTAGCAAAATAAGATGATCCCTCATTTAGATATCAAGATAAGAATGTGTTCTTCCTTAAGTATGCACCGACAATGTTTCAAGCTTCAAGACATCACGTGATGATCGGGTGTACTTGAATCCACGACCATATTTCGGTGTAAGACAGATTACACGCGAATACTAAGGTTCTTACTTGGCGAGCCTAGCATGTCTGAGACATGGCCTCGAACACGGACCGAAAGGTTAAGCATGAGTCATATAGTAGATATGATGCCCATCGCTTTGAAGCTACACCGACTCACGTGATGATCGGACTTGGTGTAGTGGATTTGGTTCATGTAATCACCAAAAGACACGAGGGATGTCGCTTTTGAGTGGGAGTTCATTTCTAATTTGGATTAGTAGAACTCAATTTATCATAAATTAAATCAAAGTGAATTTGCATAATTTGTTGTAGTCATTGGCATTCGCTCACCACCTTATGCATAGTTGTAATTGAGATAATAGAACTATAGAATTCGGATATATACTTTACGAACTAGTATCGTATTGTCGAGTGTCAATCTAAAGTTTAAAGTCCTATTGCAAACTTTCAGCAAAATTCTATTTACTCCGTGAAATTTAATAATTGGTATTAAATCGAGAGTAACAATTCCAGTGTTAGTATCTTAAGTATCATGTTTGCCTCCATGATTCTTGATTTAAACATCAAGTTTATCTAGGAGCTGAAAGAATTGTTTCAGAAACCATCATGTGTGGCAGATATAACGATATCTGAAACAATGTTTTGGTTGCAATATGATAGAGTATAATATATGTTCTCATATTGGATGAGAATTTACGAAGGTTAGGAGATGCTAGACATCCTAATCATCCAAAAGGGTTTTGGAATGTAATGTTATACTCACGATTCTCCTTTATAAGCTAAATTGGCTTGATCATGAAAGTCGTCATGATAAGGATGAATAGAAGATGTATGTAAAGTGTTTACTACACTAAAAGATTACTAAAGAATGGATTTTGAAAGAATACCGATCATTTGATGATGGTGATCTACTTCAAAGTGCAAGTCCAAAGGTATTATTATTTGAATATACACGCTTTGGACTATGTGTCATGTATATGGCGCCACTTTTGATGTTGATAAATTCTTTTAAAAGGAAAAGGAAATGCTGAAAGAGAATCTATAAAATATATTTGGCAGAAAAGAAAAGATTGGAAATATCCAATTTAGGTATATAGATGATATACATGTTATGGTTGTATTCTTTGCTTGTTAAACAATGTGGTTCTTGGGTATTGGATACCGAATTGGTTGGTATGAAATTTCATACGGAATGACGCAATTCATGAACCACAATGGCCTAAGTAACTAGCAAGAGAATATGTGATGATGTTCATCGAAAACAAACAAACCGTTGTTTGTATTTCTCGTTGACATCAAAGCTTGACTTCAAGATTTGTTTTAATAATTGTTATTTTAATCAGGTATTATAAGAACAAAGGTTGTTCAAATAATTACCGTATTCCATATAAGATGGATGATTTACAAATCTAGTTGAAGAAATCACATCCATAAAACCTAATGCTAAAATGTTGCAAGACAAATGATTGAAAGATCACTTATGAAGTGACATCGCTTTAAATTATATTGGAAAGAAAACATGAAGAATCTCCATATTCATGGATTTTTGGAGTCTTTGATTTGATCAAGTGACGCTTGAGACTTTCCACGTGATAATTAAAACTTCGTTCAAAGGCCAAAGAAGAACGACTAAAATATTGGAATTTATACATATCGATGTATGTATTCCATTATGTGTAGTAATGGCGATGGGTTTCAACTTCATATGCTTTCTCCGAAATTTGAGTGAATGTTCACTTAATGAGAAAGAAGTATGAAATATTTGAAAAATGTTTCAAAGACTTTCAAGATGAAGTGAAAAATCATTGTAACAAGAAAATAAATGGTTTATGATTTTATCATAAGGGATTTATTTGAGTTACAAGTGTAACAAGAAAAATAAATGAATTATGATTTTATCATAAAGGATTTATTTGAGTTGCAAGTTTAGCAAAACACCTAGATTTACATCTCCAAACACCATAGGAGCATGGAGTGTTTGAGATTTGTAATGAAACCTTGTGAGACATGGTTGGGTCAAAGGTGTTATTTATAAAACTGCCATTATGTTTTAAAAGATTAAAGCTTTAGAGACTTCCGCTTTTACACTGAAAAGAGCTCCATCTTGATCCGTTGAAATGACACCATCGAAGTTATGGTTTGGGGTAAAACCCAAGTTGTCATTTCTTAAATTTTGGTATGCTAAACATAAGTAAGATGTCTACAACCGAAATCGGATAAGCATGTCTTTGTAGGTTATTTCAATAACAATTGGTTATTCCTCCATAACACCAAGGACAAAAGGGTTTGTCGCTTGAAACGTGAAGTTTCTTGAAGAAGGAATTTTTCATAAATGTTAAGTGGGAGGACAATAGAACTTTGATAAGGTTAACGAACCTTAGCTATATGTGATGAGTTGCGCAGCACCGGAAAATGTTCCGGAGGTTGCCATAATGCTCATAGCTTATGTGCCTCAAAGGTTGTGGTCACAGAGATCTAAGTTCTTATTGAACCAAGTCGTTTGGATAAACAATCAAATACTAAGATTTGAGAGTAAATCATCATTGTTTGACAATGATTAACCGACTATATGCAAAGAAGCGATGATGGGCCTGGCTCGCCAAATGGCTTGAAGCCATAAAATCCGTGATAGTTCCATACATGAGAAATCAAGTTTTGAACTTGGAAGACCCTCAGAAAGGTGTAAAACCTATCGGTCGATTTGGATCTATAAAGAAATGCATATGGATGTTTCACATCTATGAAATAGTCGACATGTCGTAAAGTATTTTATGACAATGTTCAAGGAGTTGACTATGACAAGATTTGATCTTTCATAGCGATATTTAGTCTGAACGGATTAAAGTAGCAACCACTACATATAATTTGGTATATGGTAGATGAATAAACAAAACAAAGTTCTTCTAATAGAATGGTTACCTAGGACGGTACATGACACGGTCCAAAGGGTTTTGTTAAATTCAAAGGATGCTAAAAGGCATGCAAACTTCAATGGTTGAAGTAAGCATCATGGAGTTGGAATATTCACCATGATGAAAAGGAGTTTTCATCGAGACGATGAAGATGCTTGCATTTTCAAGAAATTAAGTGGAGCTGAGACATATTTCTAATACATTATGTGAAGGACATCTTGTTGATTAGAAATGATGTATCTTTTATTGACAAAGGTTAAGAATTTCATTTCGATGAAAGACTTAGGCAAAACCCGAATATTTAGCGTGAATGTCTATAGTGGATGATCAGAACGCCAATATGGTTGTGCCAAACGTACATATATGAGATATTGAAGAAGTTCAATATAGAATCAACAAGAAACGGTTCTTGTCGCATGGAAAGGAATTGAATCAAGATTCAAGTGTATCGACACTTGATAAGTGAAACAAGATTCAAGTGCTTTGACATTTGATGAGTAAAATCAATCACAAGAATGTCTTGATCAATCATACCATGATATGTACACATCCAGATATGTCCTATGCTCTAAGTGTTATGAGCATATACCAGAATAAATCATAAAATGATCATTGGACAATAGTGAGGATATTCTTATGATCTTTTGGAAGAACTAAGAATATATTTGTGTAGAGGTGACAAATAATTACAAATAGTTCATTGTAAAGCGTTACATTGATACTAGTTTTGTCACAAGATACAAATTAAGTTTATCTCAATTTAAACTATGGGTGGCACAATGTAATGGAAAGGAGATTCCATGATGGATTTGGAAGAGTTCAAAAGTTAAGACATTGTGACGAATACTACAACAAACGGCTAAGTATATGACTGCTATAGTAGCAGCAAAGGAGGGAATTTGTGTCAAGTAGTTTGTTATCAAACTAAGGTGTGGTTCGCAACGGGCTAACACTAAAGATATATTGTATGACAATAGTTTCGATGTGTTTTAACCCCAAGGAACTAAAGGTCTCACCAGAAGACCAAATTTATACAATGCCATCTCATTGGTGAATGAGTGATGCGTGGAGACGCAAAGACATGCAAATACACACGGACCTGAGCGTCAGATCCGTAGATTATGTTAACCACTTGCAATTGTGTATATGGAACACCGGAAAGCCATAGGTGTTCAATACACAAAGTTTTCAAACTAGATTATTGTCTCTAGTGCAAGTGGGAGACTGAAGGGAATATGCCCGAGAGGCAATAATAAAGTGGTTATTATCGTATTCCTATTTATGATAAATGTTTATTTTACATGCTATAATTGCATTAATACGGAAACATTAATACATGTGTGTTTAATAAACAAAAGAAAGTTCCTAGTTATGCCTCTCTTATAAACTAGCTCGTTGATTAACAAGATGATCATAGGTTTCCTGATCATGGACATTGGATGTTTTTAATAATGAGGTCACAACATTAGTGTAATGGTGTGATGAACATTCATCCGAGGTATATCATTACGATCAAAGTCATTGAGTTTATATTGCTATAACATCTTACAAAGTGATCCTAATCCTTAGACCATGAGATCATGTCAATCACTAACACCGGAAGAGTTTCTTGATAACATCAAACGTCACACCGTAACAGGGTGATTATAAAGATGGATTCGGAACTACTAAAGTGTTATGTTGAGGCCCATGGATCGAGAGTGGAATTTGTTCATCCCGATGACGGATAGATATACTCTGGGCCCTCTCGGTGATATCACATTGGTTAGCTTGCAAGCAAGTGATTTGATCACTAGAATGTTATATCACGGGAACGAGAAAAGAGTGCATGTCAGTAACGAGATCAAACTAGGTATGGAGATACCGATGATCGAATCTTGGACATGTAATATATCATGAAACAAAGGGATTAAGATACTAGCGTAAAGGTTCCGACGATCACAAGAAAGTCATCGTTGAATGTGTGGGAGTCAAGATGGGTCTCGGATCCCGCTTCTGATTATTGATCTGAGAGGGGTCTCGATCATGTCCACATTATTCGTGAACCGTAGGGTGACACACTTAAGAGACACCGACATCCAATTGGAGCAAAAGTTTCATGCCGAAAAGAAAAGGAAAGCGCAGGAATTTATTTCACTAGACACAAAGCTGTTTGGTTGAAATTCTTGAACTGGTTCTGCATGTGAAATGGAATACTAGCAAGGGGTTTTATGTTAATGTTTGTTAATTAAAGTAATTAACAAAATTCTGAATAAATAAATAAAATAGTTTTATTTAAATGAGAGCTTGCATTAAATTTGGTGGAAATTTAATGCATGTGAGTGGATTTTGAGTGGAGGCTTTTAATGGGAGTGGAGGCTTTTCATTTTGAGTGGGAGCTCCACCCACATGAATGTGGAAGAGGTGGGCAGCCCCATGGCTGGGCGCCATGCCCCTTGGGTGCCCCCTCTCCCTATAAAGGCCCCCTCTCCTCCTCTCACAACACACCTCCTCGTGAAGGATCTCTCTCCCCCTCTAGAATTTATTCTCCATGGTCTCGGACTAGCGAGATACATGTTCCCGGTGGCTATTCGGCAAGAAAGAGTTGTGCTTCCGCTACATCGCTGGAGCGAGGAGGCGGAGGTTGCTCGGTGCCTCGAACGTGTGTGCGAGCACGGATGCGCTGCTGTTTTGCGGCGCTAGGACCTCCTCTCGATCTTGAGATCGGCAAGAGATCGTCTACATCAACCACGAGTTTGGACTCATTATGCTTTGTCGGTCTTCAAGGGTATGTTCTCTACGGATATACATCCGCCCGTTGTTTGTATCTAGTAGATAGATCTTGGTACATAGTTGTTCCCATCGTAGGAAATTTTTTGTTTTCTATGCTGCGAACCCTACAGGAGGGTATGCAGGAGGTGAGGTGTAGATGATTTTTCAGATTTGTATGTATGTGTGTATATGCGGAGGCTAGAGGACAGACGGGACATGCCGCGTGGCAGAGCGCAGAGGCGGGTGAGTGGTGGCGGGGCCGGATCGCCGGTGGCGGGGTCCGAGCGGTAGTGGAAGGAATAGTAGGAGGTGTAGATCGGATCTGATCGGGCGTGAGGTTTGGCAGATCTGATCTGAAAAGAAAGGAACACGCACGGTCAAAGACTTCACGCAAGCGGCCAGAACGGGAACCGGCGGTGGCCGGGGCGAGCTGACGGCGACGATGATCACAAGGAAAGGACCGGTGGGCACGGAAACCCTAAAACCGGCTCTGATACCATGTTAGAAATAGACAAGTTGTATTCCTCTGGAGCCAAATGCCACAATATATATTACAGGTACATGGCAAATATGCAGAAAGCCCCCTATGGGGGAAATACAATATACAGATATTTACATCTAACACTTAGCACGATGACTTTCCGTCTGTCTACTACAATAAGCTCTATTATGATAAGCTTTGCCCGGCTTCGGTGATGGAGCGGCCAGGACAATGATGCGTGCACCTAGTATTGACGTGGGACACTCCGTTGGAACCCCAAGAGCAAGGTGTGATGAGCACAGCAGCAAGTTTCCCTCGGTAGAAACCGAGGTTATCAAACCTGAAGGAGGAAGGAAACGTCTCAAAGATGTTGCAAGCAACGTGAATACCTGCACAACACAAACTTAAGACTTTGTCCCAATAAATCAGTGAGGTTGTCAAGCTCACCGATTTGCTGTAACAAAGGATTAAATGTATGGTGTGAAAGGTAATGGTTTGCAACAAGTAAACAAGTAGCAGTGGAAGATGTATCAATGGTAAAGATTGGACCAGGGTCCATAGTTCACTAAAGGTGCTCTCCTTAGATAAACAACATGGCATGAAGGATAAACAAATTATAGCGGAGCAATTGACAGGAACTGAGCAAGGCATAACAATGCAATTACTACTTAGAAAGATCCTATGAGATTCGATTGAGCAATACAACAAGATACATAGACCGCCATCTAACTACATCTATGACTAGAAGTCCACCTTCAGGTTATCATCCGAACGCCCTCCAGTATTAAGTTACAAGCAACAGACAACAGCTTTAAGCAAAGTGTGTAAGGTAAACAGTCCACATGTTCCATGAACAAGAGACCGTTATTTTCTCCCTAATAGCAACAACACATCTACAACCGAAGAGATTATTGTCAATTCCCTTGGAAACTAGAGACATGAACTCACTATCGAGCATAAATACCTCCTCTTGGAGTCATTAGCAACTACTTGGCTAAGATAGCTACTAACAACGGAGAGCATGCAAGATCACAAACAACACAGACATGATAGAATCATAAAGACAAAACCATTAATCAAACCAACATAATAATCTCAATATCCATCGGATCCCCACAAACACAACATGCATGATTACAAATAGATTAGATCTTGATTATGAACGGAGCTTACAAGATCTATACATGAAAGCACAAAGGAGGAGATACAACCATCTAGCTACTACATGGACCCATAGTCCAAGGTGGAACTACTCACGCATCATACCGGAGAGAAGGCCTCTGGGATGATCTCCCCTCCGGCAGGGTGCCGGGAAGAACTTCAGATCCCCCTGATCTAGGGACGATGGTGACGGCGGCTACAGACGGTTTCGTGGAGATTTGATCGGGTCCTTAGGGTTTCTGCATCAGGGGCTTCTTATAGGCGAAGAGGGAGGCCGAGGAGGCGGCCAGGAGGGCCAAACCCTACCCAGGCGCGGGGCAGGGCCCACCCGTGCCTAGGAGGGTTTGGTTGCCCTGGCCCGCTTCCTCGTCTCCCCTTTAGACTTCTTGTTCCCCACAGAAAGTAATTGACTTTAACGTTTGTCCCGTCCAATTCCGAGAATATTTCTTTACTAACTTTTCTGAAACCAAAAACAGCAGGAAACATACATTTAACATCGTTCCAACTTGTTAGTAGGTTAGTACCAGAAAACATGTAAAAAGCACCTGAAAGTGTAGACAAGCAAAATAAAGTAGATACTAAACAAGCATGAACCATAAAAAATTATAGATATGTTTCCGACGTATCAGACAGCGGCACGCCTTCGGCACGTGCTAGTGTTTGTATTCTTCGCAAGGTGGTCCAATGACCTATTTGTAATTTTTATTACTTTGAGTGTCTTTGTACTGCTGTTGATGATTTTCATTAGATTTGTAGAATTTCGCAGAAAAAAACTCTACAAGTTATTTTAACGAATAATACATATTTTTTAGAGGAATCCTATCGTGGGCTTCATCTAGTTCTATGGGCTTCCATCTCAATCACAGATGCAGTCCGGGTTTCCCTGTGTCTCTTTTAGGCTTAGGACACCTGCACTACCCTCTGCATCATACCTGCTGTTTTAGTTCACCACATCCAACATGAGTTGCGAGGAAACCCTAATGATGGCCACCCTCCACCGCCGGCCGCTGGAGGATGACGACCTCCTCTCCGAAATCCTCCTACGCCTTCCCCCGCTGCCGTCGTCCCTCCCGCGCGCCTCTGCCGTCTCAAGGCGCTGGCGCAACCTAGCCTCCGACCCCCGCTTCTCCCGCCGCTTCCAATCACACCACCGCCGGAACCCTCCCCTCCTCGGCTGCTTCGTCTATGATTTTTGCCGCATCCGCTTCGAACCTGCCCTGGAGGCCCCCAATAGCGTCCCGCAATGCCGCTTCTCCTTCCCCACCAACCACGGCGACAGATTCGTGCCGATCGGATCCCGCCATGGCCTCGTGCTCTGCTTCGATTCACAAAATAATAAGCTCCTGGTCTGGGACCCCGTCACCGGAGATCAGAGCCTCCTACACATTCCTCCAGGGTTTGGAGAAACGATCAGCGCAGCCGTGCTTCGTACTGCCGGAGATATCCGCTACTTCGAGGTTGTCCTGGTAGGCACCAACAACGAACAGGTGCTCACCTCTGTTTACTCGTCCAAGACCGGCTCATGGGGCAATCTCACCACAGCACCCCTTCGGCCCGGGGCTTCTAGCGGCATGCCCGGGACCTGGGTTGATACTTCAGATCCGCCCCCTGTGATGGTTGGGGATTCCCTTTACTGGTTCCTTGTTGGGAATTCCCATGGAATCCTTGAATTCAACTTGGGTACTTGGAGCCCACGTTTGTTACCTCTAGCAGACGAAGAGATTACCAGCCGCGTGGAACTTCGAGACATGTTGCTTATGATGGCAGAGGGCGGTGGCCTCGGTCTCCTGTTGCTGTCGGTATTCACCGTCCAGCTATGGAAGAGAGAGACGAATTGTGACGGTGTTACTTCATGGGTTCTGGGAAGAAGTATTGCACTGGACAAGCTACTTTCCCTTGATTCAAAGTTGGAGAGCCCATACATCCTCGGGTTCGATGAGGACAGTAATTCTGTCTTCCTGTGGACATCTATTGGCACCTTCACTGTCCAGCTTGAATCGTTGCAGTTCAAGAAACTTTGCGAATCCAAAAGCTGGTATAAATATTTTCCACTCAATGGTGTCTATACTGCAGGTATAACAAAGCTAAGTTATTTGATATTCTTTTATTATTCTTGAGTTGTGTGTTTCGAGTCAGATGTAGCAAACACTTTATGTTTTTATTCTATGGACGTCCGTAAAGCGATAAAACAATATTAAATATTAGCATAAATATTAGCGATTTGGCGAGGTGGATTGACAAATTCTATGTATAACAATCAAACGAGTTTTCTATTGCTGCCGACCTATTGACATACTTACTAGTTTTATAACTGTAGTATTAGTGCATAGCTGCAGTGCAGTTGTTTTCTCAAGATGGGATACATAATGTTTTGCAGTCGAAGACAATTACATGAAAAAAGCTTGAACAGTAGCATTTATTAGTATGGCTTAAGAGTAATTTCAGAATCTTCTCTCTTCCTATCTGCTAATAGTCTGAGTATGTGTTGTTTAAAGTGCAATGATTGTATATACTGTTATTGGTATATTCTTTAATTTCGTATAAGATATGATTTTATTTATCGATTCAAAGTGTTGCACCAAGACCGTATTTTTTTCTGAAATTATGGTTGTGTTTTATCTAAACATCTCAGTAACGCTCCTTCGTATCTATTTGACTGTTCATTGGAATCTCACTGGTTCCTTGACTTATTCTTATAGACAAGGGCATTGGTGGTGGACATGATGGACCTGAACTTCTACAAAATGCATAATATGATAGCATGCTATGGCGTTGTATTGATTGAGCAGGTAACTATCTGTTAATGGTAGGAGAACGAAATGTTTTCCCTTTCCTTCAAGAGTACCCTTGTGTTTCTTTTACTGGTTACTACATTGCATTTCATATTTTTGTATCCATGGGTCAAGTTTGAGGATGATTTATCTGTTGTTACCTCCATGCAAATAATTGATAACTAATGACACCTGATAATTTGGCTTCAAACTTCCCCTATTAATATGGGCTTGCCATTTAACTTCATTGCTTATTTAGAGAAAACATTATACATCATTGTTCATTCATGATCGTTGTAATACCTAGTGCTCGCCTACAGTTATTATAGTATAGATTATGCTAGCATTAGGAGGGTTGGTTAAATATATTCTCAGCGTTTCTCTATTTTCAGTCTAATAACTTACATAACCTTGAGTACAGTTTGTCTGATCCAAATACATTTTGGCTGTTGTTACAGTTTGTGTGCGTTCTAAATTTCTTTTTTTTTGGTCACTGTAGATGTTTAATAATTTATACTGAAAACATGTTAAAAATGACTTGACTAGATTCATGTTAAACACTGCTTTCTTCACAAGTAGTTGACCGTTTTTTGTATTTTAGTGTGGAGAGTAAAAGATCCCGTAGTTGAGGCTTCTACTGCATGAATTTGATTCAGTTCGATATGCTAGTGACTATCTGGCTTGTACATTTGTAAAAAGTATGCCTATGTGCTAGAAAGCAGATATTTCCGCTTTGTTACTCCACGAGGCCCTCATATTCCACATGATAAGAAAGGAAATTTCTGAATATGTGATAATTTAGGGTTTTTCATTGAAGTTATTTGAACCACTTCTTTTAGCGCAACAAACTAATCGCCTTCTTGTTGCTGTTCTGTTTTTCTAGTGTTGGTTTTGTCCCCATAACGCTGGGATGATTCAACCTTTGAGATTTTGGCACGAGTTTCACAATTTGAAGTTAATATATACTTGTTTAATCATATATAAGTTGTGAGATTAGGCTTTTCCATGAATGATAGAACAAATCAGGCTGACTGGTGGCATTGGTTGCCCTACGGGTATCAAGAGTTCGGTTTCATTGGCTGAGATGCATAAATGGATTGTTAGCTGTCAGGTCCTTCTATTCTGTGTGCTATTCTGTGTGCTGTGCATGGGGCCTATGAAGATATGCTCCACTAGGAAATTGACCATTTATGAGATGTGATGTGAACTAGCAGGAATTAAAATGCTCCAAAATGTGATGTGAACTAGTAGGAATAAAAATGTTCTGGTCGACTGTAACTGGGAACAAAAATCTTCCGTGCTGTGCAACTTATGTATACTATCTGATTTATGTAGGCAATATTCGAACTGGAATGTGTATTATCTTGCGTCTGTTAATGCCGTTTTACTTGGCCGGCCACTAAATCTTGCCGTTCATTTGCTTTGCATATAGCACGTATGTCGTGTGTGCAAATTGTTTTTCCAGAATTGTTTGCTGATGTCCCAGAAGACTTGCATCGGTTGATGCCATTGCACTGTCACTGAATCTCGCTGTTCATTGTCTTTGCATGGCTTGTACTTCTGTGTGCACATACTTTCTGAGCATTGTTTGCTCATGGCTCACAAGATCTCTGCTTATGCCAATGAAAAATCTTCTTTTTGTGTGCGTGTTGAAGTTTTATTTTTGTGTGCATGGCCTGTAAGCAACCCATTATTCGGTTATGAAGTTGATGCTGTTTATTTTTGTGTCTGCGCGTGTCATTTCAGTGTTCTTTTCTTATGTCCCATTAAATCCTCTCGTGGTGTTACATTTTTTATGTGAACTTGCATCCAAAAAAAGATACCATCGCTGCTGGGACCCATTTTTATGGATTGAATTTGCATCCTTTTGGGAAAGGTCTCCCTTCTTTTTCTGAGATATAGTGCATGGATTTGAATTCTTTGACGAGTTAACCTCTCGGTAAAGGGAATATACAGAACGTTGTACGTGTGCTTGAGTGTGTTGGAGACATGGTGTGTTGCTCCTCTCATGTAGGCAATGGGATGCATATCCCCATCACGATGAAATTTCCCAAGATTACACGAGCCTGTCGGCCAAGCTATATACTCGTTGAATACATCAGTGTAGCGCGCGTGCGGCCCAGAACATCTAAAGGCATCACAGACCTTTTATTGCCTCAAACTTCCGTCGCCTAAACGGCGATAGTCCCTCTAAGAAGCTAGCTGCAGAGGGATGGCTCCGCATAGCTAGTTAGCAGGCCGAGGTCTCGTTCGTTAATATCTTCTTAATTTTATGAAAAGAAGGGAGTCTGGGATACATGGATTGAATTTTGATCTTGATTTTGCACGGCATGATGTAGAGGAGGATAGTCTGATGGTGCAGATGCTAATGAGGACAGTGAGAAGCTCACCATTGCGTTTGGTACCTGATCAGTACTGCTCCCGGGTTAACCTTGTCAAGAACCTCAGGATCTGTGGAGGTCGAGCGTGTTGGCCATCTCAAGACCATCGGGAGGAGGCAAAAAAACATGATGTGTTATCCTCTATTTAGATTATTTTTGAGAAAAATGGAGTGAACTTTGCTCTATATAATCCTCTATTTAGATTATTTTTTCTTTCAGTATTTTTTTAACCCTAATCCACTGCTTTATTAACGGGGTAGTGATTACAGTTTCATTATGGTCAAATTCAGTTATTACATCATGGTGAATAGGAGCTAAAACGCCTGAAGCTTCTCGCGCATATCGATGTGCTGCCTTATTTGCATCACGGCCTATACGGAGAAACTTGAAGTCCTGAAAAGTTGAACTCGACATCTTCATCTCTTGAAAGATAGGCTAAAATAAAATACCTTTTGCACAAGGTATTTCTAGTCTTATTCACTTCTTCTATAGGCTAAAATAAAAAGATATTTTACTAAAATTTTGCACAAAATATATGGAACATGTACATGGATTCATGATATTTTTTTAAGCTCTTCATCTAGTTATGTGGGCTTCCATCTCAATCACGGATGCAGACCGGGTTTCTGTTGTGTTGCTTTTAGACTTAGGTCACCTGCACTGCCCTGTCAATTCCTATTTGATGCTTCACACGAGTGTCCCAACGCATATCACTCCCCTTTTATCGGGAGGAAGAAAAAGAGCATCGTGGCCGACCTCGTCGGAGGCGGGGACGACATGGCTGGCCACTGTGTCTCCGGTGAGGCGAGACCTGGACTTCACCGAGACGGAGACGGCATGGCTGGCTGTAGCATCGCCAGCGGAGGTGAGGCCTTGAACTTAGGGCTTAGGATGTGGGTCTTAGGGGTTTCGGTGCTTAAGGGGGAAGCTTAGATGGAAGGGTCTGGTCCTCAATGGACACGGGGATGATGCGGCTAGCCAGGGCGTCATCGATGGTGGTGAGGCCAGAAACTTAGGGATTAGGGTGTTTAGGTTTCCGGCGGTGTGTCGAGCAAAATCAGTGCGGAGGAATAAGAAAAGGCCATTGTGCGTCAACTCGCTCCGCGACACGTGAAGCGTCAAATAGGACTACCTCACTACCCTCAGTAAGCTAATATTTTTAGTCCACCACATACAACATGAGTTGTGAGGATGGAATCCAAGAATCCTCAATAAGAAGATGCCAGGATATCAACAATCAAATAGACAACTTCTCTTGTAAGGATGGAATCCAATAATCTCAAAGTATTTGCAGTAGTCATTGACATGAAATTAGTTGTAAAAAATCATCATTGTTAGTCCCGTTTAAATCTCTCTTTTACTAGAATTCTAGCAACAACTTCTTCGGTGTCACACATATCATATATGAGCAAAGATCTATCCATCTGGCCAACTGGCTCCATATTTTGCTCCACGTTGGGCATAGTTTGCAAGATCGGTCATCTTTATACTTTAAGATCCACTCCATCTATAAACTTGACTCACTAATTATGCAAACAAGTAGTTGTTCAAACGCCTCGAATATTCCAACACAAACAACTTCTAATAATCTCCCTAAATATGCTTTTACATATGTGTTCTTCTTCCCAATATATGTTTGCATTTTAACCATTTTGTATTGTTTGACAATGTAAGGCCATAATTATTAAGCATACGATATGTCAATTATTGTTTAAAATAATTGTATGCCAACTTACAGTTATAGCAATCAAATAACAAAATATTAGTCTCTACATTTGGGTTTGTAGGGGCGGATATACAATTCAATAGGACAGAGGAAGAGGCCGTGATTCATTCGATCTCTTTAAAACTTGAACACACATAGGCTAAATTCATGGATTAATCATGTAACTAATGGTTACAACATGGGTAGGACCTTTCTTCATGGGTCATTCATTAACTATTGTAGCCATCTATTGGCGAATCAACCTCGGTAGCCTCGTAGACATACAAATCCAAACAGATAGAATAACTAACAAAAGCTCTAGAATGCACCTTGCTAGATGATGCTAACATATGTGAAAATATGAGTTGCTAGTTTTATGTACATGCCACAAACAAGGAATTAAATATTTCGACACAATGAATATCACCATATTCTACGAGTCCACCCATGCATATTTCAAAATTTCTTGGGTGTGTGCCAAAATAACTAGTTAAATGAAGGAACGGTTTCCTAAATACTACTCAGAAATGTGCGACATGGTCAGCGGGCTAATAGAGGGGTTATACTAAAAATTAGAGTTTCTTAACACAAAATAAAACCATGAACTGCATGCATTAATGATGTATATTTAAACAAGCCATCTGACAAAAACAAAGAACAAGATAGGGTAAAACATGAACATGTCCTTGTAATTTTCTCTATTATTCAACATCTTGCATTGTACTTAACCAATGCTAATCGTCAAGACGAGCTCTGGTCAATATTTCCTTCATTAAGTTCACCTACCATACACGGAGTATACACAAATGAATCATATATGCTATTTGTGTGGTTAAGGGAGTAACTTTGTGGGCGTGAGTAGCCAAGAAACTGAAGCTTTGAGTTATTCAAATGATAGGCCACCACTCTGAAGACATCACCCAAATAGACAACTTCCTTGTAAGGATGGAATCCAAGAACCTCAAAATGTTTGTAGTGGTCCTTTGCGCAGCATTTAATTGTAAAAATATCATCACTATCAGAGTCCCACTCAAATCTTTCTTTCGGTAGAGATTTAGCATAAGTACCTTCCTCGGCGTCAAACACATCATGTATATTCCAAGGTGCATTCATCAGGCCATCGTATTTTATTAGGTGGTTGGCCAAGGGCGCAAGGTCATTTTGATACCTTAAGTTCCACTCCATCCGTCCACTTGACTCGTTAGAGTCCTGTTTAAATCTCGCTTTTACTAGAATTCTAGCAACAACTTCTTCGGTGTCACACATATCATATACCAACAAAGGTCTATCCATCTGGCCAACTGGCTCCATATTTTGCTCCATGTTGGGCATAGTTTGCAAGATCGGTCATATTTATACTTTAAGATCCACTCCAACTATAAACTTGACTCACTAATTATGCAAACAAGTAGTTGTTCAAACGCCTTGAATATTCCAACACAAACCACTTCTAATAATCTCCCTAAATA
This sequence comes from Avena longiglumis, assembly GCA_030063025.1. Lineage (NCBI taxonomy): Eukaryota > Viridiplantae > Streptophyta > Magnoliopsida > Poales > Poaceae > Avena > Avena longiglumis. Next base: position 19,380,281 of record CP125978.1, on the reverse strand, counting down.
TGCTTTTACATATGTGTTCTTCTTTCCAATATATGTTTGCATTTTAACCATTTTGTATTGTTTGACAATGTAAGGCCAGAATTATTAAGCATATGATATGTCAATTATTGTTTAAAATAATTGTATGTCAACTTACAGTTATAGCAATCAAATAACAAAATATTACTCTCCACATTCGGGTTTGTAGGGGCGTCTAGACAATTCAATAGGACAAAGGAAGAGGTCGTGATTCATTCGATCTCTGTAAAACTTGAACACACATAGGATGAATTCGTGGATTAATCATGTAATTAATGGTTACAACATGGGTAGGACTTTTCTTCATGGGTCATTCATTAACTGTTGTAGCCATCTATTGGCGAATCAACCTCGGTAGCCTCATAGCCATACAAACCCAAACGGATAGAATAAACTAACAAAAGCTTTAGAATGCACCTTGCTAGATGATGCTAACATATGTGAAAATATGAGTTGCTAGTTTATGTACATGCCACAAACAAGGAAATTAATATCTTCACACAATGAATGTCACCATATTCTATGAGTATACCCATGCATATTTCAAAATTTCTTGGGTATGTGCCAAAATAACTGGTTATATGAAGGAACGGTTTCCTAAATACTACTCAGAAATGTGTGAGATGGTCAATAGACTAATAGACAAGATATACTAAAAATTAGAGTTTTATTAACACAAAATAAAACCATGAACTGCATGCATTAATGATGTATATTTAAACAAGCCATATGACAAAAACAAAGAGCAAGATAGGGTAAAACATGAACATATCCTAGTAATTTTCTCTATTATTCAACATCTTGCATTGTACTTAACCAATGCTAATCTTCAAGACGAGCTCTGGTCAATATTTCCTTCATTAAGTTCACCTACCATACACGGAGTATACACAAATGAATCATATATGCTGTTTGTGTGATTAAGGGCGTAACTTTGTGGGCGTGAGTAGCCAAGAAATTGAAGCTTTGAGTTATTCAAATGATAGGCCACCACTCTGAAGACATCACCCAAATAGACAACTTCCTTGTAAGGATGGAACCCAAGAACCTCAAAATGTTTGTAGTGGTTCTTTGCACCACATTTGATTGTAAAAATATCATCACTATCAGAATCCCACTCAAATCCCTCTTTCGGTAGAGATTTAGCATAAGCACCTTCCTCGGTGTCAATCACATCATGTATCTTCCAAGGTGCATTCATCAGGCCATCATATTTTATTAGGTGGTTGGCCAAGGGCGCAAGGTCATTTTGGTACCTTAAGATCCACTCCATCCGTCCACTTGACTCGTTGAGGATCCAAACCAGTAGTCGGTCAGACGACTCGACTATTCCAAAGTAAACTGCATCTTGTGATCTCCCTAGATACGGTTTTACAACTCCTTTCACATTGTATGATGGCGTTTTGATCACTTGGTATGCACCGGTTGACAATGAAAGCCTGAAAAATTATACATACCACACAAGATCATTTATTGTTATTAAGTAACAATCCTATGTCCAATTACAATTATAGTAACAAGATAATAAAATGTATTCAGTATTATGATGCACTGGTAGAAAACGCCCCATGCGTCCCGGTTGGTAAGGGCCATTAGTCCCGGTTGCCCAACCGGGACGGGGGCATCGGGACTAAAGCTCCAACCATTAGTCCCGGTTGCCCCACCAACCGGGACAAATGGGGGCACACGTGGCGGCATCAGAGCGCGAGGGTGGAGCATTAGTCGGGTTCGTAACCGGACTAATAACCTGTCTTGCGCAGAGATTTGGCTCATTTCTGCCGGCGTAGAATTCATTTTGCACATTTTGTTGTCGCGGCAACATTTTCGCCACTTTTTGTGCCATGAAGAATTCATTTAGGTTGTTTTATTGTTTATTTAGTGTTTTGCACTTATCAATGAAGGAACCTTATATTACACAAGATCATCATGACAACATTACATTCAATACAGATCGAGTTCATGCACTACATACAAAAGTTGCTATTCGATGCTACCGCCAATTTCTTGAAAGTTGCTATTTTTACAATTCCTATTGTCTATACACACCGAGTAGTATTCCCCTTGTGTGTTTAGTACTTCGCATCCAAGAATCCCGCCAATTCCTCTGTATTGCTCAGATGCGATCCTTTGGTAAGACCGTCCGTGACGCTCGATCTGATTTAAAAAGGAGTCACCTATATGAATATGAAACTAAACACAATTTGATTGTAATTAAAAACTATAGAAATTGTTTACATACGTGGAGTTGCTCTAAATTCCTACCCTTCTCATCGCACGTCTGCGGATGAACTCGCATACATAGTATCCACATAGATTGTTACACGGTCCTGCGTCGGGGCACTTTACGACACAGAGTTCAATCAAAATAATAATCAAGCATGATAATAATCGTATCAAAACTAGAATCAAAGAGATGCGCGGATATAGCTAGTGGTGCTTACATCTAGTGGTTGAAATGTAAGCTCCTCTTTCCAAACACCCTAGCCTTCTTGGTGAACTGCTTCCAAGCGCTGCGGCGAGAAAACGAATAAAATAAGGTATTAAGTACTTGATATCATAAAATTCACGAACGTTGCCGATATAGTGTCGTAATGATTAGAATTACCGCTGGAGAAGTATCTGCATGTCCTTCCACGTCTCAAGGGGTTTATGTTTCGAGCCCATGACTAGTACATGCCCTTTGTCAAGTTGAATGATTAATAAAATATAGTGGTACCTGCGAATGCAGAACTAATCAATTGTATACTTAACATCGAGTAAGCGAAATAGAAAGTGTATACAAGACAATAACACTCACTGGAAGTTGTAAGGAAATAGTATTTCCCTTTTGGTTTCTTGAAACCTTAACGCGTGTACTATATTATCCTCCGTATCACGGGGCTTATTTTGAGATTAGCTTCATGAACCCAATATGGGTCAATGAAGCCAATGTCATAGATTTTTCCTCCGCTGCATTCGAGAATCTTCATTACGCATATTAAAGTATGATTATATACATGCAATAAACAAAATATTATAGATGGAGACTAAATTAATTACAGAATTAGTACTTACGCACAATAGGCACTCATGAGAGATTTGTCCAAGGCGTCTTGATTGAATAATTGAAATAGTTCATCAAATTCAATGGATATCATGTCATCGTTTTCTTTCCCATGATGCTTTTTTGTAACCTCAAGACTATCCAGTTAGCCCTGCCCTTGTGGCATGCATGTACCGCTTATGCAATCTTCGCATTTTGTTGGAAGATTTTTACCTCCTCAGTTTGACGAGAGGTTTTCCGTCTGGTATTGGTATGCTACTTCACTCCACGGGAAGAACTCTAACTAATCGGGCAATACTCATACCTTGAGCAAATGACTTCTCCGACAGTAACTACCTGGATCATACCGCTCTATTTGCCCATATTTCGACCCCACATTGGTTTGAGAAATCACCTTGAGAGGCGCAAGTCTGTTTTGCTTGTTCTCCGAGCTGGGCAACAGATTTCCGCTTGCATCAAGATCGCTCTTCGAGGCTTTTGTGCTGCATGTGACTTGAGAATAGAACGCTCATAGTCCGATGGCTTTGGCTCGGGTTGATGAAGATTCTTTAGCATTTTCAACACTTCGGCTTTTTCTTTGGTCTTTGGGAACTCTGGCTCTTCGCCTCAGCTTAGCTTAAAACGCTGTCGTTTCCGCATCAACGATCGCCGATCTCCTCTTGACAGATCATAAGCTCTCTTGGGAGGAACCGTTGGTACTTTTGGAAGAGGCTCTTGTTTACGTTTGGCGATCGACGACAAGATGGCGGTACGCTTACGCTTTTATCCCGAGGCGCGGCGATGGATCCCGCGGCGATGGCTGCACCGGAGATTGGTGAGGCGACGAGCGGGTGGCGGCGAAGACGGCTGCCATGGGCGGCGACCTCGGAGACGGGTGAGGCGAAGATGGCCTTGGCGTGTGATTTCAAGCACGATACAATCCTTCGGCCATAGAATGGTGACGTTTTTGCGTCACCCAGCGATACACATCCCTTCACCAGAGGGTAGTGAAGATCCAAAACCTCAAAGGTGGGCATGATTTCATCCACGCCGACAACAGCGTAGCCCTCTCCGGGCAGGCGTGTGGGAAGTTGGTGTGGGTCCAATTGGTAAGGCATAGCCGACCGCCACCTTCATTGATATGTTCACAACTTTGACATGTAGCTCGCATGTGTCATCTCGTGATATCATCCACTGGGTAGCCAACACGAGCCATCGTCGGTGCATCATCGGCATCGCCATTGTCATCACCGGGACCTCGGTGGAAGCCACATCGCTTTTCGATTATTCGATAGGCGGTAGCATCGAATGCAAAGTGTCTTGAGATGGGGCGGTAGTACTTTGCTCTTTAAGTGAGTTAATTTCATCTTGTTGTTGCTTTAATCGTTCTTCAATTAAACGCATTCGCTCTTCGACTTTCGCTTCAAACCGCCACTGTCCTTACTCCTCCGACGGCTTCTATCGGATATTTCTTCCTCTCTTGAAACCCAGTCCTCCATGATTGGGAGCCTATTGTGCCTCGTGTTCGTCCATCATGTTCCTTATTTCCAAGGCAGTGTGAGCTCATCATTCTCTCTATCGGAATGAAGTCCCCATCTTTAACAGCCTTCTTGCTTTCTCATCCTCTCGATTGGCAAGGGGTCTTCTTTATGTCGTATGTTATATATACACCTCCCTTCCGAGTCCAACGTGCCCCATGCCCGTAAAACCAATTCCTTGCACGTTCTACCCAATCATCTGTCTCTGGGGTGATCTTTTTATCACGCAGTTCCTGCTCAAGTTTCTCCCACTTAGGAATGCCACCAGAGCCACCTTGCCCCATAGTATGGTGATACTTCTTGTTAGCAGCATTTAGCTTATTCGTTTCGGACATTTTCTTAGCTTTTCGATTTCTTGTATTCCACAAACTCAGCCCAGAATGGTTTTATCTTCTCAAACTGAATATTCTTGAAATCGGGAGTCTTCTTTTTCACGACATAGTCAAGGTGCAATCTTTTCTTCCAGTTGGTGAAACACTGGGCCATCTTCTTCAAAGCCCAGTCCCTGACCTTAGCCTCCATGGCTCTCCCATGTTGTAAGGCATCCTCAACTGGGTCCTCCGCATTTGGATCCAGCTCTATCTTCGGTAGTTTGAAATTAACCATGAGCCTCTTCCACAGTAAATCTTTGGCGTGGTTAGGGACAAATAAACATGTTTCCTCTTCATCCGCATTAGCAGGCCTATTCCAATTTCTAATGGTGATCGGGATTAAGTCCCTAACGATTACTCTGCATTGTGCCACAAATTTGGTTGCGACAACTTCGAGCTGAGTCGGTCTGCCGTCTACAGACATCTTCGATCCTGAACCTCTCATGGTCTTCCAACTTTTGGTTGGGCCTCGTAGCTCTTTTCAGAGATTCCTCGATCCGGAGGGCTAAAAGAAGAAAGATCGCCGTTACTATTTCTATATAGATAGCAGATGATTAATTAATGAATTGATTTATATTACATGCACCTTGCCGAGCGGTCGTCTTCTCGATTACACAAGGCATCGCTTCTCCTCGGAAGGCAACACCTTCAACCTCAAACAAGTTGTCTACTCCGGTAAAGAGGATCACCCTCACCGGAGATGTTCGTAAACGTTGATACGCCTAAATTATCTTCCCCACGGATCACACCTTGGATCAACTCTTCCTTTTCTTCGTCTCGACGTGTGGGTCCATATTTTCGCATAGGTGGAAAACAAATAAGTCAAAGCGGCTAAAGGAGAAAGTTAAGGAGAAACCCTAATATATACATACACAAGAATAAAAATGAAGAGAAACCCTAAACCTAGCTACAAAAAGGAAACTGTGTAGTAGATAGGTAACTCTAGCTAAAATCAACTAAAATCAATATTGAGTTCCGAGGGTGTAAAACCTAGTTGGAGAAACCTCGGATGCATATGAGAGGAACATGAGTATAAGGCTAAAGGAAACTATCCAGATAGGTAACACTAGATACTAACAAAATACCATATTGGAATCGATCTCGATCTCGATATCGTATTCTACCGAGAAGAACCAAATCAGGAAGAAAGGGAAACAATCAACACATGGCATCGATGCAATGCTCAAGCAATGATGATGATACGACAAGTTAATGTGCATTGGAATGTAACCCTAAAGCATGCTCGACAAGTTAATCGGGGTTCCGAGGGGCGCAAACCCTAACTCAAGGAACTCCGAATCACCTGTTAGGGTTACTAGGGTGTTCTAATTAAACTTGTTATTTAAGTTGTTGAACAATGCATGATTATGGCATAGATAGATAGTTCTCATTTTTCTGAACATTTTGGTATATTATTTGTATTTTTCTGAATTACAGATTAAAAGTTATTGAATTTACAAGTTTTATTCAAATTCTGAAATTATTAAATCAAATGTTTAAACCTTTTGCACCATAGTATGACAAGGATAATGATATTACAAGTTAATTTGTATTAAAAAGTAACCGTAAGACATGCTCGGCAATTTAAACGGGGTTCCGAGGGGTGAAGACCCTAACTCGGCGAAACTCCGGAGTATATGAGAGGGGTTGATTTTGTTTTCTAATTAAACTTGTCTTGAAAGTTGTTGAACAATGCATGATTATAGGTTAAATAGTTAGATCTCATTTTCTGAACATTTTGATATATTATTTGTATTTTTCTTTGTTATAAATAATTAATTATTGAATTTACAATATTATATCAATTTATGGATTTAATTAAACCATTTCTGAATTTAAACAAAACAGAAAACAGAAATCATTTTTGCTTAGACACATGGCTCTCAAATTTCTGAACATTTTGATACATTATACATATTTTTATGATTAAATATGGATTAGTTATTGATTTTACAAAATTATATTAATTTCTGCTATTTTTAAACATTTCTGAAAAGGATTAAGCCATTACTGCATCACCCTGACGTCATCAACCCTATCCCTAACTTTCTACACCGGGGCTGCTACCCACAACCATCGACTAGGGGCCCTAGGCGATCTGGTCCACCTCGTGGCCACGTGGCGCCACGAGGGCCTTGAGGCGTCGGTGACGCAGCGGAGGCGGCTGGGCTGGTGGTCGCCGCAACACATCTGGAGGAGGGAGACAGAGGCATGATGGAAGGGCGAAGAGGCAGCCGCATCTTCGGTGGCGGCGGTGGCGGCGGCCGTTGGAGGTGGTGGCGATGGGCGTCGTTGGGCGGCAATGGCGGCTGGAAGCTTGACGGCGGCGCAGCGACCACGGGCGAGGCGGTGGCGGCGCAGCACTGGCGGCGGCGTCGGCGGCGTCGGTAAGCAAGAGAAGTGATGGGGAAGGGAAGAAGAAGAAGAGGCGCCCAGTTATAACCAAAGGACCTTTAGTCCCGGTTGGTGGCTCCAACCGGGACTAAAGGGTCATACGTCCCGGTTGGAGCCACCAACCGGGACCTATACTCCAATATTTTCAGCTTGGCGCGCAGGGGCTCTTTAGTCCCGGTTGGTGGCTCCAACCGGACATATTCCCCTTTTCAAAAAATTTCAGGTATTTTCTCTGTTCGCCTTTATTTTTATTTTGGGGTTTAAATTTGTATTGTTTTTAAATGATAATTAATTTGGAATTTAGAAAACTTTAAACATAAGAAGTGTTTGTATTTGAATAAATAATTCAAAAACATTTTCTATTTTAAAAAATAATTAATGTAACCATTTAAAATATGAACCATTTACAATTAAAAATGAATTAACTTATATTTTTTTAATATCAATTTGGAATTTAGAAAAACTTTAAACATAAGAAGTGTATGGATTTGAATAAATAATTCAAAAACATATTCTATTTTTAAAAAATAATTAATGTAACCTTTTAAAATGAATTAACTTATATTTTTGAATATTAGTTTGAATTTAGAAAAATTTAAACATCAAAAGTGTTTGGATTTAAATAAATAATTCAAAAACATTTTCTGTTTTAAACAATAATTAATGTAACCATTTAAAATATGAACCATTTACAATTAAAAATGAATTAACTTATATTTTTTTAATATCAATTTGGAATTTAGAAAAATTTAAACATAAAAAGTGTTTGATTTAAATAAATAATTCAAAACATTTTTGCTTTAAAATAATTAATGTAACCATTTAAAATATGAACCATTTACAATTAAAAATGAATTAACTTATATTTTTTAATATCAATTTGGAATTTAGAAAACTTTAAACATAAGAAGTGTATGGATTTGAATAAATAATTCAAAAACATATTCTATTTTTAAAAAATAATTAATGTAACCTTTTAAAATGAATTAACTTATATTCTATTTTTGAATATTAATTTTAAACGACTGCTTTTTTTATGCCGGGAAAATGGAAAAGGGCTTTTCCGTATGCGACAAAAAAAAAAACCTCCCTCAACAACATTGTTCTCCATACCAATGTCCACACACATGCATAATATGGGCACAACATCACAAACTATGCCGTGATTCAAGACATAACATCGGTCATTTGACCGAAAGCCATGAAACCTCGAACATGATAGGTCATTTTGTGAAGGTTTTTTGAAACATGATCAATATACCAAGTCCGGTATTTTTCCTCAACTATGTAACATAATATGACACCACGCCAAGGATTTTCATTGTTCGATTTTTTTGAATTTATTATGCCCGTTTTGAATTATCTGAATTTCTAACTATGGTCGAACCGGTGTGCATGAAGATAGGGACGCATCGTTAGAACTGCATTGGATCTCTGGGATGTATTCTCAGGGACTAAAATATTTTCCGCCATTTCCCACCTCTTCCCAAGTTTTCCCGCCTTTCCTTTCTACTAGAGCTTTTAGTCCGGATGTAGTCACTAACCGGGACTAAAGATATTCCGCCATTTCCCAAAGCTTCACGCCAAGTTTTCCGCCCTTTCCTCTATATTTAGGGTGATCGTGTCATGGCTATCCACACATCCTTCCTCTAGAACTCTCTTAGAACAATGGACAACGCCATCGGGCCATTCGACCTCGAGGAGACCGAGGCTGCGCCTCAACCCAACTACCTTGTTCATCCGCCACATTTGGATCTTGGCCGGAGGGGTTCTGTCCCCTCCTGCCTCAAGGTTCCGCACGCCATAACCATCATAAACCACTTCTACCACGAGCGACGCCGGCAGCGGATGGATCCCTAGTGGAATCCGGCAACTATGACACTGGCCTTCTTCGCTAATAGGCGTGAAAGGGAGCGCGCCAGTCTGAGGGTGATGGCCCGCACGGTGAACCACGAAGTCGGCCCGTCTGCGTGGTGGAGAACCGTACTATCATCAGTGATGCGCTACATCGCCGGAGACCATCCTGCTTCACCAGTGCGAGTCCACCGCCCAGGCCCCTTGTCCAGTGCGACATCGTCTTTTCAGGAGACCCCTCTCCCGCCGTGAACCGAGGCTGGAATGTCCCCGGTATATGCCATGGATGGAGAGGATCGGATCCCGGTGGCGGTGTGCGATGACGATGATGATGACGACTACGATAAAGACCCTGAAGCTGCGTACTATAGGACTAGGCATGATTATGACTAAAGGGGGCGGCTTTAGGCCTGAGTGTTAGCTAGTCCCGATTTGTCCCGGTTTTTAATATTAATAAATGTATTAAGTGTTACCTAATATATAGAGGGAAATGCCTATATAAAGAGAGGGTTCATATTTAGTCTCGGTTGGAGAAACCAACATGTCATGAAGGATTGGGCGAGTGGGCGAACAACACTAATAATAGGGGTGAGTGTCGACATTATGTCGTGCGGCTTACCTTGTCCCGGATGGTGTCACCAACCGGGACTAAAGATGAACCTTTAGTCGGTTGGAGACCAACACCGACTAAAGATGAGTCACTAATGATAGGGGTGAGTGTCGACATTATTTCGCAAGTGTCGACACTATGCCGAGCTGCTTGTACTATAAATAGGCATCCTTGCGAGTCCAGTCCTCCAGCCAGTTTGAGGCATCTCCAAGATGGTTTTCGAGAGCAGGAACACCACTGCGGCCAGTTTCAGGGAGATGCCGACGGAGCCCAGTGCTTCGGCATCTCCGAGAAACTGGTCATAGAGGCACTCCCTAATATGTGAAATTAGTTAGCTCCGAGGCGTATTGATCTAGTTAGAGAAGTTACAAGCTGAAAGATGGTTTTCGAGAGCAGGGACACCACTACGGCCAGTTTCGGGGAGATGCCGACGAGCCCCTCCGGCATCTCCGAAACTGGTCATAGAGGCACTCCGTCCAGCCACAAATGGGACTAACACTCAAGACATTTATTAATATTAAAACTGAGACTACAAAACCGGGACTAAAGGCCACAAACCGCGAAAGATATCCTGGTCAAGCCACAAACCGCGAAGACATGAACTAGAGTTACATAATATGAGCATGAACTTCTTGGCATATGTCATTCCTTATGACCGCTTCAGACGTAACCATGGAGCATCTCCTTTACTTAACGGAATGCTTTTCCTTTGTGAAGGGCGGAATTTCATCAAACTTATTATAATCTTCGACATGTATGTCTTGTCCTCGATTCCCACGATGTTTCTTTTCCTGAAAGAACTATGTGACGCTTTGGCTCATCATATGATGTATTCGTTTGCATATTTTTTCTTTTTTTGATGCGGAGGACATGTCCTTCACATAGAAAACCGAGACACATCATTGGCTAGGACGAATGGTTCATCTCTATAACCAAGATTGTTGAGATCCACTGTTGTCATTCCGCATAACTGGTCTATCTTTACTCCTTCCCCATTCAGGTTGACCCATTTGCGTAAAACAAAGGGACCTTAAAAGAGACTCCATAGTCTAGTTCCCATATCTCCTCTATGTAACCATAATATGTGTCCTTTTGTCCATTCTCGTCTATTGCATCAAAGCGGACACCACTATTTTGGTTGGTGCTCTTTTATCTTGGGCGATCGTGTAGAATGTATTCCCATTTATTTCGCATACCCTTGGAAATTCAATACAAAGAAGATGGTGACGCCAACAAGTATAGCTGATCTCCAACAGGTGTCATTCAAGAGATGTGTCCGCATCCAACCACCCAGACTTCATGTGTTCATCTCAGAATCCATGATTCAGCTTCCCGGGTTTTTGAGCGTACAATATTCTTGTGTTCCTCCATATCGGAGTTGCCAAGGTGGAATTATGTAGAACCGTAGTGTGCTTTAGTGAAAGAATCCCGTCCCTACATATCATTGCTTTCTTTCCCAAGTGTGCCTTTTCCACTTAGTCTTCCCTCATGCCGAAGTTAGAAACACCAATCGGCTTAAGGTCGAGAATAAAGTCAACACAAAACTCAATGACCTCCTCTGCTCCATATCCCTTGGAGATGCTTCCTTCGGTCTAGCGGTTATGAACATATTTCTTTAAGACTCCATGAACCTCTCAAAGGGGAACATATTGTGCAGAATACCGACCGAGAATGGCAATCTCTTCCACTAGATGAACCAGGAGATGCGTCATAATATTGAAGAAGGATGGTTGTAACACCAATTCAAAACTAACAAGACATTGTACCACATCCTTCTATAACCTTGGCAGAATATCTGAATTGATTACCTTCTGAGATATTGCATTGAGGAATGCACACAACTTCACAATGGGTACTCGAACATTTTCGGTAGAAGCCCCTCAATGCAATCGGAAGCGCATCATAATCACGTGAGGTCATGAGACTTGGTTTGGAACTTTTATCGCCATATTTATTATCCCTTTATATTAGATGAGAAGCCCGACGGCACCTTGATACCGTAAGGACTTAAAAAAGATTTCCTTCTTCGCTTTGGTAAGAGCATAGCTGCACGACTTAAGTGACGCCCTTTATCCGCCTTGTTATCTGTATGCATGTTCTTTGGGTCTTTCATAATTTGTTGGTCCTCCGTGCTTCAGTGTATCTTTTGTCTTCCCATACACGCCTAGGAATCCTAGCAGGTTCACGCAGAGATTCTTCGTCACGTGCATCACGTCGATTGAAGAGCGGACACGCAGGACTTTCAATATGGCAGCTCCCAAAATATAGATTTCTTCTTCCACATGGGTGCGTCTGTAGCGACGTCGCTCGAACTGATTGACCGGGGACCCTTTCCAAAGATTACTTCTATGTCCTTGACCATACCAAATACATCATCACCAGTGGGAGTTCAGGCTTCTTCCGTGATCTGCCTCACCTTTGAAATGCTTGTCTTTCTTTCTTACGGGATGATTGGTCGGAAGAAATCTTGATTCGCTAGGTACACAACCTTCTTGCATTTATGCAAATATGTACCTTCGGTCTTATCTAAACAGTGGGTGCATGCCTTATATCCTTTGTTTGTACGTCACGAAAGGTTACTAAGAGCAGGCCAATCATTGATGGTTACGAATAACAACCCTCGTAGATTAAATGGCTCTGTTTGTTCTCATCCCACGACGTACACACCTGGTTTGCCCCACATCTGTAAGAGTTCTTCAACTAATGGCCTAAGGTACACATCAATGTCGTTGCCCGGTTGCTTCGGGTCTTGGATGAGCACTGGCATCATAATGAACTTACGCTTCATGCACAACCAAGGAGGAAGGTTGTAGATACATAGAGTCACGGGCGGTCTTTGGATCGCAGCTCTGCTCCCAAAAGGATTCATGCCATCCGTATTTAGACCAAACCATAAGTTCCTTGCGCCACCGCAAAGTCTGGGAAGTCTCTCTCGATTTTTCTCCACTGTGACCCATCGCCAGGTGTCTCAACTCCCGCCTTTCTTACGGTCTTCTTTGTGCCATCGCAACAACCCGGCATGCTCTTTGTTTTGAACATGCGTTTCAACCTTGGTATTATAGGAGCATACCACATAACCTTAGCAGGAACCCTCTTAGGAGGCTCTCCCTCAACATCACCAGGTCATCTCGTTTGATCTTATACCGCAACGCTGCATACCGGCATTTATCTAAATTCTCATACTCCTTACATGTAGAGGATGCGATCATTAATGCATGCATGTATCTTTTGCACATCTAATCCCGGAGGAGATGAGAGTCTTCTTTGCTTCGTAGGTACTCTCGAAGTTTGTTATGTTTTGGAAACTTGGCTTCATTATTTTCAGCATCTTTTCAAATGAGTCGGTTAGACCACACTCGCCTTCCATCGCAACAATTCCGATGTCGCATCGAGCTTTGTGCTGCCATCTTCACAATTTGGGTACAACAATTTCTTGTGATCTTCTAACATGCCCTCTAACTTCAACTTCTCATTTTCATTTCACAGTCTCGCTTTGCATCGAAATGACCCTACCAAGTTCATCACCGGCTCATCCGATGCCCGTTCTTCACATTTTCCTCTCCATTATCTTCCATTGCGGTATCACAGATTCAGAAACATATGATGATAGTTGTTATCATCATCTTCTTCTTCACCATCTTCCATCATAACCCCTCTTTCCCGTGCTTGGTCCAGCAATTATAGTTGGGCATGAAACCTTTCATAATCGGTGGCGCGAATGATTTTCGAGGAAGAGTACTCCTTGTTGTTCCGACATTGAACACATGGACAACGATAAATCCATTCTCTTTGTTTGTCAGAGCCACATCGATAAATTTATCCACGCCTTTGATATACCGGCTACCCGCTCACCGTACATCCATTCCGACCGTTCATCGCATCATATAAGTAAGTTTATCAAAAACAGGACATCATAAATAGTGAAATAACCAATTCACACCGACATGAATTGTATCAATGACCTAGAAAAGATAAGATTGCTAACCTCGATCGAGGGAAATAAAGAGGAGAAAGCTCAAGTGCGTCTCAACACCTTCTATATTTTTGTTCTATGAGAAATTCAACGGATTTTTCACTCAAACATTTCAACAAACACCTTCAATGCATGCATGAAAAAAACTAGCACACCTCACACCTTACACCATTCGAAAAAGCAGTGGAGGCAGAGGGATGGGCGTTGCATTTATAGAGGGCAAGGGACCTTTAGTCCCGGTTGAAGCCAAACCGGACTAAAGATGCGTGCGAGCCACGTGGCTGTGGCCAAACCTTTAGTCGGTTGGTGGCTCCAACCGACGCATGCCCTACCAACGGGACCCATGCCCCGGCCCGTGCCCGCTCCAACCGGGACGCGTGCCAGCATTAGTCCCGGTTGGTGGCGCAACCGGGACTAATGCTCCGAGGGGTCGCGAACGGATGACCCTTTTTCCTCTAGTGATGCCCCTCACAAAGCACATATAAACTATTAATCAATTAAAACTATAGCATCTTTTCTAACTTATATATTCGTCGTCAAATTTATGTGTGTGTGAGAGACAAGAAATTATTACATTACTTGCATACACTGAAAGTCACCATATTACACGCTCATCATTTCGGAATGCAATAGCTAATTATAACCTGTGTTAACTTGCCATAGATAGAATTGGGATCTAGGGTTATGGCTAATTTCCCCAGATACTAAGCAAATATGTGGATGGAGCAGAGGAAGCCTCTATGTAAACCGATTTAGCAATACGGACCATGCGAGTTCCACCTTGTGAACTACTCCAGGTATTTGGACAATAAAACTATGTCTTCCACGCATGGACAATAATAAAAACGAAGGCGTGCAACCATATACTTCCTTCATCTCGGTTTATAAGACCTACGCGTATTTTTAGGTTGATAAATTAACCAACTTAACATGAGGTATATAAAATAAAAACTATATTATTAGAAATTCAAATGTTATATTTTCTAATGATATAATTTTTATATTATATAATTCATATTATATAGCTTATGCGGACGACCTAGTTATACGCGTAAGTCTTATAAACTGGCATAGAGGTGGTACCTCGAAACAAAAGAACCTCGGCAGTGGATGTAGAGGGCTCCTTGACAGCAGACCGCGTGGCGCTGGTTTGGACCCCAGTAGGACGGCTCGACTCCATCCACCAGCATTTCCTGAACTGTTCCGGCGGGCTCCCCGTGACGGACAAAAGCCCTCTCCTCCCACTGGCCTGTCCTCGACGAGAACACGTTCAGCCTCCACGGCGTCGGCGGCCATTCCGATTCCATGGAGCAGCGGCGCGCGTCGTTGGGCACGCCGGGAACCACCAGCACCTCGTAGTGCGGCGACATGGCCGGATCAAACGCGAGGTATATACAATCTCCCTCCCGGGGCGGGTCCGGAGGAAGAAGGGTCCAACGCCGCGTGGCCGGGTTGCAGACGCAGAGCTCGCGGGTCCCCATCCCCATCTCGAGGAGGAGCAGGCCGTCGCTGTGGTCCAGCACCGACCACCACCAACCCATACGCACGTCGTCGTCGGGCAGGAAGTCGAGCATGGCGTCGACGATCGGCCGTGGGGAGTTGGTGGTCGAGGAGGTGGGGCGGGCGAAGAGGTGCGGCCGGCTGTGGTCGACGTAGTTGAAGAAGATGCCGTGCACCTTGCTACTGTACATCCGCCGGCGCGGGAGCGGCAGCGGCGGCCGGGATGCGGCGACAAGGCTGCACGCAGGCACTAAGCGGCGGACGGCCCTCGTCAACATGGCCATGCGTGGACTCAGGCGGCGGCGCCGTAACCGATAGATGGGATGGAAAGATCGATGATGCTTCGGATGAAATACTGAGGCTGCACATGGGCTTAGGAGGCCACTACTCGACGAGCCCACAATGAGGGTCCAGTACTAATCATGTAGTACAAAATCTTGTCCACCTCCTCATGAAATCCAATCTGAAAATTTCTACTACACAAAAATGCAAATTTCAAGATTCATAGGAAAAAAACTTGAACGTGCCAAATAGGATATTAGTGCATTGATAATAATACGTATGTGTTATAAAATTATTTTTCTTCACATATATGAAAAATAAATGTCCACGTGCAGTAATATCAGTGGTACTTTTCTATGACTCAAAACATACACATGAGCAAAAAAAAACATGCGCATGATGAGCAAAATAACATAAAAAAAGGTGTCGATTCCTTTACTAGTAGGAAAACACTTATAGCAGAACATCAATAGTGGCGTGCTAAATGATAAAATAATCAAACGCTACTACTAATGCTACGAGTGGCGTTTAAAATACTACTGGCGTCCCCCAAAAATATAATGCCACCACTACGTAATTACCGGTGGTGTTTAAAACAAAACGAATGCCACTACTAAGTTGGACCCAACAATCCGTCAGACAAAAGATATAGTAGTGAAAGTCAAAAAAATGAAAGCCACTAGTAACAAAGTTAGTGGTGACGTTCGAAAAAAAATAAACGTCACTAGTAACCAAGTTAGTAGTAGTGTTCAAAATAAATGAATGCCACTAGCAACCAAGTGAGTGGCCCAGATGCATAAGGACACAACCTTGCACCTCCCCTTCTCATTCTCCTCCCTTTTCCCTTCTCCCCTTCTTCTCCTTCCCTTCTCGTTCTCCTCCTCCCGTCCGCTACCACCTCCGACCATGCGCACCTCCAACCGCACCCCTCTGACCGCACCCTCCTCCGACGACGCAAACATACGACCACGCCCTCCTCCATCCACCTCCGGCTGCACGGTTCTCTGCCCACCTTCGACCGCGCCCTACTCCGGCCGCCCCTGCCAAGGAAGTGCAAGACCAAGAAGGGAGGCAAAGGCCAGCAACAACTGTCCTAACAACAACTGGCCGCCGGTGAGCCTCCTTTCCGCTGTTTTCTCTGATTTGTTTTTCTTTTCTCGGATCTCACCCCGTCCATCTCTCTATACGCGTGAAGAACAAGAAGGAAGGCTCGATTTGCTATGGTGGTGCTACGGTGACGATTACGACGACCTCACTACGGGGCTGCAGCGGCAGTGATGATGTGAGCGACCTCGGCACGGGGATACATCGACGACGGTGATGATGTCATCCACAAAAACGACGACAAGATTTTTTGAAAATCTATATATAGTTACTAGTGGCGTTCATGTCTGTGCCAGCGCCACTAGTAACCAAGTTAGTGGTGGCGTTTCGAAAAAAAAGCGTCACTAATAATCAAGTTAGTGGTGGCGTTAAAAAAAATGAACGCCACCGGTAACCAAGTTAGTGGTGGCTTTTAAAGCCACACGCTACTACTACCAATTACCAGTGGCATGAGATTAGTGGGGGTGCATGTTCAACGCCACACTAGTGGAAACGAGGTCTTTTGTTGATCCCGAAAAGGGGCTTTAACACCGGTTCTTCTACGAACCGGTGTTAAAGGGGGGGCCGTACCAGCGTAGCCCCTGCGGCAAAAAAGGAGCCCCCCTTTAACACCGGTTCGTGCCACGAACCGGTGTTAAAGGTCCCACAAAGAAGGCATACCTTTTCTTTAACACCGGTTCGTGGCATGAACCGGTGTTAAAGGGGGGCTATATAAGACACCACCCCAGCCCACACACACCACTCTTCCATTCTTTCACATTTTGGAGCCTAGCAAGAGGGTGTGAAGAGTGCTAGGTTGTGTTTTTTCATATGCACTAGAGGTGTTCGTGAAATGCCCGAGAGCTCAAAATAAGCTTTCTTGTTGCTCTTTCCGTCTCGGTCGAGGTCGGCAACTATAGTTTCATGTGTCATTGATGTACCATATATATAAATGGTCATCTCCCTTTCATCTTTTGACATATACTACATATTCCTGCAGATGAATCGGCAATGGATGTACGGTGACCGCCGCACTTTCGAGTACATTACGGGCCTCCAAAATTTCATCGTTGTGGCTAATGCAAACCGTGGTCACAATTGTTTTATGTGTTGTCCGTGTGTTCACTGTCAGAACAAGAAAGACTACTCAAATACCAGAACCATTCACGCCCACCTGCTTCGATCCGGTTTCATGCCCAGCTATAATTGTTGGACCAAGCACGGAGAAAAAGGGATTGTGATGGAAGACAACGAAGAAGAAGAGGATGATGAAAACTATCATAATATGTATCATGAATATGATGATAATGCAACGGAGGTAGATAATGAAGATCAAGAGGGAGCAGATGGTCCCGCTGATGACGATCTTAGTCGGGCCATTACTGATGCAAAGGAAGAATGTGAAACTGAAAAGGAGAAGGAGAAGCTGGACAGATGTTAAAGGATCACAAAACATTGTTGTATCCAACTTGCGAAGATGGCCATAAAAAGCTAGGTGCCACACTGGATTTGCTGCAATGGAAGGCAGAGAATGGTGTGACTGACAGCGCATTTTCAAAGTTGTTGGTAAAAATGAAGAATCTTCTTCCAAGAAATAATGAGTTGCCCGACAGTACATACCAAGCAAAGAAGGTTGTCTGCCCTCTAGGATTAGACGTGCAGAAGATACATGCCTGCATTAATGACTGCATCCTCTACCGCGGTGAGAAGTACGAGAATTTGGATGCATGCCCGGTATGCACTGCACTGCGGTATAAGATCAGACACACAAATATAGTGATCATCACATTCAAATATAGTGAGGATATCAGCACATTCATCGACACACAAGCATACACATTCAGCACATTCATAATTGCAGTGCTTAAGTAAACAGGTATAATTAAGAAGGGTTCAACATCAGGTAGTTAAACATCGCGTGCATCCCATGCAAACCTATCTACTACTTAAGCCAATGGTGCACTCCCCTGGCACAGAAGAAGGGTTTCGGATAATTCTAAGCAACAAAATACATCTGTTGGTAAATTATGAAAACAAAACATGGAGAGCAACATAATACACCTTGGCATAAAAGGCGGAATATTCAACCTGTGGTTGAGTGGCTAGGAGGGTGGTTGTACCCCCAGCCTACCAGAGTTTCAAACCCCAGGTTTGACACTGTGTGTTGCATAAAAGGCGGAATATTCTTTCAGTGGGAGGTGACGTTCCCGTCGACAGCGAGGCGTCCATGGTGACTTCGTCAATCTCAAGACCCGATCCACCGACTCGGTCTATCAGAGGTGCTCATAGGGATAGGGTGTGCGTGTGTGCGTTTATAGGAGTGGGTGCATGTACGTGTTGTGAGCGTCTATGATTGTACTGTGTTTTTTTAAAAAAAACACCTATTTTGGATAACTCATAATGATGATTTGGACATCGCTCCTCTAGCAGAAAGGACGGAGGATTCTAAAATTGTATAGATGGATAGCTAAGGCGTGGGGGAAACGGACATGCGCAATGACCCCCTGCGATCAATGATGCATCCTCCTCTTTGTGTGAATGGTGTAGCTCTCGCTATGCTTGCAGCATAGGCGCTCAGATTGGTTTTGCGATATTGTGTCCTCCATATCAACTTTGGTGGAGCGATGTGTATCCTCTCCGGGGCATCGGTTACATGTTAATATAGTAGGGAAAAGGCCTCTATGTGGCTGTGTACAACTTTTATACGTATCCGTGTGGAGTACTACTCCGTGACGTACACGTACAAACCTGAACGACTTACATACGATAACATCTCCCCTCAATCTAAACCACGAGAGAGGTTTGTATTGCGCTTAAACTCATATAGATTCTTTACAAGAAGAGCCTTGGTAAATCCATCAGCAAGTTGGTCCTTGGTAGAAATGAACTTGATATCAAGACGGTTGTCAGCAACACGCTCACGAACAAAGTGATAGTCGATCCCAATGTGTTTGGTACGGACATGAAAAACTGGATTCGCTGACAGAAAAGTGGAACCTAGATTATCACACCATAAACACGGTTTCTCATGAAGCTTCACACCAAGTTTAGTCAGGGCCGGCTCTATATTTTTCGGGGCCCTTGGACGAAGTTTACAAAAGGGCCCCTAATGACAATACATATACGTATAACTAGATATATAGATGATATATGTGCCAATTCACTTGCAAAATATTTAAAAGCATATAATCACACGTTCATAGTCAAGATGTCTATAAATAATTGTCAAGCACTAAGCATTGTGATATTTAGATAAAAAAATTAAAATGGTAGTAACATAACAAGTATTTCATGCTAGCGAATACCTTAAAAAAACCCAGCCTCCAGTGAGTTCAACGGCAATTAAGCTTCGGTGCTTTGAAAAAAGCTTGTTCGTGTATTTGTAGATGCAAAATCATCGAGGACACTATTCCGTGCATCAGGCGAAGGCTGCAAATTTTCCTCATCCGTATTGTCCTTATTAACATCAACGTCTATGTTTGAATTCAAAAATTTACAATTAGTTGTCAACTTACTTCTGCAAAATCAAAGCTATTTAGTTACTTACCCTCATGATCGACATTTGTAGTTTCATCATCGCCTTGTCTGGGTTCAGAATTTTGACTTTGATTATTATCATCGACATTAACACCACTTGCTATCGAAAAACACCTTTTTAAAACACATTGTTGCGATTCAATAAGTTCAAGCTCCCACTTTCTTTTATTCCTTTTTGCAGCCCCAAACTTATGCTTAGGCGCAGATCACCTAAAATACATTACATAAAGGATTAAAGATAGAACCCTAACAATTTTACATCATATTACAATTAATTGAACTACTCCCTCCTATCTAAATTAATTGACTTGCATTTTATTAGGATATATGTAGCACAAATATATGTCTAGATACATCTAAACCTAGACAAATCTAAGTTAACTAATTTGGGTCGGAGAAATTAGCTAACTTTTTTCTCTTCTACACGGACGGTGCTAATGCCAAACTAATTAAAGCTAGTTAGCTAGCCTAGTGATTGCAAAAGATGGAATTAAGTGATTTACTGATTTAGAGATTGAGATACACCTACCGGGAGTCAGCAGGCGAGCGAGTGATTTATCTAAAGGACGCACGCGCACTGGCACAGCTGTGTACATCGGTTCGTCGGAAACTGCCGTCTGCCGTCCTGTCGAATTGTCGATCTGCCAACAAGGAGGCAGAGGCCAGGGAGATGACCAAATCGATCGGAACCGAATGAAGGACTCCAAGCGGTAACAGGTGTCGATCGTGCTGTTTAGACTGCGAGTCGTTTGTCTCTGCTTGGGCTGTGTCTTTTTTTAAGTGACGTGTAGGTTATACAGTTTAGAGAATTTGTAAATTTTAGGCCCCTGTCAGCATGGGCCCTTGGCCATGGCACAAGGTTGCCATGGGCCAGAGCCGGCCCTGAGTTTAGTAAGTACGGATTCAACCCATATCAATTCAGTAGTAGCATTAGCAATAACCTTGTATTCAACCTCAGTGCTGGAACGAGACACAGTGGCTTGTTTCCTAGCACTCCAGGAAACCAAGTTTGGACCTATAAAGATAGCAAACCATCATGTAGAACGTATGTCCTCAAGGCAGCATGTCCAGTCTACATCTGAAAAAGCACTTAACCATGTGGAGGAGGATTTCCGAAAGGTAATACCAATAGATGTTGTATCCTTGACATAACAAATAATGCATTTAGCAGTTGTCCAATGAGCAGTAGTGGGAGCATGAAGATACTGACAGACTTTGTTAACAGAAAACGACAAGTCTGGCCGAGTAAGAGTAAGATACTGCAATCCTCCAACAATACTGAGATACTGAGAACTGTCATCATGACCCAGAGCTGTACCTTCATGTAGAGACAGAGGCTCGGATGAAGATAAAGGTGTAGGAGCGGCCTTGCAATCCAGCATACCAACACGTGTGAGAATATCTCAAGCATATTTGTCTTGAGTAAGAATAAGACCATCATATGTTCTTTTAACCTCCATACCAAGAAAGTAGTAAAGTTCTCCCAAATCCTTGATGGCAAAATAAGTGTTTAGATCCTTGAGCAAAACTGAGATAACATGATCTAAGGAACTGGTCACAATAATGTCATCAACATATATGAGAACAAAGATAGTAACACCATGCTTATCATAGAGAAATAGGGACATATCAGCTTTGGAAGCAGAAAAACCAAACTCATGTAACTTAGAGCTTAACCGGGAGTACCAGGTCCTTGGGGCTTGTTTCAAGCCATAGAGAGATTTGTCAAGTTTGCATATATGACGGGTGATGGCGCCCAATACTTGTCACGGGACGCTTCGTTGGAAACCCCAAGAACAAGGTATGATGAGCATAGCAGCAAGTTTTCTCTCAGTAAGAAATCGAGGTAATCGAACCAGTATGAGGAAGGAAATGTCTCAAAGGTGTTGCAAGCAACGTGGAAACCTACACAACACAAACTCAAGACTTTGGCCCAACGAATCAGTGAGGTTTTCAAGCTCACCGATTTGCTGTAACAAAGGATTAACTGTATGGTATGGAAGGTAATGGTGGTTTGCAGCAAGTAAACAGTGGAAGATGTATCAATGGTAAAGATTGGACCGAGATCCATAGTTCACTAGAGGTGCTCTCCTTAGATAAACAACATGGCATGAAGGGTAAATAAATTACAGCAGGGCAATTGACAGGAACTGAGCAAGGCATAACAATGCAATACTAGACAAAAATATCCTATGAGATTTGATTGGGCAATACAACAAGATACATAGACCTCCATCCAACTGCATCTATGATCAGTAGTCCACCTTCAGGTTATCATCTGAATACCCTCCAGTATTAAGTTGCAAGCAACAGACAACTGCTTTAAGCAAAGTGTGTAAGGTAAACAATCCACTTGCTCCATGAATAAGAGACCGTTGTTTTCTCCCTAGTGGCAACAACACATCTACAACCGAAGAGATTTCTATCACTTCTCTTGGAAACTAGAGGCATGAACCCACTATCGAGCATAAATACCCCCTCTTGGAGTCACTAGCAAATACTTGGCCAAGATAGCTACTAACAACGGAGAGCATGCAAGATCACAAACAACACAGAAATGATAGAATCATATAGACAAAACCATTAATGAATCTGACATAGTAATCTCAATATCCATCGGATCCCCGCAAACACAACATGCATGATTACAAATAGATTAGATCTTGATCATGAACGGATCTCACAAGATCTATACATGAAAGCACAAGGAGGAGATACAACCATCTAGATACTACATGGACCCATAGTCCAAGGTGGAACTACTCACGCATCATACCGGAGAAGAAGGCCTTTGGGATGATCTCTCCTCCGGCAGAGTGCCGTGAAGAACTTCAGATCCCCCCGGTCTAGGGATGATGGTGGCGACAGCTATAGACGATTTCGTGGAGTTTTGATCGGGTGCCTAGGGTTTCTGCACCGAGGGCTTCTTATAGGCGAGGAGGCGAGGCTGGGAGGCGGCTAGGGGGCCCACACCCTGCCTAGGCGCAGGCCAGGCTTGGCCGCGCTGGGGGGGTGGCCACCCCGTGGCGCCCCTCCGTCTTGTCTTCTGGATTCGTGTCGCCCATGGTAAAATATTGACTTTGGCTTTTGTCCCGTCCAATTCCTAGAGTATTGATTTTCTACCTTTTTGGAACCAAAACAGAAGAAAACAGGCAACTGCCACTGTGGCAACTTGTTAATAGGTTAGTTCTAGAAAAGATATAAAAACACCTCAAAGTGTAGACAAAGCAAAGCAAAGTAGATACTAAACAAGCATAGAATATAAAAAATTATAGATACGTTTCCGACATATGAACGAGGAGCATCGGGATGTTCAAATCCAGGTGGTTGTTTTATATAGACCTCATCTTCTAGAATACCATGAAGGAACGCGTTCTTGACATCTAGATGCCGAAGACTCCAACCACGAGAGACAAAGATGGAGAGAACAATTCCGATAGTAGCAATTTTGATAACAGGACTAAATGTGTCTTCATAGTCAATGCCATACCGTTGCTTGTATCCTTTTGCAACCAACCATGCTTTATAACGATCAATATTTGAAGGAATACGAGTAGGCTACACTAGCGCAAATCAAAAAAAATTACCGCGTAAACCAGGATTACTATTTTCATAGATCACGGGATTACCACTAGACGCGCAGTTGCGGAACTTGGTGAAGCGCGTCGAGGCAGTGCAGACGATCTACGTCACCTCCTCGTTCTCGTACCACGAGCAGCTCCCCTTGCACGGCTCGTCCAAGCGCTACAGATGCAGCGCCTCCGAGGTATCCACACGTACAGGGTGGAAGCGTCAGACGCCGGACTGCTAGGTCCGCGCGTGCAACACAGGCGTGAGGAGTGGCGGCTGGGAGGAATGGTCTAACCCTGATCAGCTCGCCCCACCCTCTCTTATATAGACGTCCCTAGTGGGCTTCTACATTAGCAGCCCATTAGTAGTCTAAGCCTGGTATAATTCGGATCCAATTCTCATTAGGCTTCCATCCCCTTAAGTCTGTGTGACCCTATAGGTCCATATACGTATAGACATGACACAAATACACTTATTCTGTCAATAGTTGGTAGCGTCCTCTAGCAAGACGTTCCAACTCCTAAACGCATACAAAGATCATATCGGACAAACCATCACAAGGTTTAGTACATGTCTTTCCCTTTGCCTCACGATATTTGGTCTAGCTCCAAGCTGACCTCCCTTTCTCGATACTGTGATTCGGAATCCCTTTACTAGGTTAACTCTTAACCATATGTAGCACGTCCATGCTTTTCTGGATCTGATCACTCGAGGGCCCCAGAGATATCTCTCTCAAGTAGAGAGGGGCAAATCTCATCTTGATTGACCATGCCTTGCAGCATGCTTTAGGACAAATCCGAAAGCTACCTTTATAACTACCAGTTACGGAGTAGCGTCTGATAGCCCCAAAGTATGTCGATCCACATCTCAAGTATATGCGACAATCTTAGGTCTAAGGACAAAACATACACGATGTGTAGATAGAGAGCTGCAACTAATTGCCAGTCTCAAGTTGGGCCAGTCCAACCCCATGTTCATAACATGTGTCCACATCATTGGTTTGACATCTCCATGTGTATGACTTGCGAAAAATAGTCATCAACCAATCGATGTGCTAGTCTAATATTCACATGTCTTTTCACGACTAGGGACAACTATTAAATAACCATACAAGTAAAGAGTTTCACAAAAAATTCACATAATTGCCAATCAATAAAAGTTGACTGATATGGATATTTAAGGAACAATACAATAATTCATGGATATATAAGAAATATAATCATCTCTATGATTGCCTCTAGGGCATATTTCTTTCAATAGTACCATATGCACGTTTCTTGACACGAAAGACCCACTTGCAATAAATAATATTATTATTTTGACTAGGAGGAACAAGAGTCCAGGTTTTGTTTTGCATGAGTGCATCATGTTCTTCTTGCATAGTAGAACGCCAATGAGATTCTTTGAGAGCAGCAGGTAAATTTCGAGGTTCACCTGTAGAGGAAAACATGCCATAGTGCATAGTACCATCAGTGTATAATTTTGGGTGGCTGATACCTTTTTGCAATCATGTGCGAGGACCAGGTGGCGAGGGCAGTGGTTGAGCAACACCGGACGAAGCCGCAGACGATCTAGCAGAAGACTGCACAGAAGGGGCCATAGCAGGGATGTCCGCATGAGATCCCAGCAATTCAGTCACTGCTGGCCAGGGGAGCAGCGGACGAGGCGCCATCACGTGGCGTGACAGGAGTGGAGGCAAGCGTCTGGCGCAGTAACGCCGGGCGGCATTGTGGAGCAGGAGCAGGCGTCGATGCAGGAGGGCGCGCATCCCAGACGCGGTAGATCACCTCCAGGATCCGTGTTGTCGGAGTACGAGGGAGCAGGGGAATGTCCCCCAGAATCAACTTTGTTTTCCATATCAGTTTCTTCATTTTGCTTAGAAATTTCAACAGAAGATTGTTGGGGCTGTGGTGCACCGTTTTGAGCCAAATTTTCACCTGCAGCTTCGTCATCCTGTGTAGCATAATTAGAAACATGAATAGGAACAATAGTAGTCAAATGATCATCAATATTTTGGGCATCCTCATTAGATGATGGAGGAAGCAAGATGGCTTGTTTGAGAAGTGCACCAACATTTGGATGGAGTGCTTCAAAGGGAAATATATTTTCATCAAAAACAACATCACGGGATATGTAAACACGGTCTGTGGAAACGTCAAAGGCATTTAACACCTTTATGAAGTGGGCTATAGAAAATGAAGACACACCGTTTGGAACAAAATGCTAGTTTACGATTATTGTAAGGACACAGATTAAGCCAGCAAGCGCAACCAAAGGTACGTAGAGCATCATAATTTGGTGTGATATGGAGGAGACGCTCGGTGGGAGACTCATGATTGATGACTTTACTAGGAAGCAAGTTAATAATAAACGTGGCTGTAAGGAAAGCTTCATCCCAATATTTGATAGGCATGGATGCATTGGCAAGAAGTGCAAAACCAACCTCTACTATATGACGGTGTTTTATTTTAGCAGAGCCATTCTGCTGATGAGCATCGGGATAGGAGACATGATGGGTAATACTAACTTTTTGAAAGAAAGCATTGAGTTTCTCATATTCTCCTCTCCAATTAGTTTGCATAGTAACAATTTTTGTATCAAGCTTGTGCTCAACATAATGTTGCCAATTAAGAAAGGCTTGATAAACATCAGAAGCTTCTTAAACAAATAAATCCAAACAAACTTGATATAATCATCAATAAAGCTTACATAATAGTAATGACGACCAACAGAAGTAGGTGTATGACCCCATACATCAGAGAAAACAAGCTCAAAAGGAACAGTATACCTACTGGTGGAGATGGGGTATGGGAATTGGTGACTTTTAGCTAACTGACATGAATCACAAATATATGGGGTACTATCTTTTTTTCTAAGAACTTGCTGAACAATAAATGAAGATGGATGTCCTAGACGATGATGCCACGTGGATGATGAATGCTTTATTGTGAAGAAGGCATGCTTGGAGGACTCGGTGAAGATGGGCATAAGGGGATAGAGGCCTCCATAGCAAGGGCTCTTAAACAGAATTCGTCGTGTTGCTTGGTCCTTAATCAAAAAGAAGAAAGGATGAAACTCAATATAGACATGGTTGTCAAGAGTAAAGCGATGAATAGACAACAAGATTTTCGAGGCATTGGGAACATGAAGTATGGAATTGAGATTGAAAGAATTATGAGAAGTGCGCAAAATTGAATGACCAATATGACTAATATGCATACCTGTGCCTTCAGCTGTACGAACACGATCTGTCCTTGATAAGCATCATGTGTAGAGAGCTTGTTTAGCTCACCAGTGATATGATCAGTAGCTCCAGTGTCATAATACCAATTTGTGTCAACTCCAGTGAAGTTGGCACCCTTGGGAGCACGATCCTGTCTTTTTCCACGATCATCTCCATAGCGCCACCAGCAATCACGAGCAGGATGTCCATGAATAAAACAGATTTGACAGGTGGTGTCAACATACTTGGGGGGTTGGCGATCACGATGCCTGCCACCATCATCATCACGATGGCGAGGACGCTCATCACGATGACCCTGGTCATCATCATATCGGCGACCCTGATAGGGGCGCTCATCACGGCGGTCACGATCATCATCACGGCGATCACGACCATCATAACAAGGGCGGAAGTCATGCTGGCGATAGTCGTGGGGCCGGCCACGGTCGTCGCCGGGGCCACGGTCATCATAACGAGGACCCTGATAGGGGCGCTCATCATACTGCTATCGACCACGATCAGGAGCTCGCTGTTGTGGTGCGTTGCCAGGCGAACCACTACGGCGAGCAATATTGGCCGAAGAGGAGAAACTGCTCTCTTCAGGCTTGTTCATGCGATCATAATCCTGAACTTGGCTCAGCAGATCATCAAGAGTTGTACCAAAATTAGCATTGACAGCCGTACGCAGGGTGTTGTAGTGACTACCAAGCCCTTTAAGAACGTACCATATGAGCTCATCAAATCAAGCGGCTTACCAGCAGTCATCAGCTCTGATGCAATAAATTTCATCTTAGAGAAGTACTTTTCTGCAGATAGATCGTTCTTACGGGTGTCATTGAGGGCAGAACGCAGCTGCTGGATACGAGACTTTGACGCAGAGGAGACTTGTGCATTGATGGCAGACCAGGCCTCGGCGGAGGTCTTCTTCCCGATGACGTGAGTTATCACATCGGGGGAGAGAGCATTAAGAAGCCAGCGTAGAACTTGCTGATCACGAGCAATCCAGGAGGTGTACTCCGGGTTCTCGATGGTCACCTTCTTCTTGTTGATGTCTTCAGTCTCTAGGAGTTTCTCCGGTGCCACCTCGGAACCCTCAACAAGATCAAGGGCACGGGCACCACGGAGAGCCGGGATGACAAGAGCTTTCCAGATCAGCATGTTCTCGCGCGTGAGCAACTGCGTCGGAGGAGATCCAAGCGCAACAGTGAGAGCAGTTGAGGACGTGGATGATGACGACATGTTGTAGATCTTGTACACGGCGGCCACAGAAGGGCTGTGAAGGCGGTGGCTTGACTTGGCTTGATGCGGCAGCAGCGGCGGGAGAGAGTTTTTCTGGGTCGTGTTTGTTTGGTCTAGGTCTTGGCTTGCGGCGACTCAATGGATCGGGTGGCGTTAGGGTTTTGCTTCGCGTACGATGTGTCGTGGGTCGTGTTTAGGCTTAGGACGTGGCTTGCTTGAAGGTCTTTAGGCGGCGGCGGCAGATACTAGGGCAGCAGGAGGCGGCGGTAGCTAACTGCGGCGGCGGCGAGCTTGGTTTTTAGGGTTTTGTGGAGTCGGCGACTAGAGGAAAGAGGATGGCCCTGATACCATGTCAACTTTGGTGGAACGATGCGTGTCCTCTCCGGGGCATCGGTTATGTGTTAATATAGTAGGAAATAGCCTCCTACGTGGCTGTGTACAACTTGTATACATGTCCGTGCAGAGTACTACTTCGTGACGTATACGCTTAGCCCTGAACGACTTACATACGATAACACTCTACTCCATGCCGCATCGAGCTCCCCGTTCAGATCCATATCCACGATATAGCCGTGTCAGCGCCCCTGTTTGATGCAATCTTTCCATAGCCTGGAAGGAAGTGTAATAGAGTGGTAGGGACGGGATAGAAGATAGTTAAATAAGCAGATATACACATAGAATGGAAGCCGGTTGGGCCGTTGGGGATGGAAGGGAAGAAAACGACCTGATCTTGTTGTAGAGGTGAAAGTGGGAACGGAATTTATAGGAGGACCTGATCTTGTTGTAGAGGTGGAATGGGAACGGAATTTATAGGAGGCTGCGATGCTATGTGGAGATATCTGGAACAAATGACCAGTGAAGCGGAAGACCAAAGGATAGCTTCTTAATGCTGTATCAATTCAAAAAAAAAAAGAATGAGCCATTAATAGATGATCAAAGAGGAGCAAGGACTTCGCCTCAGATGGCTGCATTAGTTATAGCATGCGATCGGAATGTGGAGGACAAGGCCCATGAATCAGGCGACGTTGGAGCGTGGGAGGTAAACGGAGCGACGGATGAAATGAACATTACAAATCAGTTCCACTGATGGCATTGGTTTCTTTGCAGGTATCTCGTCGAATTCCAGTGGCTGAGATGCAGAAATGGATTATTTGTTGTAGGTTCTTCCATTTTATTATGTGTGTATGCTGCATAGGGCCTGTGAAGATGTTCTCCGCAGGGCCTGTGTTATCTTGTTTCTGTAGACATTATTCCAACTGTCGTGGAGACAAATTAACTTCTTTTATTAATGCCATAGTGTTGGACCTGTCAGTTAACCTTGTGGTTCATTTCCTTTTATGCCTTCCAAGCAAGCATGTTGATATTGCATTGCGTGTGCGCTTATTCTTTCCAGCAGCATCTTCTCATGTCCAATATGGTGATATTCACTGTGAGCAAATAATGCCCTAATTTCTTGTTTGTGTCACGTACGTATATTTGTCAACTGTTCAGATTTTCATAGTTGGCAGCGTCCAGTGAGATGCATGCTAGAGATTTAATGAGTTTACTCGCAGCTCAAACTGCATCTTAAAACAGGTAGCCATTAAGACATTTCCAAGTGCTCACACTGAAGATATGAGAATAGTACTGTATACGTTATAATCGGCTTTCATAAAATGCTGTCCGCTTCATCACAGCACTTATGCGAAGGTCCCAAGGCAAAGATGATTCTCTGATTTAGCTATCCCTTGTCCTGGGCAGTGGGCACAAGAACCAAATAATTCATCTTTTTCCTTGTTTGGCCAGGAATAGGTAAGCACTTCTTCAGAAGTTCACAAGATATTTTATATGGTAAAAAACTGATCAAATATGTTAGTGTACCAAATCTAGTACTCCGTAAAAACGATTTGTGCCTGTAGCAAAAAGGCATTTGCGCCCACTGCTTCGGTTACAAAAACAATAATGTACAACTCGAAATTCAACATTCATTAGCTAGAGTAAGAACAAAATCAACCAAAGAAAACGCATAGAGAAAATTGTACATAAGCAGAATTCTTTGTCCAAATTTGCCAACCTGATACAACAATATTGGTGTCCCCGTTGTTGGCCACTCAACGCAGCTTACATCTATTATGGTTTCGTGCTACTGTTTGTAGGGTTGCCAGGTGGTTTCTGTTTATAATTTTTATTACTTTTATGCCTTTTTGTATAGAAGATGGTGCCGTGGAAGCAACCGAGCTGGTTACAGCCGTTAGTTAGAAACTGTTGAAATTTTTGCCTAATTAGGCCCAGGCCATTTATTATATGTCAATAAATTCCTGAAATCCTAAAGACCCATTTGGCCCATTCATGCAAGGCAAGAGCTGGAACAAAGTTTAGCCCCACATTGCTAGTTGAGTGAAAGTTGGACCAGCTTATAAGGTGAGCTCTCCTACCACTTGGTAAAAAGAATGAGAAGGAGAGAGTTCCACACGCGCAGCCTGTCTGCCTACCCCTCTATGTATATAAAAGAGAGGTCGCGCCTCCTCTCAGATACACTGCCACACATCCTTTGCGCCTCCAGTTCCAGAGCACTGCGCTACCTAGATCTTCCCCATCCCGTCTTGCGGCGTGCACCGCGAGCCGGGACAGTAGGCCTCCGAGACCCCGCTGCTTCGAGTCCTGTACGGGAGAAGGGCGATAAGGTTTTTGGGGAGCGCTACCAGCGCGACTACTGGCTTCATCACGGACTCTCTCTCGGATAGCGATTGCGCCGACGTCTTCCCCAACGAGGACTTCTTCCCTGACATCAGCACCCTCTTCCTCGACGACATGGCTAACGACGGTGCCAACACGAACACCGGCGGTTCCTCTTCTGTTGCTGCTGTGTATGTTTTCTTTCTCAAATTTGTTCTGGTCGCATCTCAAGATCTTTGTCTCGCAGTCTATTTGGTTATATATCTTAATATGTATTCGCTATTTCACATGATTAGTATATTGCCTATTATTCTAATCATGTTTTCTCTAGCTAGCGTTTATTATGGATATTTCGCTTGATAAATTGCTCTTTTATTCAACAGAAACATCGTGATCAACGAACCGAAACGTACATGATTGTCAAAACCGAGTGCAAAGGGGGTTTCAACGTGTGGGAGAAGAGCGGAATTGTACTAGTGCAATACCAAGACAGCACATGGCAGGATCAGATGTAACTATGACGAGAATAGCATTTGGGTTTTGGATCCATGTAATCCATATATAAGACAGAAGAGCCAAGACGGCACAAGTGTACTCCCTACGTTTCAAAATATAAAATATTTTTTTTTAAGTTTGTGAAAGTAGTGTATCTAGACATATTTAGTGTATAGATTCGGAGTGAACCTATCCAAACCTATATGCTAAAAATGTCTAGATATATTATCTTTATAAAGCTAAAACATCTTATATTATGAAACGGGGGAGTACATGTCTACCTCGTAACTACAGTTATCTAATACTACCTCCCTTCCAAAATGTTACATTTTTATAGTTCAACTTAAATAGTTAGAAAGTCTTACATTACGAAACGGAGATAGTAGGAATTACCTTCGCCGTCAATCAACAATCACCTATTCTCCAAGAGCCTCGATCAACAATTCCCGTTGCTCCCACGTGTAGGGTTTGTTGCATGTAAAACAAAAAATTCTACCGCAAGAACACACAAAACCAAGATCCAATCTATGGAAAAGCCAAGATCTAATCTACGAGATCGGTGTAACGAGATTTAGGAGAATTAACCCTCGTAGATCCAAAGCGTTTAACGAGATCGGATTCTTGTGGTTGATGTAGTCGATCACTGGCCGATCTCAAGATCGTGTAGACAATCCTTCCGGCGCCACGTTCCGGCAGCGCTTCTGCAATCGGTCACACATACGGTAGTCGATGAAGACCTTTCTCTCCCTTGTTCCAGCAGGCATCGTAGATAGTAGATCCCCTCGGAATCCCAACAACACGACGGCGTGGTGGTGGTGGTGGAGGAGAGATTTCTACAGGGCTTCGCCTAAGCCAGAGCTGTGTGGTGGAGGAGAGAGGGGTAGGCGGTGGTTAGGGTTAGGCGCCTAGGGTTTAGAGGGCAAGGGACTTGGGCACCTTGGACAAGGGGTGTCCTTAGGGTGCGCCCCCACCCCTCCTTATATAGGTGGGGGGTGGCCAAGGGTGTTCCCATCCCAAGTTGAATCCCTCCCTAACTCGGCCATTAAGAGAAGAGGTTGAAACCTTTTCCACCAAGACTTCCCTCTTACCAAAAACTAGAGTTTGACTTTTCAAACTAGGATTTGACTATTCAAACTAGGGTTTGACCCTTTTACTAGTATTGGCCAAATTGACCCTTTAGGGTTTGGTGCGGCTAGCCCCTTAGGACATGCCATGTCCAAGTACCCCCTCCCGGGGTGGTGGACCTTCCAGAACATTCTAGAAGCTTCCGATCAAAACATCGAAAACATTTCCGAACCCTGGAAAACCACTTTCCTTATATGAATCTTATTCTCCAGACCATTCCGGATATCCTCGTTATGTCCTAGATCCAATCCGAGATTCCGAACAACATTCGGTCTTCAATTCATATTCCATATCTACTTTAAACAACATTGGATCCTTAAGTGTGTCTCCCTATGGTTCGTGAACTATGCAGACTTGATCGAGACACCTCTCCGATCAATAACCATTAGTGGGATCTGGAAATCCACTATGTCTCCCACATATTTCTACGATGACCTCGTGATTGAATGGACCATTTACATACGATATCAATTCCCTTTGTCGCGCGATACTTTACTTATCCGAGGTTTGATCGTCGGTATCTCTATACCTAGTTCAAACTCGTTACTGATAAGTACTCTTTACTCATTCCGTGATATGACATCCCTTGTGACCTAGTCACAGCTTGCAAGCCAATTGGATGACATTCCACCGAGAGGGCCCAGAGTATATCTATCCGTCATATGGATGGACAAATCCCACTCTTGATCCATGTGCTTCAACACATACTTTCAGAATACCTAAATGCCACCTTTATAACCACCCAGTTACTAAAGTGGCATTTGATGTCATCAAAGCATCCATCTGCTGATGGTGATTAACATGATCTCATGGTCGAAGGATTAGGTTACTATGTATTTAAAAATCTTTGTAGAAAATGAACTTTAATAACTTGATCTTATGTTATGCTTACTATAGGAGTGTGTCCATCACATCATTCTTCTAATGATATGACCTTGTTATTAATAACATCCAATGTCCATGATCAGGACACCATGATCATCTATTAATTAACAAGATACTTTAACAAGAGCCTTACTAGGAACTCTTTTATGTTTACAAAACACACAAGTATTAATATTTCCCGTTAATATAAGTATAGCATGGGATGTAAACATTTATCATAAACATAAAGATATGATAATAACCATTTTATTATTGCCTCTTGGGCATATCTCCAACAGTCTCCCACTTGCACTAGAGTCAATAATCTAGTTTTGAAATACTTGTGCATTCAACACCTATGGCTTTCTGGTGTTGTATATACACAATTGCTAGTGGTTAACTAATCTTCGGATCCGACACTTTCAGGTCCGTGTGTAATTGCATGTCTTTGCGTCTCTATGCATCACTCATTCTCCAATGAGTTGGCATTGTATAAATTTGGTCCTTTCGTGAGACCTTTAGTTCCTTGGGATTAAAACATGTTGATACAATTGTTATACAATATATCTTCATAGTACTATCCCGCTATGAACCATACCTAGTTTGATAACAAACTACTTGACACAAATGCCCTCTTTCGCTGCTACAATAACAGTCATATACTTAGCCTTTTGTTATAGTATCTGTCATAATGTCTTAACTTTGCAACTCATCCAAATTCGTTATGGAATCTACTATCCATTATATTGTGCCACCCATAGTTTAAAAATTGATATAAACTAGTATCAATGTAACACCTTACAATGAACTATCTATCTATTTGTCACCTCTACAAAAATAGCATATTCTTAGTTCTTTCAAAGATCATAAGAATATCCTTACTATTGTCCAATAATCATCATATAAATCATTCTGGTATATGCTCATAACAATTAGAGCATAGGACATATTTGTATGTGTACATATCATAGTATAATTGATCAAAATTGTGATTTCAATCACCAAGTATCAAAATACTTGAATCTTTGATTCACTTACCAAGTGTCAATACACTTGAATCTTGATTCAATCCTTTTTATGTGGCAAGAACCTTTCTTGTCTTTTCCATATTGAACTTATTCAATATCTCATCTATGTACTTTTGGCACAACCATATTAGCATCTCAATCTATCCATATAGACATTTATGCCAAATATTCGGGTTTTGCCTAAGTCTTTCACCGAGATGAAATTCTTAACTTGTGTCAACAAAAGATACATCATCTCCAATAAATAATATGTCTTTCACATAATGTATTAGAAATATTTCTAAGCGCTCCCACTTAATTTCTTGCAAATGCAAGCATCTTCATCGTCTCTGATGAAATTAAACCTTTTAACAGTTTCATCACGGTGAAGATTCTAACTCCGCGATGCTTACTTCAACCATTAAAGTTTGCATGATCTTTAAGCATCCTTTGAATTAACAAAACCCTTTGGATCGTGTCATGTACACATCCTAGGTAACTATTTTATTAAAATAACTTTGTTTTGCTTGTTAAACTACCATATAACAAAATTATATGTAGTGGTTGATATATTAATCCGTCCAGGCTAAATATCGTTATGGAAGGTCAAATCTTGTCATAGTCAACTTCTCGAATTTTTTCGTAAACTTTTTAACGACATGTCGACTATTTCATAGATATGAAACATCTATGTCTATTTATAGATCCAAATACGACCGATATGTTTTACACCTTTCGGGAGGGTCTTCCAAGTTTAAAAACTTGATTTTTCGTGTAAGGAAATATCACGGATTTTATGGCTTCAAGCCATTTGACGGAGTCAGGGCCCATCATTGTTTTTTTACACGTAGTCGGTTCATCATTGTCAAACAATAATGATTTAACTCCCAAATCTTGGTATTTTATCGTTTACCCGACCAACTTGGTTTAATAGTAACTTAGACCTCCGTGACCACAACTTTTGAGGCACGTGAGCCATGAGCATTGTTGCTGCCTCCGGGATACTTTCCGGCGCTGCGCAACTCAGCACATATAGCTAATGTTCATTAACCTTATCAAAGTTCTATCGTCCTCCCACTTATCTTTTCACGAAAAATTCCTTCCAAAGAAACTTGACGTTCTAAGAGACAAACACTTTTGTCTTTGGTGTTATGGAGGAATACCCAACGGTTATTCGAAACAACCTACAAAGACATGCTCATTCGACTTTGGTTGTAAATATTTTACTTATGCCTAGAATACCAATGTTTAAGAAAGGACAACTTGGGTTTTATCCCAAACTATAACTTATATGATGTCATTTCAATGGATCACGATGGAGCTCTTTTCAGTGTAAAAGAGGTAGTCTCTAAAGCTTTAATATTTAAAGTATAATGATAGTTTTATAAATGACACTTTTAATCTTACCATGTCAAACAAGGTTTCATTACATATCTCGAACACTCCATATTACTATGGTGTTTCAGGAAATGCAAATCTATGAAACGATTCCTCAAAACTTTAGGTGTTATGCTAAACTTGTAACTCAAATATCTCCCTTCATGATCCAATCATAAACTCTTTATTTTCTTGTTACAATGATTTTCCACTTCATCTTGAAAGTCTTCAAACATTTTCAAATGTTTCACACTTCTTCCTCATTAAGTAGATATACAGATATATTCACTCAAATTTTCGGAGAACGCATATGAAGTTGAAATCCATTGCTCATGACTTCACATAATGGGCTACATATATCAATATTTATTAATTCCAATAAGTTAGTCGTTCATTCTTCTTGGCCTTGATCAAAATCAAAAGACTCCAAAATTCCATCTGTAGGGGTTCGTAGCATGGAAAATAAAAAAATTCTACCGCATGAACACACAATCAAGATCTAATATATGATCAAGCCAAGATCTATCTACTAGATTGGTGCAACAAGTTGATAGAGTACTAACCCTCGAAGATCCAAAGTGGTTAACGAGAGCAGATTCTCGTGGGTGATATAGTCGTTCACTTGCCGATCTCAAGATCGCGTAGACGATCCTTCCAGCGGTGCGTTCTGGCAGCGCTCCCGCAGTCGGTCACACGTACGGTACTTGATGAAGACCTTCCTCTCCCTTGTTCCAGCAGGCAACGGAGGTTGTAGCTCTCTCCTCGCGATTCCGGCAGCACAACGGCGTGGTATCAAAAGTAGATGGGAGATCCCGCAGGGCTTCGCCTAAGCCGGAGCGAGTATGGTGGAGTAGAGGGAGCCCCGGAAATCTAGGGTTTAGAGGGCCGAGGTTTAGAGGTAGCTAGCAACTAGAGTTTTAGCTAGTCGGTAGAGGTTTAGAGGAGATCTAGATTGGTCGCAACTAGAGAGGGGGGCGGCGGTAAACCTAGGGTTTCTTGGGCGCCTAGGGCAAGGGGGATACCTTGGGGTGCACCCCTACCCCTCCTTATATAGGTGGGGGCGTCCAAGGGTGTTCCCAACCTAGGTGGAAACCCTCCCTAACTCATAAACCGTCCCTAAGTCGGAAACCATGTTGGGATTTGACTTTTTCAAACTGCCTTTTTGACGTTCAAATTAGAGTTTGATTTCTCTCTTCCAAGTGTCCAGCCAAGTGACCTAGAACATGATGCAACCATTACACTTTGTCATGACACATCCATGTACCCTTCCCCCTTTCGGATCGGTGAACCTTCTAGACCCTTCTAGAACATTCCGCTGAAAACACCGAAATCATTCCCGAACTCCGAAATTGGACTTTCCTTATATGAATATTATTCTCTGGACCATTCCGGATCTCCTCGTGATATCCTGGATCCCATTCGAGACTCCGAACAACATTCGGTATCTTTACTCAACATTCCATATCTACTAAACAACATTGAATCCTTAAGTGTGTCTCCCTATGGTTCGTGAATTATGCAGACATGATCGAGACTCTTCTCCAATCTATAACCAATAGAGGAATCTGGAAATTCATATGGCTCCCACATATTTCTACGATTACTTCGTGATCGAATGAACCATTTACATACGATACCAATTTCCCTTTGTCTCATGATACTTTATTTATCCGAGGTTTGATCGTCGGTATCTCTGCATACCTAGTTCAACCTCGTTACCAATAAGTACTCTTTTCTCGTTACCGTGATATGTGATCCCTTGTGAGCCATTCACATGCTTACAAGCTAATTGGATGACATTCCACCGAGAGGGCCCAGAGTATATCTATCCGTCATATGGATGGACAAATCCCAATCTTGATCCATGTGCCTCAACACATACTTTCCGAACACTCAATGCCACCTTTATAGCCACCCAATTACGGTGTGGTGTTTGATGTTATCAAAGCATCCTTCCGGCGATGGTGATTAGAATGATCTCATGGTCGAAGGAATTAGGTTACTATGTATCAGAAAGGTTATAGCAAGTGAACTATATTAAATGACTTGATCTTTATGCTACGCTTAACTATAGGAGTATGTCCATCACATCATTCTCCTAATGATATGACCCTGTTGTTAATAACATCTCTATGTTCATGATCAGGAAACCATGATCATATATTGACCAAAAAGCTAGTTTAACAAGAGGCTTTACTAGGGACTCTTTTATGTTTACAAATCACACAAGTACTAATGTTTCCGGTTAATACAATTATAGGATGGTATGTAAACATTTATCATAAGCATGAAGATATGATAATAACCACTTTATTATTGCCTCTTGGGCATATCTCCAACAGTCTCCCACTTGCACTAGAGTCAATAATCTAGTTTCAAACCTTTGTGCATTCAACACGTATGGCTTTCCGGTGCTGTATTTACACGATTGCTAGTGGTCAACTGATCTCCGGATCCAACACTTTCAAGTCCGTGTGTTATTGCATGTCTTTGCGTCTCTACGCATCACTCATTCTCTAATGAGATGACTTTGTATAAATTTGGTCCTTTGGTGAGACCTTTAGTTCCTTGGGGCTAAAACATGTTGATAATATTGTCGTACAATATATCTTCATAGTACTATCCCGTTGTGAACCACACCTAGTTTGATAACAAACTACTTGACACAAATGCCCTCTTTCGCTGCTATTATAGCAGTCATATACTTAGCCTTTTGTTGTAGTATCTGTCAAAATGTCTTAACTTTGGAACTCATCCAAATCCATTATGGAACTTACTTTCCATCATATTGTGTCACCCTTAGTTTAGATAGAGATAAACTTAATTTGTACTTTGTGACAAAACTAGTATCAATGTAATACTTTTACAATGAACTAACCATCTATTTGTCACTTCTACAAAATAATATATTCTTAGTTCTTCTAAAAGATCATAAGAATATCTTTACTATCGTCCAATAATCATCTTATAAATCATTCTGGTATACGCTCATAAGATTTAGAGCATAGGACATATCTGTATTTGTACACATCACAGTATGATTGATAAAGTACTCTTTGTGGTTTTATATATCAAGAATAAAAAATACTTGAATCTTTATTCAATCCTTCCTGTGCAACAAGGACCTTTCTTATAGTTTCTATATTGGACTCATTCAATATCTCATCTATGTACTTCTGGCACAACCATATTAGCGTCTCAATTTATCCATATAGACATTGATGCCAAATATTCGGGTTCTACCTAAGCCTTTCATTGAGATGAAATTCTTAATCTGTGTCAATAAAAAGATACATCATTTCCAATCAACAATATTTCTTCCACATAATGTATTAGAAACATGTCTTAGCGCTCCCACTTAATTTCTTGCAAATGCAAGCATCTTCATTGTCTCCGATGAAATTAAACTCTATTAATAGTTTCATCATAGTGAAGATTCCAACTCCGTGATGCTTACTTCAACCATTGAAGTTTGCATATGCTTTTAGCATCCTTTGAATTAACGAAACCCTTTGGACCGTGTCATGCACACGTCCTAGGTAACCATTCTATTAGAATAACTTGTTTTGTTTATTCAACTACCACATAACAAAGTTATATGTAGTGGTTGCTACATTAATCCGTCTAGACTAAATATCGCTTAATGAAATATCTGATCTTGTCATAGTCAACTCTTTGAACATTGTCGTGAACTCTCTCCCGACATGTCGATAATTTCATAGATGTGAAACATCCATGTCTATTTCTTTATAGACCCAAATACGATTGTAAGGTCTTGCACCTTTTTAGAGGATCTTTCAAGTTCAAAGCTTGATCTCTCGTATATGGAACTATCACGGATTTTATGGCTTCAAACCATTTGACAGAGTCAGGGCCCATCATCGCTTCTTTCCATGTAGTCGGATCATTATTGTCAAATAATGATTTAACTCTCAAATCTTGGTATTTGATTGGTTACCCAACCTACGTTTTTCAATAGGAACTTAGACCTCCGTGACCACAACCTTTGAGGCACATGAGCCATGAGCATTGTTGCTGCCTCCGGAACACTTCTAAGCGCTGCGCAACTTTGCACATATAGCTAAGGTTCTTTTAACCTTATCAAAGTTCTATTGTCCTCTCACTTAACTTTTCACGGAAAATACGTTTCTCAAAGAAACTTGACTTTGGTGTTATGGAGGAATATTCAACGATTATTCAAAATAACATACAAAGATATGCTCATCCAATTTTGGTTGCAAACATCTTTCTTATGCATAGCATACCAATGTTTAAGAAAGGACAACTTGGGTTTTATCCCAAACCATAGCTTTATATGGTGTCATTTCAACGGATTATGATGGAGCTCTTTTTAGTGGAAAAACGATAGTCTCTAAAGCTTTAATCTTTAAAATATAATGGCAGTTTTATCAATTACACCTTTGATCTTACCATGTCAAACAAGGTTTCACTACATATCTCGATTATTCCATACTCATATGGTGTTTCGGGAAACGCAAATCCATGGAACGATTCCTCAAATCTTAGGTGTTATGCTAAACTTTATAACTCAAATATCTTCCTTTATGATCCTATCATAAATTCTTTATCGTCTTGTTACATTGATTTTGCACTTCATCTTGAAAGTCTTTAAACTTTTCAAATGTTTCACACTTAATCCTTATTAAGTAAATATTCATATATTCACTCAAATTTTCGGAGAAAGCATTTGAAGTTGAAATCTATCGCTCTTGACTACACATAATGGACTTTATACAACAATATGTACAAGTTCTAATAAGCTAGTCATCCGTTCCCTTTGGCCTATGAGCGGAGTTTTAATTATCTCTAGGAAAATTTCACAAGTGTCATTTGATCAAAAGTCAAACGACTCCAAAATTCCATCCACATGGAGTTTCTTCATGTTTTCTTTCCAATATAATTTAAACGGCGATGTCACTTCCTAAGTGATCTTTCTTATCAATTGTCTTTCAACATTTTTAGCAATATTTTTATGGATGTGATTCATCCAACAAGATTTGTAAATCATCCATATTTTATGGATTACGACAATTATTTGAACAACCCTTTTGTTCTCATAATACCTGATAAAACAAATCTTGAAGGCAATCTTTGGTGTTAACGAGCAACACAACAACCCTTTATTTGTTCTCGATGAACATCATCACATATTCGTTTGCTAGTTACTTAGGCCATTGTAGTTCATGAATTGTGTTGTTTCGTATGATGATTCACACCAACAAATTCAGTATCCAATACTTAAGAACCACATTGTTTAATAAGAAAAGAGTATAAGCATAACATGTATATCCTCTATATACCTAAGCTAAACAATTCTAGTCTTTCTTTTCTGCCATATATTTCTGAGATTCTCTTTCAGTATTTCCTTTTCTATTCGAAAGAATCTATCAACATCAATAGTAGAGCCATACACATGACACATAGTCCAAAGCATGTATAGTTAAATACCAATGTCTTTGGACTTGCACTTTGAAGGAGATCACCATCATCAAAGACTTGGTGTTCTTTCAAATCCCATTCTTTAGTAATCTTTTAGTGTAGTAAACATTTTATCAAATATTCACCCTTATCATGGAACTATTGATCAAGCTACTTTTAGCTTATAACGGTGAATCGCGAGTATAATGTTGCTCTCCAAAACCTTTTGGAGGATTAGGACGACAAGCGTCTCCAACATTTTTCAAATTCTCATCAAATATGAGAACATAAACTTTGCCATATTATACTCTCTCATGTTGCAACCAAAACATCATTTCAGATATCGCAATATCTTCCACACATCATGGTTTCTGAAACAACTCTTTCAGATCCTAGATAACCTTGATATTAAAACAATCTTTTGAATATCAAGAATCATGGAGACAAACATGATACTTATATACTAACACTGGAATTGTCACTCTTGATTTAATACCAATTACTAAACTTCACGGAATAACCGGAACTTACTGAAAGTTTGCAATAGGACTTTTAAACTTTAGATTAACACTTCAAAACAATACGATACCAGTTCGTAAAGTAACTGACCAGAATTCTATAGTTCTATTACCTCAATTATAACTAAGCGCAAGGTGGTAAACGGATGCCAATGACTACAACAACTATGCAAATTTACTTTGATTTAATTTATGATAAATAGTGTTCAACTTTTAATCATATTGTTGTTGAACTCCCACTCAAAACAATATCCCTCACATTGTTTTAGTGATCACACGAACCAAATTCACTATACCAAGTCTGATCATCACGTGACATGATATAGTTTCAAAGGCGAACAATCATCATGTTCATCATATCATCTATATGACTCATGCTTTACCTTTTGGTATTCCGTGTTCCGAGACCATGTTTGTACATGCTAGGCTCGTCAAGATCAAACCTTAGCTTCCGCATGAGCAAATCTGGCTTGCTCCCATTGTATACACTTGCAGAATCTAACACACCCGATCATCACGTGGTGCTTCGAAACAACGAGCTTTGGCAACGGTGCCTACTAAGGACGAACACTCTATAACTTGATATTTTTTGAGAGGGATCATCTTATAATGCTACCATCACGAACTAAGCAATACAAGATGTATAAAAGGATTAACATCACATGCAATTCAAAATATGTGATATGATATGGCCTTTCTTCTTGTGCTTCCGATCTCCATCTTCAAGCACGAACATGATCTCCATCATCACAGGCGTGGCGTCAAGGTCAATGGCGCCGCTCCATGGTTTTCGTCCACCAGCATCAACTATTACAACTACTTTGAATAATAGACACGCGGGTCTAGACGAAATTAAAAGACAACCATATGGCTCCTACCGGTTGCCGACTTACAATAAGGAACATTGCATACATCATATATAATCACAATCATGACCATATCACATCACAGCACACCCCTGCAAAACAAAGTTAGACGCCTCTAATTTTTTTGCATGTTTTACGTGGTTTGGGGCTTTTAATAAGTGTCGTTATAACTTATGAACAAGAACCACAACGTTGATGATTGAACTATCAAGTGCCTGTTGTAAATTGAATCTTTACTATGATGGGAGAGACAGACACCCGCAAAGCCACTTATGCAATACATGGTTGCATGTCGAGCGTGGAGCAAGTCTCATGAACGATGTCATGTAAGGTTAGCCCGGGCCGCTTCATCCCACCATACCGCAAGATGCAAAGTACACAAGAAGCAATTGATAATAAAAGCACCACCGCCCACAATGATCATTGTGTTCTACTCGTGCAACAGATATACATATAGACACGGCTCCAATACCACTGTAGGGGTTCGTAGCATGGAAAACTAAAAATTTCTACCGCATGAACACACAATCAAGATCTAATCTATGATCAAGCAAAGATATATCTACTAGATCGGTGCAACAAGTTGATAGAGTACTAACCCTCAAAGATCCAAAGCGGTTAACGAGAGCAGATTCTCGTGGGTGATGTAGTTGTTCACTTGCCGATCTCAAGATCGCGTAGACGATCCTTCCGGCGCCGCGTTACGGCAGCGCTCCCGCAGTCGGTCACACGTACGATACTCGATAAAGACCTTCCTCTCCCTTGTTCTAGCAGGCAGCGGAGGTTGTAGCTCTCGCATGATTCCCAAGACACGACGGCGTGGTGTCGGAAGTAGAGGGGAGATCCCGCAGGGCTTTGCCTAAGCCGGAGCGAGTATGGTGGAGTAGAGGGAGCCCCGACGATCTAGGGTTTAGAGGGCCGAGGTTTAGAGGTAGCTAGCAACTAGAGTTTAGCTAGTCGGTAGAGGTTTAGAGGAGATCTAGATTGGTCGCAACTAGAGAGGGGGGCGGCGGTAAACCTAGGGTTTCTTGGGCGCCTAGGGCAAGGGGGATACCTTGGGGTGCGCCCCTACCCCTCCTTATATAGGTGGGGGGCGTCCAAGGGTGTTCCCAACCTAGGTGGAAACCCTCCCTAACTCAGAAACCGTCCCTAACTCGGAAACCATGTTGGGATTTGACTTTTTCAAACTGCCTTTTTGACTTTCAAATTAGAGTTTGATTTCTCTCTTCCAAGTGTCCAGCCAAGTGACCTAGGACATGATGCAATCATTACACTTTGTCATGACACATCCATGTACCCTTCCCCTTCCGGATCGGTGAACCTTCTAGACCCTTCTAGAACATTCCGGTGAAAACACCGAAATCATTCCCGAACTCTGAAATTGGACTTTCCTTATATGAATCTTATTCTCTGGACCATTCCAGATCTCCTCGTGATATCCAGATCCCATCCGAGACTCTGAACAACATTCGGTCTCTTTACTCACATTCCATATCTACTAAACAACACCGAATCCTTAAGTGTGTCTCCCTACGGTTCGTGAATTATGAAGACATGATCGAGACTCTTCTCCGATCAATAAACAATAGAGGAATCTGGAAATTCATATGGCTCCCACATATTTCTATGATTACTTCGTGATATAATGAACCATTTACATACGATACCAATTTCCCTTTGTCTCACGATACTTTACTTATCCGAGGTTTGATCGTCGGTATCTCTGCATACCTAGTTCAACCTCGTTACCAATAAGTACTATTTTCTCGTTACCGTGATATGTGATACCTTGTGAGCCATTCACATGCTTGCAAGCTAATTGGATGACATTCCACCCAGAGGGCCCAGAGTATATCTATCCGTCATATGGATGGACAAATACCAATCTTGATCCATGTGCCTCAACACATACTTTCCGAACACTCAATGCCACCTTTATAGCCACCCAATTACGGTGTGGTGTTTGTTGTCATCAAAGCATCCTTCCAGTCATGGTGATTAGCATGATATCATGGTCGAAGGAATTAGGTTACTATGTATCAGAAAGCTTATAGCAAGTAAACTATATTAAATGACTTGATCTTTATGCTACGCTTAACTATAGGATTATGTCCATCACATCATTCTCCTAATGATATGACCCTGTTGTTAATAACATCTCTATGTTCATGATCAGGAAACCATGATCATATATTAACCAACAAGCTAGTTTAACAAGAGGCTTTACTAGGGACTCTTTTATGTTTACAAATCACACAAGTCTTAATGTTTCCGGTTAATACAATTATAGCATGGCATGTAAACATTTATCATAAGCATGAAGATATGATAATAACCACTTTATTATTGCCTCTTGGGCATATCTCCAACACCATCAACATGGAGTTTCTTCATGTTTTCT
Organism: Avena longiglumis; assembly: GCA_030063025.1. Classification (NCBI taxonomy): domain Eukaryota; kingdom Viridiplantae; phylum Streptophyta; class Magnoliopsida; order Poales; family Poaceae; genus Avena; species Avena longiglumis. Next base: position 19,335,320 of record CP125978.1, on the reverse strand, counting down.
TTTCAATATAATTTAAATGGCGATGTCACTTCATAAGTGATGTTTCAATCATTTGTCTTTCGACATTTATAGCATTAATTTTATGGATGTGATTTCTCCAACTAGACTTGTATATCATCCATCTATTATGGAATATGGAAATTATTTGAACAACCTTTTGTTCTCATAATATCTGATTAAACAAATCTTGAAGGCAAACTTTGATGTCAATAAAAACACAACAACACTTCATTTGTTTTTGATGAACATCATCACATATTCTCTTGCTAGTTACTTAGGCCATTGTAGTTCATGAATTGTGTTGTTTCGTATGACAATTCACACCAACAAATTCGATATCCAATACCTAAGAACCACATTGTTTAACAAGCAAAGAATACAACCATAACATGTATATCATCTATATACCTAAGCTGAACAATTCTAGTCTTTTCTTTTTCTGCCAAATATTTCTAAGATTCTCTTTCATCATTTCCTTTTTATTTTTAAAGAATCTATCAACTTCAATAGTGGTACCATACACATGATACACAGTCCATAGCGTGTATAGTCAAATACTAATATCTTTGGACTTGCACTTTGAAGTAGATCACCATCATCAAATGTTTGGCATTCTTTTGAATTCTATTCTTTAGTAATCTTTTAGTGTAGTAAAAAATTTACTTATATCTTATATTCATCCTTATCATAGCAATTTTCATGATCAAGCTACTTTAGCTTATAACGGTGAATCGCGAGTATAATGTTGCTCTCCAAAACGTTTTGGAGGATTAGGATGACTAGCGTCTCCAACCTTTTGCAAATTTTTATCAAATATGAGAATATAAATTTTGCCATATTATACTCTATCATGTTGCAACCAAAACGTCGTTTCAGATATCGCAATATCTTCCACAAATGATGGTTTCTAAAATAATTCTTTTGGCTCCTAGATAACTTTGATATTAAAACAATATTTTGAATATCAATAATCATGGAGAAAAACATGGTTCGGGTCCTTCCCATCATGGTTGGCTCGTCCATGGAGATGGCCAAGTTCTTCCTCAAGACACACGACGTCGTCTTCACTGACCGGCCCAAGACGGCCGCCGGAAAGTATGCCAACTATGAATGCAGCAACATCACATGGTCACCCTATGGTGCCTATTGGCAGCAGGGGCGAAAGATATGCCTCACCGAACTATTCAGCGCCAAGTAGCTCGCGTGGTACGAGCACATCCACCACGAGGAGATGCACGCACTGATGTTAAGAGTTGATAGGTCAACAATTGATCACTCAACATTTATGATCAATAGATACTAGAACATGGTTCATATGGATGACAATGATTAGTATGCCAAGAAGGATGTCTGGTGAAGGGTCTTGACTTGATTTCTTTCCTACTCAATATCAAATAATGAGTTAGGGTTTAAGAATTATCATGATGCTCATGGTAGGGTTTATTATGAAAAGTAAATACATCAAGATTTAGTTCTTGAATTTATTTTACTCCAGTGATATACTTGGCTTCGTATCTAGGAGTTGTTGTAAAGAATATCTTAATATGATACCTAAAATATCTGGTATTGTAATATATTGTGGGTTTAGTTTTATTCCATTTGATCTACCCATAGATCAAATTGCATTTACCTAAAATAATATTTTAGCAAAGGTCACACTAAAATTTATCACACTCAACTTGATGATCTACTTCAGTTCCATCAAGTTAAAAGAAGCTTCAATTACTTTGACAAGTTTTGACCGAAAGCGCGAAAATTATTCAGATGTTCTATACATGAATACATCTGATCTCTATTTATTTCTAACCTCTAATGCTGGAATGTTACACATGCTTACGTAAACCTAAATAGATGAACCAATGGGAAGATGAGTATGTGTAGGCTGGACCCACACAAAAACTCGTCCGAACATGTTACTTAGTCATCTCATTCTTGTAACTTAGTTATCCATGCGCGTAACTTACCCCTATATGCCCCGTCATATGGATGGGACCTACCATCACATACGCGTCTCCTCATTAGCTGCCGTATCAGCTTCCGCGAAACCTGGGTTCCCATTTGCTTTTTCTCCAAACACTAAGTTTGTGAGCTCTTACCCTATGGACGACCGAAACCGCTGGAGTGGACACGCCGAGGAGCACTAGAAGCGCCATGCATCGCATCCACTTCGCCATGTGCCCAACCAAATAGCTAGTTCCCCTTACTTGATCCGGAGAGCTCGTGGACTCTTACTATGGAGCTTCAAATGGGAATGGATGGATGGACTCCGAATTTGGCGACAAGGAGCAGTCGAGCACGCGTATAAGCACCGGGAAGGACTAAGGACGGAGGTGCAGAGGATGCGTCGGCGAGTCGATGAAAGATGACCAGCGGAACACGCGTGGGTATCCTCTGCTAGACTCCTTCCATTTTACGCCGCCCTTCTAGTATCGGGCACCACTTCGTCGACCTCCTCCCCTGCGCCAACCCCTCCCCATCCACGACAACTGTCATTGCCCCCTTCTCCCTTCGCGCCGGCACCGACAGAACATAGGCTGATGTCTACGCACTTCTATTCTTGTAGATAGTTGTTGGGCCTCCAAGTGCAGAGGTTTGTAGAACAGCAGCAAGTTTCCCTTAAGTAGATCAACCAAGGTTTATCGAACTCAGGGAGGAAGTGGTCAAAGGTATTCCCTCTCAAGCAAACCTGTAATCAAGATACAAGAAGTCTCTTGTGTCCCCAACACACCCAATATAGGTGCACTAGTTCGGCGAAGAGATAGTAAAATACAAGTGGTAACGGTGCCAGAAAATAGCTTCTGACTTGTTGTTGACGTGGGGTAACGGTGCCAGAAATGAGCTGATGGCGTCGAGGAACAGACTAAAGGCAAACTGAAGGAAGCAAGCAACATGCAACAGATCTAGTATCAAACGGTGTTTAAATGTTTAGAAACAAGACCTATGGATCATACTTTCACTAGTGAACACTCTCTCATATAAGTATCCTCTCTTAATGATACTACTCTAAACTACTCTCCGGTTGGACACTCTAATCCACGGTAGGACCTTCCCCAATCTAGATAACCCCACACTGTCACCTTGAGCGCTAGATGGTTCCAACAAACACCACAATTTCATAGAGACATCCAACTCCAAATATAACTCATAACAAATATTCAATCTAGCCAAAGTGCCACACACGGTATGCACGCTGTCACTTTCACACAGGTGGGAAAAAACATAGATCTATTAAAGCACAAAGAGTATTTATGTAGACTCAAACCTAAGTGCCACCATGGCATGCACGCTGTCACTTTCACACACATGGGGAGAGCAGAGATCTAATGAAGCACTTAAGTAGCAAGGTAGATCTACTTGATTACAAAGCTCATGACCACAAGATCATGCATAGAGAGAGAGAGAGATGAACACACAGCTACCGATAGAGCCCTTAGCCCTAAGGAAGAACTACTCCCTCCTCATCATGGGAATCAGCAATGGTGATGAAGATGGCGATGGAGATCAATGGAGATGGCTCCAGGGGCACTTCCCCATCCCGACAGGGTGCTGGAACAGAGACTTTCTGTCCCCCGAATCTCTCCTTCGGTGGCGGTGGCGCTACAGAGGTTTTCGTGGATTTCTTCTGGATGACCTAGGGTTTTTGGGTCGGAGGCATCTTATAGGCGCAGGAATCAAGGTCGGTGGGGGTCCAGGGGGCCCACACCCCCTCCAGGCGCCTCGTGGCTTGCCGCGCTTAGGGGTGCTGACCACCTGTGTCCCCCGAAGGGTTTCGGCATAGTAAATCAAAATTTTCTACGGGCGAGCAGAAAGCCAAGATCTAATCTAGGAGATGCAAACAACGAGAGATTGGATTAGATCTTCATACCCTTGAAGATTACACAGTGAACGTTCGTCGGAATGTGGGTGATGTAGTCGTACTTCGCTTCTCCTCGCGATCCGATCCGATATAGCACCACAAGTGGCGGTGCCTCCGTGAGATGCACACGCATGCCTCGGCGTCTCCTCCTTCCTCGGACCAGCGAGTATGGTGGAGAGATAGATTGGATCTATAACACGGCGTGGTGTATATGGTGGAGAATTTCTGCTGCAGGCCGCCAAACAATGGTCGGAGGGAGAGAGGAAGGTAACAAGGCTGCTAGGGCTTGGAGGAAGGTGTGTGGGGGAGGCGCACCCTCTATATATAGAGGGGGGCAGCCCTTGCCCTCCTCCAAGCCTATCTCTAGTTTAAACAATTTAAACTCTCCTTATCTAGAAATCCTATCTCTAGTTTAAGCGATTTAAACTCTCCTTATCTAGAAATTCTATCCAGATTTAAACGAGTCAAATCTCTCTAGAATCGTTTGGGCCCTATGGGCCTTGTGCCCCAAAGCGGCCAGGACACTCCCTCATAGGCCCATGCCCCTCCGGAAGGTGGGGCCACGTTGGTCCCTTCCGGAAGGTTCTAGAACTTAGGTACAATACCGATTAACGGAACAATTCGAACTCCAAAAACTGCACTGCCTTATATGAATCTTATTCGGACCATTAGGAACCTCTCGTGATATCCGGATCCCATCCGATACTCGAACAAAAATTCATAAACCAATTATCCAATCTATCCTAGTGTCGAGACACGTTAAGTGTGTGACCTGCGGGTTCGAGAATCGACATGATCTTCTATCAATAATCAACGGTCTGCAGGCACCCATATTGACTCCACACATTCATCGATGATCATATCGGATGAACCACGATGCGATTCAATCAATCCCATATATATATTCCCTTCGTCGCGATATTTTACTTGCGAGATTGATCGTCGATGCCGTCATACCTAGTTCAATCTCGTTCACGGCAAGTACTTTACTCGTTCCGTAATCCGATATCACTTTGTGATTAACTCCTTAACCACATGCTTGCAAGCGGTGTTGATATCGATTGAAAGTGGGCTCAAGTATATCTCTCCGACTTGGGAGGGACAAATTCCATCTCGATACATACAACCCAGATACTTTCCGATCACCGAGAGACACCTTTATGATCACCCTCTCATAGGATGACGTTTGATGACCTCAAAGCTTTCTTCCGATACCAGGGAGTTGCATTATCTCATGGTCTAAGGAATACAATATTTGACATAGGAAAAGCCGCAAAGAAACACGATGACACGATCTAATGGCTCGCTTTGTTTGGGTCTATCCACCATATCATTCTCCCAATGATATGATCTCATTATCAATTGACAACTCATGTCTATGGTTAGGAAACCTTAACCATCATTGATCAATGAGCTAGTCCATAGGCGTACTAGGGACACGGTGTTGTTTACAAACCACACAGTATTAAAGTTTCCGCTTAATACAATTCTAGCATGGAACATAAACTTTATCATGAACAAGAATTATAATAATAACATCTTTTATTGCCTCTAGGGCATAATTCCAGATCTCCCACTTGCACTAGAGTCAATAATCTAGTTTACATCGCAACAATCTCACACCCATGGCGAGGTGTTGATCATGTTTTACACGTGGAAGAGGTTTAGTCAATGGATCTGCGACATTCAGATCCGTATGTACTTGCTAATCTTGGATCTCCATCGCTATATAATCTCGGATTATATGAAACTTGCGGTTGATATGCTTGGTCTTTGGGTGATATCTAGGTTCCTTAGCGAGTGCTATGGCGCAAGTGTTGTCACACAATATCTCCATGGGTCCAATGCACTTGGAACCACGCCAAGCTCGATGATGAAGTTTCGATCCAAACTTCTTCACTTGACGCTCGCGGCGACCATGTATTCCGCTTCTCATGTAGATCCCGCGATCACGCTTTGCTTGCGGCTTCTCCACTCCAGCTCCTCCATTCAAAATATAAGCGTATTCATGCGAGATTTAGAATCATCCTTGTCGGTGTCGAAACTAGCATCGACGTAACCTTTTACGACAAGTTGTTCATCACCCCATAGACTAAGAACATTTCTTTAGTTCTATTTAGGTACTTTCGGATGTTATTCACTGTCGGTGTTCCACTCGGATCACTTTGATATCTGCTTTCGTCACAAACTAAGAGCATTGGACACATCCGGTCTAGTACACATGGCATACATGATGGAACCTATGGCGAGGCATAAGGCACTTTGCTCGTAGCTTCCCTATCATTTCATCAGAATGGACACCGAGCCTTGCTCAATATCTTACCCGACAACATAGGCCTTGAACCTTTCTTTGCCTTATCCATTACGAACCTTTTTGAACTTTGTCTAGGTATGTACTGGCTTAAAGCTATCGGCGTCTTTGTCTATCTCTATAGATCTTGATGCCCAATATATAAGCAGCTTCACCTAGGTCTTTCATTGAAAAACACTTGTTCAAATAACTCTTCACATCGTTAAGCATGTTGATGTCATTTCCGATAATCAATATGTCATCCACATACAGTACCAGAAACGTCACCGAGCTCCCACTCACTTTCTTGTAGATACAAGCTTCGTAGCAATTTGGAACAAATCCAAAGCTCTTGATCACTTGATCAAAACGAAGGTTCCAACTCCGAGATGCTTGCTTCAGTCCATAAATGGAACGCTGAAGTTTGCATACTTTACTAGCATCCTTAGGATCGACAAAACCCTCGGGTTGCATCATATACAACTCTTCATCAATGTTGCCATTGAGGAAAGCAGTCTTGACATCCATCTGCCATATTTCATAATCATGAAACGCAGCAATTGCTAATAAAATCCGAATGGACTTAAACATCGCTACGGAGAGAAAGTCTCATCGTAGTCAACACCTTGAACTTGTCGAAAACCTTTGCGACAAGCCGTGCTTTATACGATCGTAACATTACCATCCGCATCCGTTTTCTTCTTGAAAATCCATTTGCACTCAACGGCCTTTCGGTCGCTAGGAGGATCCACCAAAGTCCATACTTGGTTTTCGCTCATGGATCCCAATTCGGATTTCATGGCTTCCAGCCATTTCTCAGAGTCTAGGCTCATCATCGCTTCCTCATAGTTCGTAGGTTCACTGTCTTCTACCAACAAGACAGTCAAGACAGGGTTGCCGTACCACTCAGGAGGGGCACACGACCTTGTCGACCTGCGACGTTCAGTAGCAGCATCGTCTGAAGCTTCATGATCCTTGTCATTAGCTTCCTCTATTGTTGGTGCAGGCGGCACTGGAACAATTTCAGGTGCTGCGCTACTCTCCAATTCAAGAGAAGGTTCAATAACCTCGTCTAGCTCTACTTTCCTCCCACTCACTTCTTTCGAGAGAAACTCCTTCTCAAGAAAGGAACCGTTCTTAGCGACAAAAACTTTGCCTTCGGTTCTGTGATAGAAGGTATTCCCAATAGTTTCCTTAGGGTATCCTATGAAGACGCATTTCTCCGCTTTGGGTTCGAGCTTGTCCGGCATCAACTTCTTGACGTAAGCTTCGCATCCCCAAACTTTAAGAAACGACAACTTAGGTTTAGCACCAAACCACAGTTCATACGGTGTTGTCTCAACGGATTTAGATGGAGCCCTATTTAAAGTGAATGCAGCGGTTTCTAATGCATAACCCCAAAATGATAACGGCAAATAAGTAAGAGACATCATCGATCGGACCATATCTAATAGGGTTCGATTCGGCGTTTACACACCATTGCGCTGTGGTGTTCCGGGTGGCGTGAGTTGCGAAACAATTCCGCTTGCTTTAAGATGCGTGAGAAAATCATAACTCAAATATTCGCCCCCACGATCGGATCGTAGCAACTTAATCTTCATTATGATGGTTCTCCACTTCATTCTGAAATTCTTTGAACTTTTCAAACATTTCAGATTTATGTTTCATTAAATAGATATACCCATATCTACTTAAGTCATCGGTAAAAGTGAGGAAATAGCGATATCCACCGCGCGTCGAAACACTCATCGGTCCGCATACATCGGTATGTATGATTTCCAACAAGTCCGTTGCTCGCTCCATCATCTGGAGAGCGGGTTTTGATCATCTTGCCCATGAGGCATGGTTCGCATGTGTCAAATGATTCAAAATCAAGAGACTCCAAAATTCCATCGAATGGAGTTTCTTCATGCGCTTTACTCAATATGACCTAGGCAGCGATTGCCACAAATAAGTAGTATTATCACTATCTACTTTGCATCTCTTAGCCTCAATGTTATGGATGTGTGTTTCATCCCTTTCGAGATTTAGAAGAAATAAACCATTCACAAGAGGTGCATGACCATAAAAGATGTTACTCATATAAATAGAACAACCATTATTCTCCGATTTAAATGAATAACGTCTTGCAATAAACACGATCCGGAAATGATGTTCATGCTCAACGCACATAATAACATTTATTAAGGTTTAAAACTAATCCGAAGGTAAAACTAAGGAGAGCGTGCGGCGTCCATCACATCAACTCTTGATCCGTTGCCAGCGCATCGTCACCTCATCCCTCGCTGTCTATTCCGTAGCTCTGTTTGAGTTACAAATATTAGCAACTGAACCGGTATCAAATACCCGCACTACAACGAGGGCTAGTAAGGAAAACATCAATAACATGTATATCAAATATACCTTTGATGGTGCCAGCTTTCTTGTCCGCTAAGTACTTGACGATTGCGCTTCCATGACCCTTGTCCTTGCAATAGAAGCACTCGGTGTCGGCTTGGGACGGACCTAAGCTTCTTCTCAGCGAGGGCATTGCGCTTGCCGCCCTTCTTGAAGGGCTTCTTTGCTCCTTACCTTTCTTAAAGGAGGGCTTGTTGACCATCAACACATGATTATCCTTCTTGATGTCCACTTCCGCAGCCTTGACTGCGAAGAGCTCGGTGATCGTATCAGTGGAACCAATCTGATTATGAGTCACTACAAAACTTTTGTAGCTGGGAGGGAGTGATTGCAGAACCCTGTCAATCTTGAGCTCCTCTGGAATCGTGCATTCCAGTTGCTCAAGGCGTTGAGTGTAGCCCGACATCTTTATGGCGTGCTCACTAACAGAACTCCCTTCCTCCATCTTGCCGTTAAAGAACTTCTCAGAGATCTCATATCTCTCAGAACGGGCTTGAGTTTCTGAAACATGGTTTTCAGCTCCTCGAGAATCTCAAAGGGCCCGGGATAGGTTTCAAAACGATTTTGAAGCTCCGGTTCCATAGCAAACAACATGGTGCTCTTAATCACACCATAATCATCTTTGCGTGACTGATAGACAGCTTTCTCATCAGCCGGCGCAGTTGCAGCAGGGGGGTTACCTAACGCTTTCTCAAGGACATAGTCCTTTTATGCCGACGTAATGATTCTTAGATTGTGGAACCAGTTGGTGAAGTTAGACCCATTGTTTCTAAGCTTTTCTTTCTCAAAAAACGTTGAAGTTGAAGTTGGACTTGGCCATTGGATCTACAAGATTTGCAAGTACAATTTAGACTATGTTTATGATAAATAGTTCAACTTAATCAAATTACTAGATGAACTCCCACTAAATTCAACATCCCTCAAGTTGTTTAGTGAACACGATCCAAATTCACCACACCTAATCCGATCATCACGAGAAGATATGTGGTTTCAATGGTGGACAACGAAGTGTCGATCATATCATTCATATGACTCATGTTTAACCTTTCGGTTCTTGTGTTCGAGGCCATGTCTGACATGCTAGGCTCGTCAAGTTAGACCCAAGTATTTCCGTGTGCAAAACTGGCTTGCACCCGTTGTATGTGAGCGAGACTCTATAGCACCCGATCATCACGTGATGCTTGGACACGACGAACTTCATAGCGGTGCATACTTGGGGAGAACACAGTTTTATCTTGATCTTTAAGTGAGGAATCATCTTATAATGCTACCTTCGCGATCTAAGCATGATAAGATACATAAAAGGATAAACATCACATGCATATAACTTTATGTGACATGGTATAGCCAATCTTCGCAATGATCTCCATCTTGTGCGTTGGCATGATCTCCATCACTCCACCATGATTGCCTCCACCACGAATAGCAACTACAACTATTGCTAACTACTTAGCGATAAAGTAAAGCTATTACATGGCGTATAAGAAGTTGACTGCGGTCATACACAATTATAAAGACAACCATATGGCTCACGCCGGTTGTGTACTCATCGACATGCAAGTCGTGAAACATTACAAAACATGATCATCGCATACAATATACACATCACATCTTGGGCCATACCATATCACAGAAAACACTCCTGCAAAAACAAGTTAGACGCCTCTACTTTGTTGTTGCATGTTTTACGTGGCTTTATGGGAGTAGATGCTAAACGATTCTTACCTACGAAAGCCACGGTGATATTATGGTTGCCAAACTCGGTGTTAATCCCATGACAACTATAGTGAGAGAAACTGACATCCACCAGCATGTGTGGAACAAGCCACACGTCAAGTGCGGAACGGTCTCGCGAACGACGCGTCGCATAAGGTTGGCCCGACCGCTTCAATCTCACTATCCCGCGTCATAAGAAGAACACAAACAAGAGGCTTGCAACAGAAAACATCAACGCCCGCAACAACCATGTTGCGTTCTACTCGTGAAACACATCTACGCATAGATCTAGCTCGATACCATCAAGGGTTTGGCGGCATAGTAAATCAAAATTTTCTCGGATGAGCAGAGAGGAAAGCCAAGATCTAATCTAGGAGATGCAAACAACGAGAGATTGGATTAGATCTTCATACCCTTGAAGATTCAAGACAATGAACGTTAAATGAACGTGGGTGATGTAGTCGTGCTCGCTTCTCCTCCTCGCGATCCGATCTAGCACCACAAGTGGCGGTGCCTCCGTGAGATGCACACGCAGCACCTCGGCGTCTCCTCCTTCCTCGGACCAGCGAGTATGGTGGAGATAGATTGGATCTACAACACGGCGTGGTGTATATGGTGGAGAATTTCCGCAGGCTTCGCCTACAAACAGTCGGGAGGGAGAGAGGAAGGTAACAAGGCTAGGGCTTGGAGGAAGGTGTGTGGGGGAGGCGCACCACCCCTCTATATATAGAGGCGGCCAGCCTGCCCTCCTCCAAGCATATCTCTAGTTTAAACAATTTAAACTCTCCCTTATCTAGAAATCCTATCTCTAGTTTAAACGATTTAAACTCTCCCTTATCTAGAAATTCTATCCCGAGATTTAAACGAGTCAAATCTCTCTAGAATCGGCTGGGCCCTATGGGGCCTCGTGCCCCTGGCCCAAAGCGGCCAGGACACTCCCTCATAGGCCCATGCCCCCTCCCGGAAGGTGGGGCCACGTTGGTCCCCTTCCGGAAGGTTCTAAAAGCTTCCGGTACAATACCGATTAACGGAACAATTCGAACTCCAAAACTGCGCGCCTTATATGAATCTTATTCTCGGACCATTAGGAACCTCTCGTGATATCCCGGATCCCATACGATACTCGAACAAAAATTCATAAACCAATTATCCAATCTATCCTAGCGCCGAGACACGTTAAGTGTGTGACCTGCGGGTTCGAGAATATGCGGACATGATCTTCTATCAATAATCAGCGGGTGCAGGCACCCATATTGACTCCCACACATTCATCGATGATCATATCGGATGAACCACGATGCCAGATTCAATCAATCCCATATATATATTCCCGCGTCTCGCGATATTTTACTTGCCCGAGATTCGATCGTCGGTACCGTCATACCTAGTTCAATCTCGTTCACGCAAGTACTTTACTCGCTCCGTAATCCGATATCACTTTGTGATTAACTCCTTAACCACATGCTTGCAAGCGGTGTTGATATCGATTACGAGTGGGCCCGGTATATCTCTCCGACTTGGGAGGGACAAATTCCATCTCGATACATACAACCCAACAAATACTTTCCGATCACCTGAGAGACACCTTTATGATCACCCTCTCATAGGATGACGTTTGATGACCTCAAAGCTTTCTTCTGATACCAGGGAGTTGCATTATCTCATGGTCTAAGGAATACAATATTTGACATAGGAAAAGCTTCGCAAAGACGAACACGATGACACGATCTAATGGCTCTGCTTTGTTTGGGTCTATCCACCATATCATTCTCCCAATGATATGATCTCATTATCAATTGACAACTCATGTCTATGGTTAGGAAACCTTAACCATCATTGATCAATGAGCTAGTCCATAGAGGCGTACTAGGGACAAGGTGTTGTTTACAAACCACACAAGTATTAAAGTTTCCGCTTAATACAATTCTAGCATGGAACATAAACTTTATCATGAACAAGAATTATAATAATAACATCTTTATTATTGCCTCTAGGGCATAATTCCAACACCCCCTCTGGATCTGCTTCGTGGTTCCGTGTTGCTCCGGGGAAATAATAACTTTGGCTTTTGTTCCGTCCAATTCCAATAATAACTTTGGCTTTTGTGTCCCCCCTCTGGCTCTGCTTCGTGGTTCCGTGTTGCTCCGGGGAAATAATAACTTTGGCTTTTGTTCCGTCCAATTCCAAGAATATTGATTTTCTGCCTTTCTGGAACCAAAAACAGAAGAAAACTTGCAACTGGCACTGTGGCAACTTGTTAATAGGTTAGTTCAAGAAAAGATATAAAAACACCTCAAAGTGTAGACAAAACATAAGACAAATGATACAAAAAAAGCATGGATCATCAAAAATTGATACGTTTCCGACGTATCAAGCATCCCCAAGATTAACTCCTGCTCGTCCTCGAGTAGGTAAGTGATAAAAAGAATAACTTTTGAGGTGACATGCACCATCAAAACCAATATCAAACCATTTGCGAGCATTGAAAGCTGGGATCAAAGAACTCTAAACATGTGCATGAAATATGGAGTTCTAACAATAGGACATAGTAACTATGCATGCAACATGAAAGGCTACAAACAAAGATCATGAATAATATGCGTTGAAAAACGTTTGTTTGTTTCACATACATAAAACATAGCATAGTGGCAATCAGCTTATCCCTCATAGAGTAGGAAATAGATGCATAGGACACCTTCAAAGTTCACAAGGGTGACTAGAAACAAATAGCACAAGAACAAGTAATATCACAATATGCATCAATCAATAAGCTTTGGAACCGCACAGATGACAACTATGCTCTCTTAATGGTGCCTAAAAGTAGAAGGTGGAGACTCAATAGTGGTGGAAAGACCTTTTATAAAGGAAGCAGGGATTTCAAGTTTCAAAAGAGCTTCCAAAATTATGGTACTTGTTAGCCTTCATTGCCCCTATCATAAGCATCTTGAAGTGATTAAGGTTAAAGTGAACAAATATGGAGTATATGCTTGACGAAGTATAAGTTGGCAATCTCAAGTCTCTTGAATACGAGGGTCACACCTCATGCTACTCAACTTCAGTCACCTGTAAGTTCTTATCATTGTAAGTATTTGCATATCATAGAGAACAGCCAACGAGGTACCCCTTGCACATGGTACAGGAGCTATCCCATAACCAAAATGACAAGGCAAGCAGACAATGAGCATCTCAACAATCTACTTATTTACCATGGGAATATGGTGCTTTTTTCTCTCTTTCCTCTTTTCTCAAAATGTCTCTTTTTTATAAGAAGAATGCTTCATAGATGTCACTATGGTGATGCTGCAAGTTTCCACCATGATTAGGCATGGCTTAGGCTAGCGGCCCAGGCGTTTCTCTAACACATGATACAAACTTCATGGACTTACAAGTTCCATTTTTATTTCACACCAGTGACATCCATAGACAAAAGAGCATGATATCAACTGAGTACAAAGTACAAGGGCAATGTTGAAAATGTTCCCCATGACAGCATGGTTCTGCTAATTCCAACGTATAAGTGCAAGCATATACAACAAATATGACACAATGGTTCAAGTTTATTAGGGGCAAGGAATATAAAGTGTGCCATCAAGTTTATGAGGGCTTTAATCACTAAGTTTTCACATAACAAAATACTTTTTAATTGGAAGATAGCTGAAAAACAAGAATATACTTGGAATGGTGCAACACACCATGCATAGGAATTTATAGTGGACACTTTGGAATAACTTGGTTTCTTGGGAGTTGGAAGCATGAGTAGAGCTTAGTCACACAAGTGGACGCTAGCAAAAGACTGGGAGCAACCAACTAAGAGAGCAATAATGGCCATAATCATGCAGTGCAACAAAGCATTACTAATCAAAGCAAAGAGTGGTACTACAAGTCAAGGACTAAATGATCATAGAGGCTATGGTGACTTGTTCATAGTCATAACATGGTGTGAGCATGTGCCAAGTCAACCCAAACAAAGCATCAAAGGAGAATACCACAATACTATGCTTTTGTATGCTAAAACAACGCATGATTTATTCAAGGCACACTAAGAAATCCCAATTGTTTGGAACAAGACATGCTAAAGAAATAATCACTAAGCATAAGGTCAAAACAACACCTATCATGTCATGATAAAGTATAAGTCACAGTCAAAACAAGCTCCCTTTTGTACCACTTAAGCATGATGCTTTCTACTCTTTCCAACACCAAACAACTTATTTGAAACAACTCACAAAGATAATAATCAATAAATACCAGTGAGCTTGTCTCACAAATCCACAAAAAAATAACTAAACAGTTCTAAGCTGAAAGCACAAGAAAACTAAGGCTAACTATCAAAAGAGAACACTCACAAAACAATAAGAATGAAAACTAGAGTGTTCTAGGCAATGAAAACAGAGTGTGTCTCTCTCCAAGAGGAGTGTGCTGAGATCCAACCAACTTACTCAAGCAAACTAAGCAAACAAAAACCCAAAAGGAAAACTAAGACGCTCCAAGAACAACACAACAATGCATGAAACAATAAAAATGGAATGCCTAGAAAGACCTGAGATTTTTATTGATGAAGGGGATGCCTTGGGCATCCCCAAGATTTGACACTAGTACCTCTTGAATATTTCTTGGGGTGACACGGGGTGGCATCCCCAAGCTTGAGCTTTTGTCCATTCTTCATCTCATTACATCATTCTTTCTCTACACCTCCAAATTCTCCTTCATACAGAACTTCACACAATCTTCATTAGCAACATTAGCTTATTCAAAAGATATTAGACCTCTGGAAAAGCTTTGGAACAGCAAGGATTTTCACTAAAAGCACATGCTACTGTAGCAAATCCTTCAAAAAGCTCAATTCACCTAAAGAGAACTCAAAAAGAAATCAATAAGAAGCAAATGCAAATAATGACAGAAATCTGTCAAAACAGACCAGCAGGTAGAAACCGATTTTTTCGAAGACCTTATGTTGCTAAAATCAAAAAGTGTTGAACTACCGAAAGTTAGCTAACATACTGGGAGATTTATTAGTAAATTTTCAGCTCAATCTGACTTACAGAGACCCCTCATAAATTTTTATGGTGGAGGACAGAAATCTGTTTCGGGACAGCAACTCCCCAAATCTTATTTCCCTCTCATTAGAGGTCATTCTTGGCACAAAAAGCAAATAAAAAGGATAAGGAGAGGTCATTACAGAAGTAATAACTTCCAAGACTCAAGGAAACTCTTGGGTTACCTTCCAACAAGTACTTTTCTTTCACGCCTTTAAGTTAGGCTTGATATATAGTTTCAAAGATGCTCACATAGGAAATATGAATTGATTTAAATGAGAGCATCAAGAAGAAAATTCAAAGAAAATTTAAGTCTAACCCACTTCCTATGCATAGGAATCTTCTAAAGAAACAAGTCATGAAAGCACAAAGCAACAAGCATAGGAAAGCAAAACAAGTGGAACTTCAAGATTTTCAACATAAAGAGGGGAAACTTAATATTTTTGAGATGCATAAAACCATGTTTCCCTCTCTCACAATAACTTTCAGTAGCATCATGAATAAAATTAACAATATAACTATCATATAAAACATTCTTATCATGAGCCACATGCATAAAATCATTATTACTCTCCACATAAGCATAGTCATTCTTATTAATTATAGTGGGAGCAAATTCAACAAAATAGCTATCATCACTATTCTCATCACCATAATCATCAAATATAGGAGGCATATTGTAATCACAATTAACTTTCTCCTCAATAGTAGGTGGACTGAAAATATCATGCTCATCATTGTAATCATCATAAATTGGAGGTTTGGTATCATCATAAGCAATACAGTAGTTATCTTCCAAAGCTGGGGGACTAAAAAGATCATTTTTATCAAAACTAGCTTCCCCAAGCTTAGACTTTTCCATAGCATTACCAATAATGTTGTCCAAAGAATTCATACTAATAACATTGCTATTAGCATGCAAATAAATCTTTAGGTTTTTTAATTTTCTCTTCAAACACTTCATGTCCTAACTCAAGATAAATACTATAAAGCTCACTATTTTTTGTTTTCCATTAATCCTAACTAGTAAAAACAAGAAACAATAAGACAAAATTGCAGAATCTAAAGGAAATAACTTTGAGCACTCACATACAAGGATGTGAGTACCTTTTACCTACCCCAAGAACGGGCGCCAAGAAGAGCTTTACGGCTTACTGTCGGGGTAAGGTGTGAGTGCTTTTACCTTTCCTCCCAATAACGGGCCTTAAAAGAGCTTGATGTTCACGCACTTCTATTCTTGTAGACAGTTGTTGAGCCTCAAGTGAGAGGTTCAGAGAACAGCAAGTTTCCCTTAAGTGGATCACCCAAGGTTTATCGAACTCAGGGAGGAAGTGGTCAAAGCTATTCCCTCTCAACCAACCCTGCAATCAAGATACAAGAAGTCTCTTGTGTCCCCAACACACCCAATATAGATGCACTAGTTTGGCGAAGAGATAGTGAAATACAAGTGGTAACAGTGCCACAAAATAGCTTCTGACTTGTTGTTGACGTGGGGTAACGGTGCCAGAAAAGAGCTAATGGCGTGGAGGAACAGACTAAAGGCAAACTGAAGGAATCAAGCAACATGCAACAAATCTAGTAGCAAACGGTGTTTAAATGTTTAGAAACAAGACCTAGGGATCATACTTTCACTAGTGAACACTCTCTCATATAAATATCCTCTCTTAATGATACTATTCTTAACTACTCTCCGGCTGGACACTCTAATCCACGGTAGGGCCTTCCCCAATCTAGATAACCCCACACTGTCACCTTGAGCGCTAGATGGTTCCAACAAACACCACAATTTCATAGAGACATCCAACTCCAAATATAACTCATAACAAATATTCAATCTAGCCAAAGTGCCACGCACGGTATGCACGTTGTCACTTTCACACACGTGGGAAAAAACATAGATCTATTAAAGCACAAAGAGTATTTATGTAGACTCAAACCTAAGTGCCACCATGGCATGCACGCTGTTACTTTCACACACATGGGGAGAGCAGAGATCTAATGAAGCACTTTGTAGGGTTCGCAACATAGAAAACAAAAAATTTCCTACGATAGGAACATCTAAGTACCAAGATCTATCTACTAGATACAAGAACGGGTGGATATACATCCATAGAATACATACCCTCAAAGACCGAATAGCATTAACGAGGTTGTACTCGTGGATGATATAGACGAACGCTTGTCGATCTCAAGATCGTGATGAAGTCCATCTGGTCCAGCCGGTCCAGCACCACAAAGCAGTGGTGCATCCGTGATCACACACACATCCGGGTACCCCGACAACCTCTGCGCCCTCGCTCCAGCGAAGCAGCGGAAGCAACAAATCCTTCCAGAAAAAGTCATCGGGAACATGTATCTCGCTGATCCGAGACCATGGGGAAATTCTAAAGGGGGAGAGACATCCTTCGCGAGGATGTGTGAGTGACAATTGAGAGGAGGGGGTCCTTTTATAGGGGAGGGGGCAGCCCAAGGGGGCATGGCTGCCGGCCAAGGAGGGTGCCCCCACCTCTCCCTCATTCATGTGGTGGAAGCTCCACTCACATAAAAACATCTTCACTCACAATTCCACTCACATGCATTAATTTTCCACCAAAATCAATGCAAGCTCTCATTTAAATAAAACTCTTTTATTTATTTATTCAGAATTTTGTTAATTACTTTAATTAACAAACATTCACATAAAACCCTTGCTAGTATTCCATTTCACATGCAGAACCAGTTTCAGCAATTTCAACCGAAACAGTTCCAGTGTCTAGTGAAATAAATTCCTGCGCTTTTCTTTTCTTTTTCTGACATATCATTAGCTCCGAATGGTGTCGGTATCCCTTAAGTGTGTCACCCTATGGTTCGCGAATAATGCAGACATGATCGAGACCCCTCTCCGATCAATAATCAGCAGCGGGACCTAGAGATTCGTACTGACTCCCACATATTCAACGATGACTTATGTGATCGTGTGAACCTTATACACATGTAACTCAATCCCTTTGTCTCGCGATATATTACATGTCCGAGACTCGATCATCGGTATCCCCATACCTGGTTTGATCTCGTTACCGACATGTACTCTTTTCTCGTTCCCGTGATATAACATTCTAGTGATCAAATCACTTGCTTGCAAGCTAACCAATGTGATATCACCAAGAGGGCCCAGAGTATATCTCTCCGTCATCGGGATGGACAAATTACACTCTTGATCCATGAGCCTCAACA
Organism: Avena longiglumis; assembly: GCA_030063025.1. Classification (NCBI taxonomy): domain Eukaryota; kingdom Viridiplantae; phylum Streptophyta; class Magnoliopsida; order Poales; family Poaceae; genus Avena; species Avena longiglumis. Next base: position 19,316,812 of record CP125978.1, on the reverse strand, counting down.
TAACATCTTCGTAGCACTGAACCCATCTTTGTAATCATCCTGTTACGGTGTGACGTTTGATGTTATCAAGATACTCTTCCGGTGTTAGTGATTGACATAATCTCATGTCTAAGGACTAAGATTACTTCGTATGATGTTATAGAAATATAAACACAATGACCATGATCGTAATGCTATACTTCGGATGAATGTTCATCACATCATTCCAACAATGTTGTGACCTCGTTATTAACAACATCCAATGTCCATGATCAGGAAACCTTTGATAATCTTGTCAATCAACGAGCTAGATTATAAGAGAGGCATAACTAGGAACTTCCTTTTTATTTATTAAACACACATGTATTAACGTTTCCGTATTAATACAATTATAGCATGTAAAATAAACATTTATCATAAATAAGAAATACGATAATAACCACTTTATTATTGCCTCTCGGGCATATTCCCTTCACACTTGAGTAGCGAGGTAGATCTATTTGATTATAAAGCTTATGACCATAAGATCATGCATACAGAGAGAGAGATGAACACATAGCTATAGGTAGAGCCCTTAGCCCTGAGGAAGAACTACTCCCTCCTTATCATGGGAATCAGCAATGGTGATGAAGATGGCGATGGAGATCAATGGAGATGGCTCAGGTGGCACTTCCCGTCCCGGCAGGGTGCCGGAACAGAGACTTTCTGTCCCCCGAATCTCCTCTTCGGTGGCGGCGGTGCTACAGAGATTTTCGTTTATTTCTTCTGGATGACCTAGGGTTTTTGGGTCGGAGGCATCTTATAGGCGCAGGAATCAAGGTCGGTGGGGTCCAGGGGGCCCACACCCCCTCCAGGCGCCTCTAGGGCTTGCCCGCGCCTAGGGGGTGTGCGGCCATCCTATGGCCCCCCTCGCTCTGCTTTGTGGTTCCGTGTTGCTCCAGGAAAAATAATAACTTTGGCTTTTGTACCGTCCAATTCTGAGAATATTGATTTTCTGCCTTTCTGGAACCAAAAACAGAAAAAAAACAGACAACTGGCACTGTGACAACTTGTTAATAGGTTAGTTCAAGAAAAGATATAAAAATACCTCAAAGTGTAGACAAAACATAAGACAAATGATATAAAACAAACATAGAGCATCAAAAAATATAGATACGAACGTATCAGAAGGCTGGCGAACACGTCATGGTGTTACCCACACAACGGATATGTAATCACTGAAGAAGTGAAGATGGACACACTCTCATCGACGAATACCAACAGACACACTCTCATCGACGAATACCAGCAGAACGCGACTGTGACGAGGCGACAACATTTAGGGTCTTTTCTTTTCCTTTTTGGTGAACGATATCACACAGACTGGAATAGTTGGTCCTCTCTGGACCTGGAGGGTTTGGGCCAGGCCCGTCTACGTGAATTTTTGTGCGATGCCAATTTTCATCACTAGTATAAATTGTACTACTCTACTTTCTGGCAATAGTATAAGCTGTTAAGGACCGAAAATGGATGGCTAATATCTTTTTGAGGGTACCACAAAACAGCTCGATTTTTATCACATCAAGCAGAGATATAAAATAAAAAGTTCTGTCAAACAAAATAATAGTGCTTCTGAGTGCGCTTTAGCTCTTTGCTAACACTTGCAATCGTCTCACGCAATCTATAATCGCTTCACTGTATATGATCTATTAGGGTGACCAACTCCTGATTGCTATAGATGAAACCACAAGCTCCGAACAAATTGATTCATCCCATTGTTCAGATATCGTTCCTTCTTTTCTATGTCACCTTCAGTCAGAAATACACGGCGAGAAATGCGCTGCCGCTTGCGTCCCAGGTAATTTAGAATACCTCTTAATTTTCTTCAATTTTCTTTCAGCATCCTCTACAATGTGTGATCATACGAATGTACAAACTAGTACAGATCGGGCCTATGATCCTCTATCGCACACACGGAAGGGGTCTTTCGTATTCGGTTCGAACGATCTATTATAGGTATAAATATCCACCATTTTCCCAAGGCTAAGGCGTGCCCACTCGCGTACTCATCGCACACTAGTTAGAGAAATTAAACGTCAGAGGATTTTCGCACAAGGTTTTTTCAGGATATGCTTTGTCACTATAGAACTCACACATCGCACAACAGTTTCCTCGCATGTGTAATTCTTGCCAAGTCGCCTCCTAAATTCCCGGCTAGCTACTTCCCTTCTCCTCTCCAGCACGCCACGCATTGGCGACGATGCAACTAATTTCCATGCCGCGTCATCGAAACCCGTGTGTCGTTGCCCTCTCGGAACACAACAATTCAGCGGGAGATGGACATGTCTCTATTCTTGCTGACCTCCAAACAGATAGAATGCGCACATAGTTGTCAAAACTGTGTGCAAATGGGAGTTTTAAACGTGTGGGAAAAGACCAAGCTCTATATATGCTAGTGCAATACCAAGACGGCAAATGGCAAGATCAGATGTAACCATGACGATAGCATGGCCTCTGATCCCGTACAATCCCTTCCACCTAAACTCGTATAACCACAAACACAAGGACGGCTCAGATCGATTGATACCCTTTTATAATTAGTACATACATGATATAAGTAATCATATAGAAAACCCCGTGTAACTTAACGAAAGCCATACCGGTACTAGTACGACCTGTATGCGAACTGAAAAAAACACCGTTGTACGGATCATCTCCAGCCAAGTACGCCGGCGGCGGCCGTGTTCGTGTGGTGGTACTGGTGGTGTCTAGCGAGCTGGTGACTCGTCCTCGCCGGCGCACGCCTCGGCTTGGCCTTGTAGATGTGTGCCCACAGGGATAGCACGGGGACGGCAACACGGTGGAGGCGAGGCGCAAGATCTTGGCAGCGCCGGCAGCGAATGGGAGCTTGGGGAGGACAACCGTATAGTCCGGCACGATGTCCAGCAGCCTACCAGACAGTCCGGCGCGATGTCCGGCGCGGTATGCGGTAGGAAGCCAGATAGTCTGGTTGTGAGATGGCCGACAGCGACGGCGGCGGTGATGGCCGGCGGCGGCGAAGGTCGGTGTTGTAGAGGAATTGGGTCTGATGTATGGGAATGCGTGTATCTATAGATCCTGATCTTTATCTTTATACATATGTAATACTCGATGTGGATACGGGTTCATTTGTATACTTGGCCGTGTTTATACGAGTTTAGATGAGAGGGGGTTATACTGGATCAGAGGCCTAATAGAATTTGTGTTTTGCATACTACAAAAAAACATAATTTGTATAAGAACAAGAAAAAGATGCTAGTTTAAAAAAAAAGATGCTGTTTTTGTCAATAATGTGGCTAGCTTATACTTCATCTGTTTCAAGATATAAGATGTTTTAGGTTTATGAAGCAAATATATATGGACTTTTTTAGTATGTAGATTCACTCAGATTTGAACACTAAAACAAGTCTAAATACACTTTCTTCATAAACCTAAAATATCTTATATTTTAAAACGGAGAAAGTACGTCTCTAGCCTCCACTAGAAATGCTATCACACTTGATTAGACTTTTTCGTGCACGGCTGTTTTTTTCCATCGTCACATCCATGCGTGAGCGTGATACATCATAGAGATATGACCAAAACAGAGAGAAATATCCAACTCTTCGTACATCCATGCGTGAGCGTGATACATCGTCACATCAATGGACCTCTGAAAGCCAAAAAAAACAACACTTCGTACATCCAATCCAACTCCATATCCTTTGCGAGATAAACCTTATTGTGAAGGAATCATATGAAAATGTTTATTTTTAGTGAAAATTTACTCCACATGTGGAAATGGTAAGGATGCATCCTCATCACTCAAAGGTAGATATTACTAGCATTGAGTAGATTTATCTTTCCTCCTCGAAGGCTTTCGCTCCGATATATTAATATAGCAACCACCCGAGACAATGATCCGAACAATGCTGGAGTGAACGGCACAAATCAAGCCTAATTAAAAGAGAACAAGAAGAAAGAAAAGAAAAGAAAGTCGACAACGGCAGTTCGACGAAAACAAAGATAACTCGCAACCATTGCGCCCTCCGGAGAAGTACCACCACGCGCCTAACACTCCGAAGATCCACTTACCAAACAACATCTCGAAGAATGGAAGCGACGACAATGACATTGTTGCTAGGGCTTGTCCTAAGGTTTCTTCCGATACACCACAGGAGGTGGGGAAACCCGACACCCTTCAGGAAGGATGGTGACACCCGCAGCCGTCACCGCTTCAGTGTCTAGACAATAAAAATTTCTCCCGACCCCTCAAAAAACCAAACTTCTAGACACTCCATATTGCCCCACCAAGCTCGTCGCCCACTAGCACACTCCACCACGGTTTTGCAGTCACCACCATCGTCTCACCGTGACCCATGTTGCGAGGCCGGTAAGACCAAAAAGAAGAAACTTCGGCGGGGGTCAGTGGTATAGCAACAAACGGGAAGGGAACTGCCTCCACCGCTAGAAGGCAGTAGCTGACCGGGTATTGATACGTTGGAAACGTATCTATAATTTTTGATGTTCCATGCTTGTTTAGTATCTAATTTGCTTTGCTTTGTCTATACTTTGAGGCGTTTTATGTTTTATGGTCCTAACCTATTAACAAGATGTCGCAGTGCCAGTTGTCCATTTTCTGCTATTTTTGGTTCCAGAAAAGCAAGTAAGGAAATATTCTCGAAATTGGACAGGACAAAAGCCAAAGTCAATATTTCACCGAGGAGAACACGGAGTCCAGAGGAGACACGGAGGGGAGCCACAGGGAGGCCGCACCCCCCAGGCGCGGGCCCACCCTAGGCCACGCCTGGGCAGGGTTTTAGGCCCCTGGACGCCTCCCTACCTCGCATCTTCGCCTATAAGAAGCCCCCGATTCCTAAACCCTAAGCACCCGATCAATATTCCATGAAACCGTCTATAGCCGCCGCCACCATCGTCCCTAGATCGGGGGGATCTGAAGCTCTTCCCGGCACCCTGCCGGAGGGGAGATCATCCCGGAGGCCTTCTTCTTCATCATGCCAGCTTCCGGTATGAAGCGTGAGTAATTCCACCTTGGACTACGGGTCCATGTAGTAGCTAGATGGTTGTATCTCCTCCTTTGTGCTTTCATGTCTAGATCTTGTGAGCTCCGTTCATAATCAAGATCTCATCTATTTGTAATCATGCATGTTGTGTTTGCGGGGATCCGATGGATACTGAGATTACTATGTCAGATTGATTAATGGTTTTGTCTTATTGATTCTATCATGTATGTGTTGTTTGTGATCTTGCATGCTCTCCGTTTTTAGTAGCTATCTTGGCCAAGTAGTTGCTAGTGACTCCAAGAGGGGTTATTTATGCTCGATAGTGGGTTTATTCCTCTATTTAATCTAAGGGAAGTGACAAAAATCTCTAAGGTTGTAGATGTGTTGTTGCCACTAGGGAGAAAACAACGGTCTCTTGTTCATGTAACAAGTGGATTGTTTACCTTACACACTTTGCTTAAAGCAGTTGGTTGTTGCTTGCAACTTAATACTGGAGGGGTTCGGATGATAACCCAAAGGTGGACTTCTAGTCATAGATGCAGTTGGATGGCAGTCTATGTATCTTGTTGTATTGCCCAATTGAATCTCATAGGATCTTGATGTCTAGTATTGCATTGTTATGCCTTGCTCAGTCCCGTCAATTGCACTGATGTAATTTGTTTACCCTGCATGACATGTTTCTTTATCTAAGGAGAACACCTCTAGTGAACTATAGACTGTAGGGTTCGCAGCCTAGAAAACAAAATTTTCCTACAATGGGAACAATTATGTACCAAGATCTATCTACTAGATACAAGCAACGGGCGGATATACATCCGTAGAGAACATACCCTTGAAGACCGACAAAGCTTAACGATTCCAAACTCATGGTTGATTTAGACGATTTCTTGCCGATCTCAAGATCGAGAGGAAGTCCTAGCGCCGCAAAACAGCAGCGCATCCATGCTCGCACACATGTTCGAGGCACCGAGCAACCTCCGCTTCCTCGCTCCAGCGATGCAGCGGAAGCACAACTCTTTCTTGCCGAATAGCCACTGGGAACATGTATCTCGCTAGTCCGAGACCATGGGGGATAAATACTAGAGGGGGAGAGAGATCCTTCACGAGGGGGTGTGCTTTGAGAGGATGAGAGGGGGGCCTTTTATAGGGGAGAGGAGGGCACCCAAGGGGCATGGCGCCCAGCCATGGGGCTGCCCCCATCTCTTCCTCATTCATGTGGGTGGACCCTCCACTCACTCAAATGCCTTTCAATTTCCTCCACTCAAAAACCCACTCAAATTCCCATTAAATTTCCACCAAATTTAATGCAAACTCTCATTAAATAAAACTCCTTTTATTTATTCAGAATTTTGTCAATTACTTTAATGACAAACATTCACATCTAACCCCTTGCTAGTATTTCATTTCACATGCAGAAACACTTTCTGCAATTTCACCCGAAAACCCTTTTCGGTATCTAGTGAAATAAATTCCTGCGCTTGTTATTCTTTCTGGCATGAAACTTTTGCTCCAAATGGATGTCGGTGTCTCTTAAGTGTGTCACCCTACGGTTCGCGAATAATGCGGACATGATCGAGACCCCTCTCAGATCAATAATCAGAAGCGGGATCTGGAGACCCATACTGACTCCCACATATTTAGCGATAACTTTCTTGTGATCGCGAGAACCTTTTACGCTAGTATCTTAATCCTTTTTTTCGTGATATATTACATGTCCGAGATTCGATCATCGGTATCTCCATACCTAGTTTGATCTCGTTACTGACATGCACTCTTTTCTCATTCCTGTGATATAACATTCTAGTGATCAAATCACTTGCTTGCAAGCTAATCAATGTGATATCACCGAGAGGGCCTAGAGCATATCTATCCGTCATCGGGATGAACAAATTACACTCTCGATCCATGGGCCTCAACATAACACTTTAGTAGTTCCGAAACCATCTTTATAATCACCGTGTTACAGTGTGACGTTTGTTGTTATCAAGAAACTCTTTCGGTGTTAGTGATTGACATGATCTCATGGTCTAAGGATTAGAATCACTTCATAAGTTGTTATAGCAATATAAACTCAATGACTTTGATCGTAATTCTATACTTAGGATGAATGTTCATCACATCATTACACTAATGTCGTGACCTCGTTATTAACCACATCCAATGTCCATGATCAGGAAACCTTGATCATCTTGTTAATTAACGAGCTAGTTTTATGAGAGAGGCATAACTAGGAACTTTCTGTTTGTTTATTAAACACACATGTTGTTTATTAAACACAAATGTATTAACGTTTCCGTATTAATACCATTATTGTAGGGGTTCGTAGCACCGAAAACAAAAATTGTCTACCGCATACAAACAAACAAGCCAAGATATATCTACTAGATAGTATCAACGAGTCGATAGAATAACTCACCCTCGAAGATTCCAAAGTGTTTAACGAGAGCAGATTCTCGTGGGTGATGTAGTCGTACTCTTGCCGATCTCAAGATCGTGTAGACGATCCTTCCGGCCAAGGCTCCGGCAGCGCTTCCGCAGTCGGTCACACGTTCGGTACTCGATGAAGACCTTCCTCTCCCTTGTTCCAGCAGGCAGCGGAGGTTGTAGCACTCTCCTCGCGATTCCGGCAGCACGACGGCGTGGTACCGGAAGTAGAGGGGAGATCTTGCAGGGCTTCACCTTAAGCCGGAGCGAGAATGGTGGACTATGAGAGAGTCCTTGGCGATCTAGAGTTTAGAGGCACCAAGGAGAGAGGTCTAGGCCGGCGGCTAGGGCAAGGGGAGGGCCCCAACTCGGCGGCTAGGGCAAAACCCTAGGGCGGCGGCGGCGACTTGGTGGCCGGCGGCTAGGGTTAGGGTTTGGTGGAGAGAGGTGTGTCTAGAGGGGCACCCCTGCCCCTCCTTTTATAGGTGGGAGGGCGCGTCCAAGGGGGAGGGAGTCCTCCCCCAAGTCGGCCTCCTTGGCCGGCGGTGGAGGGAGGAGGACTTCCTCCCCAAGTAGGTTTCCTACTCTCCCTCCACCAAGCAAACTTGCCGTTTGACTTTTCAAATTGGCGTTTGACTTTTCAAACTAGGATTTGATTTATCCCTTTATTTTGCTCAGCGATGACACCTAGTACATGATGCAACCATTCCACATTGTTATGACACATTCATGTACCCTTCCCCTCCGGAGTGCCGGACCTTCTGGAACCTTCTAGAACATTCCCGATGAAAACACCGGAATCATTCTCCAACTCCGAAACAGGACTTTCCTTATATGAATCTTATTCTCCAGACCATTCCGGATCTCCTCTTGATATCTCGGATCCCATACGAGACTCCGTACAACATTCGGTCTCTTACTCATCATTCCATAACTACTCAACAACATCGAATCCTTAAGTATGTCTCCCTACGGTTCGTGAATTATGCGGACATGATCGAGACACTTCTCCGAACAATAACCGATAGAGGAATCTGGAAATTCATATGGCTCCCACATATTTCTACGATTACTTTGCGATCGAATGAACCACTTACAAACGATACCAATTTCCCTTTGTCTCACGATAGTTTACTTATCCGAAGTTTTGATCGTCGGTATCTCTGCATACCTAGTTCAACCTCGTTACCGATAAGTACTCTTTTCTCGTTTCCGTGATATGTGATCCCTTGTGACCCAGTCACATGCTTGTAAGCTAATTGGATGACATTCCACCGAGAGGGCCCAGAGTATATCTATCCGTCATATGTATGGACAAATCCCACTCTTGATCCATGTGTCTCAACCCATACTTTCCAAACACTCAATGCCACCTTTATAGCGACACAGTTACGGTGTGGTGTTTGATGTCATCAAAGCATCCTTCTGGTGATGGTGATAATCATGATCTCATGGTCGAAGGAATTAGTTTACTATGTATCAGAAAGCTTATAGCAATTGAACTATTAAAATGACTTGATCTTTATGCTACGCTTATCTATAGGAGTATGTCCATCATACAATTCTCCTAACGATATGATCTTGTTGTTAATAACATCTCAATGTTCATGATAGGGAAACCACAATCATTTATTAACCAACAAGCTAGTATTATGAAGAGGTTTTACCAGGGACTCTAATTTAGTTTACAAATCACACAAGTATTAATGTTTCCTTGTTAATACTATTATAACATGAATGTAAACATTTATCATAAACACAAAGATATAATAATAACTATATTTATTATTGCCTCTAGGGCATATCTCCAACAGTCTCCCACTTGCACTAGAGTCAACTAATCTAGATTACATGGTAATATACCGAACATCCATGGCAGTTTGGTGTTGGTCATGTTTTGCCCTCGGGAGAGGTTTAGTCAACGGATCCGCCACATTCAGATATGTGTGTACTTTGCAAATCTTTATGTCACCATGTTGGACATGTTCTCGAATAGCGTGAAAACATAGCTTGATGTGCTTCATCTTCTTGTGTGACCTTGGTTCTTGCGCATTGGCTATGGCGCCCATGTTATCACAGTAGATAGACATTGGGTCCAGCGCACTTGGAACCACACCGAGCTCTGTAATGAACTCCTTCATCCATATCGCTTCCTGTGAATCCCCTGAAGCAGCTATGTATTCCGATTCAGTTGAAGATATCGCCACAACGCTTTGCTTTGCACTCCTCCAGCTAACTGCTGTACCATTCAAAGTAAATACGTATCCAGATTGTGATTTAAAATCATCCGAATCGGTGTTCCAACTAGCATCGGTGTAACCATTAACAACGAGCTGTTCATCACCTCCATAAGAAAGAACCAAATCATTAGTTCTTCTCAAGTACTTAAGGATGTTTTTGACCGCTGTCCAATGATCCACTCCTGGATCACTTTGATATCTGCTAGTTAAACTAACAGCATATGCGATGTTGGGTCTAGTACATAGCATGGCATACAATAGAGATCCTATGGTTGAGGCATAGGGAGTCTTACTCATCCTTTCTCTATCTTCTTCTTCTTTGGACTTTGAGTTTTACTCAAGGTCGTATTGGGCAACATGGGCAAGAACCCTTTCTTGCTATCTTCCATTCCAAATCTCTTTAGAACTTTGTCCAAATATGTACTTTGTGACAATGATAATAGGCGTCTCGATCTATCTCTATAAATCTTTATGCCTAATATGTAAGCTGCCTCGCCAAGATCTTTCATTGAAAAACTATTATTCAAATATTCTTTGACACTGTTAAGAAGGTCTACATCATTCCCAATCAACAATATGCCATCTACATATAGTATTAAGAATGCTACAGAGATCCCACTCACTTTCTTGTAAATACAAGCTTCTCCATAAGTTTGTATAAAACCAAAACTTTTGATTACCTTATCAAAACGTTGATTCCAACTTCGGGATGCTTGCTTCAATCCATATATGGACCGTTGAAGTTTGCATACCTTGTTAGCATCTTTAGGATCGACAAAACCTTTGGGTTGCATCATATACAACTCTTCATCAATGTCTCCATTGAGGAACGCTGTTTTGACATCCATCTGCCATATCTCATAATCATAATATGCAGCGATTGCTAACAAAATACTCACGGACTTTAGCTTCGCTACTGGTGAGAAAGTCTCATCGTAGTCAACTCCTTGAATTTGTCGAAACCCTTTTGCGACAAGTCCAGCTTTATAGACAGTAACATTACCATCAGCATCTGTTTTCTTCTTGAAAATCCATTTGTTCTTGACAGCCTTCCGGCCATCCGGTAAGTCCACCAAAGTCCATACTTGGTTTTCTTACATGGATCCAATCTCCGATTTCATGGCTTCTTAACATTTATTGGAATCTGGGCTCATCATTGCTTCCTCATATGTCGCAGGGTCATCGGTGTTGTCCACCAACATGACACTCATAACGGGATCATACCAATCAGGAGTGGTACGAGTTCTAGTTGACCTGCGAGGCTCCGTAGCAACTTCAACCGAAGTTTCATGATCATCATCATTAGCTTCCTCTCTTATTGGTGCAGGCACCACAGGAACTTCTTCCGGTGCTGTGCTACTTGCAAGTTCGAGAGAAGGTTCAACAACCTCGTCGAGTTCTACTTTCCTTCCAGTCACTTCTTTCGAGAGAAATTCCTTCTCTAGAAAGGGTCCATTCTTGGCAACGAAGATTTTGCCTTCGGATCTATGATAGAAGGTATACCCAATAGTTTCCTTCGAGTATCCTATGAAGACGCATTTTTCCTCTTTGGGTTCAAGCTTGTCCGGCTGTAACTTCTTTACATCGGCTTCGCAACCCCAAACTTTAAGGAACGACAATTTAGGTTTCTTCCCAAACCATAATTCATACGGTGTCGTTTCAACGGATTTAGATGGTGCCCTATTTAAAGTGAATGCAGTTGTTTCTAATGCATAACCCCAAAATGATAGCGGTAAATCTGTAAGTGACATCCTAGAATGAACCATATCTAAGAGAGTTCGATTACGATGTTCGGACACACCATTACGCTGTGGTGTTCCCGGCGGTGTCAATTGTGAAAGTATTCCGCATTTCTTCAAATGCTCGCCAAACTCGTAACTTAGATATTCACCTGCACGATCAGAACGTAGAAATTTAATCTTCTTGTTACGTTGATTTTCTACCTCACTTTGAAATTCCTTAAACTTCTCGAAAGTTTCGGACTTATGTTTCATGAAATAGATATATCCATATCAACTCAAGTCATCTGTGAAGGTAAGAACATAACGATAACCACCGCGCGATGCTACTCATTGGACCACACACATCGGTATGTATGATTTCCAATAAGTCCGTAGCTCGCTCCATCATACCAGAAAATGGAGTCTTAGTCATTTTACCCATCAGACATGCTTCGCATCTTTCAAGTGATTCGAAATCAAGTGATTCTAGAAGTCCATCGGAATGGAGTTTCTTCATACGCTTCACTCCAATGTGACCAAGACGACAGTGCCACATATAGGTCGAGTTATCGCTCAATTTCAAACGTTTAGCTTCAATGTTATTAATATGTGTATTTCCACTATCGAGATTCAATAAGAATAGACCATCTATCAAAGGTGCATGTGCATAAAACATATTACTCATATAAATCGAACAACCATTATTCTCGGACTTAAACAAGTAACCGTCTCGCAATAAACAAGATCCCGATATAATGTTCATGCTTAACGCAGGCACCAAATAACAATTATTTAAGTATAAAACTAATCCTGATGTTAGATGAAGAGGTATCGTGCCGACCGCGATCACATCAACCTTTGATCCATTTCCAACGCGCATCGTCACCTTGTTCTTCGCTAGCTTCCGTTTATTCTGAAGTACCTGTTTCGAGTTACAAATATGAGCAACCGAACCAGTATCAAATACCCTGGCACTAATACAAGTACTAGTGAGATACACACCAATAACATGTATATCGGATATACCTTTCTTCTTGATGTTGTCTTCTTCAAATCCGCCAAGTACTTTGGGCAATTCCGCTTCCAGTGACCCTCTCCCTTTCAGTAAAAGCACTCAGTATTAGGCTTAGGTCCAGCTTTGGTCTTCTTCGCCGGTGCGACAACTTTCTTACCACCCTTCTTGAAGTTACCCTTTTGCTTAGACTTTCCTTTCTTGAATTTGGTGGTCTTATTGACCATCAACACTTGGTGCTCTTTCTTGATCTCCACTTCTGCAGATTTCAACATGGAGAAGAGTTCTGGCAACTGCTTGTTCATGCTTTGCATATTGTAGTTCATCACAAAGTTGTTGTAACTTGGTGGCAGTGATTGGAGGACACGATAAATCCCCAAAGCATTAGGAATCACTATACCCAAGCTTTGGAGTTTGTTTGCGTGCCCAGACATCTTAAGCACATGCTCACTGACGGAGCTGCCCTCTTCCATCTTGCAGTTAAAGAACTTTTCAGAAGCCTCATAACTCTCAACTGCCGCGTGAGTCTCAAATATCAATTTGAGTTCACGGACAATATCATGTGGGTCATGGTTCTCAAACCTTTCTCAAGCTCGATTCCAAACCATACAAGATAGCACATCGAAATGTGGAGTACCGATTCTTCCGAGCGAGGTAAACATTCTTTACTTCATCGGTAGCATCACCGCAGCGGTCACCCAAATGTGCATCCAAAGACATAGGTCAAATTACCAGATTGAGGACAATCCTCAAATTGGAACCAATCCGGTTGCTTCCATTGTTTTTCAACTTTTCATTCTCTAGGAACGCATTAAAATTGATGGTAGGGGCCGCCATTGATCTACAACATATTTGCAATAGTTTAGACTAAGTTTATGACAAATTGAGTTCTAATTAATAGTTAAATTAATCTAGGTGAACTCCCACTCAAAACAATATCCCTCACATTGTTTTAGTGATCACACGAACCAAATCCACCATATCAAAACCGATCATCACGAGAGTTGATGTAGCTTCAATGGCGAACAATCGACATGGTCATCATATCTACTATATGATTCATGCTTTACCTTTCGGTGATCCGTGTTCTGAGACCATGTCTGTACATGCTAGGCTCGTCAAGATCAAACCTTAGCTTCCGCATGAGCAAATTTGTCTTGCTCACCTAGTATACACTTGCAGAATCTAACACACCCGATCATCACGTGGTGCTTCGAAACAACAAGCTTTAGCAACGGTGCTTACTAAGGATGAACACTTTAGAACTTGAAATTTATGTGCATGAGGGATCATCTTATAATGCTACCGTCGTTAACTAAGCAATACAAGATGCATAAAGGATTAACATCACATGCAATTCATAATATGTGATATGATATGGCCTTTCTTCTTTGTTCTTACGATCTCCATCTTCAAGCACGAACATGATCTCCATCATCATCGACATTGCATCAAGGTCAATGACGCTGCTCCATGATTGTCGTCCACCAGCTTCAACTATTACAACTACTTTGAATAGACACGTGGGTCTTAACAGAAATTAAGGACAACCATATGGCTCCTGCCGGTTGCCAACTTACAATAAGGAACATTGCATACATGAAATATAATCACAATCATGGCCATATCACATCATAGCACACCCCTGCAAAACAAAGTTAGACGCCTCTAATTTTCTTTGCATATTTTACGTGGTTTGGGGCTTTCAATAAGTGTCGATCTAACTTACGAACAAGAACCACAACGTTGATGTTTGAACTATCAAGTGCCCATTGCAAATTGGATCTATACTATAATGGGAGAGACAGACACACGCAGAGCCACTTATGCAATACAAGTTGCATGTTGAGCGTGGAGCAAGTCTCATGAACGATGTCATGTAAGGTTAGCCCGGGCCGCTTCATCCCATCATACCGCAAGATGCAAAGTACATAAGAATCGATTGATAATAAAAGCACCACCGCCCACAATGACCATTGTGTTCTACTCGTGCAACATATCTACATATAGACACGGCTCTGATACCACTGTAGGGGTTCGTAGCATGGAAAACAATAATTTTCTACCGTATACAAACAAACAAGCCAAGATCTATCTACTAGATTGTAGCAATGAGTCGATGGAATAACTCACCCTCGAAGATTCCAAAGTGTTTAACGAGAGCAGATTCTCGTCGGTGATGTAGTCGTACTCTTGCCGATCTCAAGATCGTGTAGACGATCCTTCCGGCCAAGCCTGCAGCTTCCGCAATCGGTCACACGTTCGATTGATGAAGACCTTCCTCTCCTTGTTCGGGCAGCGGAGGTTGTAGCACTCTCCTCGCGATTCCCAAAGAAAGACGTGGTACCGAAGTAGAGGGAGATCTTGCAGGCTTCACCTTAGCGGAGCGAGAATGGTGGACTATGAGAGAGTCCTTGGCGATCTAGAGTTTAGAGGCACCAAGGAGAGAGGTCTAGGCCGGCGGCTAGGGCAAGGGGAGGGCCCCAACTCGGCGGCTAGGGCAAAACCCTAGGGCGGCGGCGGCGACTTGGTGGCCGGCGGCTAGGGTTAGGGTTTGGTGGAGAGGTGTAGGTCTAGAGGGGCACCCCTGCCCCTCCTTTTATAGGTGGGAGGGCGCAGCCAAGGGGAAGGGAGTCCTCCCCAAGTCGGACTCCTTGGACGGCGGTGGAGGGAGGAGGACTTCCTCCCCAAGTAGGTTTCCTACTCTCCCTCCACCAAGCAAACTTGCCGTTTGACTTTTCAAATTGGCGTTTGACTTTTCAAACTAGGATTTGATTTATCCCTTTATTTTGATCAGCGATGACACCTAGTACATGATGCAACCATTCCACATTGTTATGACACATTCATGTACCCTTCCCCTCCGGAGTGCCGGACCTTCTGGAACCTTCTAGAACATTCCCGATGAGAACACCGGAATCATTCTCCAACTCCGAAACAGGACTTTCCTTATATGAATATTATTCTCCGGACCATTCCGGATCTCCTCGTGATATCCCAGATCTCATCCGAGACTCCGAACAACATTCGGTCTCTTACTCATCATTCCATAACTACTCAACAACATCGAATCCTTAAGTGTGTCTCCCTACGGTTCGAGAATTATGCGGACATGATCGAGACACTTCTCTGAACAATAACCAATAGAGGAATCTGGAAATTCATATGGCTCCCACATATTTCAATCTACATTTTATGATCGAATGAACCACTTACATACGATACCAATTTCCCTTTGTCTCACGATAGTTTACTTATCCGAGGTTTTGATCGTTGGTATCTCTGCATACCTAGTTCAACCTCGTTACTGATAAGTACTCTTTTCTTGTTCCCGTGGTATGTGATCCCTTGTGAGCTAGTCACATGGTTGCAAGCTAATTGGCTGACATTCCACCGAGAGGGCCCAGAGTATATCTATCTGTCATATGGATGGACAAATCCCACTCTTGATCCATGTGTCTCAACCCATACTTTTCGAACACTCAATGCCACCTTTATAGCCACCCAGTTACGGTGTGGTGTTTGATGTCATCAAAGCATCCTTCCGGTGATGGTGATAAGTATGATCTCATGGTCGAAGGAATTAGGTTACTATGTATCAGAAATCATATAGCCATTGAGCTATTAAAATGACTTGATCTTTATGCTACGCTTATCTATAGAAGTATGTACATCATACCATTCTCCTAACGATATGAACTTGTTGTTAATAACATCTCAATGTTCATGATAGGGAAACCACAATCATTTATTAACCAACAAGCTAGTATTATGAAGAGGCTTTACCAGGACTCTAATTTAGTTTACAAATCACACAAGTATTAATGTTTCCTTGTTAATACTGTTATAGCATGAATGTAAAAAATTATCATAAACACAAAGATATAATAATAACTATATTTATTATTGCCTCTAGGGCATATCTCCAACATGTATATGGAGCCACTTTTGATGTTGATAGATTCTTTTAAAAGGAAAAGGAAATGCTGAAAGAGAATCTATAAAATATATTTGGCAGAAAAGAAAAGATTGGAAATATCCAATTTAGGTATATAGATGATATACATGTTATGGTTGTATTCTTTGCTTGTTAAACAATGTGGTTCTTGGGTTTTGGATACCGAATTGGTTGGTATGAAATTTAATACAGAACGACGCAATTCGTGAACCACAATGGCCTAAGTAACTAGCAAGAGAATATGTGATGATGTTCATCGAAAACAAACAAACCGTTGTTTGTATTTCTCGATGACATCAAAGCTTGACTTCAAGATTTGTTCTAATAATTGGTATTTTAAATCAGGTCTTATGAGAATAAAGGTTGTTCAAATAATTATCGAATTCCTTATAAGATGGATGATTTACAAATCTAGTTGGAGAAATCACATCCGTAAAGCTAATGCTAAAATGTCGCAAGACAAATGATAGGAAGATTACTTACGAAGTGGCATCGCCATTTAAATTATATTGGAAAGAAAACATGAAGAATCTCCATATTCATGGATTTTTGGAGTCTTTGATTTGATCAAATGACGCTTGTGAGACTTTCCTCAGGGTAATTAAAACTTCGTTCAAAGGCCAAAGAAGAACGATCGACTAAAATATTGGAATTTATACATGTCGATGTATGTAGTCCATTATGTATAGTCGTAAGTGATGGATTTCAACTTCATATGCTTTCTCCGGAAATTTGAGTGAATGTTCACTAAATGAGAAAAAAGTGTGAAATATTTGAAAATGTTCAAAGACTTTCAAGATGAAGTGGAAAATCATTGTAACAAGAAAATAAATGAATTATGATTTATCATAAAGGGATTTATTTGAGTTGGAAGTTTAGCAAAATATCTAGATTTACATCTCCCGAAACACCATAGGAGTATGGAGTGTTTGAGATTTGTAATGAAACCTTGTTTGACATGGTTGGATCAAAGGTGTTATTTATAAAACTGTCATTATGTTTAAAAGATTAAAAGCTTTAGAGACTACCCCTTTCACATTGAAAAGAGCTCCATCTTGATCCGTTGAAATGACACCATGGAAGTTATGGTTTGGGGAAAAAACCCAAATTGTCATTTCTTAAATTTTGGTATGCTAAACATAAGTAACATGTTTATAACCAAAGTCGGATAAGAATGTCTTTGTAGGTTATTTCGAATAACCATTGGGTATTCCTCCATAACACCAAGGACAAAAGGGTTTGTCGCTTGAAACATGAAGTTTCTTGAAAAAGAAGTTTTTTATAAAAGGTTAAGTGGGAGGATAATAGAACTTTAATAAGGTTAACGAACCTTAGCTATATGTGCTGAGTTGCGCAGCGCCAGAAAATGCTCCGGAGGCAGCCAGAATGCTCATGGCTCACGTGCATCAAAGGTTGCGATCACGGAGGTCTAAGTTCCTATTGAACCAAGTAGGTCGGATAAACAATCAGATGTTGAGATTTAAGATTAAATCATTATTGTTTGACAATGATGAACCGACTACATGCAAAGAAACGACAATGGGCCCTGACTATGTCAAATGGCTTGAAGCCATAAAATCCATGATAGTTCCATACATGAGAAATCAAGTTTTGAACTTGGAAGGCCCTCCGGAAAGGTGTAAAAACCTATTGGTCATATTTGGATCTATAAAGAAACAGACATGGATGTTTCACATCTATGAAATAGTCGACATGTCGTAAAGTATTTTTACGACAATATTCAAGGAGTTGACTATGACAAGGTTTGATCTTTCATAGCAATATTTAGTCTAGACGGATTAAAGTAGCAACCACTACATATAATTTGGTATATGGTAGATGAATAAACAAAAAAAATTCTTCTAATAGAATGGTTACCTAGGACATGTACATGAAACGGTCCAAAGGGTTTTTGTTAATTCAAAGGATGCTAAAAGGGCATGTAAACTTCAATGGTTGAAGTAAGCATCGCGGAGTTGGAATCTTCACCGTGATGAAAAGGAGTTTTCATCAGGAGACGATGAAGATGCTTGCATTTGCAAGAAATTAAGCGGGAGCGCTAAGACATTTCTAATACATTATGTGGAGTACATCTTGTTGATTTGTAATGATGTATCTTTTATTGACAAAGGTTAATAATTTCATTTTGATTAAAGACTTAGGCAAAACCCGAATATTTAGCATGAATGTCTATAGTGGATAGACTGTGACGCTAATATGGTTATGCCAAACGTACATATATGAGATATTGAAGGAGTTTAATATAGAAAAGACAAGAAACAGTTCTTGTCGCATGGAAAGGAATTGAATCAAGATTCAAGTGTATCGACACTTGATAAATGAAACAAGATTCAAGTGCTTTGACACTTGATGAGTGAAATCACAAGGATGTTTTGATCAATCATACCATGATATGTACACATCCAGATATGTCCTATGCTCTAAGTGTTATGATCATATACCAGAATGAATCATAAAATGATCATTGGACGACAGTGAGGATATTCTTATGATATTTTGGAAGAATTAAGAATATATTTATGTAGAAGTGACAAACAATTACAAATAGTTCATTGTAAAGCGTTACATTGATACTAGTTTTGTCACGAGATACAAATTAAGTTTATATCAATTTAAACTATGAGTGGCACAATGAAATGGAAAGGAGTTTTCATGATGGATTTGGATGTATTCAGAAGTTAAGACATTGTGACGGATACTACAACAAAAGGCTAAGTATATGACTGCTATAGTAGCAGCAAAGGAGGGAATTTGTGTCAAGTAGTTTGTTATCAAACTAAGGTGTGGTTTGCAACGGGATAACACTAAATATATATTGTACGACAATAGTATCGACATGATTTAACCCCAAGGAACTAAAGGTCTCACCAAAAGACCAAATTTATACAATGCCATCTCATTGGAGAATGAGTGATGCATGAAGATGCAAAGACATGCAAATACACACGGACCTGAAAGTGTCAGATCCGTAGATTATGTTAACCACTTGCAGTTGCGTATATGGAACACCAAGAAGTCATAGGTGTTCAATACGCAAAGTTTTCAAACTAGATTATTGTCTCTAGTGCAAGTGGGAGACTGAAGGGAATATGCCCGAGAGGCAATAATAAAGTGGTTATTATCGTATTCCTTGTTTATGATAAATGTTTATTTTGCATGCTATAATTGTTGGAGATATTCCCTAGAGGCAATAATAAATATAGTTATTATTATATCTTTGTTTTTATGATAAATGTTTACATTCATGCTATAATAGTATTAACAAGGAAACATTAATACCTGTGTGATTTGTAAACTAAATTGGAGTCCCTGGTAAAGCGTCTTCATAATACTAGCTTGTTGGTTAATAAATGATTGTGGTTTCCCTATCATGAAGATTGAGATGTTATTAACAACAAGATCATATTGTTAGGAGAATGGTATGATGGACATACTCCTATAGATAAGCGTAGCATAAAGATCAAGTCATTTTAATAGTTCAATTGCTATAAGCTTTCTGATACATAGTAACCTAATTCCTTCGACCATGAGATCATGCTTATCACCATCACCGGAAGGATGCTTTGATGACATCAAACACCACACCGTAACTGTGTGGCTATAAAGGTGGCATTGAGTGTTTGGAAAGTATGGGTTGAGACACATGGATCAAGAGTGGGATTTGTCCATACATATGACGGATAGATATACTCTGGGCCCTCTCGGTGGAATGTCATCCAATTAGCTTACAAGCATGTGACTGGGTCACAAGGGATCACATATCACGGAAACGAGAAAAGAGTACTTATCGGTAACGAGGTTGAACTAGGTATGCAGAGATACCGACGATCAAAACTTCGGATAAGTAAACTATCGTGAGACAAAGGGGAATTGGTATCGTTTGTAAGTGGTTCATTCGATCGCAAAGTAATCGTAGAAATATGTGGGAGCCATATGAATTTCCAGATTCCTCTATCGGTTATTGTTCGGAGAAGTGTCTCGATCATGTCCGCATAATTCACGAACCGTAGGGAGACATACTTAAGGATTCGATGTTGTTGAGTAGTTATGGAATGATGAGTAAGAGACCGAATGTTGTTCGGAGTCTCGGATGGGATCCGAGATATCAATAGGAGATCCGGAATGGTCCGGAGAATAAGATTCATATAAGGAAAGTCCTGTTTCGGAGTTGGAGAATGATTCCGGTGTTTTCATCGGGAATGTTCTAGAAGGTTCCAGAAGGTCCGGCACTCCGGAGGGGAAGGGTACATGAATGTGTCATAACAATGTGGAATGGTTGCGTCATGTACTAGGTGTCATCGCTGAGCAAAATAAAGGGATAAATCAAATCCTAGTTTGAAAAGTCAAACGCCAATTTGAAAAGTCAAACGACAAGTTTGCTTGGTGGAGGGAGAGTAGGAAACCTACTTGGGAGGAAGTCCTCCTCCCTCCACCGCCGGCCAAGGAGGCCGACTTGGGGGAGGACTCCCTCCCCCTTGGCCGCGCCCTCCCACCTATAAAAGGAGGGGCAAGGGTGCCCCTCTAGACACACACCTCTCTCCACCAAACCCTAACCTTAGCCGCCGGCCACCAAGTCGCCGCCTCCGCCCTTGGATTTTGCTCTAGCCGCCGAGTTGGGGCCCTCCCCTTGCCCTAGCCACCATCCTAGCCCTCTCTCCTTGATGCCACTAAACCCTAGATCGCCAAGGCCTCTCTCATAGTCCACCATACTCGCTCCGGCTTAAGTGAAGCCTCAGAAGATCTCCCTCTACTTCGGTACCACGCCATCGTCTTAGAAATCGCGAGAGAGTGCTACAACCTTCGCTGCATCTGGAACAAGGGAGAGGAAGGTCTTCATCGAGCGATGTGACCGATTGTAGAAGCGGCTGCCGAACCTTGACAGTAAGGATCGTCTACACGATCTTGAGATCGGCAAGAGTACAAATACATCACCCACGAGAATCTCCTCTCATTAAACACTTTGGAATCTTCGAGGGTGAGTTATTCTATAGACTCGTTGCTACTATCTAGTAGATAGATCTTGGCTTGTTTGTTTGTATGCGGTACAAAATTATTTTTTTCCATGCTACGAACCCCTACAGTGCTATCAGAGCCGTGTCTATATGTAGATCTGTTGCACGAGTAGAACACAATGGTCATTGTGGGAGGTGGTGCTTTTATTATAAATTGCTTCTTGTATACTTTGCATCTTGTGGTATGATGGGATGAAGCGGCCCGTGCTAACCTTACATGACATCGTTCATGAGACTTTCTCCACGCTCAACATGCAACTTGTATTGCATAAGTGGCTTTGCGGGTGTCTGTCTCTCCCATTATAGTATAGATCCAATTTACAACGGGCACTTGATAGTTCAAACATCAATGTTGTGGTTTTCATAAGTTAGAGCGACACTTATTGAAAGCCCCAAACCACGTAAAATATGCAAAGAAAATTAGAGGCGTCTAACTTTGTTTTGCTGGGGTGTGTTGTGATGTGATATGGCCATGATTGTGATCATATTTGATGTATGCAATGTTCCTTATTGTAAGTTGGCAACCGGCAGGAGCCATATGGTTGTCTTTAATTTCTGTTAAGACCCGCGTGTATATTCAAAGTAGTTGTAATAGTTGGAGCTGGTGGACGACAACCATGAAACGGCGCCATTGACCTTGACGCTATGCCGGTGATGATGGAGATCATGTTCGTGCTTGAAGATGGAGATCGGAAGCACAAGAAGAAAGGCCATATCATATCACATATTATGAATTGCATGTGATGTTAATCCTTTATGCATCTTGTATTGCTTAGTTAACGATGGTAGCATTATAAGATGATCCCCTATGCACATAAATTTCAAGTTTTAAAGTGGCCATCCTTAGTAATCACCGTTGCTAAAGCTTGTTGTTTCGAAGCACCACGTGATGATCGGGTGTGTTAGATTTTGCAAGTGTATACAACGTGAGCAAGCCAGATTTGCTCATGCGGAAGCTAAGGTTTGATCTTGACGAGCCTAGCATGTACAGACATGGTCTCGGAACACGGATCACCGAAAGGTAAAGCATGAATCATATAGTAGATATGATGAACATGTCGATTATTCGCCATTGAAGCTACATCAACTCTCGTGATGATCGGTTTTGATATGGTGGATTTGGTTCGTGTGATCACTAAAACAATGTGAGGGATATTGTTTTGAGTGGGAATTCACCTAGATTAATTTAACTATTAATTAGAACTCAATTTGTCATAAACTTAGTCTAAACTATTGCAAATATGTTGTAGATCAATGGCGGCCCCTACCATCAATTTTAATGCGTTCCTAGAGAAAGAAAAGTTGAAAACAATGGAAGCAACTTCGCGGATTGGTTCCGCAATTTGAGGATTGTCCTCAATGCTGGTAATTTGACCTATGTGCTGGATGCACCGCTGGGTGACCCGCCTGCAGCTGATGCTACCGATGAAGTAAAGAACGTTTACCTCGCTCGGAAGAATCAGTACTCCACAGTTCAGTGTGCTATCTTGTATGGTTTGGAATCGGAGCTTCAGAAAAGGTTTGAGAACCATGACCCACATGATATTGTCCGTGAACTCAAATTGATATTTGAGACTCACGCGGCAGTTGAGAGTTATGAGGCTTCTGAAAAGTTCTTTAACTGCAAGATGGAAGAGGGCAGCTCCGTCAGTGAGCATGTGCTTAAGATGTCTGGGCACGCAAACAAACTCCAAAGCTTGGGTATAGTGATTCCTAATGCTTTGGGGATTTACCGTGTCCTCCAATCACTGCCACCAAGTTACAAGAACTTTGTGATGAACTAGAATATGCAAAGCATGAACAAGCAGTTGCCAGAACTCTTTTTCATGTTGAAATCTGCAGAAGTGGAGATCAAGAAAGAGCACCAAGTGTTGATGGTCAATAAGACCACCAAATTCAAGAAAGGAAAGTCTAAGCAAAAGGGTAACTTCAAGAAGGGTGGTAAGAAAGTTGTCGCACCGGCGAAGAAGACCAAAGCTGGACCTAAGCCTAATACTGAGTGCTTTTACTGCAAGGGAGAGGGTCACTGGAAGCGTAATTGCCCAAAGTACTTGGCGGATTTGAAGAACGACAACATCAAGAAGAAAGGTATATCCGATATACATGTTATTGATGTGTATCTCACTAGTACTCGTATTAGTGCCAGGGTATTTGATACTGGTTCGGTTGCTCATATTTGTAACTCGAAACAGGTACTTCAGAATAAACGGAAGCTAGCGAAGAACAAGGTGACGATGCGCGTTGGAAATGGATCAAAGGTTGATGTGATCGCGGTCGGCACGATACCTCTTCATCTAACATCGGGATTAGTTTTATACTTAAATAATTGTTATTTGGTGCCTGCGTTAAGCATGAACATTATATCGGGATCTTGTTTATTGCGAGACGGTTACTTGTTTAAGTCCGAGAATAATGGTTGTTCGATTTATATGAGTAATATGTTTTATGCACATGCACCTTTGATAGATGGTCTATTCTTATTGAATATCGATAGTGGAAATACACATATTAATAACATTGAAGCTAAAAGTTTGAAATTGAGCGATAACTCGATCTATATGTGGCACTGTCGTCTTGGTCATATTCGAGTGAAGCGTATGAAGAAACTCCATTCCGATGGACTTCTTGAATCACTTGATTTCGAATCACTTGAAACATGCGAAGCATGTCTGATGGGTAAAATGACTAAGACTCCATTTTCTGGTATGATGGAGCGAGCTACAGACTTGTTGGAAATCATACATACCGATGTGTGTGGTCCAATGAGTGTAGCATCGCGCGGTGGTTATCGTTATGTTCTTACCTTCACGGATGACTTGAGTATATGGGTATATCTATTTCATGAAACATAAGTCCGAAACTTTCGAGAAGTTTAAGGAATTTCAAAGTGAGGTGGAGAATCAACGTAAAAAGAAGATTAAATTTCTACGTTCTGATCGTGGAGGTGAATATCTAAGTTACGAGTTTGGCGAGCATTTGAAGAAATGCGGAATACTTTCACAATTGACACCGCCGGGAACACCACAGCGTAATGGTGTATCTGAATGTCGTAATCGAACTCTCTTAGATATGGCTCGCTCTATGATGTCACTTACAAATTTAACGCTATCATTTTGGGGTTATGCATTAGAAACATCCGCATTCACTTTAAATAGGGCACCATCCTAATCCGTTGAAACGACACCGTATGAATAATGGTTTCAGAAGAAACCTAAACTGTCGTTCCTTAAAGTTTGGGGTTGTGAAGCCTATGTAAAGAAGTTACAGCCGGACAAGCTTGAACCCAAAGAGGAAAAATGCGTCTTCATAGGATACCCGAAGGAAACTATTGGGTATACCTTCTATCATAGATCCGAAGGCAAAATCTTCGTTGCCAAGAATGGATCCTTTCTAGAGAAGGAATTTCTCTCGAAAGAAGTGACTGGAAGGAAAGTAGAACTCGACGAGGTTGTTGAACCTTCTCTCGAATTTGCAAGTAGCACAGCACCGGAAGAAGTTCCTGTGGTGCCTGCACCAATAAGAGAGGAGGCTAATGATGATGATCATGAAACTTCGGTTGAAGTTGCTACAGAACCTCGCAGGTCAACGAGAACTCGTACCACTCCTGATTGGTATGATCCCGTTATGAGTGTCATGTTGGTGGACAACACCGATGACCCTGCAACATATGAGGAAGCAATGATGAGCCCAGATTCCAATAAATGGCAAGATGCCATGAAATCCGAGATTGGATCCATGTACAAAAACCAAGTATGGACTTTGGTGGACTTACCGGATGGCCGGAAGGCTGTCAAGAACAAATGGATTTTCAAGAAGAAAACAGATGCTGATGGTAATGTTACTGTCTATAAAGCTCGACTTGTCGCAAAAGGGTTTCGACAAATTCAAGGAGTTGACTACGATGAGACTTTCTCACCAGTAGCGAAGCTAAAGTCTATGAGGATTTTGTTAGCAATCGCTGCATATTACGATTATGAGATATGGCAGATGGATGTCAAAACAGCGTTCCTCAATGGAGACATTGATGAAGAGTTGTATATGATGCAACCCAAAGGTTTTGTCGATCCTAAAGATGCTAACAAGGTATGCAAACTTCAACCGTCCATATATGGATTGAAGCAAGCATCCCGAAGTTGGAATCAACATTTTGATAAGGTAATCAAAAGTTTTGGTTTTATACAAACTTATGGAGAAGCTTGTATTTACAAGAAAGTGAGTGGGAGCTCTGTAGCATTCTTAATACTATATGTAGATGACATATTGTTGATTGGGAATGATGTAGACCTTCTTAACAGTGTCAAAGAATATTTGAATAATAGTTTTTCAATGAAAGATCTTGGCGAGGCAGCTTACATATTAGGCATAAAGATTTATAGAGATAGATCGAGACGCCTAATATCATTGTCACAAAGTACATATTTGGACAAAGTTCTAAAGAGATTTGGAATGGAAGATAGCAAGAAAGGGTTCTTGCCCATGTTGCCCAATACGACCTTGAGTAAAACTCAAAGTCCGACAAGCGTAAGATAGAGAAAGGATGAGTAAGACTCCCTATGCCTCAGCCATAGGATCTCTAATGTATGTCATGCTATGTACTAGACCCAACATTGCATATGCTGTTAGTTTAACTAGCAGATATCAAAGTGATCCAGGAGTGGATCATTGGACAGCGGTTAAAAACATCCTTAAGTACTTGAGAAGAACTAAGGATATGGTTCTTTCTTATGGAGATGATGAACATCTCTTTGTTAATGGTTACATCGATGCTAGTTGGAACACCGATCCGGATGATTCTAAATCACAATCTGGATACGTATTTACTTTGAATGGTGCAGCAGTTAGCTGGAGGAGTGCAAAGCAAAGCGTTGTGGCGAGATCTTCAACTGAATCGGAATACATAGCTGCTTCGGAGGCTTTACAAGAAGCGATATGGATGAAGGAGTTCATTACAGAGCTCGGTGTGGTTCCAAGTGCGCTAGACCCAATGTCTATCTACTGTGATAACATGGGCGCCATAGCCAATGCGAAAGAACCAAGGTCGCACAAGAAGCTGAAGCACATCAAGATACGTTTTCATGCTATTCGAGAACATGTCCAAGATGGTGACATAAACATTTGCAAAGTACATACAGATCTGAATGTGGCGGATCCGTTGACTAAACCTCTCCGAGGGCAAAACATGACCAACACCAAACTGCCATGGGTGTTCGGTATATTACCATGTAATCTAGATTAGTTGACTCTAGTGCAAGTGGGAGACTGTTCGAGATATGCCCTGGAGGCAATAATAAATATAGTTATTATTATATCTTTGTGTTTATGATAAATGTTTACATTCATGCTATAACAGTATTAACAAGGAAACATTAATACTTGTGTGATTTCTAAACTAAATTAGAGTCCCTGGTAAAGCCTCTTCACAATACTAGATTGTTGGTTAATAAATGATTGTGGTTACAGCAAACCGGTGAGCTTGACAACCTCACTGATTCGTTGGGGAAAAGTCGTGAGTTTGTGTTGTGTAGGTCTCCGCATTGCTAGGAACACCTGTGTGACATTTCCTTCCTCCTACTGGTTCGATAACCTCGGTTTCTTACTGAAGGAAACTTGCTGCTCTGCTGCTTCATACCTTGCTCTTGGGGTTTCCAACAAAGTGTCCCACGACAAGTGTTGGGCGCCATCAGACTTCAACTGAGCTAAATACACCTGAGCCTATTACTCCTGAACCAGTTCTGCCTGAACCAGATCCAACACCAACACCAAATAAGAGGGGAGTTATTGCATTAAATGATGAAGTGATGAAGGAAGCTAAGAAGTGTCTAAAGGAGAAAGGTATTAGAGCTGAAGATGTGAAGAATCTACCTCCTATAGAAGAATTATGTAAGCCAATTCCCCATTCATCTACTATTGAGGTACACTCTCTCCAACACTTTGATGAAGGTGATATTCCTTATGGTAAGCCTCCTGATCAATGTTTAGACGAACTTGACATTTTTATTGTTAAACAAGGCCATTTTAATAAACAAGTTCAGAATCATTTATTGGAAAACTCTAGAACTATCCATGAGTTGAAATATATTGTGGAAAGAACTTCTAATGATATTAAAATGCTTTGTAAACACTTTCAAATGGTTCAAACCCAACTTGATCAACTTGCTAAGGTACAAAAGGATATGCTAGTTAATGCCTCAGGAGATAAACATGCTTATGGAATTAGAACTAGGAGTGGTATAGCTACTCAAGATCCTTTATATCCTGAAAGACACCCTAAAAGAATTGAGCAGGATTCTCAGCAAGGTGAGAGTAGTGGTAGTCCTCGTAAGAGAAAGAAAAATAAACATAAAGTAGTTGAGGAACCACTTGAACCTACTGTAGATCCTAATAGTATATCTATCTCTAATGTTAAAACTAAGAGTGGTAATGATAAAAAATGGTGCTCCTGATAAGGAGTAAATTGAGGAAGAACCTGAGAAGCACACTAAGAACACTAGGTACACCAAGGAAGATTTTATTGCTAATAAATATGGTAAAGGGAGAGAACCTTGGGTGCAGAGACCTATGCCTTTTCTAGGTAAGAAACACAATTCAAAGGAGGAGGAACACTACAACAAGTTTTGTGAGTGCATGAAACCTTTATTTTTGCAAATTCCGTTGACTGATGCTATTAAATTGCCTCCTTATTCAAAGTATATGAAGGATATTGTCTCTAATAAAAGGAAGATTCCTAATGAGGAGATTTCTACTGTGCTTTCTAATTATTCCTTCAATGGAAAGGTTCCAAAGAAACTTGGTGACCCAGGTATACCAACTATTCCTTGCTCTATTAAGAATAATTATGTTAGAACTGCTTTATGTGATTTGGGAGCTGGAGTTAGTGTTATGCATTTTTCTCTCTACAAGAGACTCCAGCTAGAAAAGTTGATACCAACTGATATATCTTTGCAAATGGCTAATAATTCAACTACTATTCCTGTTGGTATATGTGAGGATGTTCCTGTTCAAGTAGCTCATAATTGCTTGGTTTTGACTGATTTTGTTGTGCTTGAAATGCCTGAAGATGATAATATGTCTATTATTCTTGGGAGAACTTTTCTTAATACTGCAGGTGCTTTCATTAATTGTAATCAAGGAAAAGTAACATTCAATATTGATGACAAAGAGTATACTGTTTATTTCCCCAAGAAGGTTGTTAGAAGCTATTGCCTGAATTCCATTGAAAATATTGAGAGCATCAAGGTTGGAGAAATATATTGTCCCATTCCACAAGAAAATTTTGAAACTATTATGATTGGGACCATTGCTATCAAGTATGAGGTAACATAATCACCTTGTGGAATGCAAAGTTTTGTTTCATATAAGATTGTTTTGGTAACAAGACTTGATCAACCTTGTTAACAAAAGGATTTTAATGAACAAAATAATGTTTTCACTGTGGTTATACTTGCTTTCTTTTACTTTTCTCCTTCCTAGTCTTTGCCTTTCTTTTGCTAGTTTTGGTTTTGTTAGTTTTTTGCTTGTTAGTTTGTCTTAGAGATCCTGTAGTTTGGCTTTTGGTTTGATTTTGCTTCTTCTAAAAAACTGTTTCTGCGAGAAAATCAATTTTCATACCCTGAAAATTGGCCAAAAATAATGTTACCCGAAAAATCCCAAAAAATTCAAAATAAATTTTTCCTCGAAAAAAGGGGCAGAGAGGCACCTGAAGTGACCCAGGGGGCCACCCCAGGCCACCACACACATGGTAGGCGCGGCCTACCAGTGGGAGGAGCCTAGGGGGGTCTGGCCCACCTAGGCCCCTCCAGGCTCCCTCTTCAAAGCCATCTTCTTTCTCTCTCCCGAAAAACACCGGAAAACTTGCTCAAGCTAGAGTTCTTGCTGTTCTTGATCGCGATTTTCGATCTCCTTGCTCAGCCCCTCTTTGCTGCTGATTTTTGGAGGGATTGCTCCTTGGTATGTGCCTCCTCCACTTGTCCAATTAGATTTGTGATTGGTAGATTGTATCTTGAGTATTTTGCTGCTATAGGTGACAGGTTGTTTGAGCTTGCATGCTTGTTCTATGCTTAGAAACTTTATTTTGATGCATGTGTAGCCCTATAGCAAGTTCCTATAGTAGTTGATCATCACTTATCAACTTGGAAATCACTTGGTTTGATGCTTGTCTAAAATTTCAGAAAAGGGAAGTCATGGACCACCACACATTTGGTGAAATAATTGAGGGTGATGCACGTAGAAGGGCAAGGCTTCCTAGATCATCCACCAGTGTCAGGCCCTCATACAATGAGGATCTCCTCACTCCGCGATTTGGTGACGAGGGGGATGCGCATCCCTCTGCCTTTCCTTGCCAAACTTTCTTGCAGGCTGCTGGGATTCTTAATGATTTTATGACCTTGGTTCAGAGGGCTGGTCTAACGAGTCTTATGCAGGATGAGAGCATGCAATATGCTACGCTCACCAAAACATTTGTGGAGAGTTTCTCCTTTACTAACAGTGTGTTCCATCCATATGTTTCTTTCAAAGTTTATGGCAGGTCTTACCATATGACATTGAAGAAATTTTGTGGAGCTCTTGGACTTGGTACAGCTGGGTCAGGAAAGAATATTCTAGCTCAACCCGCTTATTTGTTGGAGCTTTACCAAGGAATAACCAATGATGATAGCCGTAGAGATCAACAGGGAAAGATAAGAAACATTCAGCTTCCAGCCATCAGCTAAGGGACCCATTTATGGGGGAATTATTGCTACGCATGTTGCTGCTGCCTTGGACATTGTTGTTGATCCAAATGATACAATCTTGGCTCCTGAGAGGCTTGATCTTGCTGCCATGAAGGCGCATCACTTTGTCACCACTAGCTCTACCCTTGAGAATTTTGTTTATAGAATGTTGTTTATCGACGGGGAAGAGAGAGAGATCCCTCTCCCCCAAACCACTTTGTTCAGTATTTCTCAGGGACCTTTGTCACTCTCCAAGGAGGATATGGATGAGTTGCCGCACTCCCTTAACTTCCATGGGCACTATCAGGGGGAAGCGCCCTCATATGACCCCGCGGTACACTACACAGGGGAGTCCTCGAGCTCGTACCAGGATGAGGGAACCTCCTCGTCATACTACGGAGGTGCATCTACTTGGGCACCATGGGATTGAGCCCCACTTAGGACAAAAGCCTAAGCTTGGGGGAGGTACACCGACATCACACTCATATATATATCATGTTCGGTCGGTTCTTTGTATATCCATTGTTTCGCTTTCTTTTTGGTTTTTGTTGCTGCTTTCTCAAAAACACAAAAATACCAAAAATATTTTCTTTGCTTCTCTTGGTTTGTTACTTTGCTTTGGTTTGCCTTAAATGAAAAACCCAAAAAGATTTTGCTTTGTTTGGTTTGCTTTTTCTTTGTTTGTTTTTGCTTTGTTGGCTTATTTGAAAAATCGAAAACACCAAAAATATTTGTTGTTCTTCTTTGGTTTTATGAGTTCTTTGCAGGGTTCAGCTGTCCTCACTGGATTTTGGTTTCATGTTATTATTCAAGTCACACAAGTGAAGGGAAATAATGAAGATTAAGACAACTGGAGGTGTGGTAAGAGGATGGTAACAAACTCTATTTGTTTCATTTTTTACATATACTCATTATTATGAGCATGCTTAGCCTGTTTGTGTAAGGTGTATGTCATTATGGATGCTTAGTAGTTCTTGCTTGTCTATGATTAGCTCCAACTTGCTAATAGTTTGTAGCATATCATATGAATGTTTGCTTGCATTGTTTTATTCATATTTTGGTATGATATTTTGGTATCCTCCTCTAGAAGTTTCATGTGAATCGACTTGGCACATGCTCACGCATGCATATGACTAAACAATAGTCAGTAAGCCTCGATGACTTATTTTACCTCAGAGTTCTTGTATCACTTTCATGCCATAGTTAGTCTTGTTTTGTTGCAAACATGATTATGACAATTATTGCTCTCTCGTTTGTCGCTCCCTCTCTTTTGCTAGCCTTCACTTGCACTGAGTATGAGCTCTACATGTTTTTTCAACTCCCCAAAACCAATATTACTAGCTGTGTCCACTATACCTACCTATTATCATCATTTGCTATTTTAGTGCATATTCTATATGCCTCGTTTTCTTTCAAATAAAATGTTTGTCTGTTTTGAAAAATTTAGTTAGTAAAGCTCTCACGAACTTGATGGCACACTTTATTCCATGCACTTAATAATCTTGAACCACTGTGACTTGTCTATGAAAGTTATATGCTTGCAAATTATATGCTGGGAGTCAGCAGAGTCGTGCTGT
Organism: Avena longiglumis; assembly: GCA_030063025.1. NCBI lineage: Eukaryota > Viridiplantae > Streptophyta > Magnoliopsida > Poales > Poaceae > Avena > Avena longiglumis. The sequence continues at coordinate 19,285,139 of CP125978.1, read as the reverse complement.
CACGGGGAACACTTTCAACACTTTTTGGATATCCTATCCAGTTGATACTTTGCTCTTTTATTTATGGATGTCGACGCTGTGAAATAAAGGGGAGTTTGTGAGTTCATAGAGTCTATACACTGTGTTAGAGAAACGCCTGGGCCGCTAGCCTAAGACATGCCTAATCATGGTGGAAACTTGCAGCATCACCATAATGAGCATTCTATGAAGCATCATCAATAAAAATCTATGCATATAGTAAATAAAAAGATCGCTGAGATGCTCATTGTCTGCTTGCCTTGTCATTTTGATCATGGGATCGCTCATGTATCATGTGCAAGGGGTACCCATTGGCGGTTCTCTATGATATGCATGTATTTACAATGGCAATAACTTTCAGGTAACCAAAGTTGAGTAGCATGCGGTGCGTCCCTCGTACTCAAGGGACTTGGGATTTCCAGTTTATGGTCTATCAAGCATGTGATTCAGAGTGGACCTCACTTTTACCTTAACCATATGAAGATGCTTATGATAGAGGCAATAAGACCTCAAAGCTAATGAGTACCTTCCTTTCAGCATTAGGAAGCCTTTCAAACTTTTCAAAACTTTTTCACAACCTTGTTGAGTCACCACTTATTCTATGAGCACCTTCTTGAGAGCATAGTTGTCATTCTTGTGTTTGTCTCAAAACTTGGTTAATTATGTCATGACTCTGATGCTTGTATCTCTGATATTTTTACCTCTAGTCTTCACTTGAACTTCAGAAGTGCCTTGGCATTTATATTGTGCTCTACAAACAAATGCAAGCGAGATACCACTCTATCATACCTTACTATGAGCACTACAATGTTGCTTATGTTTATGTTTCATGCTACTTATTATTATTGAGTTGGTTTCTCTTCATAGCTTGCAATGACTATTGAGTAGACTTAGTTGCATACTCTTTATTATGAATAGTTTAAGCATCTACTCCTGTGCTGAGAATATATACATCATATGAAGCAAATGTGTTCGTGAAAGTTCTTTTATCTCACTCAGTTTTCAACCGAATTGCTTGAGGACAAGCAATAAGCTAAGCTTGGGGGAATTGATACGTCCAAAACGTATCTACTTTCCCGAACACGTTTGTTATTGTTTTCCTCTAACCTTGTGTGATTTGGATACAACTAACACAGAATAACGCTGTTTTCAGCAGAATTACCTTGGTGTCTTGTTTTTGTGCAGAAAATGAACTATCAGGAAAAATCCCGGAAAATATGCCAAAAATTATATTTCACCAAAAGATCCACGGAGCCAGAAGACGAGACGGAGAAGGGGCCCACACCCCTGCCAGGCGCGGTCCCACCACTGGTCGCGCCAAGGGGTGATGTAGCCACTCCAGGCACCCCCTCGGCCTTCCTCTGCGCCTATAAGTTGCCTTTCGACCTAAAAACCGAGGGGGTTCGATAGTTTTCCAGAAAGAGTTCTGCTCCGCCGCCACCAGAAACCAAGATTCGGATCCAGAAACTCCATTCTGGCATCCTGCCGGGACGAGAAATTTGGAGAGGATCATCGCCATCATCATCACCAACGCATCTCCATCAACCACCGATGTTTCTCTCATCCATGAGTGAGTAATCCCCCGTTGTAGGCTTGGGGATGGTAGGGATTGGATGAGTTATATCATGTAATCGAATAAGATCTGTTAGGGCATAGTGCCTAGTATCTCTATTAGTGCTATTTGACTTTGTTGCAACTTGTTGTGCTTAATGCTTGTCACTAGGGACCGAGTGCCATGATCTCATATCTGAACTTATTATTGAATCATTATGATAGTATTTTTAATAATCTTATCTGCAAGTTGTGTACACATATCATTGTTCGGATCCAAAGGCCCCAAAGTGACAATAATTGGGACAACCGGAGGGGATGGCTGTGGTGTGAGGATCACATGTGTTCACGGAGTGTCAATTCTTTGCTCCGGTGCTCTATTAAAAGGAGCACCTTAATTGCCAGTAGTTCCCTAGAGGCCCCGCTGCCACGGGCTGGCTGGACAGAAGATGTTGTGCAAGTTCTCATTGCGAGCATGTATGACTATATTTGGAGCACATGCCTAGGATTGTTTAGTACTTGGATGCTTGTTATTATTTATCTGTAATGCCCTAGATCTTGAAGTTACATGTTTAGACTTGTCCATGCAATGCCCGTCCATCCATCCCTATTCCCACCGCACTCAAATCCCACTGTTTACTGTTACAGTTACAATTGCTTCTGTTTTGTTGTTGCTGTTGCTTTGCTGTTGCTACTACCAAACTGTTGCTACTAATAAACTTCTGTGAGCAAGAACTATTTCCAGGTGTAGCTGAATTGATAACTCAGTTGTTAAGGCTTGCAAGTATTCTTTGGCTCCCCTTGTGTCGAATCAATAAATTGGGTAATACTACCAGCGAAGACTGTTGCGATCCCCTACATTTGCGGGTCATCAGATCACAAACAACACAGACATGATAGAATCATAAAGACAAAACCATTAATCAATCTGACATAGTAATCTCAATATCCATCGGATCCCTGCAAACACAACATGCATGATTACAAATAGATTAGATTTTGATCATGAACGGAACTCACAAGATCTATACAAGAAAGCACAAGGAGGATATACAACCATCTAGATACTACATGGACCCATAGTCCAAGGTGGAACTACTCACGCTTCATACCGGAGAAAAGGCCTCCGGGTGATTTCCCCTCTAGCAAGGTGCCGAGAAGAACTTCAGATCCCCCCGATCTAGGGACGACGGTGGTGGCGGCTAGAGAAGGTTTTGTAGAGTTTTGATCAGGTGTCTAGGGTTTCTGCATCAGGGGCTTCTTATAGGCGAAGAGGCGGGGCTAGGAGGCGGCTAGGGGCCCCACACCCTACCCAGGCGCGGGCTGGGACCACCCGCGCCTAGGGGGGTCTGGCCGCCCTGCTTCGCTTCTCCGTATCGTCTTCTGGCTTTGTGTCCCCCACGGTAAAATATTGACTTCGCCTTTCATCCCGTCCAATTCCGAGAATATTGATTTTCTGCCATTCTGGAACCAAAAACAGAAGAAAACAGGCAACTGGCACTGTAGCAACTTGCTATTAGGTTAGTTCAAGAAAATATGTAAAAACACCTCAAAGTGTAGATAAAGTAAAGCAAAGTAGATACTAAACAAGCATGGAGCATCAAAAATTATAGATACGTTTCCGACGTATCAATATCATGTCTGAATTTTGCCTTATGCCTAAGGATATCTATGAGTCTTTGAGTCTTTGGGGACTTTCTAAAGGAGGAGAATAAATATCTCGTACCAATAATACAACTTTATTACCCATTTGAATAGATAAAGGTGTGTTTACAAAAATCTCAGGGAAAATGGTGTCTATTGATTATCTTGTTATTGAATGTGTAGGAAAAGAACATATTACACTCAGAAGATCCCTGCTGAAACACCTTGGACCAATAATATATTTGGGAAAAGGCATTATGCAGTTTTATCATCTAGTAAGCAATCATATATTCCCTAAAGAAAAGAAGAAAGGTAAGAAAGGTAGGAGCAAGAGAGTTGATGTTAATGCTTCTTCATTTGAAAATACTTGATTCTTGCTTCTTATGCCTAACTTAAAGGCGTTAAAGAAAAGTACTTGTTGGGAGATAACCCAAGAGTTGTATTGAGTCTTTGAAGTTATTATTTCAGTAATGACCTCTTCTTATCCTTTTTGTTTGCTTTTTGGACCAAGAATGACCTCTAATGTGAGGGAAGTAAGATTTGGAGAGTTGTTGTCCTGAAACAGATTTTTGTTGTCCACCATAAAAAATCGTGAGGAATCTCTGTTAGTCAAATTGAGCTAAAAATTTACGAATAAATCCCCCAGTATGTTAGATAACTTTCTTTAGTTGAACACTTTTTTATTTGAGCACCATAAGGTCTTCGAAAAAATTGGTTTCTACCTGCTGGTCTGTTTTGACAGATTTCTGCCATTATTTGCATTTGCTTCTTATTGATTCCTTTTTGGGTTCTTTTTGAGAAATTGAGATTTTTAGGGAATTTCGACAGTAGTTTGTGTTTTTAGTGAAAGTTTTGTTGTTCTAAAGCTAAACCCAAAGGTCTATTATATTTTGAATACACTAATGTTGCTAATGAAGATTGTGTAAAGTTTGGTATGAAGGAAAGAATTCAGGTGTAGAGAGAGAATGATGTAATGAGATGAAGAATGGGTAAAAGCTCAAGCTTGGGGATTCCACCCCGGTGTCACCCCAAGAAATATCCAAGAGGTACAAGCGTCAAAGCTTGGGGATGCCCAAGACATCCCCTTCTTCATCAATAAAAAGTTCAGGTCTTTCTAGACACTTCGTTTTTATTGTTTCATGCATTGCTGTGTTGTTCTTGGAGCGTCTTAGTTTTCGTTTGGTTTTCTTAGTTTGTTTAGTTTTCTTGAATAAAGTAGTTTGGACCCCTGTTCTCACTGTGTTGTTTCAAATAAGTTGATTGGTGTTGGAGAGGAGTAGAAAGTTATTGTTTGAAATAGTGCAAGAGGAGCTTGCTTTGACTGTAACTTATACTTTAGAATGCCATGCTAGGTGTTGTTTTGACCTTATGCTTAGTGATTATTGTTGTAGCATGACTTGTTTCAAACAATTGGGATTGCTTAGTGTGCCTTGAAGGAATTATGCGTTGTTTTAGCATGCAAAAGCATAGTATTGTGGTATTCTCCTTTGATGCTTTGTTTGGGTTGACTTGGAACATGCTCACACCATGTTATGACTATGCACAAGTCACCATAGCCTTTATTCCTTGACTTGTAGTACCATTCTATGCTTTGATTAGTAATGTTTTGTCGCTCTGCATGATTATGGCCATTATTGCTCTCTTAGTTGGACGCTCCCAGTCTTTTGCTAGCCGCCACTTGTATGAGTAAGCTCTACTCATGCTTCCAACTCCCAAGAAACCAAGTTATTCCAAAGTGTCCACTATAAATTCATATGCATGTTGTGTTACACCATTCCAAGTATATTCTTGTTTTCATCTATCTTCCAATTAAGAAGTATTTTGTTATGTGAAAACTTAGTGATTAAAGATCTCACAAACTTGATGGCACACTTTATATTTATTGCCCCTCATAAACTTGAACCATTGTGTCATCTATGTTGTATATGCTTGCACTTATACGTTGGAATTAGCAGAACCATGTTGTCATGGGAAACGCCTTCAACATTGCACTTGTACTTTGTACACAGTTGATATCATGCTCTTTTGTCTATGGATGTCGTCGGTGTAAAATGAAAGGAAAGCTTGTAAGTCCATGGAGATATATATGTGTGTTAGAGAAACGCCTGGGCCGCTAGCCTAAGCCATGCCTAATCATGATGGAAACTTGCAGCATCACCATAGTGACATCTATGAAACATTCTTCTTATAAAAAAAGAGATTGAGAAAAAGAGACATATTGAGAAAAGAGGAAAGAGATAAAAAACACCATATTCCCATGGTAAATAAGAAGAATGCTGAGATGCTCATTGTCTGCTTGCCTTATCATTTTGGTTATGGGATAGCTCCTGTACCATGTGCAAGGGATACCCCGTTGGCGGTTCTCAATGATACACGTGTACTTACTATGATAAGAACTTGCAAGTAACTAAACTTGAGTAGCATGAGGAGCGGCCCTCGTATTTAAGGGACATGAGATTGACAACTTATACTTTGTCAAACATATACTCCATAGTTTGTTCACTTTAACCTTATCACTTGAAGATGCTTATGATAGGGGCAATGAGGGCTGGAAGCTAACAAGTACCATAATTTTTGGAAGCTCTTTCTGAGACTTGAAATCCCTGCTTCCCTTTATGAAGGGCCTTTCTTCCACCATTATATTGAGTCTCCACCTTCCACCTTTAGGCACCAATTAAGAGAGCATAGTTGTCATTCTTAGTTCTATGTGCATTGTCCCAAAATTTATTGATTGATGCATACTTTTGATATTACTTGTTCTTGTGCTATTTGTATCTAGTCACTCTTATAAACTTTGAAGGTGTCCTATGGATTTATTTGCTACTTTATGAGGGACAAGTTGAATGCTACTATGCCATGTTTTCTATATATGAAACAAATAAATGTTTTTCAATGCATGTATTCATGAGATTTGTTTGTAGCCTTTCATGTTGCATGCATAGTTACTTTGTCTTACTGTTAGAACTCCATCTTTCATGCTCATGTTTGGAGTTCTTTGATCCCAGCTTTCAATGCTTGCAAGTGGTTTGATCTTGGTTTTGATGGTGCATGTCACCTCAAAAATTATTGTTTTATCACTTACCTACTCGAGGACGACCAGGAGTTAAGCTTGGGGATGCTTGATACGTCGGAAACGTATCTATAATTTTTGATGTTCCATGCTTGTTTAGTATCTAATTTGCTTTGCTTTGTCTACACTTTGAGGTGTTTTTATATGTTTTCTGGTACTAACCTATTAACAAGATGCCATAGTGCCAGTTGCCTGTTTTCGGCTGTTTTTGGTTCCAGAAAATCTAGTAAGGAAAATATTCTCGGAATTGGACGGGACAAAAGCCAAAGTCAATATTTCACGGAGGAGAACACGGAGTCCAGAGGAGACACGAACGGGAGCCACAGGGCGGCCACAACCCCAGGCGCGGGCCCACCCTAGGTCGCGCGTAGGAAGGGTGTGGGACCCCTGGCCACCTCCCTGCCTTGCCTCTTCGCCTATAAAAAGCCCCCGATGCCTAAACCCTAAGCACCCGATCAATATTCCACGAAACCGTCTATAGCCGCCGCCACCATCGTCCCTAGATCGGAGGATCTGAAGCTCTTCCCGGCACCCTGCTGGAGGGGAGATCATCCCGGAGGCCTTCTTCTTCATCATGCCAGCCTCCAGTATGAAGCATGAGTAGTTCCACCTTGGACTACGGGTCCATGTAGTAGCTAGATGGTTGTATCTCCTCCTTTGTGCTTTCATTTCTAGATCTTGTGAGCTCCTTTCATGATCAAGATCTCATCTATTTGTAATCATGCATATTGTGTTTGCGAGGATTCAATGGATATTGAGATTACTATGTCATATTTATCAATGGTTTTCTCTTATTGATTCTATCATGTCTGTGTTGTTTGTGATCTTGCATGCTCTCTGTTGTTAGTAGCTATCTTGGCCAAGTAGTTGCTAGTGACTCCAAGAGGGGGTATTTATGCTCGATAGTGGGTTTATGCCTCTACTTAATCTAAGGGAAGTGACATAAATCTCTAAGGTTGTAGATGTGATGTTGCCACTAGGGAGAAAACAACGGTCTCTTGTTCATGGAACAAGTGGATTGTTTACCTTACACACTTTGCTTAAAGAAATTGTCTGTTGCTTGCAACTTAATACTGGAGGGGGTTCGGATGATAACCCAAAGGTGGACTTCTAGTCATAGATGCAGTTGGATGGCGGTCTATGTATCTTGTTGTATTGCCCAATCGAATCTCATAGGATCTTGATGTCTAGTATTGCATTGTTATGCCTTGCTCAGTCCTGTCAATTGCCCTGCTGTAATTTGTTTACCCTGCATGCCATGTTTGTTTATCTAAGGAGAATACCTCTAGTGAACTATGGGCCCCGGTCCAATCTTTATCATTGATACATCTTCCACTGTTACTGTTTACTTTCTGTAAACCACTATTACCTTCCACACCGTACAGTTAATCCTTTGTTACAGCAACCGGTGAGATTGACAACCTCATTGTTCGTTGGGGCAAAGTCTTGAGTTTGTATTGTGTAGGTTTCCAAGTTGCTTGCAACACCTTTGAGACATTTCCTTCCTCCTACTAGTTCGATAACCTTGGTTTCTTACTAAAGGAAAACTTGTTGCTGTGCTGCTTCACACCTTTCTCTTGGGGTTTCCCGACGAAGCGCTCCCACATCAACGAAGCGCCATCATCAGGTATCGGGTGCACTAGGAAGGGCAAACCAGGCCCTCCTTGGCCCGTCCGATCCTAAATGGGCCCGTGAAGTCTCGTTGTCGCACTGCGGAAAGGATGCTACCGGCATCGCCAAACCAACACTAATCCATATTCCTCCGTTCACCGGTAGATCGGCCATCACCAAAATCCCCGCCGCCGAGCAGCAGCTCTGTCGCCATCATGCTCACCTGGGCCCGCCGGACTGCCGCCAGTATGAGGAGCACCACCGCTGGTACCATGTGTCGCTGCCACGTCCTACACGCAAGGAGATGCTAGAGCCGATGGAGCAGACTAGGATGCCATGTTCACGCTAGATTTGAGCCCGCATGGCCCAAATCTAGCCCAAACGCATTTGACAGAGGGGACGAAATGGTAGCAGGGGCGGTAAGTTCAACGGATGCGGCACCTCCGTGCCATGCACCGGCAACCCACACACCATGGAGAGCCCAAACAAGCCCGCCAGGTGGCCTAGACCTAGGCCCAACAACCTAGATTTGGCCGCCGCCAGCCTCACATGGCCACAGCTCCATCGTCCACCAGAGCCACCGCGCCCTACTCCGCCACGTTGGCCATCCCCATCATGCTCCAGGTCCCTCGTAGCCACCGCGTTGGCCATCCCCGTCATGCTCCATGTCCCCGTAATCACCGCCAGGAACGACCAGCACCACCGCATCGCACCAAGGAGTCGCCCCATGGATCCCTTCTTGCGCGCGGTTGGAGGAGAAACACTGCCGCCGGCACCGCCGGGGCTTTGCCCAAAAGCACTTGCCAGGCGGTGGCGGGGGAGGATGGAGAAGGGAGGGACCTGGTGGCGGGGGTTTGGGTCGTGCGTTCCGGTCACCCGCAGGGGTACAACGCAAAGCGAACCGTTGGTGTCTTCTCAGTAGATCAATCTTCCATGGGTCCAACTGGCAACCCAAGGGTCCTCGTGACTTATCCTGCTTTCCTGGTTGTGTAGATTTATCACTGATAATTAGAATTTTCCTTGAAACTTTACTAAAAAATATAAAGACATATCCGGTGTTTGGCTGCTCTAACACATCCTTACGTTCGTCTCATTATACATTGCATGGTTACGGGTCTGGTATGGCCACAGTTCAAGACAACATATTTGCGAATAAACGATAAAGACAAAAGCGTCTATATGATTGATCCTATGGTACTCCCTCGGTCCTAAAATAAGTGGCTTGGTTTTGTCTAGATCTGTGTTTCATGTTCGTACGAAATACATAGAGATTGATTTTCAACGTGAGCGAGTAGCGGCTAGAGCTCTTTAAGTCAAGTTTATTTCCTTCGATCATCAGTTAACTGATGTATTTACTAAGCCAGCTACCCAGCTGATGTTAAACCTTTTTAGAACCAATTTGAAGTTCAGATTAACGGGATGTGTTAAAAACGGTTTAGAGTTAGGTAACCATACACCGTGTGTACGTGTACATGCCATATATTGTATCGTGTTATAAGTCTATATAAACTGATCACGTGGAGGCTAGCTAGACCTCACGCAACCCTAAACACATATTCAAACTTCTACAATACACTAAAACATATCTAGTGTGTATGAATCTAAACAAATCAAAGTCACCTATTTTTGGGATGGTGGAGTAAATATAATTGATTGTACTGTTACAAGTTTGCAACACACGTGGTCTCTCTCTCGATCAAGAGTTCAAGACTATTTTCAACACTTCACATCTATATATAAGTAGCATACATGCCGTATCATGAGTCAGCCACTTAATCTAAAGTTTGCAACCAAAGATTGCAAAGAGCGGCCGTTTCTTCCAAAAAAAGAGAAAAAGACCAACATCATCATCATCACCACCGACTTCCCATGAAGCTTCCGCCATGGACGACCTTCGTCGGGGTCGTGCTCGCTACGCTGCTCTTTCTCAAGACATTTTTCCGCCCAAGTCGCCGTGCGTACAACCTCCCACCGGGCCCTAAGCCTTGGCCAATAATCGGCAACCTCAATCTCATCGGCCCGCTACCGCACCGCTCCATCCATGAGCTGTCCAAGCGGTATGGTCCTCTCATGTACCTCCGGTTCGGGTCCTTCCCCGTTGTGGTTGGCTCGTCCGTCGAGATGGCCAAGTTCTTCCTCAAGACACACGACGTCGTCTTCATCGACCGTCCCAAGACGGCTGCCGGCAAGTACGCCAACTACAACTGCAGCGACATCACCTGGTCACCATACGGCGCGTACTGGCGGCAAGCGCGGAAGATATGCCTCACCGAACTGTTCAGCGCCAAGCGGCTCGAGTCGTACGAGCACATCCGCTGCGAGGAGATGCACACGCTCATGTGCAGTCTGCACGAGGCCTCCGGGCGGGTTGTGATGCTCAAGGACTACCTGTCCACGCTAAACCTGAACGTGATCATGCGGATGGTGCTGGGCAAGAAGTACCTGGAGAAGGAGGTGAAGAACGAGGCGGGTTCCGTGGTCATGACGATGGAGAAGTTCAAATGGATGGTCGACGAGTTCTTCGTTCTCAGCGGCGTGCTCGACATTGGCGACTCGATCCCGTGGCTCGGATGGCTGGACCTGCAGGGCAACATTAAGAGGATGAAGAAACTTAGCAAGATGTTCGATCGGTTCCTAGAACATGTCATCGACGAGCACAATGAGCGACGCCGACTCGATGGGGAGAGCTTCGTGCCCACGGACTTGGTTGATGTTTTGCTGGAGATAGCAAACGACCCTAGTCTTGAAGTCAAGCTCAACCGGAAAAGCGTCAAGGCCATAACTCAGGCGAGTCCGTCCATAGCTTCCGATCCTGTCGTTTCCCTGCACCTGAATCCTGTTTCCCCTACCTGCTTCTGCAAAAGTGCTGTTTTAGTCTTCTAAAAAAAGTGATGTTACTTTATTTTTTACCGGCCGTTAATAAATTCTTGACCCCTAAAAACAAAATAAGCTGAGAAAGATAACAACACATTTTTTTTGGGGTGGGGGGCGTACAGATAACAACACTAATTGGGATTGAGATGCCCGATTAGTTATAAATCAACACATCGCAACCAATGAAGAAAATAGTGTGCTGTTTTTTTAGCATGGTCATTCTCTAGACGTCTTACGTGCTACAGCATGCCATATTTGAAAAATAGCATTTTGAAAATAGCTCAAAAATAAAGTATGAGATGCGGCCGATTGATGATGCTATGTTCTATGGCTACTTCACCAGTCAATACCCTCCTGTTGGTCCTAGTGGTTCCTCTGCTGCTCCTCGTGGCTCGGATGATGAAAACGATAATGATGATGATGATGAGGAGGAGGAGGAGCTCCATGAAGAGGAAGATGCTCCCGTTCACCCTCCTCCGCATCCTATGTTTTTCTAGTTGGGATATGTTAGCATCACTCTACTTCTCTTACTTTTTGGTGCCTTGATGCTAATGGAGGAGATGAGTAGAGTTCTATTAGATATCTACGGGTTCCTTACCGGGGTTTTCCCGGGGTTCACCTTTAGCACAGTGCCCCTCGCTTTCTCATTGCTTCTTATGCATTGTGCTTTCCCTTTGCTGTCGTGCTTGAACTACTTGCTTTTCTTTCGTATGTTGGACAAGTTTGTGATATGTGTGTGAACCATGGATATTTCTATTGTGCTATGACTATGTGTATCGTTATTATTTATCTAGCTCTATTTAGATCTCCATGCTTTATATCTTGTCTTGTCATGCCTTCTCTCTTGAAGAAATGTGGGAAGCTCTCCATATGATATTTAGGTGCACTTTGCATTCAAACGCAAATTCAACCAAGTGCATACTTTATGAGGGAGCTTTACGCATGTCTTTATGGATTTCCCCCCGTTAATAACTCTTTATGATATCCTTGTGAACTCTAGCTCGGTTTGTCATCGCCTGAAAGGATATTTTACCCTCTATTATTTTTGACAATGACACCGTAGTTAGAGCAGACTAATGTTACCTACTAGTGTCTTACACAGATTTTAGTCTGATGGTGAGATGGAAGATCGTCGGAGACCACCCCCCATTTCAATAAGTATAAAGGATATATTGAAATGCATAGATGTTTTATTGCGACCGGTTATGTTTAACAATCAAGATTTGCATTATATGTTTGGTTACTCCACACCCTTATCATATGCTCTCTTACTCCGCACCGTACCAACGAAAAAAATAGCATGCTATATTAAAATAATGACTAACGTTATGATGTTTTAGTGCAATATAGCATAATATTTTGCAAATAGCATCATAGTGAGCAAAATTGCCAAAATTCGGAATCAACTCTCCAATTACGCTATAGAACTAAATAATGCGAAATAGCGTGTTGTTTTTTCATTAATCACAACTGCACAAGTTATATACATATTTCTAAGACCTAAACATTGCTTTCAAATGGCAAATGCAGGACCTCCTTGTTGGCACCGAGACCGCGGCAAGCACGGTGGAGTGGGCTATGTCAGAGATCCTTAAGAAGCCAGAGGTTTTCAGTAAGGCCACGGAGGAGCTAGATCGCGTTGTCGGCCGAGGCCGCTGGGTCACCGAGAAGGATATTCCCAGCCTTCCCTATGTAGAGGCCATCATGAAAGAGACTATGAGAATGCACCCAGGAACACCCATGCTGTCGCCCCGCCTTTCTCGCGAGGACGCGTCCGTGGATGGCTATGACATCCCTATTGGCACACGCGTGTTCGTCAATGTGTGGACTGTCAGCCGCGACCCGAACCTGTGGAACTCGCCCGAAGAGTTCATGCCAGAGAGGTTCCTTGGCAGCAAGATAGAGGTCATGGGGCAGAACTTCGAGTTGCTACCGTTCGGGTCTGGACGGAGGATGTGCCCTGGGTATAGCCTCGGGCTGAAAATGGTCCAAGTGAGCCTTGCTAACCTCCTGCACGGGTTCGCCTGGAAGCTCCCAGATGGCGTGACAAAGGAGGAGCTTAGCATGGATGAAATCTTTGGGCTAACCATGGTGCGCAAGTTTCCGCTGGAGGTTGTCTTTGACGCCAAGCTCCCAGCTCACCTCTACACGGGGAGTAATTAAGGTATTGATGTCCACTTGATGTGTTTGTGTTATCGTGGTCTTCTACATACTGGTTGCTGATGGAATAACGAAGATAATATAGGTGTAACTCATTACTCGATAAAATCTTGCTACTGAATGATCATATATTATCATTTAGAATCGATCCCATGGTTCAGTTTACTAGGTGTGCGCTGCCGTGTCCGTTTGGTAGTTTCATTTTTCTACTTCCTCCTCCGATTCATATTAACAGGCATGCATATAGTTTAGGAAAAACTTTCACCATCAATTTTGTCAAACAATTATGAGATATATGTCACAAAAATTATATCATTGCAAACTTAATTTGAATACGAACTGATGGTATAGATTTTATGGCATATTTCTCAGATTTATTTGACAAAATTGATGGTCAAATTTTTTCTTAAACCATGAACATTTGTTAAACTAAAACAGAGGGAGCAGCGAAGAAGAGGCTAATCGCCCTGGAATTTAGTTTTGGAACTTGAGCTCAAATGCTTCCGGTATCCGGTCAATTCATTCACGTTAAGACTCGTGGCCTGGTGATGTATTCAATATTTCAATTATGTATGCCATTTTCTAGGAATAGTGCTGCATTATTCCTATGGACCGAGGTGGCCTTGTGTCAGGGGGCGGGGGACGGGTTGTGTCCATTATGTTTGGTCCCGGAAACGGGAGCACACATAATGTCCACCTGTCCTGCGGCCCGATTCCTATGAAACTTTGTTCGAGAAGTCCTGGGCCCCGACTGGGAAGCCCAGGATCTTGGACTATTCCTAGAATCCCGCGTTAATGGACCGAATAAGGGGCGTCGCCTCTTATGGCTCGTGTTCGCGGCAATGATGTGGAACCTGTGGACGATTCGTAATAATATGGTGATTGAAAACATCTTTCTCCCCCATGCCACTGACTCGATCTTCAAACTCCTCGCATTTTTGCAGCAGTGATACCCGCTTTGTAGGCGCCAGGACAAGGAGCAGCTGGACATCATCCTCAGACGGCTGATTGAGGAGGCTTGTCGCATCGCTCCACCACCATCCCGCTCTTGAGCCTCTCCGGCTTGAGGGCCCCCGCTCGTTTGGCTTCTTGTAGTTGATGCTTGCTCAGCGTGTGTTCGGGGGTTGTTCTGCCCCCCAGGCTGATTGTTGTTGTTGTGTGTGTGTGCGGTACTCTCTGGAACTTTGTATGGATGGTTGCTTTATTTATAAAGCTGGGCGAAAGCATATTTCAAGGAATAGTACTGCAACTGGGGAGTGTGAGGATGGTTCTTTGACTGATTGGATGGATGAGAGAACCCGACTCTGTCTCCATGTACCTCCCGCGCGTGACGGCCGGGATGCTCCTTCCCCTTCCATCATAGTCCACCTCGCCCTCTTTCGCCTCCCTCTGGCCGCTGTTGGCAGGGCCGCCGGGGCTTGCCTCCGCGAAGCCGGCGGTGACGGCCGCTTTTCTACCTGCGGCTAGGGAGACATCTCGGGAGTTCTCCCTTGGTGGCGTAGCACGGCGACCCGCAGAGCTTCGGCTAGGACCGGATAGTGGCGGGGTGATGGCGCAGCTCCTTGGGGGCGGAGAAGACATGGTCATGGCCGATGGCACTCATGTTCTTGGCTGGTGGTGCCCTGTAGGCCCAGATCTGGGCCCTTGGCGGCATGATCTAGGTCAGTGGGCTGGCTGGCTTGGGCTCAGGCGTGGTTTCTTTCGATTGGTCTGAGGGTAGCTTGTGATGGGGTGACGGTGATAGAGACGTGTCTGCTGCAACACGATAGAGGGAGCTTCACGAGCCTGATCTCGGTTCGTCCAGGCCGATGGCAGCGAACAAGAGGATAGCGGTGACAGTGGCCTATGTGCTATAGCGTGGCAGCGAGGACTTTACGGACCCAACCTAGGTCCGGCAGGGCCTGCTCAGTCTGGTGTGTCCCTGTTGTCGTGTCCAGTCGGCACCCGCCAATGGTTGTGGAGAATGTCCTCTAGGTGGATGTGTTGCTATCGCCCTCTGGGTCCAATGTTGTCCTAGTGTGCTCTTCCCGCCACGTCTGTCGGCTACCGTCTTTGGCGGTGGAGGTTGTTCCCTCCCGTGTGGCTGTGATATTGTCGCCCCTTGTCTATGGTTGTTTTTCTCCGTCTGACCGGCCTCACGTCGTTTTCCATGGTGAGACGTCGCCATGACTGCAGAACATGTTGGCATATATTGGTGGGCGGCAATTTTGGTGGGAGCGCGGCGGATTGTCCGGTGCATGGATTTTTGGGGGTCGGGAGAAATCCCTGTCGGTCTGGCCGGCACCAACGCGGTGACTCCTGCAAGCGCCGCCATTCCTACTTGAAGGGCGTCGGGTTTACCTCTTCCCCACTCCACTTAGCATACCGGGAGAAATCCTAGGATTAGTCCAAGCAGCAGTGTTATCGGCGTCGCATTCCTTCTTGAAGGTCCTACTTGGTACGCGGTGATTTGGAGACATAGGAGTGTGGTGGGACTTCTCCGGAGGGTGCAGCGGTGGCGGATTATCAGCACTTTTGTCAAGCTGGCGATGTCGGCATTACTTTCTCTTTGTTTTCCTTTTTTTTCCTTTTGGGATCGATTGTGTTGTTTGTCCCAACAGTGGTCTTAAACTCGTATCGTGTGTTTGCTATATTAGTATAGCAGGATGAAAGCCTATTTTAAGGAGATTGGATGGATGACAACCAAAACTTAGCGGAGGCTATGGATCAGCCCCGCTCGTCCCAGTGAGATGCATAAGTTGGCTTGGGAACCCTGAGACAGTTCGGGAGCTTCTGATTTAGTGAGGCTAGAAGCGCCGTCCGTTATCTTCTTGATAACGAAACAAAGATAGAGAGTGAGAGAGGAAGTGGTGTGGCACGATCTGTTAGGCTTTGATGGATGCGTGGCCATGGATATTGATGGCCTCAGTGGAGGCCTAACTCTGTTTTGGACGAAGGATATTGCGGTCACTGCAATCAAATTATCAATCACATATGAATGTTTATGTCCAGAATTTGGAAGGAGATAAATGTCTTTAGAGATTTACGGGTTTCTATGATAAACCGCGTAGAGAAGAAAGAAAAGATAGTTGGGTTTGGCTCAAGTGGCTTTATGGTTAGAGTGATCTGTCATGGGTGTGCGGAAGTGATTTCGACGAAATACTTGATAACACAGAGTACTTTGGACCAAATAAAAGGGCAGAATGATTGATGTGACCAAACAACAAGGGGATGCTTCTGAGCCATGCTGGTCTCCTGAAGTGTGTACTCCCTCCGTCTAAAAATAGGTGTCTTAGTTTTTTTTTAAATTTTGGATGAATCTATATACTAACTAGTGTCTAGATTCATTCAGATTTTAATAAATTTAAGACATCTATTTTGGGACGGAGGGAGTACATGTTTCTACAGCTATGGTCTCCTCTGAAAAGTTAACTGCTCTTGATAGTGATTCTCTTTCTGCTGATGAGTCTACACTGTACCATAGTATTGTTAGAGGTTTGCGGTGTAATTTTCGAAGCAGGTTGAACCCCGCTTCCACTATGTTGAAAACCAACTTACTAGCAAATTTACCCATGCTGCCGTAGATAATTCATATTGGCGAAACAGAACACACCTTCTTCTCCTGGAATCCCATCGACCGGGAAAAGAAGCCCGGACCGCTAGGGCTCGCACCACACCGCGCCGCTCCTCCGGTCAGCTTTGATTCGGCAGTGCTGATGGCAACGGTGCTGACGGGAAAAGATGTTGACTTGCGCTTTGATTCGCAGGGCCGGATCTGGCCCATGGCAGCCTTGTGCCATGGCCAAGGGCCCATGATGGCGGGGGCCCATAAATTACCAGTTCTCTAAAGTATATATCCAACACATCTAAAAAAACCAGCCCAAGCACTCCAGGAAGCACGTCCCAGCAGAGATAACTCGCAGACGAAAGAAACACGATCGACGCGACAACGCCCGGTTGCCTGTTCGACTCCTTCCTCAGTTCCCAAATCCCAATCGATCTGACGAGCCGGCGAGCCGATGTTCGAACTTGGCTGATCCTTTCTCGCGTGCGCGGTGGTGGTGCCGGTGCGTCCTTGGCGGTCCTGCCCGTGCGTGCAGTGTCGGTCCGCCCTTGGCTGCTCGCCTGATCCTTGCTCGCCTGCTGATTACTGAAGTTGTCCAGCTGTCCCGCGCGTGTCCATGGTATATCTCATTCATTGAATCACTCGATCTCTATCTCCGCTCTATATTTGTTGCAACTGCTAGGCTAGCGAGCTAGCTTCAAGTAGTTCTGTTTGGCTTCACCGACTGTGTAGGAGCATCTCATGAGAGAAAAATCTAGCTAGTTCAGTTAATTCGTAATATGATGTAAAAGTGTTAGGGTTCTATCTTTACTCGGCTTTGGAGGCCACCTTCTCCGCATATTTGTCCACGAAGCGAGCGCTCCGCCTTGTGCTTGCAACCGGGGAGATAATTGGCACCGAGCACTTCGCCTTAGCCACCCTCGCAGCTCCAGAGACCTCCTTGGCCAGATCAGGCAGCTTGGACGAAGTCGGGGGATTGTCCACCTCACCATCCTGCTTCCTCTTGAGCTTGCTCAGTTTTCTGCCAGCGTCTCAGTGTCAAATTCCCAGTCCTCTGGGCTGACCCACCCAATCTCCTCCCTATCCTCCTGAGATAACTTAGAGCACTTGAAGATGCTGGGGGAGGTTGGAGAGGTAGGAGATCCAATGGGAGTGAAATCCCAAGAGGAGTTAGAGGGAACGTCAACCACCGATGGAGGTGGAGCCTTGGGAGAGCAGGTAACAGGGGATAGACAACTGGCATCAAACAGGTCTGAGGAAGGGAGATTGGAACCATACTGATTAAAGGGAACTGGTTGCAGGTTAGCTCTTGGGGGGGCAAAGGCTGGCTTCGACACCGAGTGATCAATCAAGGAGATCACCGGGACACTGGAACTGCCCACCGAGGATTTGGTCTTGGGAATAGGACGCGGCATGGTTGGGGGAGGGAGGGGGCAGCTGGGAAACACTGGGCGGGAGCGACGCCCCCACCACTTTGCCTTGAATGTTTGGAGCATCAACCACCCCATCCCCCTCCTTGGTCTTTGCCTTAGCCGAGCCACCACTCCTCCTCCAATGCCTGTCAACCGACGGACTCTGATCTTCAGTTCTGTCCTCCTCCTCATCCTCATCCCTCTTCTCAGACGGTTCCGCTGGTGGGGCCACCTTGTTCTTTGTTTCCTTGGCAAATTCGAGCTCCACCCCGATCTGAAAGCCTTCTGAGTTAACAAACACCACCACCCTCTTGGGGAGCTTATCCGGAGCCTGGGAGTGAAAAAGCATTCGGACAAGGCCTTTCTTGCAAACCAGCGATTCCTCATCCACAAGCCTTGGTCTTCCAATCATCTTGATTCCTTCCATCAAAAACTCAGCATTTCTCAGACAATCTGGGACATCAGTAAGCCTGACCCACACTTTAGACAAGGATCGACACGCTTGGGGTTTCACATGGGCCTCAGCAAACAGGACCGCCACACCACTAACTGGGAGTTTGATCCCTCCCGCATTCTTGCACAGGTTCTTGCAGAGGGTCAGGCTGGCCTTGGTAGGGAAGCTCACCACAAAGTCCGTGTCAGAGAGCCGTCTGACTTGCCAATTCCAGTTGTCCTCCACCAATTCCTTCATATCCCTAGTCAACAGGTCACACGACAGGGTATTATGAGCGGCAATCACCGACGCAGCATGATTCTGATGCTCCACACCCACGAGCAGGGCCGCCTCATCCACCTCCATGCAGTGGAAGCCAGCCCCGTCCACCGCAAAGCCGTACCATTGCAAAGAGGGAGGTTTGGGTAGAGGCGCCGCTGGCGGGGAAGGAGGGGCTGGTGGTGGACATGCTGGAGCTCAACTTTTGCACAATACATGAGATAATCGTCTGGTTCAATATGCTATTATGATGTATTGTTTGAGCAGGTAAGCTTGTCTTCTGCATGTAAGTTGAGGTATCTGAAATGTTCTTTTGAAAAAATATACTGATTTCCTTTTTACTGCTGTGTCTCAAGTACCAAATTGCAACTGAGAACTCCCAAGATTCTCTCCATGGCCCTTTACTCATCTGTTGCAGACCTAGCCACCTCCCCTCATGCTTTCATGGCAGGATGCTTTTGGATATTCTCTCGAGGCCTTGCGTCCTCTGTTGGAACTAGCCCGATCTAGCGTCGTAGTCCGCCGAATACTTTCCGGCGATACATGATAGATAGATGTCATCTTACTTTAACTCCGGCAAGGCAGCACCGTATACGCGCACGTATATAAGCTAGCAATCAAGCTGGCTATTGCTTGATTGATGGATGTTGGCAGAGACGTGTACCTAGCTTGCTTAGCTAGATTGCTTTCCTAGCTAGCAGCTCCACGATACGGATTGATACTCTTCTGACGATTTCTGTCTCGCCGGAACACGCACGCAAGAACACGATTTGGATTGCTAGATGCCCGTGTTGAGCCTCTCGTACACCTCTGTTTTCTTTCTTTTTACAGACATTAGGGGTATTACGGGTATATAAAGCAGCCAAGTGTAGCTAACCTAGTAGGATTAGGATCCTAATTCCTACCCAAACCAGACTACACAAAACCTACTCAAATACACATACCGTATACGACTTGTATACGCCTAGCGCACGACGCCGTGCCGGCATCGAACGTGCTTAATCCAACATTCACCCCCCTAAGCACGATATGCGCTTCACTTACACCTGGATCCCAAATGCGCCAGCTGCTCCTCGCGGGCGTCATCCACGGCATTGCTTTCGCCGCTCCAGGCATCCTCTTCGACATTGCTTTCGTCATCTCTGGCACCCATGTCGCCGTCTTTGCTCTTGTCAGCTTCTTCATGGCTTCACACCGACAGTCCTTTTTGTCTGCGCCCTTCTCCATGCCTTCACGCCGACTGTCCTTTTTATTCGTGCCTTGAGACATTATACTTGGTTCAATGAAGTACTTTCTCATCGATGCCTCGCATATTTGATCTACTACTTGCCGGTGCTCTTGGATGCAATAGAACAAATAAGTAGGAGGTAACTCAAATTTGTTTTCTTCTAGCTTCTCTATACCACGTGAAAAGCCTTTTGATGGATCTGCACCCCCTATTGTTGGGTCTCCTCCATCTATCTGGCCACCAGTCCACACTCTTGGACCATCGCCTTCTGGCCTTGCTGGGCTCACTTCAGCTCCCCCTCCTCCTCTAATTTTTGGGCAAACAAGTGCAGGTATCGCTGCGCATGCATCTGTACACCCTTCCAGTTCCGTATCTTCTGGCCACAGACTAGCCTTTTCTTCAAACTCTTTGTCTTACGGGAGAATCCTAGTGCTTCGGCCTGGTGTCCACGCTTGAGCTGCCCTAGGCCTTCAATGTCTTACGGGCCCGAACTTGTCGACAAGGATAAGCTCGATTGATCCATATTTTCTTCATACTCAAGATCCCACGTGACGTGAAAAGTTGAATATTCTGGTTCGTTGTAGCCCCAATTCCATGACTTGCCTTCCTCAAAGATTACGTCTCCCTTGAAAACCACCTTATTGGTATAAGGATTGCACAAGCGGTATGTCTTTGAGCCTTCATAGCCTGTCATGATCATTGGAATACGTTGCTCCGCCAATTCCGCCTTTACATGCGCCACACATCCAAAAGTACGAAGGTGATCAACCGAGGGCTTCCATCCGTACCATGCTTCGTACGGTGTTGTACCAACTCCACTCTCGGTAGATTCCATGTTCAAGAATACAGCCGTATTGACTGCCTCACCCCAGAATTTTCCTGGCAAGCCTTTACTCTTCATCATGCTCCGTGCCATGGTCAACACGGTTTGATGCAGCTCACCCCCCTCATCAATGCGTAGAGCTCTTATCTTTGCCTCCACCTTGAACTCTTCGGCTTCCTTGATCTTCTCGAATGCTTGTTGTGCTTGATCCTTACTTTTCAGCAACACAATCCACATGTATTTACTATGATCATCCACCACAAGCATGAAGAAATTATTGCCAGACGGAGTTGCGGGTGAGATTCCAACGCATAGATCGCCATGAACAAGTTCCGAGGCTTCACTTGCCTCAAACGTGGCTTCACATGGGAACGGGGCACTTTGTTCCTCATGATGCACACACGGTAGATCGTGATCCACTTGCGCCACAATCTCCATAGCCGGTGATGGAGGATCCTCCTCATCCTTTAACTCAGTTACTTCGAGCATCAGCATCATCGGTCCATCATCTCCTTCCTGGGCGATGAGAGCCCTCTCCTTTTCCTTTGGTGCTTTCCGGCAATCAGCCTTGAAGTGACCGAGCTCGCCGCAGTTATGACACCTTACTTTCTTTATGTCAAACTTCCTCCATGGCGGGGCGTCATCTTCATCCTCCTGCCCCGCGATATACTTTTTCGCTGGGCGTTGTTTCTCCTTGCCGCTCGTGGAGCCTCCTTGCTTTTATTTTGAAAGAGTCATCCACTGCTGCTTTGTGAGCATCAGGTGCTCAACATGTTCTGGATCACCGAAGCTGATCCGGATTCTCTCATCGTGTGCCTTGAATCTTCCGACGAGATCCTCAACCGTCAATGTATTAAGGTCGAGACATTGTTCGATCGATGTAACGATCTGCATGTAGCGCGCCGGCGCCGCACGCAGGAACCTTCTGACGTTCTTGATCTCATCCAATTTCTCGCCATATCCCCTGATTGCGTTGACAAGGGTAACGAAACGGGCGGCAAACTGATCAACCGCTCTCCTCCATCTTCAGATCTTCATAGCTTTTTGTCAAAGTTTGAAGATGCGCTTCCTTCACGCGGGCATGACCTTGGTGCAAGATCTTGATCGTCTCCCATGCATCCTTCGCCGATTTCTTTCCGACGAGGTGCTGCATCACGTCCTTCGGCACGACGGAATAGAGCGCCGTTAACGCTTGGCGATCCTTCCGCATTGCCTCCCTTGACGTACTCGTCGCCTCCTGGATCGACGGCCTCCCAAACCTCCTGAGCCTCCATGGCCACCTCCATGTTGAGTGCCCATAGCCCGTAGTCCTTGCGATCGAGGCGCAGATACAAAGCCGCCCCCACCATCTCTTTCACCGGTGTCGATGCCGAGCTCTCGCCAAACTTCACCATCGCCATGACCTCCTAGTACTTTCAGCAGATCACAGACGACGACCTTGGCTCTGATACCAATTGTTGGAACTAGCCCGATCTAGCGTCGTAGTCCGCCGAATACTTTCCGGCGATACACGATAGATAGATGTCGTCTTACTTCAACTCCGGCAAGGCAGCACCGTATACGCGCACGTATATAAGCTAGCAATCAAGCTGGCTGTTGCTTCATTGATGGATGTTGGCAGAGACGTGTACCTAGCTTGCTTAGCTAGATTGCTTTCCTAGCTAGCAGCTCCACGATACGGATTGATACTCTTCTGACGATTTCTGTCTCGCCGGAACACGCACGCAAGAACACGATTTGGATTGCTAGAGGCCTGTGTTGAGCCTCTCAGTACACCTCTGTTTTGGTATCAGTAAATAACCCTAGTTCCAACATCGTCATCAATTCCTCATCAGCTTTCCATTCCCTTCGTAGTGCTCTCACCCAGCTACCTTCTCGTATATTTACTGATGTTCTCCTGTCTCTACTGGATGTGCTCGCGTGCTCTCACTTCCATCCAGCTGCCCTCTGTTCTGTTTCCCTCCTCACAATAACCCTAGTTCTTTTTTTTAGTGTGGGCTATTCTCCCTGTAGCTCCTCGGAATCCCCGTTCCGTATTTCTGCACATGTTTGTGTCTGTTTATAGATGAGAATGCTGTGATGTTGAGTTGTATAGCAGAATTAATACATTCCCTTTCCTGTGTCTTGTGGATCTCTTCTTGTTCTTCTTTTACCGGTTGCTACATTGTCTTCGATTGATATTTTTTGGCCTATGATCTATCAAGTTCTAGCGCGATTTGTATGGTGTTTCCTCTATGTAAATTTCTGCATTGCTGCTATTTTTAGATTGTTATGGTACCTAGTGAACTAATGATTTTCACAGTACTCGGAGAACATGTCTTCATTAAATCTTCAATGACAATATCCCTATGATTTTACTTTCAGCTATTTAGCTTTGTGGACGATTCTTCTGCTGTTAGACGGTTTGGTTAGACATTTTGTGGCATATCCATTGTCAGTCTAATTAGCAACTAGCATATTAAATGTAGCTATGCTTTCTTTTGGTCTAAGCTCCGAGCAGAGTAGACCTTTTTTGCAAGTTCTAGAAATTGTCCTAGGCTTTTGTAACCTCTAAAGCTTCTTCATTGATGAAAATGGAAAATTGCCTTGTTTCAAAAGGTAACCTCTAAAACTTATTTATTAATGAAAGTGGAAAATCTTTTGCCTTGTTTCAAAAGGTAACCTCTAAAAATTATTCTTTATTAATGAAAATGGCAAGTCTTTTGCCTTGTTTTGAAAAAAAAAAGCTACAAGCAGGCATGTAGCTATGTTTATGTGCAGTCTAATTTCTTCAATTTGGGCACCATAGATGTTCAATACTTGATCAAAGTGACAAGACTGGATTCACCATAAAAACTGGTTCCACCACGAATTACAGTTTTTTTACTAGCATGTTATCGTTAGAAGTAGTTGTCAGAAGTGTTGTTTTTATGCCAAGCAGTGTAAAGTAACATTTATTTATTACCTAAAGAAGTGTTAATTAATAAGATGGTGTATAATCCATTGCTTGAGGATTTTACGGCATGAATTTGATTAGTTCAATTTCTTGAGTTGGCGCATTTCTAAAATATATGGGTTTGAGCTTCAAACCAGGTGTTTCTGCTTTTCTATTCCATGAGCCCCTCACCATGTCCATGATAATGAAGAATATTCAAATGATTTGGTAAGCTAGATGGTTCAACTGGTCTCCTAGCATTTGCCTCTGCTGGAGACATTTGAACCACTGGTCTCCTAGCCCTATACTGTGCCCAGATGGCAAAACATATTTGAGAATATGCTAACAATACAATAGAAGTTGAAAGTGCGCCATTACACTACAAATTACATATTGTTATTCTCTCTTTGTACTGCTGGTTTCTTCCAATAATGCTGAGCTTATTAAACTTTGGAGTTTTTGGTACCAATTTCCACAATATGAATCTAATGTTTACTGAGAATGTATAGCTTTATCGGATTTTCCATGATTGAACAGTACACGTTGGTTTGACTAGTGACATGGATTGCTCCACAGGTATCTAGAACTGTATTCCGGTTGCGGAGATGGAGGAAAGGGCTTGTTTGCTGCAGGTTCTTCTATTTTTGGTGACATCACGTGGATATCGGCCATCTACATAGCAATGCACTTGTCAACTGGGAAGTAGATTTCTATGAGTTGATTGTTAAGTTTGCCAACTTCAATCTGTTATCTAATTCTGGACACAATTAGTGAGCAGGCACGCTGAAGACACACCGTGACTTTCTTAGATTAAGTAGTACTTTAGAGCATCTCTAGTGGCTCGTCTAAAAGGATGTCTATGCCAAATTTAGACGACGTGGGACACAAAACGGCTTACAGAGGCTCGTCCAAGTGAAGGTCTAAATTTTAGACGACGTCCAAAACTGCTACGCATCGTCTAAATATGGACGATGGAGCCACGACGTGCAAACGCAAACTGCCGCTCGCGAGACTTCACTCCCGCGTCCCTGGTCGCATCCCGCGCGGACGCGCCCCTGCTCCCGCGTCCATCCGGAGGAGGTGGAGAAACAGGAAGGGAGGAGCGCTCCCGTCTCACCATCGCCTCCGCTCACCGGCATCAGGAACGCAACCTTTTCCCTGTAGAGTAGGTGAGAGAGAGCTCCAAAATTGGACGGGATTGAGAGGGGATTCGACCAAGGAACCATGGCAGGCGCCGGATCTTGCCGTAGGTGCTCCGTTCCCTTCGGATTCAGAGGCAGCGAGGTGGGGATATGCACGCGTGGTGTGGGTGGGTGGGGGGCGTCGGATGCGGGGACGACGCTCGATGCGGGGGTGGGGCACGATGGGTTGGGCGGCCCGATTCATATGCGGGGTGGACTCTGAGTGCAGCCGGGGCGGCACCTGAAGCTGGCCGACGCAGCCGTATGCGCGCGCGCGGGTGAGTGCACCGGTCTGCTATTTCCTTGGTAATACACGGCTGATTCTACCTCGATCTCAGTAACCAGAGTTCTTGTTTGCTTCTGATAATTCAGTGCTAATCTATGATTATGATCGTCAGGGTGTTGTTAGTTTGCACACAAAATTTACCAAGACAAGTCGTCGATGAATATGGATGGGATACTGAATTATTTTGCTGTGTATTTTTTCGTGCAAATGGACAACTAGCCGATGAACAACTCATAAGGACATTCTAGACAACTCGTTATTGGAAATATAGCCGTTGGATGGTAGTTAGAATATATTGTTAAATATAGGTAGGAGAATATAGACCTTCTGGATATAGACGTTCCACTGGAAAACCGATGACGTCTAAAAAAGAATCTTTATACACGGCCATCTATATCCTCATATAGACGTTCTTATTTAGACGTTCCACTAGAGATGCTCTTACCATTTGCTTTAAGCTTTCCAACAAGCGCATTGAAGCAAGCTTGTCCTCCAGATGATCTTTAGTTGCATTTTTATGCGCGTATGCGTGTCTTAATCTTCTCACTGTTTGATTATGTTCAAAGTTGTATCAGGTTGAGGTATTTCAATGTCTTTTTTTATATCAGGGCAGGTATTTCAATGTCGAATTTCTGCTTATGTCCATTCTGTGTGTGCTTGTGTCCTTGAAATGAGGTGAAGGATCCAATGAGTTGGCTAGCATTTGAAATATTTTGTTAGTTTATATACCTTCTAAAGAATAGAAGGTATTCGTGGCAAAAAGAAAAAGAAAGATGAACAATTTGGTTGTAGTGATCAGGACATGACAAGGCTATTAGCGCATGAACTGGAGGCGTCATTTGATTGTAGGATCTATAGACTCGTGGGACATAACCTGTCAGTGACACGTACCAAAGCATTTTACCGCAAGCCAATTCTGTTATGGAGATATTATCGGGTGTCTTTTCTTAGCACTGACTGTTTTTGTGTTGATTCAATAAGAAATGTATGGCGTGTCGAAAAGCCCTAAATAAAACAGGACAAGCAGAGGTTCTTGATAAAAAAAAGTTAGTACATCCAATTTTCCTAAGACCGTTTTCTTGAAAGACCATTCACATCTCGATATTGTCCAGGTTCTAGTGGAAAAAATTACAAAGCCAACATTGCACAAGATAAATTTAACGCAAGAGCGCCGTATAAACTTCCCATTATATGTGAGTTTATTAAGACTACCAAACGTACTATAGCTGAGAACCCACCCATTGCAAGGCATAATGCTCAACCGTCGGTTCGCTGAACAACAAGATGGATGAAGAGTCAGAGATCATAAAAAGACAAAACATGAGAGATACATCAAAACATACTTGATACCATGGATGAAGAGTCAGAGATCATAAAACGACAAAACATGAGAGATACATCAAAACATACTTGATACCACAATTGTCGTCAGCACCGCCAAATCAAAGCGCAACGCCAAATCAAAGCGCAAGTCAACATCTTTTCCCGTCAGCACCGTTGCCATCAGCACCGCCGAATCAAAGCTGACCGGAGGAGCGGCGCGGTGTGGTGCGAGCCCTAGCGGTCCGGGCTTCTTTTCCCGGTCGATGGGATTCCAGGAGAAGAAGGTGTGTTCTGTTCCGCCAATATGAACTACATGAACCGGTATGACTTATCTGTGGCAGCATGGGTACATAGTGGAAGCAGGGGTCAACCTGCTTCGAAAATTACACTGCAAACCTCAAACAATACTACGATACCATGTAGACTCATCAGAAGAAGGAGGATCACTATCAAGAGCAGTTAACTTTTCAGAGGAGACCATAGCTGTAGAAACATGTACACACTTCATGATACCAGCATGGCTCAGAAGCATCCCCTTGTTGTTTATTGTCCCACACGTACGGAATACCAGCAAAACCAAAGGTCATGTAAATCATAGAAGTCCACTGGCTCCTGAAACCCTTATATCAATCATTCTTCTCCCTTTCATATGGTCCAAAGTACTCTGTGTTATCAAGTAATTCATCGAAATCACTTCCGCACACCCATGATAGATCACTCTGACCATAAAGCCACTTGAGCCGAACCTAACTATCTTTTCTTTCTTCTCTACGCGGTTTATTGTAGAAACCCGTAAATCTCCAAAGACATTTGTCTTCTTCCAAATTCTGGACATAAACATCCATATGAGATTCATATTTTGATTGCAGTGACCGCAATATCCTTCGTCCAAAACAACGTTAGGCCTCCACTAAGGCCATCAATAGCCATGGCCACGCATTCATCAAAGCCTAGCAGACCGTGCCACACCACTTTCTCTCTCACCCGCTATCTTTGATTTAATATCAAGAAGATAACGAATGGCGCTTCTAGCCTCGCTAAATCAGAAGCTCCTGAATTGTCTCAGGGTTTCCAAGCCAACTTATGCATCTCATTGGGACGAGCGGGGCTGATTCATAGCCTCCGCTAAGTTTTGGTTGTCATCCATCCAATCTCCTTAAAACAGGCTTTCACCCTACTATATTAATACAGCAACCACACGATACGAGTTTGAGACCATTGCTGAGACAAACATCACAATTGATTTCAAAAGGAAAAAAAGAAAAAGTAATGGCTTGACAAAAGTGTTGATAACCCGCCACCGTTGCATCCTCCGGAGAAGTCCCACCACACTCCTATGTCTCCGAATCATCACGTACCAAGTAGGACCTTCAAGAAGGAATGCAACGCCGATGACACTACTTCTCGGACTGATCCTAGGATTTCTCCCGGTATGTTGAGGGGGGTGGAAAGAGGTACACCCGACGCCCTTCAAGAAGGAATGGTGGCGCTTGCAGGCGTCACTGCGTCGATGCTGGCCAGACCGACATGGATTCTCCCGGCCCCCAAAAAGCCATGCCCCGAACAATTCATCGCGCTCCACCAAAATTGCCGCCCACCAATATACGCCAACATGTTCTTGCAGTCATGGCGACGTCTCACCATGGAAAACGCTGTGATGCCGGTCAGACGGAGAAAAACAACCTTAGACAAGGGGCAAAACTATCGTAGCCACACGGGAGGGAACAACCTCTACCGCCAGAAAAGGTAGCCGGCAGACGCAGCGGCAAGAGCACACTAGGACAACATTCGACCCAGATGGCGATAGCAACACATCCACTTGGAGGACATTCTCCACAACCATCGGCGGGTGCCGACCGGACACGACAACAGGGACACACCAGACCGGGCAGGCCCTGCCGGACCTAGGTTGGGTACGTAAAGTCCTCGCTGCCACGCCGTAGCACATAGGCCACTGTCACCGATATCCTCTTGTTCGCTGCCATCGGCCTAGATGAGCCGAGATCGGGCTCGTGAAGCTCCCTCTGTCGGGCTGCAGAAGACGTGCCGCTGTCACTGTCACCGCCATCACAAGCTACCCTCAGACGAACCGAAAGAAACCACGCCCGAGCCCAAGCCAGCCAACCCACTGACCCAAATCATGCCCCCAAGGGCTCAGATCTGGGCCTGTAGGGCACCACCAGCCAAGGACATGAGCGTCATCGACCATGGACAATTCTTCTCCACCCCAAGGAGCTGCGCCATCACCCCGCCGCTATCTGGTCCTGGCCAAAGCTCTGTGGTTCGCCGTGCTCCCCCACCAAGGGAGAACTCCGAGCAGACTCCCTAGATGCAGTTAGAAAAGCGGCCGTCACCGCCGGCTTCACGGAGGCAAGCCCTGGCGGCCCTGCCGACAGCGGCTAGAGGGAGGCGAAAGAGGGTGAGGTGGACTATGATGGAAGGGGAAGGAGCCTCCCGTCCGTCACACGCGGGAGGTACGGGGAGACATAGTCGGGTTCTCATCCATCCAATCATCCAAAGAACCATCCTCACACTCCCTAGTTGCAGCACTATTCCTACAAAATGGCATACATAATTGAAATATTGAATACATCACCAGGCTGTGAAAAATATTGAATCCCTAGAATATTGTGTTTTATTGCAATGACCCTTATGGGGGGTTTATATAGAGTTACACGGGGGTAGGTGGAGACTTGGAGTACAAGATATAGATTCCTAATCTATCTCTAGCCCATACACATATACTTATTCTAGCATCCCCTCAGTCGTAGCGAGAGTGAAGCGGACGATTGCGACTGGATTTGAAGTCATACGCTTCTGTCGTCTTCACATCCTTTTCATCATTACCTGCGTGGACATGATCATGGCTGACATCTAGGGGTGGTGAGTGTGTCCCCTTCTAGTGCCTCTCGCAAGTGACAATGCGGACGTTGTTGACTGGAGTTCTTGAGTTGCTGTAGACGTTGTAACACCCCAAGATGAGCACCTAAAATTATAGAGGACACAGGTTTGTGTATTGCATTCATGCATAAGAAAATCCAGATAATTTTCGTGCAAAACAAAAAGACCTATAGAGGGATCGAGGTCTCTCTTGTTCTAAAGGAAACAATAGAGCAAGTGCGACGGATTTTGACATGACCTCTACTGAATGTTCATGTTTGAGGGGAAAAAATTTAAGTTGAATAATCAAATACTTTATTTGAATTCAAAAGTAAATTGAAAAGAATTAACAATAGAATTGAAATGGTAAGTTCTTGAATAAACAAATATCCTCATATTCACCATACATTTGAATTATACAAGGATTTGGAATTATTATTTCAAAAACAATAAATATTACATAATATTTAATAATACAAGTGTATAAGAGGTACAACAATTAGTAACTAGTACAATTTATAAAAGAAATAAAATAAAACATTTAATTTGTTACAATTAGAATAATCCAAAGTTTACAAAATGGATAAAGAAAATTACAAGTACTAAGAATAAAAAGAATTTCTTTATTACAATTATATTAAAAATTACAATGCTTTCCACCTCACCAAAATAAATAAATAAAAGGGTAAATTACAAAAGAATAAAGTAAAACCCTAAAACTATTTCTAAACTCAAATTCTTATTCATCTCTGGTATCTTCTTTTCTTCATATTCCTTTGTCCCTGCAAAACAGCACAAAAGACAACAAAAGAAAAGAAAAAATAAAGAGAATTGTTTAGGTGAATGTTACTCTCAGTCTGGCAATGTGATGCATTGATGAACACATCATTGAGTATTTCTTTAAAAAGGGGGCCAAAGAGTAGTATCTGTTCTTATTCTGGAATATTGCCTCAGACTAGTGCATCATAGGCTGGTACAAGGGCAAGTTTCACCAAGGAAAGGTAAGTGGCAAAGAGATGATATTCAAACCAGCCGAGCACATCCACAAAGGATCAGCTTCTAGGCTAGGAAATATCTAGCAATGGGACAAAACCCCTGGAACAGGTAGGCAGCTTACACACACAGCTGCATGTGATGTGCTGTCGATTAAGCAAGGGAAGTGACCAATATAGAAAAATCAACTGCATCCACTACTGGGAGAGGTGCTGCTCACACATTCATTCTCTCCTAGGACAGCACAAGCTAAATCAACTCAAAACACAAGACCACATCACATATAACTCAAGCTTTGGATCTCAGCTAAACAAACCAACCACACCACTAGCCAGATTCCATCTCATCCTTAGCTCTGGTTGCTCCCTGGAGCCATCCAAGAGTTAGGTTAAGGAGGAAATCAACGAAAGGCAGCATCTCCAGGAAAAGAAATCCAGGCCACAGCTGTAGAAGAAGCTGAACATGGGAATAAGGAGGAAGAGGTCAGCTGTACCAGGAGCAACATCCACAAGATTGGATATCAAGTAATCAAGTACCAACTACAGCATGTAGGAAAATTCTCAATCACAATAACCAGATCTAGTGTTATATATGTGCATAGCATCATATAAGAGAATCTAGAAATAAGCACACATAGCAAGTTTATGATTTATCCTTCCTAACATAAAATGGATCCCAGACTTCTGCATCACAGGCTAAAGTATATGTTCTTATCATATTGTCTAGAGCATAAGTTTGGGGAGAGAGAACTCTCATACTTGGTAGAAGTGCTACTCCAAGATCATCCTAGATCTAAGATCAATGCAAGAGAAAGAATCTGCATTTTTAGCCACCAAATTAGCTTCAGCCTTTTGCATCACAAGCTAAGTTTCTCTCTGATTTATATCAACATCAACTACACCACTGTAGTTATTCTCTATAGCAAGCCATGCTACATGGGCTACTATTGTGCACTCTCCAAGGTTGGAGGCACCACAATAGCAGCCAAAGGTCAGCTAAAGCCACCAGAAGGATCCTTACATATTATCTAGCTCACAAATTATCCAAACCCAACAAATTCTATCATTTTACCGGTTCAGTAAGCTAGGAATCATATTTTTTATATATGTGATTAATATCACTACTGGACCATAGGTTCAGTTCAGCATGCACCTTTCATATATAAACTCAACATTGAGCCAAGTACATCATTTATAATCTACCACCAGAAAATTGGATCAAATCATCTCCCTAACATTTTAGGGATCATTTTTTTCATAAGCTGCCTATGGATTTACATCCATCAGGAGGGTAAGATCTGTTGGATAGAATATATCCTCAGAGACACACTCAGATGAAATGTTTATCAACATGGATCACCAGAGGAGGGTCTAACAACATTTTTCCATCTATGGACAAGGTCCCAGATCATACACCATTGATCTAAACTACTGTTCACTAGTTTAGAACTAGGTGATAGCAGTTTTTTTAATGAACTACTACAGGGCACATTCCATGGAATGGTAGCACCTCTGTAGCAGTTTCATTTCTTTTTAACCATTTCTCACAATCATAAGTACAAGCATAAGAAATTACACCAAATTATTCAAATCATCTTCCTAGACACATCAGCTAGGAATCATTCATTAAACTAATCACATCTGCAAGCCATCCCAAATAAAGAAAGCCACTTGACTAAATTCAGTCAAATTCAAAACAACATGGAACCATCCACTAACATATGCATGGATGAATAATTCATCCAAACTGAAGCACAAGGCATTTAGTACTATCTCATGTATCCTAGGAGAATCTTAATTATAGTAGTAACAACATCGCTGAACCATCACCATCATATATCTGCACTCAACATCATGTGTTGGCTCAAAAGAGACACCACACACCACTGAACAGTTCATCAACACATAAGGAACATGGAACAACCAGTTATACTACCACCACTAGAAGTAGATAATCATAGCACAACTGTGGATCGACACCATTAGCACGAATGCTGGTCACAAAGGATTGTCGCGTGTACCTGACGCCCATGGCACAACCACAACGGCGTGGCGAGGCAGAGCCCACGCGACCGAGGTGGCACACCACGGGGAAGGCTTCACCATACACCACCACCTAGCCCAGCATCAACCTCACCACCAAGGAGGCACAGGGAGCAGCCCTAAGGGCCAAAACATCCTACACCGGCCTAGGATATGAACTACAGTGAGTGGCGGCGCCGGAATAGACAGCTGCCGTACCAGGCCAGAGCTAGGGTTTCGACAAGTGCGCGTGAGGGAGCGCGCAAGCCAAATTGACGGAGGAAGAGAAAGGGGAAGAGGTGGCTAAGTAGCACCAGCGTGCGTCAGCGACGGAGACGGCTGGCGGCGGCCGGGGCGACAAGCGGCGGCGCTGGCGGCGCATCGCGCGCAGGAGAGGAACGCGAGAGGGATAGGGTTGCATCTGTGTGCGTGAGTCTGAGCATAGTGAGTTGAGGGGTGGGCCGGAGGTGAGGGGTCTGGCATGGTCCAGTTGGGCCAGGCCATCCCACATACCCAACCAAATAGCCCAAGATAATAAGGTTTAGAAATAAAAAAAAATGAATTACTAAAATAACCTCCAAACATTTTTAGCTATAGAAAATTATAGAAAAATCCAAAAAATGCATATGATATATCAAAATGACCATAAAAATATTATGTACATAATAAAAATATAATTTTAAGTGTTTAAAATAAATTTAAAGTAAAATAATTATTAACACCATTAAATCTTAAATGAAATTTAATAAAATAAAAAAAAACTAAAAAATAAAAAAATCATTTTTGTGTATCAAAATAACTCTATTATTTTATAAAAATACAAACTTAGAGTTTTACAAATAAAACATAAAGTAAATATTTAAAGACACTTAATTATTTGATGAATTTTATAAAAATAAAGATAATACATAAAAATAAATAAAATTCATTTTTAAGGTCTTGAATAAATATGTTACACTGGAAAAATATTAAATATATTATTAGGAAATTATTTAATATTTTAAATAATAAATCCTTACCTAATACCTATTTTGTGAATTCTTTACAAACAATTCTTAACTAAGAAATAATCACAAATAAAACCTTGAGCAATTATTGTCTTAGTACTAATTCCAAACCCATAACTTGAATTCATAATCAAACTTAAGTATAACTTTTAACTTTAAAATATTCTTTTAAAAATCTTATTAAGAATCCTTTTAAATAAACATTGGGTATCACCCATTTATATAATATGGTGAATAATCATGATATCTTAACCACTATTAACATAACTTTAAATTCTAACAAATTACTAAGACCATCTAATTATGATTCCATTAAATAAATACATATTCCTCTCATAATAGCAAAACAAATTTAATCTAATCATTCACTTAAATAGAAAGTGAATAATTCCACACCTTAGTTATACCTATCATAAATCTAAAACTTGGGAATAATTAAAACATATTACATCTTAAGTTTACTTACCTTTTTGAAGTTAACTTTAGTCTCAAAGTTTATAAACATCATGTCTAATAAGTACTTAGGTTTTAATAGTTAACTTTGTTCTATTTGACCTAAGACATAAAACATCTCAAATCCAAACTAAGCAATCAAACATCAAAAGATATTAATTATGTTCTATTAAACAATAAGGATTGTTTAAACATTAGGAATGAAATCTTTTCTTCAAATGTTATTCTTTTTTCCACTTCAAATAACAATCTTAAAATAAGTTCTTCAACTCTTAACAACTCAATCCCAAGGACTTATATCATAGTCACCACATGACAATTCACCATAATCACATCATCTTATACTTTTCTTACATAATTTGGATTGTTAACACTTAGGTTCCTTATAAAGGTCATTACTTGTAAAATAAAATTTGAAGATAAACCAACTCTGAAAAGAATCACTTGAATTTACTTCACTCAAAGTATTGGGGATTCAATTTGGGAGTTTTACAAAATGCATAGCATTACTTATGCATAACTGCATATTGCTTCTTTAAACATTAGTCCTTACCGGACCAATGATGTAGATTTCAGATATTGGATCTTGTGTCGTCTCAAAGACCGTGAGTGCATAATCTTGCAATCACAAAAGGCAAGTTCACACTTGCTCATGTACTTTGATTATTTTCTGTAAAGTATTTTGCAAATCCAGTGTTGTCATCACCTCCATTTGAAAAATGACAGAAAACACTATTTTCATAATAATGTGATTATAGGTTATTTACCATGAGGTAATAACCTACTATAAGAGTTCCGATGGTAAAGGAACATATTATCTACTACTTAACAACCAATGTCTCCAGTGATTCTTGCGCTGTATATTACGCGTTGACCATGAGATTTGGAATGGGACGAAGAAGTCAGTTGCATCTTTTCCCTCTCGCATGGAGCTGGATGTGCAGGTCGTGGCTGTTATCACTTGTAGCATGCATATTATTTACGGTAATTCGTAGAGGATATGCAGCATATGGATGGGAGCCCTCAACGTCCCACGATAGTTCCGGCATCTGAACGGTCTGTACTGCCAATTGCCGTAATTCAATAGGTGGGATGGTGTACACCAAGGAGACATGCGGGGTCGCGGAGAAGACAGTGATTGTCTTGGGTCTTAGTCTGGGCCTCACACCAAGGAAGTGTGAACGGGTTCGTGGCCCGGATGTGCAACAAAGCTAAGATCTCTCATGGGTAAAGTAACGCACCTCTGCAGAGTGTAAGAACTGTAACTTGTTACTCCCTGTTCCGGGAAGGAGGTGCTGACAGCGGAAAGGAACTCCATGAAAGTTCTGGTAAACCCGTGAAGGCTGACGGACATAGCTTTTCAAAATAAAAACAACCTTTGAAGAAATGTTTACGAAAACCTGTATTGCCTTTGACCTATGGTCTGAGGCTGTAGATATAGTGCATCAAACACTCCTTTTCTAGTAAACTTGTTGAGTATGCTCGTACTCAAAGTATCTTCTTAAACCTTGCTAGATTCTGAAGCCATTAAGATGATGTCTACATCAAGTTATGCTCTAGGAATAATCAGCAAAAGTTAAAGCTCTTCAATGAAGTCAAGGAAGTCAACATATACACCAACTCAAGTGAAGACGAAGTTACTGATTAGACAAGAATATAATCTCTAACCGTAGAACCTATTTCTGTAGTGTATTGCAATAGCAGCAATGCCAGACCATTAGTTAAGATACTAGTCTTGATAGGATGATAGATTCTGAGATATTTATTTCTGATTCTTCTTTGTTAGAAGTTTCTTTCTCTCTCTTTAACCTATAGTGTTCTCTAGATCTTGTGTAAAGAGTTGAGTTGTTACCTATAGTCATGTCTTGGACCTGCTATGTACTACTCTGAGGGATGTAATACTAGTGAACGGTGTTTCATTGGTGTTATGTCAACGACTATAGTGTACTACATCATGTAGTGGTATGCTGGATCACCGCAGTTGGTATCAGAGCATATGATTTGACCTTAGATTTAAAAACCTTTTAGGAAGATCTATAGGTTGGATAGTGACTATAGGAGCCATCTTATCTAAACCAAATATTCTTATGACTTATGATGAGTATCCACTTGAGGATAACCTTGTCAGGCCTAAGTCAGATGCTTAAGTCATTCTTTCTTAGGAGGAAGTATTTTATCTTTTCTCAAGTATAGTGCTCTTTAGTACCCTCCGAGGGAGACATAAACCACCAAGATACTGTAGGGAAGTGTAAGACATCATATGGAAGTAGTCGTAATGATGTAGCCTAACTTTAGAATTCAAGGAGCATAGTGGAATTTTATTGTTAGTTGATAACCAAAGACAACATGATGAATATCATTAGGATAAGTATTGATGTAAGGAGGAGTAATCATGTGGGATTTACTTGAGAATTCCACGTGATGAAGTGAAATGTTGTTAAGACTTAATAATAGTGTAGTGTGAAACAAAGTCATCATGGTTAGACTAGCTCTTGAATCATGATAAATAGGTAAAACATAACAAGATCATGGTGATATTAGCTCTGAAACCATGATATTGGTGTAAATATAATAAGTATTTAGTAGTTTAGCTTGAAGTAGAATTAAGGAAATAACATGGTAGAGCTATGATAGAAGTCATAGGTGCTAAAGAATTTCTAATAATCTTTGGTTTAAGTTATCAAATAAAGTCTGATGAGTCATTTGGAGTGATCATGTGAGGTTAGTTTATGGATAAAGAAAGGTTGGATATAATTAATCATCCCAAAGGTGAGACCAAAGGTTAGTCAAAACCAAATTGATACCACCTTGCTTAAAATTATCCTATTGCAATTGAGCAATTTGGGTAAAGGTTGAGACAAAGAATAGTTTGACCCTATGTGCTAAGTATCACAATGTAAACCTATATGAGGAGGTGTCATATACTACACAACTAAGCCTGAATTCGAGAGATATTATACTCAATTACTATATTCTGGTCTTAGAATATTGTGTGTTATATGAACCACATTTGGATTTATTTGTTTTTCTTGGATCTTCTTGATTGACTAGATCTGTACATGAAGTTTGACCTGTTGTGCAAATGCATGTTGCAACATCCAGTTATCACTTGATGTTATAGACCTAGATAGAAACGGGAATTCGTGTAAGGGAGTGACGATTTTCAAAGACCAAGATGAAGACTTACATGAAGAATGAAACCAAGTGTAAGGAGTATCAACTCAATTTGGAGGATGGATCAAGCTTAGGTCATTATTAGTCAGCAACAAGAAGTGATGAACTTAAAGTTCAATCAAAATAAGTAATTTTGCTAAGAAGTCAATGGAGTAATTATACAAGTTCATGGAAGTATCATGAATAAATACAAATAAGTAGCTTTGAAATCAAAATGGTATTCAAACTCTGACAATTCAGAGAGAATGCCAGAGGTATATCGGAAACCATAGGGTAATACATATACCCCAGGATGGTTCGCAGCTGGTAAATATCCGCAGCTGGTATTTGATCCACAATGGGTATCTTGTCCTCAACCGGTGTTGGTTGACATAGTTAACCAGATCTTTTTAGAAGTTGCATAAAGAGCATAAAAGTTCGCCTAAGTTAAGTAAAACACAAAGGAGTATAAAAATGGAAAGCCATCATCTTTCGAGGCACTTCGCGAAGTCAGACTTATCAAAGTGAAAATGTCCAAATAGCAAATAAGACCCATAATGCTGAAAGATTCACTTCGGAGATCCACAAATGTGTGGATACACCGTCCAATCTTTCATCAGACGCTAATTAGGTAGAGTATAAGCTGGATAGAGACCAATATTATAGGTATAAAGCCAATAAATACTAAATAGACAGGTTGAAGAATATTAGTAAACCCTAAGGGGGAGAGTAAATATTATAAATGAAAGTTGAAGAAGTACCATATGTAATAATGAAAGAATGTCTAAAGCTTAGTATGGTAAAAGCTTGAAGGGGATAAAAGATTAATTCAAACAGACTAATTCTAAAAGAAACAATTCTTAAGTGATCCTTAAGAGGTAATAAAACACATCCAATTGGGCATGTGTAGAGAATAAGAAATTCCGATGGGTATGGACAAAATGAGTTCAAATCCAACCTTCGGAAGGACCACCAGTATAAATTTTGAAATGGCAAACCAAAAATTTAGTCTTTTTGCTACAACTATTGTCTAATAGAATCTAAAACCCTATTTTAGTGAGACTTCCTAGACCTTACACAGTATAGTAAAGAAGCTCGATAATCAAGTAAAGGAGTTGGATTAGAATACCTATATAGGGAAATGAACTAAAATAAGAGACTCCAATTTAAAGATTTTATAATCAAGACTTATCCTTAAGTGATAATAGCAAAAGGAACTTTGGAGTGTTGGAGATAACAAGTTTGAGAATTTTCAAGTATGATAAGAATTCAAGAAAAAGATTTGGATATGGGATATTACAATTATTCCCATTTAAGGTTACCATGAAGTGGAGAAATACAGTACCCAATACAAGTCAATTTCTTACTCTGAAACGTGAGAGTTTACGAACTTCGAGGATGAAGTTTATTTTAAGGGGGGGAGTCTGTAACACCCCAGGATTAGCACCTAGAATTATAGAGGACACAGGTTTGTGCATTGCATTCATGCATAAGAAAATCCAGAGAATTTTCGCGCAAAACAAAAAGACCTATAGAGGGGTCGAGGTCTCTCTTGTTATAAAGGAAACAATAGAGCAAGTGCGACGGATTTTGACATGACCTCTACTGAATGTTCATGTTTGAGGGAAAACAATTTAAGTTGAATATTCAAATACTTTATTTGAATTCAAAAGTAAATTAAAAAGAATTAACAATAGAATTGAAATGTTAAATTATTGAATAAACAAATAGATAACCTCATATTCACCATACATTTGAATTATACAAGAATTTGGAATTATTATTTCAAAAACAATAAGTATTACATAATATTTAATAATACAAGTGTATAAGAGGTACAACAATTAGTAACTAGTACAATTTATAAAAGAAATAAAATAAAACATTTAATTTGTTACAATTAGAATAATCCAAAGTTTACAAAATGGATATAGAAAATTACAAGTACTAAGAATAAAAAGAATTTCATTATTAAAATTATATTAAAAATTACAATGCTTTCCACCACACCAAAATAAATAAATAAAAGGGTAAATTACAAAAGAATAAAGTAAAACCCTAAAACTATTTCTAAACTCAAATTCTTATTCATCTCTGGTATCTTCTTTTCTTCATGTTCCTTTGTCCCTGCAAAACAGCACAAAAGACAACAAAACAAAAGAAAATCAAGGAAAGGCAGCATCTCCAGGAAAAGAAATCCAGGCCACAGCTGTAGAAGAAGCTGGACATGGGAATAAGTAGGAAGAGGTCAGCTGTACCAGGAGCAACATCCACAAGATTGGATATCAAGTAATCAAGTACCAACTACAGCATGTAGGAAAATTCTCAATCACAATAACCAGATCTAGTGTTATATATGTGCATAGCATCATATAAGAGAATCTAGAAATAAGCACACATAGCAAGTTTATGATTTATCCTTCCTTACATAAAATGGATCCCAGACTTTTGCATCACAGGCTAAAGTATATGTTCTTATCATATTGTCTAGAGCATAAGGTTGGGGAGAGAGAACTCTCAGAGTTGGTAGAAGTGCTACTCCAAGATCATCCTAGAGCTAAGATCAATGCAAGAGAAAGAATCTGCATTTTTAGCCACCAAATTAGCTTCAGCCTTTTGCATCACAAGCTAAGTTTCTCTCTGATTTATATCAACATCAACTACACCACTGTAGTTATTCTCTGTAGCAAGCCATGCTACATGGGCTACTATTGTGCACTCTCCAAGGTTGGAGGCACCACAATAGCAGCCCAAGGTCAGCTAAAGCCACCAGAAGGATCCTTACATATTAACTAGCTCACAAATTATCCAAACCCAACAAATTCTATCATTTTACCGGTTTAGTAAGCTAGGAATCATATTTTTTATATATGTGATTAATATCACTACTGGACCATAGGTTCAGTTCAGCATGCACCTTTCATATATAAACTCAACATTGAGCCAAGTACATCATTTATAATCTACCACCAGAAAATTGGATCAAATCATCTCCCTAACATTTTAGGGATCATTTTTTTCATAAGCTGCCTACTGATTTACATCCATGAGGAGGGTAAGATCTGTTGGATAGAATATATCCTCAGAGACACACTCAGATGAAATGTTTATCAACATGGATAACCAGAGGAGGGTCTAACAACATTTTTCCATCTATGGACAATGTCCCAGATCATACACCATTGATCTAAACTACTGTTCACTAGTTTAGAACTAGGTGACAGCAGTTTTTTTAATGAACTACTACAGGGCACATTCCATGGAATGGTAGCACCTCTGTAGCAGTTTCATTTCTTTTTAACCATTTCTCACAATCATAAGTACAAGCATAAGAAATTACACCAAATTATTCAAATCATCTTCCTAGACACATCAGCTAGGAATCATTCATTAAACTAATCACATCTGCAAGCCATCCCAAATAAAGAAAGCCACTAGACTAAATTCAGTCAAATTCAAAACAACATGGAACCATCCACTAACATATGCATGGATGAATAATTCATCCAAACTGAAGCACAAGGCATTTAGTACTATCTCATGTATCCTAGGAGAATCTTAATTATAGTAATAACAACATCACTAAACCATCACCATCATATATCTGCACTCAACATCATGTGTTGGCTCAAAAGAGACACCACACACCACTGAAAAGTTCATCAACACATAAGGAACATGGAACAACCAGTTATACTACCACCACTAGCAGTAGATAATCATAGCACAACTGTGGATCGACACCATCAGCACGAAGGCTGGTCACAAAGGATTGTCGCGTGTACCTGACGCCCATGGCACAACCACAACGGCGTGGCGAGGCAGAGCCCGCGCGACCGAGGTGGCACACCACGGGGAAGGCTTCACCATACACCACCACCTAGCCCAGCATCAACCTCACCACCAAGGAGGCACAGGGAGCAGCCCTAAGGGCCACAACATCCTACACCGGCCTAGGATATGAACTACAGTGAGTGGCGGCGCCGGAATAGACAGCTGCCGTACCAAGGAGCCATCCAAGAGTTTGGATAATAATGTGATTATAGGTTATTTACCATGAGGTAATAACCTACTATAAGAGCTCCGATGGTAAAGGAACATATTATCTAGGACTTAACAACCAATGTCTCCAGTGATTCTTGCGCTGTATATTACGCGTTGACCATGAGATTTGGAATGGGGCGAAGAAGTCAGTTGCATCTTTTCCCTCTCGCATGGAGCTGGATGTGCAGGTCGTGGCTGTTATCACTTGTAGCATGCAATATTATTTACGGTAATTCGTAGAGGATATGCAGCATATGGGTGGGAGCCCTCGACGTCCCACGATTGTTCCGGCATCTGAACGGCTTGTACTGCCAATTGCCGTAATTCAATAGGTGGGATGGTGTACACCAAGGATACATGCGGGGTCGCGGAGAAGGCAGTGATTGTCTTGGGTCTTAGTCTGGGCCTCACACCAAGGAAGTGTGAACGGGTTCGTGGCCCGGATGTGCAACAAAGCTAAGATCTCTCATGGGTAAAGTAACGCACCTCTGCAGAGTGTAAGAACTGTAACTTGTTACTCCCTGTTCCGGGAAGGAGGTGCGAACGCGGCGGGAAAGGAACTCCATGAAAGTTCTGGTAAACCCGTGAAGGCTGACGGACATAGCTTTTCAAAATAAAAACAACCTTTGAAGAAATGTTTACGAAAACCTGTATTGCCTTTGACCTATGGTCTGAGGCTGTAGATATAGTGCATCAAACACTCCTTTTCTAGTAAACTTGTTGAGTACGCTTATGCTCAAAGTATCTTCTTAACCCTTGCTTGATTCTGAAGCCATTAAGACGACGTCTACATCAAGTTATGCTTCAGTAATAATCAGCAAAAGTTAAAGCTCTTCAATGAAGTTAAGGAAGTCAACATATACACCAACTCAAGTGAAGACAAAGTTACTGAATATAATCTCTATCCATAGAACCTATTTCTGTAGTGTATTACAATAGCAGCAATGCCAGACCATTAGTTAAGATACTAGTCTTGATAGGATGATAGATTCTGAGATATTTATTTCTGATTCTTCTTTGTTAGAAGTTTCTTTCTCTCTCTTTAACCTAGAGTGTTATCTGGATCTTGTGTAAAGAGTTGAGTTGTAACCTATAGTCATGTCTTGGACCTGTTATGTACTACTCCGAGGGATGTAATACTAGTGAATGGTGTTTTATTGGTGTTATATCAACGACTATAGTGTACTACATCATGCAGTGGTATGCTGGGTCACCGCAACGTTGTTCTTGATATCGATGTCGAGGTAGCCGTGGTCGAGATTGTGGTGGTCATTATAGTCGATAGCGCCATAGGCGCAAAAAAAATTGCGTGATTTGTGTCATACGGTTTTAGGTTTTTGTGCGCCAGCCGGCAGGTTTTTGTGCAGCGGCGGTAGAGATCTACGGCGGCAGCAGGTTTTTGGTTGTAGGTTTTGGAGGCGGCGGCCGGGGCACAAGGCAAACGACAGCGGCAAGGTTTTTATGGCAGCGGCGGCGGATCGCATAGGATCAGCGGCGACGGCGGGTTTTTGACTAGGCGAGGCGATTGTGATCGCCCTAGCAGAGCACCGGGCTGTGGCGGCGGCAGGTTTTGAACCACGTGATGTAGACCTTGACGATGATTTTTGTTGGCGACGTAAAACTCGACGAAGATCTTGGTGTAGTCATACAGCTTGACGTAGATGTTCGGATCGATGTAGTCCGGCTTAATTTTAACATAAAGCTTGGTGTCGACATAGTCGCATCTCAAAGCAGTATAGATCTTGGTGTCGGCATAGTCGTGTCTCAAAATGGTACGGATCTTGATGTCAATGTAGACGGAGGTGCTAGTCGTGGTGTAGTCGTAGATGCGTCACGCGTGAGGCTAGTAGCAGGAAACCCCACCGTGGCCTCCTGAAAAATCTTGTATGCGTTGCATGTGGATTGATCTTGACGTGGAGCTCCTTGCCTCGGGACTTGATCTGCGTGTGTGTGAACGTCCGCGTGCTTATGTGCTGCTTCGGGCCGGTGATGTGCGGTGTGTTGCTTTCGGCCGGACGCGCAACCTACCGTAGCAGAATTTCTCCAACGATTTGCACCGGAGTATGAGGGCATAGGTTTAGAGATTTATTTGTCTACTTAGATCTAATCTATAAAATTGGCAAATTTCAAAAAACTGGAAATTGAAATTGGGTCTAATCTAAGAACTGAAATTGATCTAAGGAATCGATCCAATCTTTAATCGAGATCGGGTGCCGCGCCCCCGAGGAGAGAAGATTGATATCACCGTGGGAGCGAGGCGCGTGTTGCGCAAGTGGAGAGAAACCTAGGATCGGCGACATGAGTCTACCGTTCTGATAGTATGTGGAAAATATTGAATCCCTAAAATTTTGTGTTGTATTGCAATGACCCTTATGGAGGTTTATATAAAGTTACACGGGGGCAGGTAAAGACTTAGATTACAAGATATAGAGTTTTAATTTATCTCTAGCACATACACATATACGTATTCTAACACAGGCTACGAGTCTTAACGTGAATGAGTTGTCCGGATACCGGAAGCATTTGAGCTCAGGTTTTAAAACTAAATTCCGGGGCGATTAGCCTCTTCTTCGCTACTCCCTCTGTTTT
This sequence comes from Avena longiglumis, assembly GCA_030063025.1. Classification (NCBI taxonomy): domain Eukaryota; kingdom Viridiplantae; phylum Streptophyta; class Magnoliopsida; order Poales; family Poaceae; genus Avena; species Avena longiglumis. The sequence continues at coordinate 19,241,648 of CP125978.1, read as the reverse complement.
AGTTTAGTACATGTTCATGGTTTAAGAAAAAAATTGACCATCAATTTTATCAAATAAATCTGAGAAATATGCCATAAAATATATATCATTATGTGACATATATCTCATAATTTTTTGACAGAATTGATGGTGAAAGTTTTTCCTAAAATATATGCGTGCCTGTTAATATGAATCGGAGGAGGAAGTAGAAAAATGAAACTACCAAACGCACACGGCAGCACACACCTAGTAAACTGAACCATGGGATTCTAAATCATAATATATGATCATTCAGTAGAAAGATTTTATTGAGTAATGAGTTACACCTATATTATCTTCGTTATTCCATCAGCAACCGGACATCAATAGAAGACCACAATATAGTAACACAAACACATCAAGTGGACATCAATCAATGCATTAATTACTCCCGGTGTAGAGGTGAGCCGGGAGCTTGGCGTCGAAGACAACCTCCAGCGGGAACTTGCGCAGCATGGTTAGCCCAAAGATTTCATCCATGCTAAGCTCCTCCTTTGTCACGCCATGTGGGAGCTTCCAGGCGAACCCGTGCAGGAGGTTAGCAAGGCTCACTTGGACCATTTTCAGCCCGAGGCTGTACCCAGGGCACATCCTCCGTCCAGACCCGAACGGTAGCAACTCGAAGTTCTGCCCCATAACGTCTATCTTGCTGCCAAGGAACCTCTCTGGCATGAACTCTTCGGGCGAGTTCCACAGGTTCGGGTCGCGGCTGATAGTCCACACATTGACGAACACGCGTGTGCCAATAGGGATGTCATAGCCATCCACGGACGCGTCCTCGCGAGAAAGGCGGGGCGACAACATGGGTGTTCCTGGGTGCATTCTCATAGTCTCTTTCATGATGGCCTCTACATAGGGAAGGCTAGGAATATCCTTCTCGGTGACCCAGCGGCCTCGGCCGACAACGCGATCTAGCTCCTCTGTGGCCTTACTGAAAACCTCTGGCTTCTTAAGGATCTCTGACATAGCCCACTCCACCGTGCTTGCCGCGGTCTCGGTGCCAACAAGGAGGTCCTGCATTTGCCATTTGAAAGCAATGTTTAGGTCTTAGAAATATGTATATAACTTGTGCAGTTGTGATTAATGAAAAAACAACACGCTATTTCGCATTATTTAGCGCTATAGCGTAATTGGAGAGTTGATTCCGAATTTTGGCAATTTTACTCACTATGATGCTATATTGCACTAAAACATCATAGCGTTAGTCATCATTTTAATATAGCATGCTATTTTTTCGTTGGTATGGTGTGGAGTAAGAGAGCATATGATAAGGGTGTGGAGTAACCAAACATATAATGCAAATCTTGATTGTTAAACATAAACGGTCGCAATAAAACATCTATTCGTTTCAATATAGCCTTTATACTTATTGAAATACTTTAATTTTGAGCTATTTTCAAAATGCCATTTTTCAAATATGGCACGCTGTAGCACGTATGCCGTTTAGAGAAAGGAAAACGATAGGATTCCCCCGGGGGATCGCTGCGTTCGATCCCCCGGGTCGCTCGTTTTCCGCCCTCCGCACTGGGTCCCATCAAACAACCAAATCACTTCCTGTTCGCTGCACATCCCGTCATATCCATTGCTGTTGCTGTCGCGCGCGCCTGCCGCTGCTTCCACGCCGTCCGCGCGCTTGCAGGTCACGCTGCCGAGCCGCGCGCCGCCACGTCCTCCAGCCGCTGCAGCCAGCGCCGCACACCGCCACGACCCCCCGTCGCTGCAGCGCCTTAGCTCTCGCCGCCACATCCCCTAGCGGCTCCATGGAGATGGAGGCCACCCGCCATGGTCGTTGTCCCAGGGAGCTCCGCTGATGCGTCTCTATCATGTCGTGCCTCCATGGAAAGCTCGCCCCCGCGGGGTATGTGGTCGCTGCTGTAACACGATGGCTCTCTCTCCCCATGGCCGCCGCCCGCTGCTCCGCCTCCGCATCCCACACCAGTGGCCGTCCGTCGTCGTCACTGGAGACAGCGTCCTATTCTGTGCCCACGCTGCTCCGCCATGGCTAGCCCCGCCGTGACCAAATGAGCTATCCCCGCGGCGATGCTACACACCATGACCAAATATGCTACATACAACTTCTGGTGTTGCTACATATGGCGACAGTCGTTGCTACCCTGCGGTGAGCGGTGGTGCTACCTTCGGCGAGAGGCTCTGCTACACATGGCGACCGGTCTTGCTACATACGGGTTCTGGTGTTGCTACACGGCGGCGGCGCTACATTGAATTTTTTCGTACAAGTTTTTGCGCCGGCGAAGTCGACTTTTGCTACATTAACATAATTATATTGCTACATATGTTTTATGATTTTGCTACAATAGCACAAACTTCTTGCTACGAGGTATCCGGCGAGGTCTCCGGCAATTCTCCGGCGAAGTCGATTTTGCTACATTAGTTAAAAAAATTTGCTACATGGTCTCCGGCGAGGTCTCCGAACTCTCCGACGAGGTCCAATCTGTTTTCTATTTCGGTCAAACTGCGTTTTACAGTGTAGCAAAAGCGGGGCGTATGTAGCAAATGTTGGTCTGAGTGTAGCAAAAAGGGAATTTAGGTGGACACGCGTCAGCAAGAGGACCCGGGGGATCAGAAATTTTTATCCCCCGGGAGACGCGTAGTACTGCCCTTAGAGAAAGGCCATGCTAAAAGAAACATCACACTATTTTTTCATTGGTTGCGATGCGTCGATTTATAACTAATCTGGCATCTCAATCCTAGCTAATTAGTGTAGTTATCTGTACCCCCCCCCCCCCACCCCCCCCCCCCCCCCCACACACACACACACACACACCCCACCCACCCACCCACACAAATGTGTTGTTATCTTCTCAGCTCATTTTGTTTTTAGGGGTCAATAATTTATTAACGGCCGGTAAAAAAGAAAGTAGCATCACATTTTTTTTCAGATGATCCTTGAATTAGTATATTATATGCTGTATGAATCTAATCTTGAAAGACTAAAACATCACTTTTGCATAAGCAGGTAGGGAAAACAGGATTCAGGTGCAGGGAAACGACAGGAAGCTATGGACGTACGGACTCGCCTGAGTTATGGCCTTGACGCTTTTCCGGTTGAGCTTGACTTCACGATTAGGGTCGTTTGCTATCTCCAGCAAAACATCAACCAAGTCCGTGGGCACGAAGCTCTCCCCATGGAGTCGGCGTCGCTCATCGTGCTCGTCGACGACATGTTCTAGGAACCGATCGAACATCTTGCTAAGTTCCTTCATCCTCTTAATGTTGCCCTGCAGGTCCAGCCATCCGAGCCACGGGATCGAGTCGCCAATGTCGAGCATGCCGCTGAGAATGAAGAACTCGTCGACCATCCATTTGAACTTCTCCATCGTCATGATCACCGAACCCGCCTCGTTCTTCACCTCCTTCTCCAGGTAATTCTTGCCCAGCACCAGGGGCGGAGCCGGAAGGAGCCCATGACTGGTGCTACTACTTCCTAATGGTGCTAATTATCTAGGCTTTCCATGTTTTTAGCCTTGAAAATTGGCACATGATCATTGTATTGCAGGCGTCCGGCCGGTGCTACAGCGCCGGTAGCCCCCTGCCTGAATCCGCCCCTGCCCAGCACCATCCGCATGATCACGTTTAGGTTTAACCTGGACAGGTAATCCGTGAGCATCACGACGCGCCCGGAGGCCTCGTGCAGACTGCACAGCAGCGCCTGCATCTCCTCGCAGCGGATGTACTCGTGCGACTCGACCCGCTCGGCGCTGAACAATTCGGTGAGGCATATCTTCCGCGCTTGCCGCCAGTGCGCGCCGTATGGTGACCAGGCGATGCCGCTGCCGTCGTAGTTGGCGTACTTGCCGGCAGCCGTCTTGGGGCGGTCGATGAAGACGACGTCGTGTGTCTTGAGGAAAAACTTGGCCATCTCGATGGAAGAGCCAACCACAACGGGGAAGGACCCGAACCGGAGGTACATGAGAGGACCATACCGCTTGGACAGCTCATGGATGGAGCGGTGCGGTAGCCTGCCAATCAGATTGAGGTTGCCGATTATTGGCCACGGCTTAGGGCCCGGTGCGAGTTTGTACGCACGGCGACTTGGGCGGAAAACTGTCTTGAGAAAGAGCAGCGTAGCGAGCAAGACCCCGACGAAGGTCGCCCATGGCGGAAGCTCCATGGGCAGTCGGTGGTGGTGATGATGATGTTGGTCTTTTCCTCTCTTTTTTTTGGGAAGAAACGGCCGCTCTTTGCAATCTTTGGTTGCAAACTTCAAATTAAGTGGCTGACTCATGATACGGCATGTATGCTACTTATATAGATGTGAAGTGTTGAAACTAGTCTTCAACTCTTGGTCGAGAGAGAGACCACGTGTGTTGCGAACTTGCAACAGTAAAGTCAATTATATTTACTCCCTGAATTCAAAAAAAAAAGTAACTTTGATTTGTCTAGATTCACACGCCCTAGATGTGTTTTAGTATACTATATAACCAACCCACTTATTTTGGGACCGAGGGAGTACCATAGGATCAATCATATGGACGCTTTTGTCTTTATCGTTTATTCAAAAATATGTTGTCTTGAACTGTGGCCATACCGTAACCATGCAATGTATAATGAGACGAACGTTGAGGATGTGTTAAACACCGGATCTGTCTTTATATTTGTTAGTAAAGTTTTAAGGAAAATTCTACTTATCAGTGATAAATAAGGATTGCAATGAGCAGGTGGGCAGATAGAGCAATACCCGTGGATATAAAAGGGTTTCCATACATATATCTGACGGGTACTCGTACCTATTAGATAATCGGCATGTATATTCAATAGTACATAAGTTATTCAAAATTTTACTTTCATCGATAGAATATTTGAAAGATAATAATCTTTACTTACTAATAGTAGACGAGTACATGGAAGTATCAAATCAAAGTTTAGAAGTCGCAATCTCATACTCGTCCCTAGACTTCTTGGCCGCATAGGTTAAAACTCTATAAATAAGTTTGACATGTCAGTTTAAACAGACATGCGGATATGGGTATACCCATGGATCAAAACTATACCCATACTCATACTCGTGACTTAAGGGTATATTAAAGTGTGCCCATACCATACCCCCGCGGGCACCGGTATCCATAGGTAAAATTGTCATCCTTAGTGATAAATCTACACAACCAGGAACGTAGGAAAAGTCATGTGGACCCTTGGGTTGCCAGTTGGACCCATGGAAGATTGATCTACTGAAAAAACACTAACGGTTCGCCCAGCGTCATCCCCCCGCGGGTGACCAGAGCACACGACCCAAACCCCTACCACCAGGTCCCTCCTTCTCCATCCTCCCCCGCCGCCACCCGGTGAGTGTCGTTGGCCAAAGCCCTGGCGGTGCCGGTATCAGCGGTTCTCCTCCAACCGCATGCAAGAAGGGCTTGACAGGGTGACTCCTTGGTGCGCTGCGGTGGTGATGGTCGCTCCTGACGGTGGCTACGAAGACCTGGAGCATGGCGGGGATGGACAACTCAGTGGCTACGGGAGACCTGGAGCATGAAGGGGATGGCCAACGCGATGGGGTAGGGCGCGGTGGCTCTGGTGGACGGTGAAGCTGTGGCCATGGGAGGCTGGCGGCGGCAAAATCTAGGTAGTTGGGCCTTGGTCTGGACCACCTGGTGGGCTTGTTTGGGCACTCCATGGTGTGTGGGTTGCCGGTGGACGGTGTGGGTCGCCGCATCCGTAAGGTGGGGTGCCCTTTCTGCCATCCCCCCCCCCCTTTGTCGGATGCGTTTGGGCTAGATTTGGGCCAGGCGGGCTCAGATCTAGCGCGAACATGGCATCCCAGTCTGCTCCATGGGCTCTGGCCTCTCCTTGTGTGTAGGACGTGTCGGTGCCGACATGGTAGCCAGCGCTGGTGCTCCTCAGGCAGCTGGCGATCTGTCGGGCCCAGGTGAGCATGGTGGCGACAGAGCTGCTGTTCGGCGGCGGGGATCTGCGGTGATGGCCGATACAACGGTGGAGGCTAGAGACGTACAAGCTAGCCACATTATTGACCAAAATAGCATCTTTTTTTTGAAACTAATATCTTTTTCTTGTTCTTATATGAATTATTATGTTCTTCTGTCGTATACAAAACACAAATGCTATTATCGTCATGGTTACATCTGATCTTGCCATGTGTCGTCTTGGTATTACACTGGCATAGAGATGGTCTTTTCCCACACGTTTAAAACTCCCATTTGCACACAATTTCGACAACTATGTGCGCATTCGATCCGTTTGCAGGTCACCGCGGTATTCTTGTTGCAAGTCATGTCCATCTCCCGTTAAATTGTTGTGTTCCTAGAGGGCAACGACACACGGGTTTATAGCGCTCGATGACGCGGCCAGGAAATTAGTTGCGTCGTCGCCAATGCGTGGCGTGCTGGAGAGGATAAGGGAAGCAGCTAGCCTATAGCTGCGTGGCACGGAAATTTAGGAGGCGATTTGGCAGGAATTTCACATCCGAGCAAATGTAACTCGCCCGTCTGAGAAGTTTCAATGACTTAAATGCAACGTCAATCGTATTTAGGAAACTTGTGTGCGATGTGTGAGTTCTATCTATAGTGACAAAGCATATCCAGAAAACCTTGTGCGAAAATCCTCTGACGTTTTAATTTCTCTAACTCGTGTGTGATGTGTACGCGAGTGGGCGTGCCTTAGCCTTGGGAAGATGGTAGATATTTAGGCCTATAATAGCGTTCGAACCACACACGAAAGACCCCTTTCGTGTGCGATAGAGGATCATAGGCCTGATCTATACTAGTTTGTATATTCGTAAGATCTCATATTGTAGAAGCTGAAAGAAAATTAAGAGGTATTCTAAATTACCTGGGACGCAAAAACTCATCGGTATAAGCCAATGAATCAATTTCAGAGAGTGAACAAACACCCCAACTCGATCTCCATAAAAGATCACAAGCGGCAGTACATTTCTCGCCGTGTATTTCTGACTGAAGGTGACATAGAAAAGAAGGAACGATATCTGAACAATGGGATGAATCAATTTGTTCGGAGCTTGTGGTTTCATCTATAGCAATCAGAAATTGGTCACCCTAATAGATCATATACAGTGAAGCGATTATAGAGTTGCGTGAGACGATTGCAAGTGTTAGCAAAGAGCTAAAGAGCACTCAGAAGCACTGTTATTTTGTTTGACAGAATTTTTGATTTTATACCTCTGCTTGATGTGATAAAAAATTGAGCTGTTTTGTGGTACCCTCAAAAAGATATTAGCCATCCATTTTCGGTCCTTAACAGCTCTGTGGGAAGCAAACGGTTCGCTGCTCTGTGGGAAGCCGCGGAAAGCACCTCCGGACGTGCTTCCCGGATTGGCCTATTTTGGCAACCACTTCGGCCGAAGCCCACGACGCAGCTGCGCCGTTTGGTCCATTTTTCTCGCTTTTTCTACCGGAAAGCTACCAAAAGCCCAAACAAACACCCTAAGCCATCCATTTTCGGTCCTTAACAGCTTATACTATTGCCAAAAAGTAGAGTAGTACAATTTATACTAGTGATGAAAATTGGCATCGCACAAAAATTGATGTAGACGGGCCTGGCCCAAACCCTCCAGGTCCAGAGAGGACCAACTGAGAATCTGTGTGATATCTTTCACCAAAAAAGAAAAGAAAAGACCCTAAATGTGGTCGCCTCGTCACCGTCGCGTTCTGGTGGTATTCGTCGATGAGAGCGTGTCCATCTTCACTTCTTCTGTGAGTACATATCCGTTGTGTGGGTAACACCATGACGTGTTCGCCAGCCTCTGTTATGTCGGTGTCGGCGCAAAGGGAGAAGGGGGGCAATGGAAGTAGGTGGAGTTGTCGTGGATGGGGAGGGGTTGGCGCAGGGGAGGAGGTCGACGAAGTGGTGCCCGGTACTATAAGGATAGCGTAAAATGGAAGGAGTCTAGCATAGGATACCCACGCGTGTTCCGCTGGTCATCTGTCACCGACTCCCCGGCGCGTCCTCCGCGCCTCCGTCCTCAGTCCTTCCCGGTGCTCATACGCGTGCTCGACTTCTCCTTGTCGCCAAAATCGGAGTCCATCCATCCATTCCCATTTGAAGCTCCATAGTAAGAGTCCACGAGCTCTCCGAATCAAGGAAGGGGAACTAGCTATTTGGTTGGGCACATGACGAAGTGGATGCGATGCATGGCCGCTTCTAGTGCTCCTCGGCGTGGCCACTCCAGCGGTTTCGGTCGTCCATAGGGTGAGAGCTCACAAACTTGTCCTGTTGTAGTGTTTGGCGGAAAAGCAAATGGGAACCCAGGTTTCACGGAACCTGATACGGCAGCTAATGAGGAGACGCGTATGTGATGGTAGGTCCCATCCATATGAGGGGCATACAAGAACTAGCTAAATGCCCGTGCGTTGCTACGAAATAAAAAAATATTGACACGCCAATAAAACAATTGTCATAATTTCGAAAAAGATGTTAGACGACCCGGTGTCAATTTATGCATCAACAAAGTCCAATTATCTCTCCAATCTCTTTCATGTCTGAAATTAATACATATGAAGACGTCTCACATACCGCTTCAGGCTAGCTGCTATGAAAACAAGTCACCAGATCAATGGCCTCTATTATCCTAAATTCCGAAATCCCAGCACATTACCTCTTTTTTGACTTGCATGATATCAGCATTGCATTGGCACTCATTCTCAGCTAGCTAGCTAGTATAGAGCACAAACAGGAAGTACTAACTAAACCAACGCTAAACTGTACAAAAGCTGCTGCTCAGAGTACAATCTTCTTATTATGTTCCTCTCACCGTAGTCAGAATACCAGCTCTGATTTTCTCCTGAACTCCATCAGCCTCACAACGAAGCATATAACAGCAGACCACAAACTAAGAAAAAACTATCATCCAAAAAAACTACTTATCTAGGATGTCCAAAGCATCTAGGACTGCACGCTGCTGTCATTACCTTGCTTGAAGAAATTCAGAGCAGTCAGCAGTGGGTCTTGAAGTTCAGACGCGGTGGACATGTATCCAGCTCGATGGTTTAGTCGGAGAAGATCGAAGCTGCCGGACCAGACATCACCCTCAAATTTGACAGTTTTTTACATGCGACTGGGCTACCTATGACAGGTGCATCGATCCTGAATCCACATGAGCTCGGCTTATCCGTAACCAAACCCCAGAACGCAAGCTCCACGTAGGACAGCAGAGATCAAACTACGGTGCACCGCCGGCCTCGGTTGTGGACTGCAGATTACTCTCTCCCTACTTAACCTCTCAATTTATCGCCGCAACAGCAAAGCTAAACACTTATTGATCAATCTCGTTCTCAATGTGGCGCTCCATCGACGCAAGCAGCAGCCGACCCTACAATTTCTTCCTGGCGCCTCCCCTCCTTTCCATCTCCTCCCCCTCTTCCTCGAGCCCACCGCCATGCCTCCTCCACTCTCCTTCCATGAACGGTTGTCCTCCGCTCTCCCATCACCACCAGAACCGGGCACCTCTTCCCTGCACCCCACCACCACCAGCCAGCAACGAGCGCGTCCGGTCGCCACCCGTCGGTGCAGCAGGAGAACTCGGGGTGGAGGGAGGAGGGGGAGCGGGGGGTCGCAAGATTGGATTTCGTTGGGAAAAGAGGGGAGGGGTCTTCGGGGAGGGTGGTCGCCGGAAGCAGCTGCGCGAGGGTCGAGCAGAGGCTCGGGGAAGGAGACGTCGGGATCTGGGGCGAGATTTTTTGGGGCGGGGGTTCCGTTTCTCCCGCTAGACGAGGGCGAGCGCCGATCCTGCGGGGCGCGTGTGGCATAGCGGGTAAATACTTCTAAGAAGCAGGGGTAAAATCGTCCAAAGACCGACGGACGAAAAATTGGAGTGACGAAAACCACCTTAACACAAATTATATAGTAGAGATAAGATGATGAATTATGGGCGTCGCCTGAGTGCAGGGCAGGGGGGTTTGCTCTCTCCCTCCTCGTCTCGTCCTTTCTCTCCCCCGTCCTTGAGAGTCCCCTTCAAGTGGTCGCCGTCCCTCACGGAGATGGCCGGAGCCGGATATGGGGTGGTAGAGGTAGGTGTAGTTTTGTAGGGGTTGGCGGACTCAGTAGCTTGGCGTCATGCCGGTTGGGCGAGATTCTGGCGGGATCTCGTTGGCGAGTGTTGTTCTTCTTCTTGGTCTCCGGTGGTGGGCGGAGGCGGTGAAGAGGCCACCCGCGCACCGCTAATAAAGGCTCTAGGAACCAAGATCTGCATCCAAGCTTGCCAAGTTGCCTTCTGGCCCGGCGGCGAGGGATAGGAGTTGTGGTGTTCTTGGTTCTTGTTGTTTCTCTCTTGGTCGGCGTGGGTGGAGAGAGAGGAGAGTGGTGTGGCGGCGGGCAGCTGGGCGTGGTCTTGGTGTTGTACTTGCAAACAGGAGGATGGGATTCAGGGGCTGAACTTCCTGCTGATTTCTCGCCATGGTGGTGAGGATTGGCATAAGTTTCTTTCCCTGGTATGTTGTCTTCTTGATTTGTGTCTGCGCTTGATTGGTGCGGCGGCGCAGCGTCGAGCGGATCACACGGACGTCGGGATGGCCTCCGTGATGTTTGGCCAAAAAGGCGGCCCATACTCCTTCTCCACGGTGGTGGAGTCTTCCTCCTCTGCGCCGGAGCTCGCCGTTTCGTCGTCGACAAGTGGTTCGTCCCCGGAGACTTCGAGGCGGCTTGCTGTGTTCTTCGGCAGCGAGTGTTCGAGCATCTCCTCCTCCGTCCTCAGCGTGTGCATCGCCTTGAGGACGCCGGCGATCTATGGCAGTGGCAACCAAGCACCCGATTGCTTTTTATTTTTAGTGCTAGGGTGTTTTTTTGAAATTAGCAGAGCCCTTATCTTAAAATGTAGTTCTTTGTGCGAATGTTGCTAGGGGCTTCTGCGCAAATTTGTACCTGCAATGTGTTGTTAATCTAGCACCTTCGGGGTCCTTCGTGACCCCTTACCTGTTTAAAAAAAATACAAGAATAAGATGACTAAGTAACATGTACGGACGAGTTTTTTTGTGGGTCTAGCCTACACAGCATACTCATCTTCCCATTGGTTCATGTATTTAGGTTTACATAAGCATGTGTAACATTTCAGCATTAAAGGTTAGAAATAAACAGAGATCGGGTGTATTCATATATAGAACATTTGAATAATTTTTCGCGCTTTCGGTCAAAACTTGTCAAAGTAATTGAAGCTTCTCTTAACTTGATGGAACTGAAGTAGATCATCAAGTTGAATGTGATAAGTTTTAGTGTGACCTTTGCTAAAATCTTATTTTAGGTAAATGCAATTTGATCTATGGGTAGATCAAATGGAATAAAACTAAACCCACAATATATTACTTAATGAACAATACCAGATCTTTTAGGTATCAAATTAAGATATTCTTTACAACAACTCCTGGATACGAAGCCAAGTATATCACTAAAGTAAAATAAATTCAATAACCAAATCTTGATGTATTTACTTTTCATAATAAATCCTACCATGAGCATCATGATAATTCTTAAACCATAACTCCTTATTTGATATTGAGTAGGAAAAAATCAAGTCAAGACCTTTCACCACACATCCTTCTTGACATACTAATCATTGTCATCCATATGAACCATGTTCTAGTATCTATTGATCATCAATGTTGAGTGATCAATTGTTGACATATCAACTCTTAACATCAGTGCATGCATCTCCTCGTGGTGGATGTGCTCGTACCACGCGAGCTGCTTGGCGCTGAACAGTTCGGTGAGATATCTTTCTCCCATGCTGCCAGTAGGCACCATAGGGTGACCAGGTGATGTTGCTGCAGTCATAGTTGGCATATTTTCTGGCGGCCGTCTTGGGCCGGTCAGTGAAGACGACGTCGTGTGTCTTGAGGAAGAACTTGGCCATCTCCATGGACGAGCCAACCACAACAGGAAGGACCCGAACCATGTTTGTCTCCATGATTCTTGATATTCAAAATATTGTTTTAATATCAAAGTTGTCTATGAGCTGAAAGAATTATTTCAGAAACCATCATGTGTGGAAGATATTGCGATATCTGAAACGATGTTTTGGTTGCAACATGATAGAGTATAATATGGCAAAATTTATATTCTCATATCTGATAAAAATTTCCAAAAGGTTGGAGACGCTAGTCGTCCTAATCCTAGAAATAAGTTTTAGAGGTTACCTTTTGAAGCAAGGCAATTTTCCATTTTCATCAATGAATAAGCTTTAGAGGTTCCAAAAGCCTAGGACAATTCCTAGAACTTGCAAAAAAGGTCTACTCTGTTTGCAGCTTAGACCAATAGAAAGCATAGCTACATTTAATATGCTAGTTGCTAATTAGACTAGCAATGGATATGCCACAAAATGTCTAACCAAATCGTCTAACAGTAGAAGAATCATCCACAAAGCTAAATAGCTGAAAGTAAAATCATAGGGATATTGTCATTGAAGATTTAATGAAGACATGTTCTCCGAGTACTGTGAAAATCATTAGTTCACTAGGTACCATAACAATCTAAAAATGGCAGCAATAAGGAAATTTACATAGAGGAAACACCATACAAATCGCGCTAGAACTTAATAGATGATGATAGGCCAAAAAATATCAATCGAAGACAATGTAGCAACCGATAAAAGAAGAACAGGAAGAGATCCACAAGACACATGAAAGGGAATGTATTAATTCTGCTATACAACTCAACATCACAGCATTCTCATCTATAAACAGACACAAACATGTGCAGAAATACAGAACGGGGATTCCAAAGGAGCTACAGGGAGAATAGCCCACACTAAAAAAGAACTAGGGTTATTGTGAGGTGGGAAACAGAACAGAGGGCAGCTGGATGGAAGTGAGAGAACGCGAGCACATCCAGTAGAGACAGGAGAACATCAGTAAATAGGCGAGAAGGTAGCTGGGTGAGAGCATTACAAAGGAATGGAAAGCTGATGAGGAATGGATGAGGACGCAAGGCCTCGAGAGAATATCCAAAAGCAGCCTGCCATGAAAGCATGAGGGGAGGTGGCTAGGTGTGCAACAGATGAGTAAAGGGCCATGGAGAGAATCTTGGGAGTTTTCAGTTGCAATTTGGTACTTGAGACACAGCAGCAAAAAGAAAATCAGTATGTTTTTTCAAAAGAACATTTCAGATACCTCAACTTACATGCAGAAGACAAGCTTACCTGTTCAAACAATACATCATAATAGCATATTGAACCAGACGATCATCTCATGTATTGTGCAAAAGTTGAGCTCCAGCATGTCCACCACCAATGCCTGTGCCTACAAGCATCGGAAGTCAACGAACCAATGACATTTCAACAGAAAGACAAATAAACACGAGAAGGCATCAAGGAGATATTTAGATAAACTCACAACTCGCAGGTGTAACTTACACACCTATTGTCATATTCAGAGACTATTAGCTAAATCACAAGAGAGAAGTTATTTAGAGTGATTCTCGAGCTCATTCCACACCATATCAAACAAAATAAAATTATCCTATAATAATAATACTAGCAACAGAAGTGATCATGAATATTCAAATTCCAATAAAAATAGCCTGAAAATATGAAATGAGAACTCAAACTTTTTCCTGGAACAAATGGCATTGCCACTTGCAGCAGGACTCCACTACAATTGATAAAATTGAACAAATTGTTTTGTCTATTTTAAACCAAGTCGATTTAAGATTATTAGCAGAGATATTAATATTGAATATGAGAATAACTAGTACTACTAAGCTTCCGGAATGTACATATTGGAATAACAGTAACTAATTGTAAGCTTCCAAAAAAGAACAACTAGTTTTAAGCTTCCTAATGTGCATATGGAGCTATATATTTAACATTTTACTTGGTTCAAGCTAGTTTTCCCTGTAGTTGTCTTCAAATTAGATCGGTATGTATCCCATCTCGAGGGAGAAAAATGCACTGCTGCCCTACACTGGTAGGGTCAGTTTGCTTCCTCTGACTTGCCTCGATCAGAGTATTGGAACAGATCAGCACATAACAACTGATTTAGCAGCAATAGAAATAACTGATACGACACTACTAGAAACTGTTAGATTGACACGAAAGGGTGTGAACGACGACATTGCATCAACCAGTTGTCAGAAAAATGGTTTTGTTATACGTGCAGTGCAGAGGCGTGCTATTACCTGCAGCATAGACACATTCAAATGGTCTACAGCAAACCACGTCGTAGGCTTTGCAAACTTTCTTGAACTGCAGTGACTAGAGCTCGACCATGAAGATGCCTACAAATGTCCACAGGAACACCACATTGTTGCACTCAGCAAACCCTAGAGTTACTATGCAATCTCTCTCCATCTCTGAATTCAGGGAAAGTAGCTTGTCCAGTTTGATCGTTCTTCCTAGCTCCCATGAAGCAACACCATCACAATCTGCCTTCCTCTTCCATAACTGGGCGCTGAGGTCCTCTTGGGACACAAAAAGGAAACCAAGCCCACCATCCTCTGCCCGCATAACCGTTAATTCGTTTTCCTCTTCTAACATATCCATTGGCAATGGTGTGACAGCTAGGCTCTGTCTCTCCAAATCAAACTTGAGAATTCCAGGAATGTTTCCAATAACAGTCCAGTAAAGGGAATCCCCAACGAGCACAGCAGGCATGCGAGACAGATTATTGGTGGAGGGGAGCGGTGCTGAAATGAGATTACCCCATAAGCCGGTCTCCGACGAGTAAACACAGGCGAGCACTCGGTCATCGGTGGCTTGCACCACCAAGACTACCTGGAAGTGGACGTCTCCAGCAGCGCGAAGCACCGCCCCGTTGGTCAGGGGTTCCTCCGAATCGAACCGCGGGGGAAGTGCAATACGGTGCTGGTCGCCGGTGACGGGGTCCCAAACTAGGGCCTGTTTCCGTAGCACGGCGAACATTAGCACGAGGCCATGACGGCATCCGAGGGACCGGAGGAGGTCGCGGCGGCCGTGCTGCTGCAAGTAGAAGCGGCCTGGCGCGACACGGTTGGGGGTCTCCAGAGTTGGTTGGAAGGATTGTCCGGAATAAGTATCGAAGAAGCCGAGGAAGGGAGGGTTGCGGCGGTGGTGGAGGCGGAAGCGGCGGACGAAGCGGGAGTCGGAGACCAGGTGGCGCCAGCGCTTACAGACGGCGGACACGCGCGGGAGGGAGGAGGGCTGCGGTGCGAGGCGGAGGAGGATCTCGGAGAGCAGGTCATCGACGTCCAACGGCGGCACCGCCGGCGAGCTGGATCGGCAGCGCTGGATGCTCATCTCTCTCTCTCTCAGCCTACTGATGCGGGATGCTGTGAGAAGTGAAGTTGCAGGTGTTGATAATAAGTCTTTGTACTATTGGTCTTTGTGGGGCTGTAACACACATGGTCGCTCATCAAGGACGAGCGATTAGGAGCAGAAGCGACCAAAGATCCTCGACGCATTAGCAGCATCAGTTAGAAGCAGCAAGGACCAAGCATCCTTGACTGTTTTTTGGCAGCATCTTAGACTAGCATCTTGGACTAGCATTTAGCATATTCTTGGTTGGCTAGCAGCCTATAAATATGTATCCCTAACCCATGTGGTTGGCATGGCATTTGTGTGTGAGTTTGTGCGAGAAATAAAACCAGAAAATTACCCCAACTCCTAGTGTCATCCCCTCTCTTCAATAAGAGTAAATCTAGAGATCCTATCAACTGGTATCAGAGCGAGGTTGTCTTGTAGGCTGAGTGTTTCCTGCTCATCCCCTTCACCGGGTGTGCAGCAGCACCAGCGGGAAAGTGCAGCAGCTCAAGCTGTCCCTGGTGGCCTCTCCCCTTTCGTGCAGTCGAGTAGCAGCTCGTTAGCAGCAGCTCTCCCTCCACGCAACAGCCCCCCAGCGGCTAGCCATGTCCCAAGGTCGCTCTCAGCACTCGGCTACCTCGAGCGTGCGGCGTCGGCAGGAGGCCGAGCTCGTCGCGGCAGAGGAGCGTGAGCGGGCGGCAGCAGCAGCCGTTGTGGCGACAGCTTTTCAAGGCTGGCAGCGGAACCGGTAGCAGCGAGGCGGGCGAAGCGGCAGCGGTGGAGGCATCACGCACAACAGGCAGAGTCCTGTGCTCGCGGGCAAGATCCGCTCCATTTCAGGCAAAAGCAGCGTGGACACAGCCCACGAGCGGACGGCGCGGTGGGCAGCCGAGCATGCCCAAGCACACGGCGGTGTCGCTCCAGGAGGAGGTGAGCTCTGCGGTGACGCTCCCGGAGGAGGCGCGCACGGCGGTGGCGCTCCAGGAGGAGGCGTGCACGGCGGTGACGCTCCAGGAGGAGGCGCGCACGGCGGCGGCGGCCGAAACGACCAAGACCGTGGCCTCTACGAGGTCTGGGCTGTGGTCAGGGACGTTGGTCCCGGTGCTAGGTGGCCTACCCTCACCAAAACCAACTACGTCGAGTGGGCCGCGGTCATGAAGGCCCGGCTCCAGGTGCGACACATGTGGGAGGCAGTCCAGGATGCCAACGTCGACCACCATGACGATCGACGGGCGCTGGACGCCCTCCTCGCCGCAGTCCCGCCCGAGATGTAGTTCTCGCTTTCCAACAAGCGGACTGCCAAGGAGGCCTGGGAGGCCATCGCTGCGTCACGCATCGGCAGTGACCGTGCTCGCAAGGCCGCTCTGCAGGCACTCCGCAAGGAGTGGGATGACCTGGCTTTCAAGCCAGGTGAGGACATCGACGACTTTGCTCTCCGTCTCAACACTTTGCTGCAGAAGATGGAGCGGTTCGGCGACGCCACCTACAACGAGGAAAAAGCTGCCGAGAAGCTCTTTCGCTGCGTTCCCACGAAGTACAGGCAGATAGCTCGCTCGATCGAATCCCTGCTGGACCTCAGTACGATGTCGATCGAGGAGGCAATCGGTCGCCTCAAGGTCGTCGACTTCGACGAGCCATAGCTTCCCTCGGGGTCCATCACCACTGCTGGGAAGCTGCTCCTCACTCGGGAGCGGTGGGACGCCGGCCACGGTGACAGGAAGAAGGGGGAGTCCTCTTCCGCATCAGGTGTCCGCAGGCGCGGCAAACCGCGCAAGGGGCGCAAAGACGGCCAGGTCAGGGTGCAAGGTGGCGCCCGCGGAGGCGCCCAGGGAGGCGCCGCCGGCAGGCCCAAGTTGCCCCAAGATGACGCCTGCCACAACTGTGGCCGGCTTGGCCACTGGGCCAAGAAGTGTCGACAGCCACGACGCGGCCAGGCCCATGTCGCACAGGCAGGGGAGGAGGAGCCGGCTTTGTTCATGGCTCATGCGAGCATCGAGCTACGACCTGCGGCACCGACTGCAGCGGCTCCCCTCCACCTCGTCGATCCAAAGGCACACGCCCTTCTCGGCGACGGCTCCGGCACCGACAAGACTGGCGGGTGGTGCCTTGACACCGGCGCCACCCACCACATGACTGGTCGACGGGAGTTCTTCGCCGAGCTCGACTCCGACATGCGAGGCTCCATCAAGTTTGGAGATGCCTCCGCCGTGGAAATTCAGGGTGTCGGCTCCGCCATCTTCGCCGCCAAGACCGGAGAGCACCGGATGCTCACCGGTGTCTAATACATCCCTGCGCTGAGGAACTCCATCATCAGCTTGGGACAGCTGGATGAGAGCGGCTCGCGCGTCGATCGAGCACGGATCCCGCGATCTGGGATCGCCATCGCCGCTTCTTGCCAAGGTACCTAGAGGCAAATCGGCTCTATGTCCTTGATGTGGTGGCACAACCCTTCGCCGCCGCCATCGGGACGACGAGGGCGTGGCGGCACGAGCGCCGGGCACCTTCACTTCGAGGCCACAGGCGACTCAGCGCAAGGAGATGGTGCGAGGCCTGCCGTGCTCGAACACGAGGAGCAGCTCGCGACATCTGCGGTGACGGGCGAGGCGACTCCCTTCCCCAAAGGCGAGCTTGAGCTAAGGAGAAGCTCGAGCTGCAGACGGGACTTGTGTGGACCGGTGACTCCACACCGGAGGACGACGCTACTTCCTCGCTGCTTGTCGATGACTTCTCCCGCTACATGCGGTGGTGCTTCAGCAGCAAGGAGAAGAAGCGTGACGCCATCAGCGCACGCAGTTGCCGCAGAGGCGAGGCGCGGCTGCAAGCTGCGGTGTGCACCGACAACGGCGGCGAATTCACAGCAACTGAATTCGTGTCGTACTACGCTGATGAGGTCATTCAGCGCCACTACTTCGCCCCTTACAGCCCGCATCAGAATGGCGTCGTCGAGCGGCGCAACTAGATGGTTGTGGGGATGGCCCGGGCCCTCCTCAAGCAGAGAGGGATGTCGGATGTCTTCTGGGGGGAGGCGGTGCTAACAGCCGTCTACATCCTCAACCGCTCACCTATGAAGGCACTTGACGGCAAGACGCCGTACGAGGCTTGGCATGGGCGCAAGCCGGCGGTCTCCCACTTACGGGTCTTCGGCTGCCTCGCGTTCGCCAAGGAGCTCGGCCACATCAGCAAGCTTCGGCGGTGAGCACCGGAGTGTTCATCGGCTACGCGGAGGGCTCGAAGGCCTACAGCATCCTCGACCCGAAGACACAGCGTGTGCGCACGGCGCGAGATGTTGTGTTCAACGAAGGGAGAGGGTGGGTGTGGGACAAGGCGGTGGACGACGACTCGACTCCGACATATGACGACTTCATTGTCGAGTACGTCCACTTCGAGGGAGCCGAGGGAGCAGGAAGCTCCTCCTGAGCGCCGCGTCTACCTCGATTCCCAAGTCTCCATCTCGGTGGTCGTCACACCGACGGCACCAGCTGCCGACGCCACCGACGCCACATGCTCCAGACCAGCAGTCACACCTCCGGAACGCTCATCGCGCACCAGCGGTGACACCTCCGGCACGCCCACTCCGCACCAGCAGTCACACCTCCGGCACGTCTACAGCACCAGCTCGGCCGAGCGCAACCCGTGGAGTTCGCTTCCCGCCGCTCACGACGAGGAGCGATCGACGCAGACATGACGGCGAGCCGTTGCGGTACCGTACGATGGAGGGTCTTCTCGGCGACCAGCCGGTGCCGGGACCGGTGCCACGCAACCTGGAGGCGCAACTGCAACTTGCATGTGACGATGGTGAGCCTCGATCTTTTGCAGAAGCGGAGCAAGACGCGGCATGGCGAGCCGCGATGCAATTGGAGATGGATGCGGTCGAGAAGAACCGCACCTGGGAGCTCGCTGACCTCCCTCGAGGTCACCGGGCGATCACCCTTAAGTGGGTGATCAAGCTGAAGAGGGATGAAGTCGGCGCCATCTTCAAGCACAAGGCTCGCTTGGTGGCCCGAGGTTTCTTGCAGCAGGAGGGGGTCGACTTCGACGACGCCTTCGCTCCTGTGGCACGGATGGAGTCCGGCGACTCTCCTGCGCTTAGCCGCCGTGAGGGCTGGCGCGGCCCATCACATGGATGTCAAGTCCGCCTTCCTCAACGGCGACTTGAAGGAGGAGATCTACGTGCAACAGCCGCGGGATTTGCGATTCTCGCCAGGAGGGCAAGGTACTTCGCTCACGCAAGGCTCTCTATGGTTTGCGGCAGCACCAAGGGCATGGAACGCCAAGCTGGACTCCACGCTCAAGATGATGGGCCGGGCAAAGCCCGCGACGAGGCGTCTCACCGACGGGCAATGGAGGAAATGCCCTTGGTAGGTGTCTACGCCGACGACTTGGTCATCAACGGCAAGGATGCAGAGGTGGCGGCGTTCAAGGAAGAAATGAAGGCCGCCTTCGGATGAGTGACCTGGGCTCCTCTCCTTCTACACGGGGATCGAGGTGCACCAGACCACTCCGGATCACGCCGACTGCACCGCCACGCCAAGCGCATCGTTGAGCTAGCCGGGCTCGACAGTAACCCAGCCTCTCACTCCGATGGAGGAGAGGCTGAGCCGCCGACAAAGACGGCGGAGGATGTGGATGCTACACAGTACCGGCGTCTTGTGGGGAGCCTTCGCTACCTCGCCCACACACAGCCGGACTTGGCATTCTCCGTCGGCTACGTTAGTCGGTTCATGCAGCAACCTACGACGGAACACCAGCAGGCTGTGAAAAGGATCATCCGGGGACTCTCGACCACGGCCTCTACTACCCTAGGTGCCTTGGGGCGGCACACTTCGTCGGGTACAGCGACAGCGACCACGCCGACGACATCGACACCAGCAAGAGCACAAGCGGGATCCTCTTCTTCCTCGGCAAGTGCCTCGTGAGCTGGCAGTCAGTCAAGCAGCAGGTGGTGGCCATGTCCAGCTGCGAGGCCGAGTACATAGCGGACTCCACTGCCTGCACTTAGGCCCTCTGGCTTGCTCGAATGCTTGGTGATCTCCTCGGTCGAGACACCAGCGCAGTGCAGCTTGTGGTGGACAGCAAGTCCGCTCTGGCCCTGGCGATGAACCCCGTATTCCACGAACGGAGCAAGCACATCCGAGTGAGGTACCATTTCATCCGACGTTGTTTGGATGAAGGGAGCATCACGGCGAGCTACATCAACACCAAGGATCAGCTTGCAGACCTGCTCACCAAGCCTCTTGGGCGGATCACGTTCCTTGGACTCTGCTCCAGGATTGGGATGGTCCAACCTTCCCACAAGACAATGCACAAGACTTAGGGGAAGAATGATGAATAAGTCTCTGTACTGTTGGTCTTTGTGGGGCTGTAACACACATGGTCCTTGTAGCAAGGACGGGCAGTTAGGAGCAGCAAGGACCGAGCATCCTTGACTGCTTTAGCAGCATCAGTTAGGAGCATCCTTGACTGTTTTTTGGCAGCATCTTAGACTAGCATCTTGGACTAGCATTTAGCATATTCTTGGCTGGCTAGCGGCCTATAAATATGTATCCCCAACCCCTGTGGTTGGCATGGCATTTGTGTGTGAGTTTGTGCGAGAAATAAAACAAGAAAATTGCCCCAACTCCTAGTGTCATCCCTCTTTTCAATAAGAGTAAATCTAGAGATCCTATCAAGCGACGCTGAAGACGAGAGTATATCACGCCTGCCGGTGAGAAGCCCATGCTCCACAAACATTGAAGCCCACAAGGCCGAAATGAAGCCCACAATAACGTGCATTTCTCAATAGACGATACGAGTAGTAGTTCTTAAAAAAACTCTTAATGGAGACGCTGCCACAATGGTGATTTTGTTCTCCTAAAAAGACATGTTAATTTCGCTAAAATCCTTGTCATTTCACGTTTAAGAAAGAACTTGTCGCTTTGCAGGACATTTGGTGAGCAAGAAGGAAATCAATCCATGAACATTTGGTGACGATGGCGATGGCGGCGGCGACCTTCTCCTCCTCCTTGCAGTCACGACGGCGACGACCTCCTTCCTTGCGTCCTCCTCCTCCTTGCAGTTACGAAGAGCGATGACGAGCTCCGATGACCGCCGACGACCTCCTTCTCCTTGCGGCAACCTCCTCCCTTCTCTAGCCACACCTCCTTCTCCCTCTCTTTCTCGATGCCGGCGAGGAGCAGCACGGCCACGGCCTCCCGCACCTCCCTGCGGTGGTAGGTCGTGGCCACGGCCACCATGCTCCAGCGAGGCGACACGACGGCGGCGATGCGGACCCGATTGCTTTTGCAATTCAAAACGAGGGTGTTTTTTGCATTTTTTTTTTTGATTTTAAAAAAAAAATCTGTGGCGCACCTGTACCCCACGCCTATCTCGATATAACCGTGGCACACCATGCAGTGCGCCACGGCTACGAGATAGCCGTATCGCGAGGCCCGTGGCGCACTGCTAGTGCGCCACGGAAGGCCTTTTCAGGTGCGCCACGAATAGACGTTTTTCTAGTAGTGATCACACAATTCTTGAATGATCAACCACACTTTATATTGCTACTAGGTACGTTTGGCTTTCATCTCTTCCTGAGATTGCTTGTAATTCTATATATGATGCTTCCATACGGACGGGTTTTCACCAGCATCGCCTACGAATTTGAGTGTCGGCGAGTCGCACAACAAATCGTCACTATGATCTACGTCGTGATTATCTGATCTACTTCGCCATGATCAATACATGCCAATAACATAACAATTTGTGCTTGCGGGTGCCATTGGCACAATTACGCCGACGGTTCATTCATTCGGTACTCACACTGAATCAGGAGACTGGCACCAGAGTATGAACCGAACCCACACAGATCACCAGCTTGTCTTGAAAACTGTCAAGAACATACAGTTTTGCCTCTAATCTTTTCTTTGCCACGAATGAGTAAGACTTCTTATTCTTTAGAAACAAAACTCACACGAAAAAATAAAATGCCAGACCACTCATCAAACCGTCCAGTCACAGCATCTCAAAGAATAGGAAAAAGAAGATAGCGCCCCAGTTGCAGAACAGCATCGCCCCGGATAGACGGATATGCAGTAACAAATGCCATCAGAATCAGACAAAATTCAACAAAAACAGGCACACAGAATGGGACACAGGCAAAAAATTGACATTAAAATCTCCCAACCTGATACAACTTGGAACATATCAAACAGTGAGAGGATGAAAACACGCACATGCTTGCATGAGAAGTTTAAGAAAATGAACCACAAGGTAAATAGTACTAGTACTACTTAATCGAAGACAGAAATTGTAACTTCATCATGCCTGCTGGAAGATTGTATGCGGAACTAGATAATGGATGGAAGTTGGCAAGCCTGACGGTTTACTCCTACAAGTCCACTTCCCAGTTGATCAGTGCAGGCTATGTAGATGGTCCCCGCGGAGTTATCAAAATAGAAGGACCTTCAGCAGACAATCATGCATCTCAGTAATAGGTATACAATTCTATATATCTGTCGAGCAATGAAGGTCATTAGTCAAACTAATTTGCGCTATTCATTCAAGGAAAGGACATTGAAGTTATACAATCTCATGTTTTATGATTAAAACTGCAAATTTCTACCGAAAACTCACAAGGCTAAATCGTCTAACCATTACTGGAAAAATAATAACCAATAGTAACAAAGAAAAGCAATAGGTAAATATGCAGTGCAGTGGCCACATTTTCAACTTCTATTGCTAGATTAACATTAGTATTTTGAGTATTCTGTCATCTAGTTTCAGTATGATACCATCTCGAGCTTACCAAATCATTTGAAATATTCTTTATTACCATGCAGATATAAGGGGATCATGAAATAAAATAAAGTGGAAAATATAGTTTTAAGCTCATAGATAGACATATTGTTTTAGAAATGTAATAGATGTCTGGTCACTATCAGGAAAGGGATCATACATCATCTTATATTAATTAATACCTCCATGGGTACAAAACAAAAATCATTTTTTACACTGATAACAACACTTTGACCAGACCAATACTTCTATAGAAATGTAATAGATGCAGGCTACTTAAATGTGATGGGTGGCGGCCAGGTTGCCAGGTGGGCAACAGCTGATCTAAGGGTCATGGAGAGAATAGCAAAAAAAAGTTCAAATTACTATTTCAAACACCTAATCATAAATGAAGACATGCTTTACCTGCTCAGCCAATACATCACAATAGCATATCAAACCAGACAACCATCTTATGTTTTGTGCAAAATCTCAGCTCCGCCGTCTCCACAACCCATGCCTGTTTTTGTAGAAACAATCAGTGGCATTCCAACGAAAAGCTAATAGATACAGGCAGAAAAGGCGAACCAGTTATGATACAACATTAGAAATAGATAAACAAAACCACACCTCCTGTCAATGATAAAACAAGTTGCCCAAAGCATTATGCAATGCTAAGTAGTTTTTTTTTTAAGAAATGCACCCTCATAAAACCTACGGCATTGGAAGAGACAAGCTATCCAGAATTATTGATCTCGTCCCATGTTATATCAGCAAAAATTAAATATACTTGTATTAACAAATCCTAGAAATAGAAGTGGCGGTAACTATTCATATTTATATTATATTAAAATGTATTTGGCTTGAAAGATGAAATAAACTCCATCCACTAGTCTTTCCCTGATACAAATGGACTTGCCACTTGCAGCAGGACTCTACTACATGATAAAATGAACATTTATTCCCCAAATTCAAAACCAAGTTGTCATTATGGATTTCAGATCATAGCAAGAATTAGCAGAGATAAAAATACCGAATGAAATAAATATAAGTATATTTAAGAGGTCATCAAGCAGCATATATAGGAAACAAGTGATATGACGGGACTTATATTTGATAACTTAACATGAAACGATTACCAACTATCAAAAAATTCACTTGGTTCATTATATGCACTGTGTAAACATACCATTACCTGGAGTATACACAATTTCCAGTGGCTGGTATTGAGGTGAAATGTTGTCTCCAAAAAGTTTCTTCACCTCCAATGACTCAAGCTGGACCATGAAGACACCACCAAGTGTCAAGAAGAACGCCACATTATTTTGCTCAGCAAACCCTACCATCTGTGGGCGCTCATTCTCTGACTTTAGGGGAAGCAACTTATGGAATTCAATAGTTTTTTCTAGCACCCACCAAACAACACCAGCATAGTCGGTCTCCTTCTTCCATAATTGAGCGGTGGAGTCTGAAACGAGGAAACCCATCCTACCACCCTCTGCCTGCAAAACCCTGACATTGCAGCTGTTCTCGACGAACGTATGGCCAAAGAAATCCACCGGCACGGACGTCGCAGCTAGGCTCTGCCTGTCCAAATCAAACTCAAGGGCGCTCAATGAACCAGCAAAAATAGACCAGCAGAGGGAATTTCCAACCAGCACGGCAGGCATGGTCGAAAAAACCATGGCAGGCATACTCGAAAAATCCATGGTCCTCGGATGGAAGCCATGTTGAGAAGAAACTACCCCATACACCTGTCTCTGACGAGTAAATGTAGCAAACAGAAGTCAGACCAAACCTGGGCTGGACCATGAAGCCCGCGAGGGGTCTACTCATCTATCCCTGATCAGTGATCAGGACGACCAAATTATTCATCTTTCTTTTTGTCACGAAGAAGTGAGACCTTTTAGTCCTTAGAAGTTAGAAACAGACATCATTTTCCAAATGTTAGCCAACTCATCAGATCTTTTATTATTCGATGATGAATCGTCAGATCCTCCACCTTACATCTTAAGGAGAGGAACAAAATCATACCGCTGACATTAGCTACCGCACGCAGGAACACACCTCAACGAAAAGCAAAAAAAAAAAGGTGTCCTGATTGCAGAATAGCATCCCCTGCACCATGCCTCAATCGACGGATATGCGCTAACAAATATCACCAGAATCAGGTAAGTACAAAAATTAACAACACAGACACACAGAATGAGACATAATCAGAAATTCGACACTGAAATACCTCAACCTGATACAGCTTGGAACATAATCAAACAGTGAGAAGATGTAGACACAAAAGGACGCACAAATTGCAACTAAAGATCATCCGGAGGACAAGCTTTGCTTCGATGTGATTGGTTGGAAAGCTTAAAGCAAACGAACCACAAGGTAAGCACTACTTGATCCAAGCAAGTCGGTGCATCTTCAGCATGCCTCGTTAACTGTGTCCAGAATTAGATAATATAGATTGTATAGTTCGCAAACTGAACAGTTAACTCCTAAAAATCCACTTCCCAGCTGACCGGTGCAACCCATGTAGATGGTCAATCTCCACTTGAAGTCTCCAAAAACAGAATAACCTGCAGCAAACAAGCCCCTCCCTCCATCTCAGCAACCCGAATACAGTTCTAGATACCTGTGGAGCAATCCATGTCATTAGTCAAACCAATTTGTACTCTTCGTGGAAAACGCGTTAAAGCTATACAATCTCACAAACTCAAACAGTAAACATTAGCTTCACATCGTGGAACTAAAACTCCGAGTTTAACCATCTCAGAATTATTGGGAAAAAGAAGCTGTTCAAAGGGGAATAGGTATATGTAAAAATTTGTAGTGTAATGGCGCAATTTCAACTTCTAGTTTATTGTTAGCATATCCTCGAATATTTTTGCCATCTGGTCTCAGTAAAGGCTAGGAGACTAGTGGTTCAAATACATCGCACAGAGGTAAATGCTGAACCATCTAGCTTATCAAATCATCTGAAACATTCTTTATTGTCATGACCATATGAGTAGAAAAGCAGAAAAAACATGTTTCGAGCTCACAACATAGTTTTTTTGAAACGTACCAACTAACTAATCACTAAGAAATTGAATTTAATCAAATTCATGCCATAGAATCCTGAAGCAATGGATCATACAACCATCTTATTAATTAAAACTTCATTCGGTAATAAATGTTTTTTTACAGTGTACAACATAAGAAATAAAACTTTGTTGACAATATGGTAGTAAAAACAAAAACTGTAACTCGTGATGGAAGCTGTTTTATAGTGAATCTAGTCTTGTCACTTCAGTCATGTGTTCAGTATACAGTATTAAACATCTACAGTATCCAAAATCGGAAAAATGATACTGCACCAAAACATAGCTATATTTAATATGCTCGTGGATAATTACACTAGCAAGGGATATGCTGAGAAAATGTCCAAGCAAACCATCTAACAGTAGAAAATCATCCAGAAAACACCACAGGTTAAAGTAAAATAATAGGAATATTGTTTTCCAAGATTTAAACAAGACATGTTCTCTGAGTACTGCACAAATCATCAATTCACTAAGTACCATAACAATCTAAGAAGAGCGGGAGTGCATAAATTAATATAGAGGGAACAACATACAGATCACGCTAGGACTTGATAGATCATAGCCTGAAAATATCAATCTAAGGCAATGTAGCAACCGGTAAAAGTAGAACAAAGAAAAATCCACGAGGGTCAGGAAAGAGAAATTATTCATTTGATACTACATAACATAACAGCATTCTCATTTATGAACATACAGGACAAAGCACAAGTAGGGAATGGGGACAGTTCCTAAGTCGTTGGTCAACTAAGGAGCTACAGGGAGAAGAGTCCGTCCTACAAGAAGGAAATAAAGGTATAGTCATGAACAAAACAGAACACAAGGCTCTTGGGTGGAAGTGAGAGGAAGAGAAAGAAGTCAAGAACACATCTAGTAGAGCTAGGAGAACACTATTAAAATTGACGAGAAGGTTGCTCGGTGACAGCAACAAAGGGAAATGGGAAACGGATGAGGATGCAAGGCCTGGAGAAAAGATCCAAGAAGCAGCCTGCCATGAAAGCATGATGGGAGGCGGCTAGGTGAGAAACACATGAGTAAACGGCCATGGAAAGAATCTTGGGAGTCCTCATTTGCAATTTGGTTCATGAAAAAATCAGTAAAAAAGGAGAGCAGTATATTTTCCAAGAGAACATTTCAGAAACCTCAACTTGTCGAAGACAAGCCTACCTGCTCAAACAATACATCATAATAGCATATTTAACCAGACAATCAACTCATGTATTGTGCAAAACTTCAGCTCCACCACATCCACCACTAATACATGTTTCTACAAGCATAATATGTCAAAGAAGCAATGACATTTCAATGGAAACCCAAATAAATACAAGAAGGCATCAAGGAGATATTTAGATAAAATCACAGGTGTAGTTTAAAAAACATAGGTTTGATACAACATTACGAATAACAGACAAACCGCACAATTCGGAAACTATTAGCTAAATCACAAGAGAGAAGTTATCTAGAGTGATTCTTCAGCTTGTTCCACACCATACAAAAAAAACATTGCCATACTAATAAAACTAGCAACATAAGTGATCATGACTATTCAAATTTAAATAAACATAGCCTGAAACTATAATATGGACTCAATTTCCTTTTCTTGAACAAATGGCCTTGCCACTCAAATGGTAGAATGAACAATTGTTTTTTAAATGTTAGACGAAGTCAATTTAAGATTGTCAGGATAAGAATATTGATTGGCAGAATAGCTAGTACTCCCTCCGTCTAGAAATATAAGATATTTTAGCTTTGTGAAACGAATGTATCTAGATGATTTTTGTGTATAAATTTGGAGTGAATCTATACACTAAAGGACATCTAGATACATTCTTTTCACAAAGCTAAAATGTCTATATTTCTGAACAGAGGGAGTATTAAGCTTCGAAAATGTACGTATTCAAATAACTAGTTGTAAGCTTCCAAAAAAATTGTAAGCTTTCTAATGTACATATTGAGCTATATATTTGACATTCTAGTTGGTTCAAGCTAGTTTTCCATCTAGTTGTCTTCAACTTCTGATCGTTATGTATCCCATCTTGAGAGACAAAAAAACTGCACCGTTCCACTACGCCGGTAGAGATAGTTTGCTACCCTTGACTTGAACCACAATGTTCAATGATAATGATACCTCAGAGTATTGGGACAGAATAGTACGGAAGAACTGATCTAGCAGCAGTAGAAATAAAGGACGCAACACTACTTGGACCTGTTAGCTTGACTCAAGAGGGTGTGAATGACATTCCATCAACCAGTTGTCGAAAAATTGGTTTTGTTATACCCAGTGTAGAGGCGCGCTATTTACCTGCAGCATATACACTTTCGAATGGTTTACAACCCTAAACCCTAAACCCTAAATTCGAATGGTTTACACTTCAGTCATGTGTTCAGTATACAGTATTAAACATCTATGATCCAAAATCGGAAAAATGATACTGCACCAAAACATAGCTATATTTAATATGCTCGTGGATAATTACACTAGCAAGGGATATGCTGAGAAAATGTCCAAGCAAACCATCTAACAGTAGAAAATCATCCAGAAAACACCACAGCTTAAAGTAAAATAATAGGAATATTGTTTTCCAAGATTTAAACAAGACATGTTCTCTGAGTACTGCACAAATCATCAATTCACTAAGTACCATAACAATCTAAGAAGAGCAGCAGTGCATAAATTAATATAGAGGGAACAACATACACACCAACGCTAGGACTTGATAGATCATAGCCTGAAAATATCAATCTAAGGCAATGTAGCAACGGGTAAAAGTAGAACAAAGAAAAATCCACGAGGGTCAGGAAAGAGAAATTATTCATTTGATACTACATAACATGACAACATTCTCATTTATGAACATACAGAACAAAGCACAAGTAGGGAATGGGGACAGTTCCTAAGTCGTTGGTCAACTAAGGAGCTACAGGGAGAAGATTCCGTCCTACAAGAAGGAACTAAAGGTATAGTCATGAACAAAACAAAACACAAGGCTCTTGGGTGGAAGTGAGAGGAAGAGAAAGAAGTCAAGAACACATCCAGTAGAGCTAGGAGGACACTATTAAAATTGACGAGAAGGTTGCTCGGTGACAGCAACAAAGGGAAATGGGAAACGGAAGAGGATGCAAGGCCTGGAGAAAAGATCCAAGAAGCAGCCTGCCATGAAAGCATGATGGGAGGCGGCTAGGTGAGAAACACATGAGTAAACGACCATGGAAAGAATCTTGGGAGTCCTCATTTGCAATTTGGTTCATGAAAAAATCAGTAAAAAAAAGAGAGCAGTATATTTTCCAAGAGAACATTTCAGAAACCTCAACTTGTCAAAGACAAGCCCACCTGCTCAAACAATACATTATAATAGCATATTTAACCAGACAATCAACTCATGTATTGTGCAAAACTTCAGCTCCACCACATCCACCACTAATGCATGGTTCTACAAGCATAATATGTCAAAGAAGCAATGACATTTCAATGGAAACCCAAATAAATACAAGAAGGCATCAAGGAGATATTTAGATAAAATCACAGGTGTAGTTTAAAAAACATAGGTTTGATACAACATTACGAATAACAGACAAACCGCACAATTCGTCAAATTCGGAAACTATTAGCTAAATAACAAGAGAGAAGTTATCTAGAGTGATTCTTCGGCTTGTTCCACACCATACAAAAAAAAATATTGCCATACTAATAAAACAAGCAACATAAGTGATCATGACTATTCAAATTTAAATAAACATAGCCTGAAACTATAATATGGACTCAATTTCCTTTTCTTGAACAAATGGCCTTGCCACTCAAATGGTAGAATGAACAATTGTTTTCTAAATGTTAGACGAAGTCAATTTAAGATTGTCAGGATAAGAATATTGATTGGCAGAATAGCTAGTACTCCCTCCGTCTAGAAATATAAGACATTTTAGCTTTGTGAAACGAATGTATCTAGATGATTTTTATGTATAAATTTGGAGTGAATCTATACACTAAAGGACATCTAGATACATTCTTTTCAAAAAGCTAAAATGTCTATATTTCTGAACAGAGGGAGTATTAAGCTTCGAAAATGTACGTATTCAAATAACTAGTTGTAAGCTTCCAAAAAAATTGTAAGATTTCTAATGTACATATTGAGCTATATATTTGACATTCTAGTTGGTTCAAGCTAGTTTTCCATCTAGTTGTCTTCAACTTCTGATCGTTATGTATCCCATCTTGAGAGACAAAAAAATTGCACCGTTCCACTACGCCGGTAGAGATAGTTTGCTACCCTTGACTTGAACCACAATGTTCAATGATAATGATACCTCGAGTATTGGGACAGAATAATGGAAGAACTGATCTAGAAGCGGTAGAAATAAAGGACGAATAACTACTTGGACCTGTTAGCTTGACTCAAGAGGGTGTGAATGACATTCCATCAACCATTGTCGAAAAATTGGTTTTGTTATACCCAGTGTAGAGGCGCTATTTACCGCAGCATATACACTTTCGAATGGTTTACAACCCTAAACCCTAAACCCTAAATTGAATGGTTTACACTTCGGTCATGTGTTCGATACAAGTATTAAACATCTACTGATTCCAAAATCGGAAAATGATACTGCACCAAAACATAGCTATATTTAATATGCTCGTGGATAATTACACTAGCAAGGGATATGCTGAGAAAATGTCCAAGCAAACCATCTAACAGTAGAAAATCATTCAGAAAACACCACAGCTTAAAGTAAAATAATAGGAATATTGTTTTCCAAGATTTAAACAAGACATGTTCTCTGAGTACTGCACAAATCATCAATTCACTAAGTACCATAACAATCTAAGAAGAGCAGAAGTGCATAAATTAATATAGAGGGAACAACATACAGATCACGCTAGGACTTGATAGATCATAGCCTGAAAATATCAATCTAAGGCAATGTAGCAACCGGTAAAAGTAGAACAAAGAAAAATCCACGAGGGTCAGGAAAGAGAAATTATTCATTTGATACTACATAACATGACAGCATTCTCATTTATGAACATACAGAACAAATCACAAGTAGGGAATGGGGACAGTTCCTAAGTCGTTGGTCAACTAAGGAGCTATAGGGAGAAGATTCCGTCCTACAAGAAGGAACTAAAGGTATAGTCATGAACAAAACAAAACACAAGGCTCTTGGGTGGAAGTGAGAGGAAGAGAAAGAAGTCAAGAACACATCCACTAGAGCTAGGAGAACACTATTAAAATTGACGAGAAGGTTGCTCGGTGACAGCAACAAAGGGAAATGGGAAACGGATGAGGATGCAAGGCCTGGAGAAAAGATCCAAGAAGCAGCCTGCCATGAAAGCATGATGGGAGGCGGCTAGGTGAGAAACACATGAGTAAACGTCCATGGAATGAATCTTGGGAGTCCTCATTTGCAATTTGGTTCATGAAAAAATCAGTAAAAAAAATAGAGCAGTATATTTTCCAAGAGAACATTTCAGAAACCTCAACTTGTCAAAGACAAGCCTACCTGCTCAAACAATACATCATAATAGCATATTTAACCAGACAATCAACTCATGTATTGTGCAAAACTTCAGCTCCACCACATCCACCACTAATGCATGTTTCTACAAGCATAATATGTCAAAGAAGCAATGACATTTCAATGGAAACCCAATTAAATACAAGAAGACATCAAGGAGATATTTAGATAAAATCACAGGTGTAGTTTAAAAAACATAGGTTTGATACAACATTACGAATAACAGAAAAACCGCACAATTCACAAATTGAAACTATTAGCTAAATCACAAGAGAGAAGTTAGAGTAATTCTTCGGCTTGTTCCACACCATACAAAAAAAATATTGCCATACTAATAAAACTAGCAACATAAGTGATCATGACTATTCAAATTTAAATAAACATAGCCTGAAACTATAATATGGACTCAATTTCCTTTTCTTGAACAAATGGCCTTGCCACTCAAATGGTAGAATGAACAATTGTTTTCTAAATGTTAGACGAAGTCAATTTAAGATTGTCAGGATAAGAATATTGATTGGCAGAATAGCTAGTACTCCCTCCGTCTAGAAATATAAGACATTTTAGCTTTGTGAAACGAATGTATCTAGATGATTTTTGTGTATAAATTTGGAGTGAATCTATACACTAAAGGACATCTATATACATTCTTTTCACAAAGCTAAAATGTCTATATTTCTGAACAGAGGGAGTATTAAGCTTCGAAAATGTACGTATTCAAATAACTAGTTGTAAGCTTCCAAAAAAAATGTAAGCTTTCTAATGTACATATTGAACTATATATTTGACATTCTAGTTGGTTCAAGCTAGTTTTCCATCTAGTTGTCTTCAACTTCTGATCGTTATGTATCCCATCTTGAGAGAAAAAAAAACTGCACCGTTCCACTACGCCGGTAGAGATAGTTTGCTACCCTTGACTTGAACCACAATGTTCAATGATAATGATACCTCAGAGTATTGGGACAGAATAGTACGGAAGAACTGATCTAGCAGCAGTAGAAATAAAGGACGCAACACTACTTGGACCTGTTAGCTTGACTCAAGAGGGTGTGAATGACATTCCATCAACCAGTTGTCGAAAAATTGGTTTTGTTATACCCAGTGTAGAGGCGCGCTATTTACCTGCAGCATATACACTTTCGAATGGTTTACAACCCTAAACCCTAAACCCTAAATTCGAATGGTTTACACTTCAGTCATGTGTTCAGTATACAGTATTAAACATCTACAGTATCCAAAATCAGAAAAATGATACTGCACCAAAACATAGCTATATTTAATATGCTCGTGGATAATTACACTAGCAAGGGATATGCTGAGAAAATGTCCAAGCAAACCATCTAACAGTAGAAAATCATCCAGAAAACACCACAGCTTAAAGTAAAATAATAGGAATATTGTTTTCCAAGATTTAAACAAGACATGTTCTCTGAGTACTGCACAAATCATCAATTCACTAAGTACCATAACAATCTAAGAAGAACAGCAGTGCATAAATTAATATAGAGGGAACAACATACAGATCACGCTAGGACTTGATAGATCATAGCCTGAAAATATCAATCTAAGGCAATGTAGCAACCGGTAAAAGTAGAACAAAGAAAAATCCACGAGGGTCAGGAAAGAGAAATTATTCATTTGATACTACATAACATGACAACATTCTCATTTATGAACATACAGAACAAAGCACAAGTAGGGAATGGGGACAGTTCCTAAGTCGTTGGTCAACTAAGGAGCTACAGGGAGAAGAGTCCGTCCTACAAGAAGGAACTAAAGGTATAGTCATGAACAAAACAAAACACAAGGCTCTTGGGTGGAAGTGAGAGGAAGAGAAAGAAGTCAAGAACACATCCAGTAGAGCTAGGAGAACACTATTAAAATTGACGAGAAGGTTGCTCGGTGACAGCAACTGTGGCATCCCGCAAAACCACTACTAGAAAATCGCGTTGAATTTGTGCATTGCATCGTCATCATCATGCATTGTTTGCTAAAACTATGTTTGTAAAGCCCGTGTTGTTTTCTAAACTCCCCTCTTTATTTTCAAACATCAAAACCCGGGTCCCCGGAATATTTTGTTTTGGCCGCTATCGGTTTGCAGACGGTCCGTTTAATTAAATAAAACATTTAATTAATTTTTGGGCGGGGCAGTCGAACGGGCCGATTGACCCGAACGACCGCCCCAGGATTTTTAAATCGGTCCACCAACCGCCCTTCCTAAAACCTAAACCTACCCAGATTTCTACCCACCCCTAGATCCACATCACCCCACCCAATCGTTGGCCTCCACCTCACCCTCTCCCTCTCCCCCCTCCAATCCTAGACCGCCACTTGGCCACCCCCCCTCTTTTCTCTCTCTCTCTCTCCCTCTCAAACACACACACACACTCACGCCATAGGACACCACACACACTCACAAGGCCACCGTGGCCCCTCGCTCCCTTGGTCCACCCACCAGCGCCCCACCACCTGCCACTCAACCCTCCCAGGAACCACACCCACCAACCGACACGCTCTCGGCCCCACCCTGGCCCGCGTGCCCCCCTCGTTCTCTTCCACCCTCTCTCTCCACTGTTTCTCTTCCCCACCGCAACCACCCCGCGGCCGCACGCCTCACCCCATCCTCGCTCGCTCCCCTCCTCCTCGCCGGCTCTGCCCAGGCACCGTCTCGGCTCCTCCATGCTCCTTCCTCCTCCACCGCTCGGGCCGCCCGCCGGCGAGCACCCTCCGGCCGCGCACCTCCCCCATGCTCGGCCTCTCGCCTCGCCGCCCTTCCCCAGCCAGCCTCGGCCCCGAGCTCCGCGCCACCTTCCACTTAAGCGCAAGCCGCCGCTTCTGCGGACCCGCTCCACCTCGTCGGCCACGACCGCTCCACGCGCTGACGCCAAGGCCGCGCCATCGGCCCTCCTCCCAGCGCTCGGCGCGTCCCGGCCTTCACTGCCGTCGCCCGGCTCGCTGCGAGCCCGCCCGTCTCTCTGCTAGGGCGGACCCGCGAACCCGCCACCCGTGCTCAGCCCGTCGCCCGCCCGTGCGTGCCGCCCGGCGCCCAGCGAGCTCGCCGCCGCTCGGGCCTCCTCTCCGCCGGCCGCTGCCTCCGCCCGAGCCCCTCGCCCAGGGGCTAGCGCCTCCGCCGTCGCCCACCTCCTCGCGAAGCTCAGCTTCCAACGCCGCCGTTCCCTGCGCGTGTCCGCCAGCATCGGGTGCCGAACCCCAGCGTCGCCTTGCCACGTCTGTTCAAGTCCATGCCAGGGTCACGAGTGATTGGGTCCATCACCAACCAGACGGAAGAACGCGACTGCGATTGTGGTGTCCAGCGGTTGACAAGAGCTTCCTCCTAGGACCCGGAGACGCCGAATTCCCAAGATCGGTCCCGGCGCCCGGAACCGAACCCCTCGCCAAGAACTCCATCCCGGACTTCAAGTACCACCCCGAGGGACGAACCCCGGACTCCAAGTTCTCCGAAGACCGTGTAGGGGCAGACCCCGAGATCGACGCCGACTCGATCGAACTCGATGGACCACCAGAGCCGGAACCTCATGATCTCCTTCCCGGAAGCATTGACGTCGCGCGACAAGATCTTCGTCACGGAAACCCCGACGCCAAGATCTCCTCTCGGTCCCGGCCGTCAAGACCACAGACCCCGACATCGAGCAGCGGGATCATCGACACGGAACCGAAGACACATGTACGACAAGTACTCCCTCGAGGACGTCAAATACTTCACTCCTGACGCGAGAACCATGACGCCAAGACCGACCACATGACCCGAAGACCGCGAAGGCGACAAGATCTACCCCAGTAACCCGAGAACGCTTCCGCCGAGACCGTGTCCGTCGAACCCTGGACCCGGAGACCGAACCCCGAACCCCGGAACCCCAAGTTCGTCGAACCCTAACAAGATCGCCGAACCCTAAATGTGTGACCCTTTTCCTCGATACCCTATTTTATAACATAATAACAACTGTTGCATATTAATCATTCATCTTGCATGCATGTTGTTTGGTTTGGGGGCCTTATGCCGATTCACCTAATAATTAAATATGGGGCCCATATGCGGGCAAATCTAGCCTTATATTGGCCTCATTTAAATTTGTGTAGCGAACCCGGTGCTATCTTCTACCATGTTAAACAACATTTAATTGCGGGGAAGTTAAACAACATGAACCACCTAATTAATTGTCGGGACCCCGGTTCCACTTAATATGATCTAATTGCATCGCACCTTTGCCTTGTCATCCATCATGCATGCATCATGCCGATCTTCTGTCGCTGTATTAAATATCGCATCCAGTGTTTCTTCTAGTGTTTGCTTCTTCGCGGATAAGGCCGATTGAGTTGATGTGAGCTTCGCCCCGATCTTCGGGGAAAACCTTCGACAATGTTTTCAGGCGAGCATCTCCCCTCTTTCTACCTATCTTACTTTATAGTCTTTATTCCCTCCTGTTGATCTATTGCTATCTGTGTTGCGATGCTTTAGTTCTGTACCTGTGATATCCCTTGCAGCCTTATATTGCCTTGGACACACCCTATTACCTGTTGTTTGGTAGATAGTTGGGCTTGCGCGTCGTAGTTGCTTGCTCAAGTGCTGATGTGTGTCGCCATATGCCACAGTTGCTGATGTATTGCCGCATGTTGATGTTGGAGATGATTCTAGTTTTACTTATCGTCACTTTAATTTATGTTTAACAACTAAAATTGAATAAGCAGAGGCATCGGTGGGTGATAGAAAATATTTGGTTTCGACGCCACTTGTGTCCCGTAAGACCCCGAGTACTTGATTCCTGTTCCTTGTTTTTGCGCGCTATCCACATCCGGGAGGTATATGGGACCCCCCTGAGCCAGAGCTTGATTCATTCTTATTTCTGGGGGCCACAAACTAGTTTGAGGTGTTTTTACTATCCTGTACTTATGCCATGTTTACCGCTTTATTTACGATTGCGAGGTGCACCTTTATGCTTAGGATCGGGACACGTTTGCGGTATCGACAAGCCCAGCCACACTTTCGGGTTCCCATCGTTCGCCGTCCACCCAAACCTTGAGGCCGTCTCGAGTCAGCTAGCTTCGCGGGTTCTACTTAAGGGTGGCCCCCAAATATTTGAATCTGTGATTGTTCGTGAAAGCCTCGTTGGGTTTTGATTTGGTTTTTCCGAGGTTGATCGAGCGTGTGTTGCTATTGGTGCACCCCGGCCGGGTAAAACTTTCTGAAAGCCGTGTCCGCGGATATGGACGACTTGGAGCACAGTTTCTTGATCATAGACAAGCATAACTAAAGTTTATTGCTATAAATTTGACTTATAATGACTAGTAATCAGCTTCACTATAATGGAATGGCTAATTAATACTGCCCACAATTGCTTGTTTGGTTGTCGCTTGCGACAATTGCACCTGACTAGTAAGTATTGCAACTACAACGAAATGGCTGAATAAAAGTACCAACAACTGCTGGGTTTTGGGTTTATCTCATGCTATCTGTATCTGATTAGTAATTGTGGCCACTATAACGGAATGGTCAATTAAAAATGCCCACTGCTTATTTTTATCAGGACGATCATCTAAACCTGACTAGTAAAGTGCCGCAACTATAACTGAATAAGTAAAACTGCCAACTGTGTGAGTTCCTCGGTTGACTTCCTCGTGTGGTCTCGAGGGGGAAACATCAGGATGGGTTTGTTTGGTGTTAGCTTCAGGTTGGATCCGAATAGGTCTTTCTTACCCCTCTCTGATTGCCGCCAGTTGTATCGAGTCTCTATAGGTTGTTAGTGCATGCTGCCGCTGCCGCTTCAGTCCACCATACCTTTGTAGGCGAGGACCGCCGAATTCTAGCCTCGCTGTCTTGGCCTCGATCGACGCTCCTTCTTTGTTTCTGCTTTGCCTTTGTCGGCACCCCTTTTTGTTAAGCAGGTTTTGAGATCGGCGTTAGCGTGGTTACCCTTCCGGCTTCACAGGCGGTTATGGACGTCATTGGTTATTCTTCGTGGCTCTTAGCCCCATTTGCATCTTGTCCGTAGATCGGACTCTATCGCTTTCAAGGTGATTTGGATCTTTGTATATTATATCGTATTCTTGACTCCTTGAGTCGCTATATATATCTGCTCATGGGTCCCATCGAGGACTGTTGTGTGATGTTATTACTTCGTTTTCCACCCGCACGAAAGTGCCTGGTGGGCACCTTTGAATCGTTTCTATGCGGGTTTGGTGAATTTTGCCCAAACTTGCATAGGTCCGATTCTGAGGGTGTTACAGCAACAAAGGGAAATGGGAAATGGATGAGGATGCAAGGCCTGGAGAAAAGATCCAAGAAGCAGCCTGCCATGAAAGCATGATGGGAGGCGGCTAGGTGAGAAACACATGAGTAAACGGCCATGGAATGAATCTTGGGAGTCCTCATTTGCAATTTGGTTCATGAAAAAATCAGTAAAAAAAAGAGAGCAGTATTTTTTCCAAGAGAACATTTCAGAAACCTCAACTTGTCAAAGACAAGCCTACCTGCTCAAACAATATATCATAATAGCATATTTAACTAGACAATCAACTCATGTATTGTGCAAAACTTCAGCTCCACCACATCCACCACTAATGCATGTTTCTACAAGCATAATATGTCAAAGAAGCAATGACATTTCAATGGAAACCCAAATAAATACAAGAAGACATCAAGGAGATATTTAGATAAAATCATGTGTAGTTTAAAAAACATAGGTTTGATACAACATTACGAATAACAGACAAACCGCACAATTGTCAAATTGAAACTATTAGCTAAATCACAAGAGAGAAGTTAGAGTAATTCTTGACTTGTTCCACACCATACAAAAAAATATTGCCATACTAATAAAACTAGCAACATAAGTGATCATGACTATTCAAATTTAAATAAACATAGCCTGAAACTATAATATGGACTCAATTTCCTTTTCTTGAACAAATGGCCTTGCCACTCAAATGGTAGAATGAACAATTGTTTTCTAAATGTTAGGAAGTCAATTTAAGATTGTCGTGATAAGAATATTGATTGGCGAATAGCTAGTACTCCTCCGTAGAAATATAAGACATTTTAGCTTTGTGAAGCAATGTATCTAGATGATTTTTGTGTATAAATTTGGAGTGAATCTATACACTAAAGGACATCTAGATACATTCTTTCACAAAGCTAAAATGTCTATATTTCTGACAGGGAGTATTAAGCTTCAAATGTAGGTATTCAAATAACTAGTTGTAAGCTTCCAAAAAAATTGTAAGCTTTCTAATGTACATATTGAGCTATATATTTGACATTCTAGTTGGTTCAAGCTAGTTTTCCATCTAGTTGTCTTCAACTTCTGATCGTTATGTATCCCATCTTGAGAGACAAAAAAACTGCACCGTTCCACTACGCCGGTAGAGATAGTTTGCTACCCTTGACTTGAACCACAATGTTCAATGATAATGATACCTCAAAGTATTGGGACAGAATAGTACAGAAGAACTGATCTAGCAGCAGTAGAAATAAATGTGGCATCCCGCAAAACCACTGCTAGAAAATCGCGTTGTTTTTGTGCATTGCATCATCATGACCGCGTGCTCATGTCATCATGCCACATTGCATTTGAGCATCGTCACCATCATGCATATTAATTTGCCTAAAAACTATATGCGAAAGACAATCGTTTTCTAAAATTTACCTCCTTCTATTTCAAATTAAACCCCCAGACGCTTCCAGATACTTTTGTTTGTCTAAAATCTATTTATACAAGCTTATTACAAAAGTTAAATAAAAATTATATTATTTTGGTGGGGCAGTCGAACGGGCCGAATGACCCGAACGACCACCCCAGAAAAATACAAACGGTCCACCCATAAACCCTTTTACACCCAGTCCTAGTCTAACCACCCCCCAGCCACATCACCTCGACCACTCAGATCGTGCCACCTCACCTCCTCCCTCTCCCTTACCCACTCACACGCCGCCACGTCACTCAACCTCCTCTCTCTCCTCTCAACCCTCCCTCACCCCACTCTCTCACCACACAGCCACACGCCACGCACGCAGCCCCCTGGGACCCACTCCAACGCAGCCCCCACACCCAGCGCTCCTCTTACCCCGTGGATCCTCTCCTGGCAGCCTCTTGAGCCGCCCTCTCTCCTCCTCTCTCCCACCCAAGCGCCAGCCTCATCGCCACCGCTCTCTCCCAACCCGCCAGACGCTCTGCCCGCTCACTGCGCTCGCCCCTCCCTCACGGCGTCGCCTGCCACCCGCCCGGTCACGCGTGCCCCAGAGCCCCGCCGCGGCCCCCTCGCCGCGCCCGTCCAGCTCCACCGCCGCCCGCTCCGCCGCCAGCCCGCGCCCGCCCGCCTCCGTCCATGAGCTCCGTAGCGCGCCGCCGCCGCCCTCGGCGGGCCGGAGCTCGCCCGGCACCAGCCATCCCGCGCGCCTCCTCGTCGCCAGCCGCGTGCTCCTCCTCCTCTCGGCCCGGCGCGCCCCGCCACCGCCCACCACCCAGGCTGCCCGCATCTCCGCCCGTGGCCTCCTCCACCGGTCCGAGCTTCGTCGCCGCCCGCAAGTCCCACAGCCGCCGTCGCGCTCGTCGGCCCTCCGGTGCCCGCTGGCCCGCGACGAAGCCGCCAAGATCCTCGTCGCCGGTTCGTCAGTGCCGCCACCTCGCCTTCTGGACGCCGGCGTTCCCGACGCCTCTGCCTCCGCATGTCCGTGCCCTGCCCCCTGCCGGCTGCAAGACCACCTCCTCGGGGATCTCCTGGGCTGCTGCCTCGCTCGCAGGTCCACGGAGGCCAGATTCCTTCGACGCCATCAAGTCCCCGTACCCCGAAGGTGCTCGAAGAATCGCGGACAAGAACCCCCTCTCGGACCATCAAGCACTCCTACTTGGACATGAGACCGATCGTCGGATTAGAAGGCGCCAAGTGTGCCGGCATGGATCCTCAGGATCTCCGTCGTGGAACCGAAGCCGAGAACCCCGTCAAAACACCAAGACCCGTGGAATTGCCAAGTCCTTCCTCTCGGAACCAAAGGATGCCAAGACCATGATCGGAAGGCGACACGGAAAGCGTCAAGACCTCCTTCATGGAACGCCAAGATCTTCTCGACATCAGGGCCTTCGATATGGTTCCAACAAGATCGCCACACGGACGCGAACTCCAAGACCCTAAGGCCCCGAAGCCCGATCCAAGCTCCAAGACCTTCAACAGGAATCGACAAGATCACCGCGGAACTCAAGGTCTACTTCAAGTTTGCGAACGCCGAGATCTTCAATCGAGGGGACACGAGACCCGATCGACAAGTACTTCATCGAACGCCACGACCATCGACATGACCGAAGACCGCGAATGCGACAAGAACGACACCAAACCAAGTCCTTCCCGAGTCGAAAGCACGATCCGTCGGAACCCAGATCCGCACTCGAGACCCGAACCCCGGAACCCCAAGACCGTCGAGACCCCTCAATGTGTGACCCTTATCCGAACCCTTATTTTTATAAATGCTAAACATAAACCCTGTTGCATATTAACTTGTCATACTTGCATGCATCCTTGTCTTGTGGTTTGGGGGTCTTATGCCGATTCACCTAATAATTAAATATGGGGCCCATATGCGGGCAAATCTAGTCTTATATTGGCCTCATTTAAATTTGTGTAGTGAACCCGGTGCTATCTTTTGCCATGCTAACACAACATTTAATTTGCGGGGTAGATAAATAACATGAACCACCTAATTAATGTCGGGACCCCGGTTCCACTTAATATTGACCTAATCGCATCGCACCTTTGCCATGTCATACATCATACATGCATCATGCCGATCTTCTGCCGTTGTATTAAATATTGCATCCGGTGTTTATTCTAGCGTTTTGCTTCTTCGCGGATAAGGCCGATGAGTTGATGTGAGTCACCGATCTTGATTGAACCCTTCGACAATGGTTTCAAAGTAGCATCTCCCCCTTTCTACCCATCTTACTTTTATAGTATTTATTCCCTCCTGTTGATCTATTGCTATCTGTGTTGCGATGCTCTAGTTTTCGTACCCGTGATATCCCTTGCAGCCCTATATTGCCTTGGACACATCCTATTATCTGTTGTTTGGTAGATAGTTGGACTTATGCGTCGTAGTCGCTTGCTCAAGTCTTTGTGCGTGTCGTCAAGTACCACAGCTTGGAGAATTGCCGCATGTTCAATGTTGAGAAGACCATGGTTTTACTTTTCGCTCACTTTAATTACTGTTTAACAACTAAAATTGAAGTAAGTAGCGAGGCATCGGTGGGTGATAGATAATGTTGGTTTCCGACCGCCCACTTGTGTCTCGAGGACCCCGAAGTTCTTGACACTGCTCCAGATCGAGCGCTAACCACGGTGGGGAGATATGGGCCCCCATTGATTATTACCGATTTCAATGTATTGTCTTGGGGCCACAAACTAGTTTGAGGTTTTATTTACTATCATGTACTTATGCCATGCTTTATCGCTTTATTACGCTTTGTGCGAGCACATCTTTGTTAGGAAGCGGAGTGTTTTTCGGTATCGACAGCCCGCTTGGGGATTTGTTGTCGTTACAGCACCGACGCATAAACCCTAAGTCCGTCTCAAGACCGGCCGACTTGCTATGGTTCGACTTGGTGGGGTGGCCCCATGTACTTGCTTGGTCCGGGAACGCCGTGACTTAGGCCCGTGACATACCGATGGGTGTATGTTTACCGATCCGGAAAAAGGGTCAAGTGTCGTGGATACTTTGGTGCACCCCTGCAGGGTTAAATCTTTTCGAGAAGCCGTGTCCGCGGTTATGGACGACTTGGAGCACAGTGCTTGATCATAGACAACTATAACTAAAGTTTACCGTTTTAAATTGACTTGTATCCGATTCGACGAGTAATCAGCTTCACTACAACGGAATGGCTAAATAAAAGTACCAACAACTGCTGGGTTTTGGGGTTATCGCATGCTAAATGTATCTGACTAGTAAGTGTCGCCACTATAACGGAATGGTTAACTAAAAGTGCCCACTGCTTACTTTATCAGGATGACTATCTAAACCTGACTAGTAATTGCTGCAACGATAACTGAATAAGTAAAACTGCCAACGGTGTGAGTTCCTCGGTTGACTTCCTCGTTCGGTCTCAAGGGGGAAACGCCAGGACGGGTTTGTTTGATGGTAGTAACAGGTTGGATCCGAATAGGTCTCTCTTATCTCTCTCTCTGATAGTCGCCAGTCGTATCGAGTCTCTATAGGTTGTTTAGTGCATGCTGCCGCTGCCGCTTCAGTCCACCATACCTATGTAGGCGAGGACCGCCGAATTCTAGCCTCGCCGTGTACTGGCCTCAGTACTGACGCTCCTCTTTTTCTTTTGCCCTTTGTCGGCACCCCTTTTGTTTAAGCAGGTTTTGGGATCGACGTCGTTAGCAGGGTTACCCTTCCGGCTTGGCCTGGGCAGGGTTATGGACGCCATTGGTTATTCTTCAGGGCTCTTAGCCCCATTTGCATCTTGTCCGTAGTCGGACGCTCTATCATTTTCAAGGTGATTTGGATCTTTGTATATTATATCTGTATTCTTGACTCTTTGAGTCGCTGCTATATATATCTGTTCTGTGGGTCCCATCGAGGACTGTTGTGTAATGTTATTACTTCGTTTTCCACCCGCATGCAAGTGCCTGGTGGGCATCTTCGAATCGTTTCTATGCGGGTTTGGCGGGTTTCGCTAAAACTTGCATAGGGCCGATTCGGAGGGTGTTACAATAAAGGACGCAACACTACTTGGACATGTTAGCTTGACTCAAGAGGGTGTGAATGACATTCCATCAACCAGTTGTCGAAAAATTGGTTTTGTTATACCCAGTGTAGAGGCGCGCTATTTACCTGCAGCATATACACTTTCGAATGGTTTACAACCCTAAACCCTAAACCCTAAATTCGAATGGTTTACACTTCAGTCATGTGTTTAGTATACAGTATTAAACATCTACAGTATCAAAAATCGGAAAAATGATACTGCACCAAAACATAGCTATATTTAATATGCTCGTGGATAATTACACTAGCAAGGGATATGCTGAGAAAATGTCCAAGCAAACCATCTAACAGTAGAAAATCATCAAGAAAACACCACAGCTTAAAGTAAAATAATAGGAATATTGTTTTCCAAGATTTAAACAAGACATGTTCTCTCGTCTTGCACAAATCATCAATTCACTAAGTACCATAACAATCTAAGAAGAGCAGCAGTGCATAAATTAATATAGAGGGAACAACATACAGATCACGCTAGGACTTGATAGATCATAGCCTGAAAATATCAATCCAAGGCAATGTAGCAACCGATAAAAGTAGAACAAAGAAAAATCCACGAGGGTCAGGAAAGAGAAATTATTCATTTGATACTACATAACATGACAGCATTCTCATTTATGAACATACAGAACAAAGCACAAGTAGGGAATGGGGACAGTTCCTAAGTC
This sequence comes from Avena longiglumis, assembly GCA_030063025.1. Classification (NCBI taxonomy): domain Eukaryota; kingdom Viridiplantae; phylum Streptophyta; class Magnoliopsida; order Poales; family Poaceae; genus Avena; species Avena longiglumis. Next base: position 19,197,653 of record CP125978.1, on the reverse strand, counting down.
GTTGGTCAACTAAGGAGCTACAGGGAGAAGAGTCCGTCCTACAAGAAGGAACTAAAGGTATAGTCATGAACAAAACAGAACACATGGCTCTTGGGTGGAAGTGAGAGGAAGAGAAAGAAGTCAAGAACACATCCAGTAGAGCTAGGAGAACACTATTAAAATTGACGAGAAGGTTGCTCGGTGACAGGAACAAAGGGAAATGGGAAACGGATGAGGATGCAAGGCCTGGAGAAAAGATCCAAGAAGCAGCCTGCCATGAAAGCATGATGGGAGGCGGCTAGGTGAGAAACACATGAGTAAACAGCCATGGAAAGAATCTTGGGAGTCCTCATTTGCAATTTGGTTCATGAAAAAATCAGTAAAAAAAAGAGAGCAGTATATTTTCCAAGAGAACATTTCAGAAACCTCAACTTGTCAAAGACAAGCCTACCTTCTCAAACAATACATCATAATAGCATATTTAACCAGACAATCAACTCATGTATTGTACAAAACTTCAGCTCCACCACATCCACCACTAATGCATGTTTCTACAAGCATAATATGTCAAAGAAGCAATGGCATTTCAATGGAAATCCAAATAAATACAAGAAGACATCAAGGAGATATTTAGATAAAATCACAGGTGTAGTTTAAAAAACATAGGTTTGATACAACATTAATAATGCATAAACCGCACATTTCGTCAAATTCGGAAACTATTAGCTAAATAACAAGAGAGAAGTTATCTAGAGTGATTCTTCGGCTTGTTCCACACCATACAAAAAAAATATTGCCATACTAATAAAACTAGCAACATAAGTGATCATGACTATTCAAATTTAAATAAACATAGCCTGAAACTATAATATGGACTCAATTTCCTTTTCTTGAACAAATGGCCTTGCCACTCAAATGGTAGAATGAACAATTGTTTTCTAAATGTTAGACGAAGTCAATTTAAGATTGTCAGGATAAGAATATTGATTGGCAGAATAGCTAGTACTCCCTCCGTCTAGAAATATAAGATATTTTAGCTTTGTGAAACGAATGTATCTAGATGATTTTTGTGTATAAATTTGGAGTGAATCTATACACTAAAGGACATCTAGATACATTCTTTTCACAAAGCTAAAATGTCTATATTTCAACGAGGAGTATTAAGCTCAAAATGTACGTATTCAAATAACTAGTTGTAAGCTTCCAAAAAATTGTAAGCTTTCTAATGTACATATTGAGCTATATATTTGACATTCTAGTTGGTTCAAGCTAGTTTTCCATCTAGTTGTCTTCAACTTCGATCGTTATGTATCCCATCTTGAGAGACAAAAACTGCACCGCTCCACTACGCCGGTAGAGATAGTTTGCTACCCTTGACTTGAACCACAATGTTCAATGATAATGATACCTCAGAGTATTGGGACAGAATAGTACGGAAGAACTGATCTAGCAGCAGTAGAAATAAAGGACGCAACACTACTTGGACCTGTTAGCTTGACTCAAGAGGGTGTGAATGACATTCCATCAACCAGTTGTCGAAAAATTGGTTTTGTTATACCCAGTGTAGAGGCGCGCTATTTACCTGCAGCATATACACTTTCGAATGGTTTACAACCCTAAACCCTAAACCCTAAATTCGAATGGTTTACACTTCAGTCATGTGTTCAGTATATAGTATTAAACATCTACAGTATCCAAAATCGGAAAAATGATACTGCACCAAAACATAGCTATATTTAATATGCTCGTGGATAATTACACTAGCAAGGGATATGCTGAGAAAATGTCCAAGCAAACCATCTAACAGTAGAAAATCATCCAGAAAACACCACAGCTTAAAGTAAAATAATAGGAATATTGTTTTCCAAGATTTAAACAAGACATGTTCTCTGAGTACTGCACAAATCATCAATTCACTAAGTACCATAACAATCTAAGAAGAGCAGCAGTGCATAAATTAATATAGAGGGAATAACATACAGATCACGCTAGGACTTGATAGATCATAGCCTGAAAATATCAATCTAAGGCAATGTAGCAACCGGTAAAAGTAGAACAAAGAAAAATCCGCGAGGGTCAGGAAAGAGAAATTATTCATTTGATACTACATAACATGACAACATTCTCATTTATGAACATACAGAACAAAGCACAAGTAGGGAATGGGGACAGTCCTAAGTCGTTGGTCAACTAAGGAGCTACAGGGAGAAGAGTCCGTCCTACAAGAAGGAACTAAAGGTATAGTCATGAACAAAACAGAACACAAGGCTCTTGGGTGGAAGTGAGAGGAAGAGAAAGAAGTCAAGAACACATCCAGTAGAGCTAGCAGAACACTATTAAAATTGACGAGAAGGTTGCTCGGTGACAGCAACAAAGAGAAATGGGAAATGGATGAGGATGCAAGGCCTGGAGAAAAGATCCAAGAAGCAGCCTGCCATGAAAGCATGATGGGACGCGGCTAGGTGAGAAACACATGAGGAAACGGCCATGGAATGAATCTTGGGAGTCCTCATTTGCAATTTGGTTCATGAAAAAATCAGTAAAAAATAGAGAGCAGTATTTTTTCCAAGAGAACATTTCAGAAACCTCAACTTGTCAAAGACAAGCCTACCTGCTCAAACAATATATCATAATAGCATATTTAACCAGACAATCAACTCATGTATTGTGCAAAACTTCAGCTCCACCACATCCACCACTAATGCATGTTTCTACAAGCATAATATGTCAAAGAAGCAATGACATTTCAATGGAAACCCAAATAAATACAAGAAGACATCAAGGAGATATTTAGATAAAATCACAGGTGTAGTTTAAAAAACATAGGTTTGATACAACATTACGAATAACAGACAAACCGCACAATTTGTCAAATTCGGAAACTATTAGCTAAATCACAAGAGAGAAGTTATCTAGAGTAATTCTTCGGCTTGTTCCACACCATACAAAAAAAATATTGCCATACTAATAAAACTAGCAACATAAGTGATCATGACTATTCAAATTTAAATAAACATAGCCTGAAACTATAATATGGACTCAATTTCCTTTTCTTGAACAAATGGCCTTGCCACTCAAATGGTAGAATGAACAATTGTTTTCTAAATGTTAGACGAAGTCAATTTAAGATTGTCAGGATAAGAATATTGATTGGCAGAATAGCTAGTACTCCCTCCGTCTAGAAATATAAGACATTTTAGCTTTTAGAACGAATGTATCTAGATGATTTTGTGTATAAATTTGGAGTGAATCTATACACTAAAGGACATCTAGATACATTCTTTTCACAAAGCTAAAATGTCTATATTTCTGAACAGAGGGAGTATTAAGCTTCGAAAATGTAGGTATTCAAATAACTAGTTGTAAGCTTCCAAAAAAATTGTAAGCTTTCTAATGTACATATTGAGCTATATATTTGACATTCTAGTTGGTTCAAGCTAGTTTTCCATCTAGTTGTCTTCAACTTCTGATCGTTATGTATCCCATCTTGAGAGACAAAAAAACTGCACCGTTCCACTACGCCGGTAGAGATAGTTTGCTACCCTTGACTTGAACCACAATGTTCAATGATAATGATACCTCGAGTATTGGGACAGAATAGTACGGAAGAACTGATCTAGCAGCAGAGAAATAAAGGACTTAACACTACTTGGACCTGTTAGCTTGACTCAAGAGGGTGTGAATGACATTCCATCAACCAGTTGTCGAAAAATTGGTTTTGTTATACCCAAAGTAGAGGCGCTATTTACTGCGGCATATACACTTTCGAATGGTTTACAACCCTAAACCCTAAACCCTAAATTGAATGGTTTACACTTCAGTCATGTGTTCAGTATATAGTATTAAACATCTACGATATCCAAAATCGGAAAAATGATACGCACCAAACATAGCTATATTTAATATGCTCGTGGATAATTACACTAGCAAGGGATATGCTGAGAAAATGTCCAAGCAAACCATCTAACAGTAGAAAATCATCCAAAAAACACCACAGCTTAAAGTAAAATAATAGGAATATTGTTTTCCAAGATTTAAACAAGACATGTTCTCTGAGTACTGCACAAATCATCAATTCACTAAGTACCATAACAATCTAACAAGAGCAGCAGTGCATAAATTAATATAGAGGGAACAACATACAGATCACGCTAGGACTTGATAGATCATAGCCTGAAAATATCAATCCAAGGCAATGTAGCAACCGGTAAAAGTAGAACAAAGAAAAATCCACGAGGGTCAGGAAAGAGAAATTCTCATTTATGAACATACAGAACAAAGCACAAGTAGGGAATGGGGACAATTCCTAAGTCGTTGGTCAACTAAGGAGCTACAGGGAGAAGAGTCCGTCCTACAAGAAGGAACTAAAGGTATAGTCATGAACAAAACAGAACACAAGGCTCTTGGGTGGAAGTGAGAGGAAGAGAAAGAAGTCAAGAACACATCCAGTAGAGCTAGGAGAACACTATTAAAATTGACGAGAAGGTTACTCGGTGACAGCAACAAAGGGAAATGGGAAACGGATGAGGATGCAAGGCCTGGAGAAAAGATCCAAGAAGCAGCCTGCCATGAAAGCATGATGGGAGGCGGCTAGGTGAGAAACACATGAGTAAACGGCCATGGAAAGAATCTTGGGAGTCCTCACTTGCAATTTGGTTCATGAAAAAATCAGTAAAAAAAAGAGAGGAGTATATTTTCCAAGAGAACATTTGAGAAACCTCAACTTGTCAAAGACAAGCCTACCTGCTCAAACAATACATCATAATAGCATATTTAACCAGACAATCAACTCATGTATTGTGCAAAACTTCAGCTCCACCACATCCACCACTAATGCATGTTTCTACAAGCATAATATGTCAAAGAAGCAATGACATTTCAATGGAAACCCAAATAAATACAAGAAGACATCAAGGAGATATTTAGATAAAATCACAGGTGTAGTTTAAAAAACATAGGTTTGATACAACATTACGAATAACAGACAAACCGCACAATTCGTCAAATTCGGAAACTATTAGCTAAATCACAAGAGAGAAGTTATCTAGAGTGATTCTTCAGCTTGTTCCACACCATACAAAAAAAAATATTGCCATACTAATAAAACTAGCAACATAAGTGATCATGACTATTCAAATTTAAATAAACATAGCCTGAAACTATAATATGGACTCAATTTCCTTTTCTTGAACAAATGGCCTTGCCACTCAAATGGTAGAATGAACAATTGTTTTCTAAATGTTAGACGAAGTCAATTTAAGATTGTCAGGATAAGAATATTGATTGGCAGAATAGCTAGTACTCCCTCCGTCTAGAAATATAAGACATTTTAGCTTTGTGAAACGAATGTATCTAGATGATTTTTGTGTATAAATTTGGAGTGAATCTATACACTAAAGGACATCTAGATACATTCTTTTCACAAAGCTAAAATGTCTATATTTCTGAACAGAGGGAGTATTAAGCTTCGAAAATGTACGTATTCAAATAACTAGTTGTAAGCTTCCAAAAAAATTGTAAGCTTTCTAATGTACATATTGAGCTATATATTTGACATTCTAGTTTTTTGACATTCTAGTTGGTTCAAGCTAGTTTTCCATCTAGTTGTCTTCAACTTCTGATCGTTATGTATCCCATCTTGAGAGACAAAAAAACTGCACCGTTCCACTACGCCGGTAGAGATAGTTTGCTACCCTTGACTTGAACCACAATGTTCAATGATAATGATACCTCAGAGTATTGGGACAGAATAGTACGGAAGAACTGATCTAGCAGCAGTAGAAATAAAGGACGCAACACTACTTGGACCTGTTAGCTTGACTCAAGAGGGTGTGAATGACATTCCATCAACCAGTTGTCGAAAAATTGGTTTTGTTATACCCAGTGTAGAGGCGCGCTATTTACCTGCAGCATATACACTTTCGAATGGTTTACAACACATGTTGTGGGCTTGGGGAAGTTTCTTGAACCGCAGTGACTCAATCTCGACCATGAAGACGCCTAGAAGTGTCCACAGGAACACCACATTGTTGCACTCAGCGAACCCTACAATTATCATGCAATCTCTCACAACCTCTGAATTCAGGGAAAGCAGCTTGTCCAATTCAACAGTTCTTGCCAGCTCCCATGAAGCAACACCGTCGCAATCTTTCTTCCACTTCCATAATTGGGCACTGAGGTCGCCTTCGGACACAAAGAGGAAACCAAGCCCACCACCCTCCGCTCGCATAACCGTGAATTCGCTGGCATGTTCAGGCATATCCACCGGCACTTGAATCACAGCTAGGCTCTGCCTCTCCAAATCGAACTCAAGAATTCCAGCAAACTTCCCAATAAGAGTCCAGTAAATTAAGGGAATCCCCAACGAGCACGGCAGGCATGCAAGACAGACAACTGGTGGAGGGAAGCGGTGTTGACATGAGTTTGCCCCAAACGCCCGTCTCTGACGAATAAATGCAGGCGAGCACTCCTGTACGTAGTTCCTCGTCGTTGCCTTGTACTACCAAGACGACCTGGAAGTGGGCTTCTCCGGCAGGGCGAAGCACTGCGCCATTGGTCAGGCTGTCCTTGGCAACAAACTGCGGATGCGGAGGAAGGGCGAGAAGGTGTTGGTCGAAGGTGACAGGGTCCCACACCAGGACCTGTTTCCGCTTCGTGTCCAGCATTAGTGCGAGGCCGTGGCGGCACCCGAGGGGCACGAAGCAGCCGCCGTCGTCGAGCTGGAAGGAGAAGCGCCCGGGCGCAACACGATTGGGGGCATCTAGGGTAGGTACGAAGGCTTCGCCGTGATATCCCTCGAAGTAACCCAGCAGGGGAGGGTTGCTGCGGTGGTGGAGGCGGAATCGGCGGACGAAGCGGGGGTCGGAGACGAGTTGGCGCCAACGCCGGCAGACGAGTGAGGCGCGGGGGAGGGAGGATGGCTGCGGGGGAAGGCGGAGGAGGATCTCGATGAGGAGGTCGTCGACGTCCAGCGGCGCGGCCGCCGGCGAGGTGGGGTAGCCGCGGCGGCGGCGGCGGAACCTAGCCGTCATCTCGCCCTGCTCACAAGGTCGTGCTGGGATCGTGGTGGACTCGACACAGCAGCCCTGAGTGTGCGGAAGTGAAGTGAAGTGCGTCGGCCCAAACTGACACTCAAGCGCGCTGAGAGTGGGAATGCAGCCCAATAAGGTTTCTCTAGAGAGCAAGCCCACAAATACTTCTGTAATGTTCTGGGCAGATATTTAAGCCCAGTCAAAACAGCACATATACGCGAGTTCCTAAGAATTCACGAAAGAAAAAAAGGAAAGAAAATTGTGGATACACGATGGATGATGCAGCGTGGACATAATAAATCTGAGCCAAAAATGATTTTTACGTTTTCCCTAGGAAAAAAATAAGGAAGACTTTTGAAAACATACCACGCAAAGGTATGTACGCATTTTCTTTTCACAAGCATGAAAATGTATGCACTCCTAAGTTCTATCGGACGAAAATTTACATGTTCATAGTTTTTTTGTTGTGTGTAACGCGTTCATAGTTTTTTTGTTGTGGGTAACGCGTTCATAGTTCATCACATAATTCATCCACAAATTATTTTGGAGCTTTGCACTTCATCCTCATTGAAGAACACTGGTACAGAACACCCTCGCCACATGTACACCATGATTGTTGTATGTGTGCATGTAATTTGGCCGGTGGAAATGTGACGAGAGAGGTCACAGGTGTACTCATTACCCGCAGCAAATGCGCCAACGCATTTTATTTAATATAATCAAAGAAATTAAGAGGAAATAACTAGTGGAACAATAGGTTGTGTCAATTACGACTGTCATCTATGGCGCCGTCGTTGTGCCATGATGCTAACAGGATTGGGTATAGCCGAGAGAGGGCTCAAACCAAGACACGAACTTCTGTGAATGAAAAACATCAGTATATTGTAAAAAGAATTTTTCACTTTTTATTGAGGGGGGGGGGGGGGGGAAATGGCCCTCCCTATAGCTGCAATTGGTGGCACTTATGAAAGATAGAAAGTTCATCTCTCTAAGCCAGTGCAACCATGAAGGTAGCGGTGTAGCACCGGAAAAGAAATGAGAACCGTGGTGGGACAAAGAAGGAACCTGTCCAATGTTTTGGCAAACATGGCAATACTGTCTATACTATATTCAACATGCAAATTAGTTGACTCCACTTTATCTATGTACGCATGCACTGTTGGAGCTACTCAGGGCCGAACTGGGCCATGGCCCGCCCAACATTTGTGCAAAAATATCTATACCTTAGCATAAATAGCCCAGTTCAATGGCACTAGTTGAACAAAATAGCTAACGAAAGCAGGCCGGCAATCTCGCAGCAAGCAGGCAGGCAACTCCTAGGTAGTCAGCAGAAACCCTAATACTCCTTCCATCCCAGGGCATAAGGCGTATAATTTTTTTCGAATTTTGCCAGGGCATAAGGCGCATGCACAGTCAGGTGCAATTCACTCAGCTAATGTTTCAAAACTGCCCTCCAATCTTTTGTTCTCGGCTCCTTAAAATTAGGATGCAGTTATTGCTAAGAGTTGTAGTGCATGGCTGTGCATGCGAGGAGAGGAGAAAATTCAGGTACATGTCAATTAATGTAGCATTTTTATTGGCTCTGCATGTTGCATGCGGGAAGAGAGAAAAAGTAACCATGTATGCTGAACCGTTTTAATAAGGGTACATTAGGAAACTTTGTATCACCGGGAACCTCCTTAATAAGCGAGCCAAAAAAATTACGCCTTATTCCTTAGGATAGAGGGAGTAGTAAAATAGGCTGAGACACAACACATTGCTTTGACTACTTGTTGGTTTCTCTCAATAAAACTATTGATTCGTAGCGGAGTAGGTAGCCAAAAATATCCAGTGAAACTTAGGTGTAGGCGTATCTGTTCTTCAAAATTCAAAGATTCTATTTCAAAGTTTGAAGAAAAGAAATAAACTGGATTTGTAGATATTATTTTAATACTTACTCGTGCAAAATTTCAGAAACAAATATAATTGTATGTGGTCTACAAGAAAATGACAAAATGTCCAATTAACACCATAATAATTGGATACCTCCTGGAAAGAGGCTTCCGACGTAATTTATAAATAAAGTCAAATTTATACAGAGTACAACTAAGTCACCGGTGCTAGAGCGCCAAAGAAAAATGAAAAACAAGTCTTCTGGAGCAACATCACATCAAAGCCCAAGGTGCCTATTTACGTTGGATACCTGCTTTATGATAAATAAAAATACATGATTGGATACCTACTTTTTGACAAATACAAATTTCCGTTTTCTATTTTTTGTGTAGGTCACACGGTGCGTATTTACGTTTTTGAAAATTTGCACGAGTAAGCAGTATAATATTTACCCACAAAAAAGTAAGATATACATGCGTGATTTAGAAATTTCTAAAACTTTGAAATGACATTTTTTTGATTTACAAAATAAAGGGTACGGTACGTGTCCACAAAATTAATCCCAAAAAGTAGATAGCTACCTTGGTTAATCAATTCTCAACAAAAAAAGCTAGCCTTGTTAGTCAGGAGATCATGTATCTTTTTTTCTTCTTTTGAATGTTTAGTTAGCTAGTACTCCCTCTGTTTCAGAATATAAGATGTTTTAGGTTTATAAAGAAAATATATCTAGACTTTTTTTAGTGTATAGATTCACTTAAAACTTGAGTGAACCTACATACTAAAAATAGTCTAGATATATTTGCTTCACAAAGTTAAAACATTTTATATTTTGAAACGAAAAGAATATTTGATAGCATGATTGATATTTTCACTCCATTTTTTCCCAAAATTCTTAGCTAATCAATAAAAGGATTCGGTGCTATTCTTAAGTTCGCCCGCCCAACTATTTCCTTCAAACTCCGCCCACTCGTATCTAGTTGACTCCACTTTATCTATGTACGCATGTATCTAGACGTACATGCATGTATGAACATCATAACACTGCGGAACGTTATATGTCTTCGACCCTGACAAAGAAATCAAAATGTCTTGCTCACTCGAAATGGAACCAATCTCTTTCTTTGTTGAGTTGACCCGAGATCTTTGGCTGGCCTAGCTATGTCTCTTGTTCTACATGCCACTTGGACCAACATTTTAAACATAAGGCATACACCTACCTTTATATATAAAGCCAACAACCAACCAAAACAAGTTCACGCAAGGTAGCTTACTTAAGTTATTACAAGTCAACATGCCACTCATGACATAACCGTTGGATTATTAGGCATAATTTTCACGATTAATTCTAAAATATAAATCATGACAACAACTACAATTATGTGAACCTCTAATATATTAGATGTATTGATCAACATGAATAGTAGCAGAGTATACGCACTAACAACCATAATAAAATAACAAATCTGATGACGCTATACGTACTGATCGGTTGCCGATGAAGTCGCCATTGGTGTCGTAGCTTGTCGAAGAAATCGGCGTGCAATAGGTCCGGCTTGACAACCGGAAAGACGCGTCGTCACTACAAGAAATGTGTCAATCTATGACCTTTTGATAGTGACCGTGGACAAAATCATCATAGAGTTATGATGGTTTCATACCAGATGGTTGTAAGCCGTTTGGGAGAGCCAAAAACCTAAGTAATTAAGACGATTTAGGTCAAAATCGTCATAGTTCATTAGGTGAAATCGTCATAACCTATTTCTAGGCCACTAGACATAAGGGAGGGCAATTCTAGCTGTTGGATGTGAACGTGATGGACGGATGAGATACTTCTATGTGAAACTTGGCGTGGATCGATGACCTAGCATCCCACTCGTCGCGCGACCCAGGGAATATTTCCCTTTGGCGCCCCACCCCGCGCGCAGACCCAATGATTTTCATTTTTGGCTGACCAAAAATTGGGTCCAACAGGCGCCACCGCGTGAGACGACCCAAAACCAGTGACTAACTCCCAGCGAGCCAAATCCGACTAGACCCCATCCCCAGTCGACACCGGGGCGATTCCCAGCCGCGCCGCTCTACCTCTCACCTGCTCTCGCCGCTGCTGCGGCCTCGCCGACAGTTAGCGCCCTGCCTAAGGTAGCGGGGGTGACTTCTCTCTGTCGTGGAGGCCGTTGGAGGCTGGCAATTGTGGTTGGGGGCGGCGACCGGAGCTCAGAGCGAGTGGAGGCCGTGGCGGCGGCCCCGGAGCATGGTGTCGGCGACGCCTTTCTAAGTGGTGCTGTTGTGCTGCAGTGTGGTCTGGTTCGTGGCGGATCGAGGGATCCAGCGCCAGATCTACGGTCGGTGGCGTGTGGGATGGGGCTCCGGCGGAGGACCTGCTGGGCTTTTGGAGCGGCACAAGGCACGTCATGGTCTGGCCATGGTGGCCAGGGGAGTTGTGGTGGTCGCAGCCCAGGTCGGTGACGATGGCAGAGCTACAAGGGTCCGACCCAGGTCGGTGACGGTGGCTGAATTGGCATGTGCTGCTGGCGGCAGAGCATGCTCGGCGGTCCTGGCCAGGGGTCGTCGGTGTGGAAGATGCCGGATTGCGGTCCCGGGACTAGGCTCGGCGTACGGCGCTCGGCCAGGAGATTGCAGCAGCATCCACAAGGTATGCTCCCTACCTCATCTCTCTCCCACCCTAGCTTTCCAGCGACGGCAGTGAAGCACTTCTCAAATCACTGTGGCTACTCGATCAGATCTCCATTGTCTCTAATCTTTCAATATTTCCTACACGGTGAAATTAGACTGGGGACATAGGTTAGAAAAGATATACAATATATACGACTGTTCTAATCTTTCTTTGTTCATCTTTCCTGCCAAGAATTTATGTAACTTAACAAGATTTGTTTATGCTGATACCCAGTTTTGCATCAGTGAAGCCAACAGGCACATTCTGGTGTGGTACAGTGGTACCTAACATATTATGTCTTGCATCAGGTTGGACATTTTAGACCTCTGGTAAGATGGTCTGCCAATTAACTCCTGGTATTTTTGTTCTATCGTATTGCTAGGCAAAGTTTTCTTTGTTATACATCAGATTACATTGCATACAGATTAGAAATATGATGGACTTACTATAAGATGCTCAGTATATATAGACTGCAGTTATGGTTCTATTTTTCCATACATGAATTTAATTTTTCCTGTTTGCCATAAACATAAAAATAACAATCTGTTTTTTTAAAGCATGGGCATACATTGGATGTTGTCTTCCTTAGTTGAGGCAATTTCCATCTGCTATTATTAACCGATTATCAAAGATCCCTAATTTTCTTTAGTATGGTACTGTTTCCTTCGTGATAGATCCTGATGCAAAAAATTACATGTTTTTAGTTTTTTTTTCCATCAGGCTTCCTTCTTGAGTTATCGTTCCTGCTGTGATTTCTTGAGTATAAATCAGTTGAAGGCTAAAGGGGACAGCGTGAAATCGTGTGAGTAATACTCTATTGTTGAAGTGTTTTCACGTGTTGAGTAATAGATCGGTTGAAGTGCTGAGAAGAGAGGTGAGGTGATACTACTGATGCGTCCTGTCTTTTGGCTGATCATTTGTTTTCACAATGATCTATTTCTTGAGTAATAGATCAGTTGAAGTGCTGGGAAGAGAGGTGAGGTGATACTACTGATGCGTCCTGTCTTTTGGCTGTGACAGGGTAGGGCAGGGCAGGGGGAATCAGGGATATGTTGCATGGACTGAGACTTGCAAAGCACTCTTTCACAGGAGGCCCCCGCAAGGTCTGTAATCGTAAGTACAAGGTTTCTCACTGTCCCGGCCCTCTCTACTCCTTTGACTATGTGTCATGCTTTACTCAAATAGTATTGTTTGCTTGTGTAATCCTGCTTTGAAAAATGAAATACTAGTATAACCGAATGTGTTGCTAATGTAGGAGAGTGCACATGAGCATAAAAGTGTGGTAGCCCATGCATGATGCATGGCACATAACGACGTAAACCAATATGCCCTAAAGTATTTTTGGAACGACAAGAAACTCGATATACTATTGCCATCAAGAAAAAACACTTAAACAAGTATCTGGCCGTCTTCTTTTTTTCACCACATGATTCGAGCATGCCTGCCTGACCGCATCGTCTGTACAAAAGCCGCCACTACCCTTTGCTCTTCTCCAAAACTCGTCCTCCCCCGTGTCAGAAAAATCGCAAACTCGCCATCAAAATCTTGCTCAGCGGCTGCCGGCCTGAAACCCTGCACTTTGCTACTCGCTATCCCTGCTGCCTCCCAATGCTGTCATTGATCCCAAGACAGGCAGCATCAGTAGTCTGCATTAAAAATGCCATTAGGGGGTTTTCACGTGTTGGCAGGTTCATTGTTGTCCTTAAGCAGATCCTCTATTTTTCTTCTCTACTACTAGCTGGCAGGTTCATTGTGAGTTTGTTTAAGTTGGTAAATAAAGTGACCAACCAACTATTCTAATGGAGCATTGTATCATAAATACCATCAGTAGTTAATATCTACTTGGTGCTGAATGTGAGTTTGTTTAAGTTGGTTCTATTATCTTTAAACTGAAATGAACACGACATATGTTCAATTAGATTAGAACCAACATAGGTTGTATGTGTTTTGATGTAGTGAGAAAACTGTTTGTATTGTTTTCATTCTCACGAGAAAACTTGTCATCCTTTGTTTAATGTTGATGGGCTTGTGTATATGAAACTTATCTGTTGTGTTAAATTTTGTTAAGGTTGTGCCTGCATCCCACTTTATTTAGTTTTGACATGATGACCATCACAGTGTATATATCTGGGGTTGTTGAGGAGTTGAGCATCTCATACATGATGACAAAACAGTAGCAGTAGCAGTAAACTAGCAAATGACCTCTATCTTAAGGAGCAATGTAGTTTGTAGTTAGCAATGACCTGTACAAAATGTTAGATGTTCTGCTTGTCTATTTTATTAAGGTTTAAGAGTCATTTGCAGATCTTTACTAAAACATTACCTAGTAATACCTCATGATACCTTTCAGCTCTCTTATCTGAGGAATGAATCTGTTTGTGTTATATGCCAAGTGTTAAGGATGGATGGTTACTTCTCTGTTAGAGTATTGTGTGCAAGGATGGTTACTTCTCTTATCAAAAGTTTAAATGTATTCATCTTTGTGGCAGGTATGATATCTGGTGTAGCATATCAGGCTATTAATCCCGACAACATTGACAGTCCATCTTCTACTGCACATCAGTAGAAGACAATACATCTTGACAACATTCCAAGGTTTATGCTTCTTCTACTCCACATAAGTAACAATTTGCTGAAACTTTGCAACTACTCCTATTAACGGTAGTGCACTGTGTTGTTTGAACTAGAACCTATTGAATATTAGTAGTAGTGCACTGTTGTTTGAACTAGAACCTGTTTCCATTTTCTGTAGTTCGGTTTTTGCTACTGTTTAATTTGAGGAAGATTTTTTCTATTGTATTAGAAACATTCTATTAGGTTTAAAAACCATATTGTATACTGAAACATGCACATCAATTATAATTGCACATTTACATATTTTCATGGTTCATAATCATGTTCAAACTCATTCCTGATGGTACTCTGGACAATAGTTCAACAAAGATGTTAGGTTCCTTTGAGTTGACTTCTACAGGACCATGTATGTTAGAATGACCAGCAGCTGCCATCAGGATTCAGGCTTCAGCTAAGCAAGCTACCACTGTAGGGGTTCGTAGCATGGAAAACAAAAATTTTCTATCGCATACAAACAAACAAGCCAAGATCTATCTACTAGATTGTAGCAACGAGTCGATAGAGGAACTCACCCTCGAAGATTCCAAAGTGGTTAACGAGAGCGGATTCTCGTGGGTGATGTAGTCAGACACTTCCGATCTCAAGATCGTGAGCGATCCTTCCGCCCACGTTCGGCAGCGCTCCATGATCGGTCACACGTTCGGTACTCGACGAAGACCTTCCTCTCCCTTGTTCCAGCGGCAATGGAGGTTGTAGCACTCTCCTCGCGATTCCGGACCTGTGGCGTGGTGCGGAAGTAGAGGGAGATCCCATGAGGCTTCGCCTTAAGCGGTGCAGTATGGTGGAGCTTATGAGAGAGGCTATTAGTGGCCTAGTAATTAGACACACCAATTAGGGCTCTAAACCAATTAGAAGGCTCTAAACCGCTGGCTAAAGCAATTAGAAGCTCTAAACCAAAAGCGGCTCAAAACCTAGAAATCTAGAGGTGAAACTTGTAAGTCTAGGAGGGCCTGCCCTCCTTTATAGATGGGGAGGCGCGGCCAGGGAGGAGTCCCTCCCAAGTCGGCCTTGGGTGGCCCGGCTTGGGAGGAGACTCCTCCTCAAGTCGGATTCAACACCTCTTTCTTGTTTCCCACAGTTTCTTGTTTTGGCGGTTTGACTTTCAAGCGGACATTTGACTTTCTGTTTTAGGATTCAATTTAATCCTTTATTTGGGACAGCAAGAACACTTAGTACATGATGCAATCATTCAATGAGTAATGACACACTCATGTACCCTCCCCGGAGTCTTGGGACAATCCGGAACCTTCTAGAACATTCCGATGAAAACAGGAATCATTCCCGAACTCGAAGCGGGACTTTCCTTATATGAATCTTATTCTCCGGACCATTCCGGATCACCTCGTGATATCCGGATCCCATCCGAGACTCGAACAACATTCGGTCTCTTTCTCATAATACCATAACTACTCAAACAACGTCGAATCCTTAAGTGTGTCTCCCTCGGTTCGTGAATTATGCGGACATGATCGAGACACTTCTCGAACAATAACCAATAGAGGAATCGGAAATTCATATGGCTCCCACATATTTCTCGATTACTTTGCGATCGAATGAACCACTTACATACGATACCAATTTCCCTTTGTCTCACGATATGTTACTTACCCAAGGTTATGATCGTCGGTATCTCTGCATACCTAGTTCAACCTTATTCTTGATAAGTACTCTTTTCTCGTTCCGTGATATGTGATCCCTTGTGACCAAGTCACATGCTTGCAAGCTAATTGGATGACATTCCACCGAGAGGGCCCGAGTATATCTATCCGTCATGTGGATGGACAAATCCCACTCTTGATCCATGTGTTTCAACCAATACTTTCCGAACACTTAATGCCACCTTTATAGCCACCCGATTCACGGTGTGGTGTTTGATGTCATCAAAGCATCCATCCGGTAAAGGTGATATGCATGATCTCATGGTGAAGGAATTAGGTTACTATGTATCGAAAGCATATAGCAATTGAACTAATGAAATGACTTGATCTTTATGCTACGCTTATCTATAGGAGTATGTCCACCATATCATTCTCCTAACGATATGATCTTGTTGTTGATAACATCTCAATGTTCATGATAGGGAAACCACAATCATTAATCAACCAACAAGCTAGTGAAGTATAGAGGCTATACTAGGGACTTCAAATTAAGTTTACAAAACACACAAGTATCAATGTTTCCTTGTTAATACTATTATAGCATGAATGTAAACATTTATCATAAACACAAAGATATAATAATAACTACATTTATTATTGCCTCTAGGGCATATCTCCAACAGTCTCCCACTTGCACTAGAGTCATCTAATCTAGATTACATGGTAATATACCGAACACCCATGGCAGTTTGGTGTTGGTCATGTTTGCCCTCGGGAGAGGTTTAGTCAACGGATCCGCCACATTCGGATCTGTGTACTTTGCAAATCTTTATATCCCCATCTGGATATGTTCTCGAATAGCGTGAAACGCACTTGATATCTTGACTTCTTGTGTGACCTTGGTTCTTGCGCATTGGCTATGGCGCCCATGTTATCACGATAGATAGACATTGGGTCGGCGCACTTGGAACCACACCGCTCTGCAATGAACTCTTTCATCCATATCGCTTCTTGTGAAGCCTCGAAGCGACCATGTATTCGATTCAGTTGAAGATCTCGCCACGCTTTGCTTTGCACTCCTCCATTAAGCTTCTGCACCATTCAAAATAAATCGTGTCCGGATTGTGATTTAGAATCATCGGATCGGTGTTCCAACTAGCATCGGTGTAACCATTAACAACGAGCTGTTCATCACCTCCATAAGAAAGAACCATATCCTTAGTTCTTCTCAAGTACTTAAGGATGTTTTTGATCATTGTCCAATGATCCACTCACGGATCACTTTGATATCTGCTAGTTAAACTAACGGCATATGCAATGTCGGGTCTAGTACATAGCATGGCATACATTAGAGATCCTATGGGTGAGGCATAGGAGTCTTACTCATCCTTTCTCTATCTTACGCGATGTCGGACTTTGAGTTTTACTCAAGGTCGTATTGACAACATGGGCAAGAACCCTTTCTTGCTTTCCTCCATTCCAAATCTCTTTAGAACTTTGTCCAAATATGTACTCTGTGACAATGATATTTGGCGTTTGATCTATCTCTATAAATCTTTATGCCTAATATGTAAGCTGCTTGCCAAGATCCTTCATTGAAAAACTATTATTCAAATATTCCTTGACACTATTAAGAAGGTCTACATCATTCCCAATCAACAATATGTCATCCACATACATATTAAGAATGCTCTGAGCTCCCTCACTTTCTTGTAAATACAAGCTTCTCCATAAGTTTGTATAAAACCAAAACTTTGATTACCTTATCAAAGCGTTGATTCCAACGGGATGCTTGCTTCAATCCATAGATGGACCGTTGAAGTTTGCATACCTTGTTAGCACCTTTAGGATCGACAAAACCTTTGGGTTGCATCATATACAACTCTTCATCAATGTCTCCATTGAGGAATCTGTTTTGACATCCATCGCCATATCTCATAATCATAATATGCGATTGCTAACATAATCCTCACAGACTTTAGCTTAGCTACTGGTGAGAAAGTCTCATAGTCAACTCCTTGAATTTGTCGAAACCCTTCGCGACAAGTCGAGCTTTATAAACGATAACATTACCATCGACATCTGTTTTCTTCTTGAAAATCCATTTGTTCTCGATGACCTTCCGGCCATCCGTAAGTCCACCAAAGTCCATACTTGGTTTTCGTACATGGATCCAATCTCGGTTCATGGCTTCTTGCCATTTATTGGAATCTGGGCTCATCATCGCTTCCTCATATGTCTCGGGGTCATCGGTGTTGTCCACCACCATGACATTCATAACGGAATCATACCAATGGAGGTAGTGCGAGTTCTCGTTGATCTCCGAGGCTCTGTAACTTCAACCGAAGTTTCATGATCATCATCATTAGCTTCCTCCCTTATTGGTGCGAGGCACCACGAACTTCTTCCGGTCTTTGCGCTACTCGCAATTCGAGAGAAGGTTCAACAACCTCGTCAAGTTCTACTTTCCTTCCAGTCACTTCTTTCGAGAGAAATTCCTTCTCTAGAAAGGATCCATTCTTAACCTTGAATGTTTTGCCTTGGATCTATGATAGAAGGTATACCCAATAGTTTCCTTGGGTATCCTATGAAGGCGCATTTTTCGCTTTGGGTTCAAGCTTGTCGTTGTAACTTCTTTACATAGGCTTCGCATCCCCAAACTTTAAGGAGCGACAATTTAGGTTTCTTCCCAAACCACAATTCATACGGTGTCGTTTCAGCAGATTTAGGCGGTGCCCTATTTAAAGTGAATGCTGTTTCTAATGCATAACCCCAAAATGATAGCGGTAAATCTGTAAGTGACATCATAGAGCGAACCATATCTAAGAGTTCGATTACGACGTTCGGACACACCATTACGCTGTGGTGTTCCCGGCGGTGTCAATTGTGAAAGTATTCCGCACTTCTTTAAATGCTCGCCAAACTCGTAACTTAGATATTCACCTCCACGATCAGAACGCAGAAACTTAATCTTCTTGTTACGTTGATTCTCTACCTCACTTTGAAACTCCTTAAACTTCTCGAAAGTTTCGGACTTGTGTTTCATGAAATAGATATACCCATATCTACTCAAGTCATCCGTGAAGGTAAGAACATAACGATAACCACCGCGATGCTACACTCATTGGACCACACACATCGGTATGTATGATTTCCAATAAGTCCGTAGCTCGCTCCATCATACTGAAAATGGAGTCTTAGTCATTTTCCCATCGGACATGCTTCGCATCTTTCAAGTGATTCAAAATCAAGTGATTCAAGAAGTCCATCGAATGGAGTTTCTTCATACGTTTCACTCGATGTGACCAAGGCAGCGATTACCACATATAGGTCGAATTATCGCTGATTTCAAACGTTTAGCCTCAATATTATTGATATGTGTATTTCCACTATCGAGATTCAATAAGAATAGACCATCTATCAAAGGTGCATGTGCGTAAAACATATTACTCATATAAATCGAACAACCATTATTCTCTGACTTAAACAAGTAACCGTCTTGCAATAAACAAGATCCTGAGATAATGTTCATGCTCAACGCAGGCACTAAATAACAATTATTTAAGTATAAAACTAATCCGATGGTAGATGAAGAGGTAGTGTCTTGACCGCGATCACATCAACCTTTGATCCGTTTCCCACGCGCATCGTCACCTCGTTCTTCGCTAGCTTCCGTTTATTCTGCGGACTGTTTGAGTTACAAATATGAGCAAGAACCGATTATCAAATACCTGGCACTACTACGAGTACTAGTGAGATACACATCAATAACATGTATATCGGATATACCTTTCTTCTTGATGTTGCCGTTCTTGGATCCGCCAAGTACTTTGGGCAATTCCGCTTCCGTGACCTTCTCCCTTGCGGTAAAGCACTCGGTTTAGGGCTTAGGTCCAGCCTGGTCTTCTTCGTCGGCGTGGTAGCTTTCTTACCACCCTTCTTGAAGTGTCCTTTGCTTAGACTTGCCTTTCTTGAATTTGGTGGTCTTATTGACCAACAACACTTGGTGCTCTTTCTTGATCTCCACTTGCAGATTTTAACATGGCAAAGAGTTACGCAGCGTCTTGTTCATGTTACGCATGTTGTAGTTCATCACAAAGTTCTTGTAACTTGGTGGTAGTGATTGTAGGACGATAAATCCCCAAAGCATTAGGAATCACTATACCCAAGCTTTGAAGTTTATTTGCGTGCCCGGACATCTTAAGCACATGCTCCTTGTGAGCTGCCTTCTTCCATCTTGCGGTTAAAGAACTTTTGAAGCCTCATAGCTTTCAATTGCGCATGAGTCTCAAAAATTAATTTGAGATCCTCGACAATATCATGTGGGTCGACTCTTCAAACCTTTTGAAGCTCGATTCTAAACCATACAAGATAGCACCTTTGAACTATGGATCTTGATTCTTCCGGCGAGGTAAACATTCTTTACTTCATCGAGCAAGGCTGCAGGTGGGTCACCAGTGCATCCAACACATAGGTCAAATTACCGGTGTGAGGACAATCCTCAAATTGCGGAACCAATCCATGAAGTTGCTTCCATTGTTTTCAACTTTTCTTTCTCTAGGAGCATTAAAATTGATGGTAGGGGCTGCCATTGATCTACAACATATTTGCAATAGTTTAGACTAAGTTTATGACAAATTGAGTTCAAATTAATTAATGAAATTAAACTAGGTGAACTCCCTCAAAACAATATCCCTCACATTGTTTTAGTGATCACATCGAACCAAATCCACTACATCAACACCGATCATCACGAGAGTTGATATAGTTTCAATGGCGAACAATCATCATGTTCATCATATCTACTATCGATTCATGCTTTACCTTTCGGCAATCCGTGTTCGAGACCATATGCGTACATGCTAGGCTCGTCAAGATCAAACCTTAGTTTACGCGCATGAGCAAATCTGGCTTGCTCACGTTGTATACACTTGAGAATCTATCACCCGATCATCACGTGGTGCTTGAAACAACAAGCTTTAGCGGTGCTAACTAAGGGTGAACACTTTATGATTTGAAATTGATGTGCATGAGGGATCATCTTATAATGCTACCGTCGTCTACTAAGCAATACAAGATGCATAAAGGATTAACATCACATGCAATTCAATATATATGTGATATGATATGGCCTTTCTTCTTCGTGCCTCGATCTCCATCTTCAAGCACGAACATGATCTCCATCATCACCGGCATTGCATCAAGGTCAATGGCGCTTCTCCATGGTTGTAGATCCACGGCTTCAACTATTACAACTACTTTGAATAGACACGCGGTCTTAACATAAATTAAAGACAACCATATGGCTCCTGCGGTTGTCGACTTACAATAAGGAACATTGCATACATCAAATATAATCACAATCATGGCCATATCACATCACGCACACCCCGCAAAACAAAGTTAGGCGCTTCTACTTTCTTTGCATATTTTACGTGGTTTGGGGCTTTCAATAAGTGTCGTTCTAACTTACGAACAAGAACCACAACATTGATACTAGCATTGTTGATCACCCGTTGTAAATTGGATCTTAACTATGCTAGGAGAAACATGCACCCATAAAGCCACTTATGCAATACAAGTTACATGTCAAGCGTGGAGCAAGTCTCATGAGCGATGTCATGTAAGGTTAGCGGGCCGCTTCATCCCAACATACCGCAAGATGCAAAGTACACAAAAGCAATCTACAATAAAAGCATCAACGCCCACAATGACCATTGTGTTCTACTCGTCAACAGATCTACATATAGACACGGCTCGATACCCTTTGAGGGTTCGTAGCATGGAAAACAAAAATTTTCTATCGCATACAAACAAACAAGCCAAGATCTATCTACTAGATTGTAGCAACGAGTCGATAGAGGAACTCACCCTCGAAGATTCCAAAGTGGTTAACGAGGCGGATTCGTGGGTGATGTAGTCTACACTTCCGATCTCAAGATCGCGTGAGCGATCCTTCGGCGCCACGTTCGGCGGCGCTCCCGATCGGTCACACGTTCGTTACTCGTGAAGACCTTCCTCTCCCTTGTTCCAGTGAGCGGAGGTTGTAGCACTCTCCTCGCGATTCCGGCGGCCTGTGGCGTGGTACCGGAAGTAGAGGAGATCCCAGGCTTAAGCCTTAAGTGCGAGTATGGTGGAGCTTATGAGAGGCTATTAGTGGCCTAGTAATTAGACACACCAATTAGAGGGCTCTAAACCAATTAGAAGGCTCTAAACCATTGGCTAAAGCAATTAGAAGCTCTAAACCAAAGCGGCTCAAAACCTAGAAATCTAGAGGTGAAACTTGTAAGTCTGGGAGGAGCCCTGCCCCTTTATAGATGGGGAGGCGCGGCCAGGGAGTCCCTCCCAAGTCGGCCTTGGGTGGTGGCCCGGCTTGGGAGGAGACTCCTCCTCAAGTCGGATTCCAACACCTCTTTCTTGTTTCCCACAGTTTCTTGTTTTGGCGGTTTGACTTTCAAGCGGACATTTGACTTTCTGTTTTAGGATTCAATTTAATCCTTTATTTGGGACAGCAAGAACACTTAGTACATGATGCAATCATTCAATGAGTAATGACACACTCATGTACCTCCCCCCAGTCTTGGGACAAGAACCTTCTAGAACATTCGATGAAAACACGGAATCATTCCCGAACTCCGAAGCGGGACTTTCCTTATATGAATCTTATTCTCCGGACCATTCCGGATCACCTCGTGATATCCGGATCCCATCCGAGACTCGAACAACATTCGGTCTCTTTCTCATAATACCATAACTACTCAAACAACGTCGAATCCTTAAGTGTGTCTCCCTACGGTTCGTGAATTATGCGGACATGATCGAGACACTTCTCGAACAATAACCAATAGAGGAATCTGGAAATTCATATGGCTCCCACATATTTCTCTGATTACTGCGATCGAATGAACCACTTACATACGATACCAATTTCCCTTTGTCTCACGATATGTTACTTACCCAAGGTTATGATCGTGGTATCTCTGCATACCTAGTTCAACCTTATTCTTGATAAGTACTCTTTTCTCGTTCGTGATATGTGATCCCTTGTGACCAAGTCACATGCTTGCAAGCTAATTGGATGACATTCCACCGAGAGGCCCGAGTATATCTATCCGTCATGTGGATGGACAAATCCCACTCTTGATCCATGTGTTTCAACCAATACTTTCCGAACACTTAATGCCACCTTTATAGCCACCCGATTCGGTGTGGTGTTTGATGTCATCAAAGCATCCATCCGTAAAGGTGATATGCATGATCTCATGGTCGAAGGAATTAGGTTACTATGTATCGAGAAAGCATATAGCAATTGAACTAATGAAATGACTTGATCTTTATGCTACGCTTATCTATAGGAGTATGTCCACCATATCATTCTCCTAACGATATGATCTTGTTGTTGATAACATCTCAATGTTCATGATAGGGAAACCACAATCATTAATCAACCAACAAGCTAGTGAAGTATAGAGGCTATACTAGGGACTTCAAATTAAGTTTACAAAACACACAAGTATCAATGTTTCCTTGTTAATACTATTATAGCATGAATGTAAACATTTATCATAAACACAAAGATATAATAATAACTACATTTATTATTGCCTCTAGGGCATATCTCCAACAACCACTACATGGCGCATGTAGTGGTAGCTTGCTTAGCTGAAGCCTGAATCCTGATGGAAGCTGCTGGTCATTCTAACATACATCATAAGAACTATAGCATACTTGCATTCTTCAGGTCATTCTAATCCTAATGGAAGCCTGAATCCTGATGAATCCTTTTGTGGTTGCTTTATTGAGCCAAAACCAAGATTCCCTATTCCCTCTTTTTGCATTCTTACATATCTGGAAGAGATCCATCTGCAATGTGTTATTTATTCCCAACCACACAACCTTACATCCCTGTTCAGAACATGGTGAGTACATGCTAATCACACTATTACGTTACAGTAATATGGCAGTAGTGAAATGCATATGGTAGTACTTCCTCTCCTTTTTCTTTAGATAAAGTGGCATGGTTTGGATTCTTTTAATTGTTTCTAGAAGTTCCGCTCCTTTTTCCTTAGGTAATGGAAGGTTAAAATCTCGGTTGCTACATCATAAGATGTGCATAATTTTAGTCCTCATTTGAATCTCTGATGTTATTTGTAACTACAGGTATATATGGTTGTCGGGCTATTTGTTTCACATGTGGTACATGGTTTTGGGTGAGAGGACTAGTTGTTGCTGGTAGGACATACAAAAACATCCAAGCATTTAGAAAAGTATTTAAGCTTGAGTATGGTACAAACCTCAGTGATACAATACTTTCTCTGTAGACTACCATGCTAATTTTGAGTTAACACTCCATTAGTGATACAATACTTGATCTATGCACATACAGTAGTTTCTTACATTGTGCATATCTGATTCTTAATCTTTAGATTATATTTCTTCAAAGATTCTTCAGTTTAATGTTGGAGTATGGCCTGCTTGTATTGTAAAAAGATTATCAGTCTGTACTTGCTTAATCATTCATGGATTACTGTACTTGCTCACTGAAATTGAACTTGAACTTGCATTTTAAACCTGTTTCACAATAGTAGTACAAACTTGTTTCATAGTAGGAGTAGTACAAATTGTTTTAGTAGAAATTGATTGTTTTATTTATGCTACTCCAGTGTTGGTTCAGCTTGTACAACAATTTCATTGTTTCTACTTGGTTAATCTGACGTCTTTTTGTTGCTCTTTGTTTAGGTATGGGTCTACTGCTGCTGTGATATGCTGCTTCTCCTTATTTAGACATGAGGTTGCTACTGTTGTGACTGCTAGTCTTTGTTTAGGTATGGTATGCTGCTGCTCTCTATGCAAGGAACACCTGGGCGTCGAGGCGCTAGTGAGGAAGAACCTGGGCTGCGTGAGGAAGAACCTAGGCGCTGGTGGTCAAGAGGATGAGGCGGGAAGGGCACAATGCCGAGGAGAGGAGACAGTGCTGCCGGGAGGTGGCCGACGGTCTACTCTGTTGGGTGAGGGCAGTGGCAAGCCTCTTGGGTGGGGGCAGTGGCGGCCCGGGAGATCGCTGGTGATCTGGTGCTAGGTGGTGCAGCGAGGAAGACACGGGGAGCAGGGCATGGTACATCCTACAAGTGAGCTGATGGTGATTGATTCTAGGAGGGATTTTGGTAGGAAATAATCCTGGAGCTTGGACATGGTGTATTCCTTGGTTAACTTATTGTTGCCTAGCAGATCTTGCAATTTGTGCTATTTGCTAATAATTTAATGTAAATACTGAATTGTAATCTTGGATGTGCATTTGTGAGCACGCAATTTCGATAAATTATCGCATGTTGTGTATTCTTTGAAAATGGTGTATTTTCTTGATGTATTTGAAAACTCTCATGTATTTTCTCGATTTATTGCATGGTTTGGAGCAATTCGAAATGAAAATGAAAATTCTAGTTAAAAATAGAAGAAATCGATTTGGATGAAATGTATTTGGGCTCTAAAAAGTGTGGCCCAAAATATATTGTAACAAATATGAAAATAAATAAGTGGACGGTAAGAAGGAAAGACCCAAAAGAGACAAACCTAAACAGGCCAAGGCCTAGCAAATAAAAGGCTATAATTATTGGGCTAGTCCATTTAGATCACTAAAATAGATTGGGCTGATTTTGATTTAAGACGATTTCATTTCGTCACAATTTTGCCACGTAGGATTGGCCACGTAGGATCTGAGCTGGCCTGGCTAAATGGTCCATGACGATATTGGATCGTCATAGACGTTATGACGATTCAATATCGTCATAGACGGTTATGACGATTTTACTAAAAACGTCGTTATAGTTCATTTGCGACGCCCAGCTTTCGACGATCTCAAAATCATCATAGAATCGTCATAAATGGACTACTATGACGATTTTGTGACGAAAATTGAGGGTCATATATAGCCAGATTCCTTGTAGTGCGTGATAACGAACTTGATCAGTCACGCGGAATGCTTTCCAAAAACCTTACTCGCCCTCTTCCGTATAGAATCACAAAGGCGAGTGGTTTTGAAGATATGCTCTCCCGACCGCCGGTGTATGCCGGCAAACATGATGGAGTAGACTACGGTGGCGGCGCAAGAAGAGAGGATGGAAAAACCCTAGATTGGTTTCGGTATTGTGCGTTGTGGAAACCACACATGCATTTATATAGAGCGGCTCGGAAATCCCGTATAGTACACGGTGTGGACCAAGCCCACGACGCGCACGTTTGGGTCGGTTACAGATAGCCCACGATCCGGGATCTATCCAAATCCAATAACTGTTGACACGTCTATCTAACCGCAAACATTTTCCTGAGCAGTAAAATAAAGCTTGGCTCGGCGAGATTTCCGCAACCCGTGGTGCACATGCGCACGTCGTGGCGAGACGAGACGAGCAGGCGAGCGGCATCGTCGGAGGAGGATCACGTGTGTAGCTCTCTTATTATCACTCACTTACAAAGT
Source organism: Avena longiglumis (assembly GCA_030063025.1). Classification (NCBI taxonomy): domain Eukaryota; kingdom Viridiplantae; phylum Streptophyta; class Magnoliopsida; order Poales; family Poaceae; genus Avena; species Avena longiglumis. Next base: position 19,171,394 of record CP125978.1, on the reverse strand, counting down.
GGTAAAACACTCCATCTTATAAGGTGGTGCAACTTTTCTTCAACTTTCCATGTGGGACTAGACTTTAGCTTCCACTGCTCTTGCCACACACATGTGAGCTGCCACCAACTTGGGTCAAATGACATTTGGGCTTCCACGTACATGGGTTTTGAGATTTAGGGAAAATCTAAAATCATACGTGGGTCTAATGATTTAGCCCATTATTTCTAACAATCCCTCATCAGATCTCAAATGCCCATTTGAAGTTTTGCTAATCCTCGCTACCTGCTTATATACCAGTGTTTCAACAAAGATTGTTAAGTTGAACTTTCGCCTAGAATCTTGAACTACGTCTATTAACAACTTGAACAATGGACGAACCTTGAATTGCAAGTTTGGTGTCAATAGATTTCACTCAAAATCATAACTAGTACCTGGCTACCAGTAGCCAATCCCGCGGGTTGGAGCATATGCGTCATACTCTTGCATTTTGACAGAAAAATTATCTTTGTCTCCTCTTGCATTTTGAAAATAGTATCTTGGTCGTAAGAAAAATTGCATTGTTCATTCACCAGTTCCATTTCCACTAGGAGGTTTTAGCAAAGATCTTCCTTAGGTTTGTCTGAAGTTAGCCAGGATACCATCTCACTTTGGATCTGCATCATCTCATTAGGAATATCATCTGAAGGGGACATCACACCCCCTAAGCAGCTCTATACCCCCTGTTTTCCAGACATCCCAGTTGATCTACGAGAGGAGCTTGAACTAAGATTTGTGGAAGAGCTATTTCCTGTACTTGGAGGATCCTTTTTTGGATCAGCTGCATTGTCACCAGTTGCATTTGTATCCATGTCATTGTATTTTCCCTCAGCTTTTTTCCCATCATTGGGATCTGAAGGATCTTCAGGGTCATCACCTGTCATTTCAATAACAGGCATCTCAGCAGTAATATTAATTTTATAGAACTTGGATTTTTTTCTCAAACAACTGCTCCTGAGGAATACTGCTTGGGTCTTTGCATATCACTTTGACTCTGACTACCTCATAGAAGGATTTGAAAGCCCCTTGCCAATCAACATATGTCATTATCCCTAGGACAGATGTGAATTGTGCCAGAGTTTTCCATTTGCATCATTTTCGGTTTAAACCTCTAAGTTGTAGCCAGGTCTCCCGAGCTTTAAATTCTGCTTCCAACTCTCCATTCCAAACATCCACATTAACAGTAACACCTTCTTTCACCAAACCAAAGCATGGGTATCCTGCCACATTCTCCACCTTCATATGTGGAGGGAATTTTACCAGATATGTCCAGTTATCAATGCTTCTGATCATCCATGGCTAGTTGGTCTTGTAGATGATGGAGAACTCTTGTGCCAATTCCTCTTTGTTGATCTCCCCAGCCTCAATGTAGACAATACCCACATTCTGCACCTCAGAGCCAGCTGAATCTTGTCCTTCAATATGATAGAACTCCAGATTATGATGTGCTCCTCCAATCAATTTAGCACTGGGCAATGGTTGTTTCCTAGAATAACAGTCATCCACTTTGTGAGTAGGTTGATTACAAATGAAACAAACCGCAGGCTTAACACAAGCCGACTGATGATGTCCTGGGTCTCCACAATTTGTACAGATATAGTTCTCATAACAGTCCTTCCCTTTTGGCACCTCTTTTACTTTTTCCCCATTGTCCTTGGCATTCTCTGCATTGTTTTTGTTCTTCCTCAGATTTTTTGTTCTGGTTACATTTCACAGCCACAGGTTGGGGAGGCGCTATAGTAGACACTGCCAGCTGCTCCTGGTTCCCTTGTTGTTGCCCCTGAGTAAGAATCTGTTGGACCCCTTGTATAGGTACAGATTCTTGGGACTGAGGGGCTGGTCCTTTGGAGGCAAAGCAATCAGTGCCTAAGGAGCAGCTGGACCAGAAGGCACATGGTGTTGATGTTGAGGTTGCCAACAGATTTGCGGATTCAATCACTGTGTAGGGCCAACGAAAGGACCTCGGAATTGCTGTTGGAAGTTCCAGGGAGGAGGAAAACCATACCCAAATCCCATCTATGGGGGATGTGTCATTTGATGAGGAATTTTTTGTTGTTGTTGCTGCCAATTCCCCCCTGTTGATGTTGAATCTGTTGTTGTTGTGGAGGATTTTCCTGTCTCCCCCCTGAACCTTCCCACCTCCTCTCCCAGACATGATCAATCCTCTTGACACCAAACCAGGTAGTTCAATTGGATGGCGAAAATGGCCACAGGACGACGACGTAGGGTGGAGGTCAGCCTCCGACAGTTGGGGGAGGGACAACTTGTCTTTCCTGATCCAATATAGTTGTGGCTGGGAGATAGGAACCCTAGTAGACTCTCGGCAAAACTGGACTTCGAGTGTGCCCACCCCAAAACTCTGCAATCCTCTATCCGGTGGCGTATTTTCCTGAGACGCCACCAATTTCTGCCGCGAACTGAAACTCAAACTATGAACATGCTGCTTTGTTCGCGCTGCAGCTCCTAGCCTTCTCTCTCTGATCAGCATCCGCCCTCTGCGAGTTCAGGATTTGACGACATGCGGCGGTGTACTCGGGCATGCAGCGGTAGCTAATCCTAGGACTGCAGTCTCTGGATGCTTGCCCCTGAGCTCTCGATCACATATTCGAACTCGGAGCGCATCTGGGAATTGCTCGGCGAGGGGGGGTCTAAGAGATATGATCGTCGAAGGATTCCGACCTATCATATGAGCCGCTTGCCTTGGGGTCATTGCCACCAGCCGGCGCTCCCCCGTAGCCGTGTTCCTTGTCATCACCATGACATTACCGTCCCTCGAGATCTCTCCTCCAGATGCATCTCTCCGCAGCTGTTGCTTCTCTGACCCCCAGAGCTCTTCTCACCTCCCCCATGGCATTCCTCTGAATCAGCAACTTCCAACCCCTGGATCTGCATCTGGTATAAATCTCCTCCATCGCCGCAAGCCTGTGATGATGTGGTTGTTCTAACAGCGCGCAGCGGGACGCAGTTGTTAGATCCCTGAAATGCTCCCCCGATGACTCCAAATCTTCCCCTGGTATCACCATCCTCAATCTCAGCAGCGCGGCCGCACCATCTCTCTCTTCCGAGTTGATCTCCGTCTCCCCCAGCTCTGCCATCCTCCTCCGGCTTTTGCTCCAGCGCGACAGCAAGGAGGTTCGTCGCAGTTGGTGGGATTGGGATTTCTAGATCAGACGAGGCTTGGTGTTTCTCTGCAGTGGTCAGCCGAGAGGAGAGTGGAGCGATAGGATAAGGATAAGGATGTGGAGTGGGGAGAGCGACCGCCTGGTTAAGGTGGGAGTAGCGAGGATCTCTCTCACTCGAGAATCCGCCATGGCCGGATCCCGAGGTGGTTCCGCCATGAACGGGGCTCGGGGTCGAGACCGACGCGAGGGACGCCATCCAGTGGTTGGTCTCAGGACGCTGCCCTTGTGTGTGATTTTCACAAACTGAATAAGTTTGTCCCTGTGGTCTCGAGCTTCAAGTATAAGGATGAATGTGAATTATACGGACAAGTTCCGTGGCATCTGATGTATTTTACTCAATACTCAACCCATGGGTACGTAGTGTGTACACGCAACTAGGTAGCTAGCAGCCGCAAGATGCCAGTTTGCTCTTGTCGGGACAAAACTATGATTACTTGAGCACAAATTGGTTAGCAGTGTTCTTGTGTTGATAGTATATTCCACGGTAGCTAGGAGGAATATGCATGTGCTGCATGCAAGAATATGTATGTTGACTTGATCATACTGCCAGTCTTTGGATCAGCTGTGCGACCAAATACTGCGTAAAACAGGCCATTTTTTTTTTTGGCTTGGTCTTTTTGACCGATTAATCAAGAGAGTACGTGTGAAGAACAAGAAGTGCGACCGGGCGAAGGAGGATGAAACAACGGACAGAGCGGCAAAGGTCGGATTTGATCTCAGGCGTATGCAAGGTACTGATTTGTTGTCTTCCGTAATTCCGTTTGCCTCCAACAAAGAAAATAAAGCTTCTTGGTGGTTGGAGACATGCAGAAAAGGAGCAGGGAGAACCTTTTCGAAGGTTAGAGACGATGATCGACTTTTTAGAGCATTACCTTTTTCTTTTTCTAAGAATTGTACTATAGTAGAAGCAGCTAGTCGATCCGTGCATGCATGATGCATCCACGTTCTTGGTCGGTCGGTAACACTCCACACCACCACCACGTCCCTGAGTAGTATTGACACGGCTGCTGCTGGTACGGTACGCATACCTTGAACTATATATCGATCGTGCACATGTATACTAGTACTCGCTCCGTTTCAAAATATAAAATGTTTTAGCTTTATGAAACGAATGTATCTAGACATGTTTAAGTACGTAGATTCATTTATATTTGAAGTGAATCTACACGGTAAAAAAAGTCTAGATACATTTTATTCACAAAACTAAAACATCTTATATTTTAAAAGGGAGGGAGTACTACCCTGAGTCGTTGTCAGAGACAAGCGGTCGTCATCCTTGCCGTTTCAAATCTCTTTTTACATACTAGTACGTGTCAAATTGACTTTAACTGCCAAAACCTGTGGACGGCCGGGTTTGCATGCGCGGCCGGCACTCCCATGTATATATATATGCTAGCTAGCTCGAAGTTAAAAATATCGTTGGTCGTCTTTCTTCCCCCGAAATAAAACCCAAATACAAATCGTTATCTTTCTACAAGACACGTTACGATTGAATATACTTCCTCCATTTCATAATATAGACATACAGGCTTATATTATGAAATCGGACGGGACGTACTCCCTCCGTCCCATATAATTGACTCATATTTATTTAGATTTAGATAAATCTAGACACCATTTAGTATATAGATTTATTCAAATTTTGATAAATCCAAATCAATTAATATGACTCAAAGGGAGTAGTATTTTTACTTAACCATTCCGTCACTTGGAACAATTTGGCACGCAGGTTTCGCTACCGTCCTAGACTACTCCAGGTTGGTTGCCCACACCCGGCTCTCTCTATCACACGATTTGTCACATGGTGTACAGTCATCCATCTATCGTCACGACGTGGATGGACATCGACAACATGTATCGCTAGTTTCCATATGTATTGTACTACATATTGTAGAGAGATTATCTCTGGTACGGTCGTGACATGACTTTTTTTTGAGAGAAATCGTGACACTTGACTTGTGGAATCTATTTTATGCAAATAACTCTCATGATGCAGATAAACGTCCGGTCCATTTTTTCATACTCCAGGTCAAGGTTAGGGATATCTCGTAGATAGTGATCTTGCTGGCCTGGGCCTGGTGTCAGTTTTCGGGAAGGGCTACTTTTTCCTATCCAACCAACGGGTTTCCCAGTCGAGATATAACGAGCGCCGGAAAGGGGGTTGAGTTGTTTGATTGATCGACCGATCGAATCTTGCACACTAGATCGGTGGAGAAAACAATTCCGTTGCTATGACTAATAGTGGTTTTTAAAGAAGAAGATTCCATGCATGGATAGAATGCGCGCCAACCAAAAGCGGAACAAAAACATACAAGGATCGATCGAGGCAAAATCACAGATTTATAACCTAATTAACGAATAATCTCACAAATTAGCCTACTTTTTCAAAAAAAATCGATCTGACCGTTCATGGCGTTTTTGGAAAGCGCGTAGTCGATACGGCGTTTCCTGCAAAAGCGCCATGCATCCATGACAACCCTGCCAAAAACGCTATGGTCCCGTTCGACATGGCGGCCGTCCTGGCCGCAGCGGCCGTTTAATATTGGCGTTTTCGTGGGCGCCATGCTACTGACACGGCGCTTTTGCGACGCCATACCTTCGCCCGAATCTGGCTCTCTCTCTGAATGCGGAGCCCTCCGGGACATGGCGTAGAATCCAGTTGTAACCCTAGAAAATGGCATGAGGCCGCTGAATGCGGAGCCCTCCGGGACGATGTAGACGTCATCGGAGCGCGGAAACGCGTCAGCTGAGAGCGGCGCTGTCCAATAGCCGTCGACGCGGGTGCATAGGATCCAGGCGTAGGTGAAGTTGCCTTGAGATTCACGCTCCCGGATCATGTCCAGGCATCCCTCCACCAGGTGGAAATATTGGAGAAGACCCTGTGTACATAGTTGCAAATTGACAGTGGGTTATTTAGTAATCAGATGATTAATTAGACACATAAACTAAGCTAATTAGTAAGAGCGATTACAACTGTCATGCATATGAGACTACAGGAGTTCTGTACTTCTGTCAGCAGGTTGGTTTCTTCCTAAATGCATGTGCAATCCAGACCCAGGTACGCAGTATTGCATCTGCAGCCTAGTGGAATACTCAACTGATCAACAAACACTAACCCATGTGTATTGTACAGGCGATTGGGCAGCTAGCTAGCAGCCGGAAGATGCATGGCAGTTTGCTTCTCGGGACAAAACTATACAGATTGGTTAGCAGTATTGTGTTTATAGTATATTCTACGGTAGCTAGGAAAGCATGTGCTGCATGCAAGGGAATGTTGACTTGATCATACTATCAAGCTTTTGGATCAGCTGTTCAACCAAACTAATTAAAAAAGGCCATTATTTTTTGCTTTGTCTTTTTCACTGATTAATCAAAGAGATTACGTGTGAAGATCAAGCGACCAGGCGAAGGCAGAACGGCAAAGGTCGGATTTGATCTCACTCGTGTATGCAAGGTACTGCTTGTTGTCTTTCATTAATATATACTTTTGCCTCCAAATTTAGAAAAAAAATACTAACAAACAAAGAAAGCTTCTTGGTGGTTGGACACATGCAGAAAAGGAGCGGAGAGAGAAACTTTGTGAAGGTTATAGACGACGATCGACTTTTAGGACACACCTTTTAGTTTTCTTAATAAAAAAACTGTGTCGATATAGGAGTACAATATACCCTCATCGCACTCTTGTACTATAGTAGAAGCTAGTCCATGCTTGCATGATGCATGCACGTTCTCGATCGGTGGATCGATCTCACACTCCACACCACGCTGGTACATACTCTCAGACCTTGAACTATAGATCGTGTACGTGCCTATAATACTTATTACCACTGTACTGCCGTAATAAGAAAGTCGTTGTCAGAGACAAGTTGTTGTCATCCTTGCCGTTTGCCGTATCATCCCTTCACACACAAAGATACGCGTGTCCAAATCGACTTTAACTCTGCCAAAACCTGTGGCCGGCACTTCCATATATACACGATAGGTAGGAGTACTACAAGTCAAAAATATCGTTGGTCATCTGTCTTCTCCCACGAAATCCAAATCGCAATCTTCCTACGAGACGTTACGATCATCGAATATATTTCTTACTACTTCTACTTGACCGGGCATAATTGATTATTTGTGTGCCGCCACTTGGAACAATTTGGTCGCTACGTATACCTGCTGCCTAGACAACTCCAGGTTCCTTGCCCACACACACCGGCTCTCTCCATCGCGCGCGAATTTGGTGTAGCCATCCATCTATCGAGAATATGAATAATATTTTCGTCCGTGTAACAGGTCGGCCAAAGTTTCAGACGTTGAATATCTCCCGTGGATCATCACAGCCTAATTAATCGACCTCTGCTCGACGGTGACATATATCGCGTCACTTGGTCGTACGTGGATGGACATACAGGTGATACCATTTTAGTGTCATAAATATTGATATGTTTTCCTATAAAATTAGTTAAACTTTGTTTATTTTAAGTTTAGAAAAAGACTAGAAGTACGCCTTATTTGCCCGGAGGGAGTAGGAATAATATACTGTTTTGAAGAGAGATTATCATCTTCAACCTCACCTGGATATTGTCATCTCCCTCCCTCTTGTTGCTCCAGGTGTACGGATACCCCTTGAACCCCATGTCATTTAGGCCACAATCTGACAAACACTCCCTGAACGCAGCAATCTATGATTCACTCCTCAAATTGCCTCCTCTCTGTTCATCCCTGCTGAGCGTCTCATTAAAGTCCCCGGCGCAGAGCCACGGCAGGTCGTCTTGCGCTCTCAAGAAACGAATCATCTCCCAGGATTTCTGCCTCTGATCCGTCCTTGGTTCTCTGTAGAAACCGCAAAACCTCCAAACCTTCCCTTCATAGCAGACCTTGGCATCAATGTAATATTGGCACCACGGCCGGACAGACACATCTACATCATCTCTCCACCACAGCGCTAGCCCTCCACTTCGCCCCACACAGTACACGGCCACTCCATTCTTGTATCCTAAACTCCATTTGATTTTATCCATGGCTCTAGCTTTTTTCTTCGTTTCACATAGGAAGACTACTCTTGGGTTGTATGACCTTATCAGGTCACGGAGTTCGCCTACTGCCGGGTCCAACCCCAAACCACGGCAGTTAACGCTCAGGATATTCATTGTCCTCGGCGGCCCCGCCTCGCAGGGTCCGCCGATGGGTCACCGATTCTGTTAAACACTGACTCCGAATCAACCGCAGGATCAACAATTCTGTCAAACACGGATGAAGTGCGTTGTCGCTTCCCCGCCATCTCTGGGTTTTCCTCCTCGAGCACCTGAACTCGGACTGGCAGCCACACCTGTTTGGTGTCTCTCTTTTTGCTCGGATTCAGATGTAAGCGAGTCCCCGCCATGCTATCTCCCGCCTGCTTCCTGGGCTTACGCGCAAAGGTACCAGTCCTGCCTTTCCTGTTGCCCACTTCCATCGGGTCATAACCAGAGCCCCCCTCCTGCACCCGAACCCCGTGGTTCTTAACTGGGCTCGATCAGGGGCGGAGCCAGAATTTATCATTGAGGGGGGCAATTAGAGTGTATTAGTGTTATAATTTTGATTAGGGGGGGCTGAAATAGATAAAACATCATACAAATAGTACTTTGATGGATAGTTTTAGTTACAAAATCTAAATCATAGGAGGGGCGCTGCCCCTGCTCGCCCCTCCCTGTCTCCGCCCCTGGGCTCGATCCAACACTCCCCTCCTTCCTCAAGTCCGCTGTCCTGCCAGTGCGAGACGAGCTTGACTCGGTATGATTAAAAGACAGGTTCCTACGAAGAGGTAAATCCCTGACCACCACTCCCCCTCCATATCTGTGCTCCACTCCAACCGACTGGCTACAGTAGCTGCCCGCAAACACTGAAGGACGCGCAGTCGGCTGGGGTTTATGGCTTTTCCTTGGTGAAGCACGTAGCCATTATCCCCACTGCTTAACCCCAGCCTTCACCATATCACCCTTGATCTGAGTGCACTAAGCGCCCACACTCGAAGCAAAAGTGCGGCACACGCTCATATTTTATGTCAAACCACTTCCCCTCAATCACAGAATCATCCTCCTTCAGAGAAACTCCACGCATGAGAGGTTGATCAACCCGAACCGCAACTCTTATACGAAGTTCTTTGCCCCATGCCATCCATCCTCATCAACATCAACAGAAATAAACCGTCCTAACCAGCCTCCAATCAGCTCCCCATACGCCATGTTCATCATATCCATTGGGAGATCCAGGACTCTCACCCACAGTTCCAACGAGTCAAAAACCATATCTGATGGACGTATGGACCCATCATAATCCTTGATCAGCACAACATTGAAGTCAAACCGCCAAGGTCCACTCCTCAACGCGTGCTTCCAGTCCCCCTCTGATGAGAATCTTACCACAAATCGGTTGTCGCCAATATCCCTGAATTGTGCAGGCCGATGAAGCCCCCACGCTCGCTGCATCGATCTTTCTAAGGCCCCGATGATCAACTTCCGAGGTGAACAAACCTTCCCCACCACCGTCCACCGAGGGCGCGGCACCTGCTCCGATCTAACTCCCTTGACAACCAACCCCGTAGCCTCCTTATTAGTCAGCAGCAGCTCCCCCATACGAGCAGAGAGCCCCGCAGCCAGATCCTCCTCTCCAGATTTGATTGGTGACCTAGATGGGGTCCTAGACGAACCACCACCCCTTGAACCAGATCGCCCCGGAGATGCCATCCGAAAACCCTGACCCTCCGCGCTGCACCAGCACCGAGCCCAGGAGACGCCCCACACCGTCGCGCCGTGGATTACTCGCAGTCGAGATTACCTCCGCCGCCGAGAAACCCCACCCTCGAGAGAAAACCCTAGCACTATCGTGATCGCCAACCAATCGCCTCTAGGGAGCTCCTCTTTTCGGTCTGGTGGAGACACTTGACTTGTGGAATCAACTTAATGCAAATTAAATAACTCTCATGTGCAAATAAACGTCCATTTTTTTTCATACTACGATACAAACATGTCAAGGTTGGTAGATAGCTAGTGATCCACAGGCAGACAGGCAGGCGGGACCCACTACTTTTTCCTATCCAAGCCACAGGTTTGAGGTGTGATGTAACGCGCGCGCGGACGTCGGTTTCGATTTTTTCAACTAGGAAGGAAATTAGTTACAGTACGAAATCCTGAATCGAGAGAAACCGCCACGTACGGTTACGATCTCGGGTCCCAATTGAGCAAGGCGTGCACCAAAGCTAGACAAAAGTTTTGGATTTTTTTCAGTATCTGTCTGCTTGCTTCAGAGAGGGGGTTGAGCTGGTTGATTGATCCGCCGATCTGATCTGGCACGCTAGATCGGTCGACAAAACAATTGGTTGTTATAACAACTAATAGTGGATTTTTTAAGAAGAAGATTCCATGGATGCAATAATGCGCGGCAAGCAAGAGCAGAGCAGAATCAGAGCAAGGATCTAGGGGCTTGAGCAAGCAACCCGAACATGAGGCAAGCAAGGAACAACGTGGACGACGTACGCGGTGCAGGAGGAGTCGAGAGGACGGGTTACGTACGCACCTGGATGCCGTTGGTGGACTTGGCGGCGGCGAGGACGCGGGCGCGCTCGGGGGTCTCCTCCATGGTCCCCGCCGGGAACACCCTCACGACGGCCAGCGTGGTCGTGTTTGCCACGGCGCGGGCCAGCAGCGACAACTTGTAGGCTCCATATACTCTTCGTTGCTACGGTTCCGTGTGTGTGTGTGGGTGGGTGGATGAGGGGGGAGGGGCGTAGCGGCGAGGCGCTGGTGAGTTTCATCGGGCCAAGCAGCGGCGCGAGGCTAGGGTTTGGACGCAGGGGAGGGATGCGGGTTCTGACCCGTGTCCGATTCGTCGGCCGGTATTTAGTAGGGATTAGAGAGAGGTTTTAATGGAGACCCGTGAAATTTCTAAATCAAACCGATATCTTTCGTTGCCGCTGCAAATGTTTTTTTCTCTTGTTTTGACCTGTGATCTTTGCCTACTCGGCTAGTCTGTGTGGCGCCCCACTTGGACAACCTTGGTACGCTGCTAGCTACCAAAGCTGTTGTTTTCTGTTGGCTCCAGGGCTGAAATTTGCCATTTATTTTCTCCCCAATTAAATCAAATTAAGAGTAGCAGATATATGTGCCATACTACCGTGGAGTTAAAATCCCTGAAAAAAAGCTAGTATATAATTTTATTAAATTTTGTGTTGTATTTCAATTTTTTAAGCATATTCATACCTCAACCCATGACAGAACTATACAGTATATATTTTATTTTCATTTGGTCCCATTCGGAACGCCAAAAATTCCATATCAGATGATTTCTCCAAAATCCTTGCGTTACATAGAGGAGAAGTCACACCACTTCTATCTATCATATATCAGTTGATCGATCACTAATGAATGTGTATAAATTTTGTACAAAGTCTGCCAAGTGACAGAAAAATTGTTGAAGGGCACTCAACTAACTAGTTGTCTCTTTTGCAGAAGAAGAGGAGGAGGAGGAGGAGGAGGAGGAGGGGGAGGAGGAGGAGGAGGAGAAAGGGCCGGAGCGGCGGCTCGACAACGCCGTTGTCGAGTTTCCGAGCCCGAGGCGACAAATCTCGTCAGCACTTGGCACGTCCCACATCTTGGTCCGCACCCTGAGCGCCTCCATCTCCACCTTGCAGTCCTTGAGCCCCATCGCCGCTACCCTCTGCCTCTCTATGGCCGCCTCCTCACCGGCAGCCTTGTCAAACACCTCCTCCCAACCGTCATCCCACGACCCGCTCGCGTCGCATAGTTCCAAGGTCCCATTCCGCGACTCCGTCCAGCTCCACGGACGGTTGAGCTGCTCTACCGCACACCCCTCTCCACAAGCTATGGGGCGGACACACGGCCTACACTTGGCCCCGCTGAGCGGGCCAGGGCTCCCGAGCGACGCCACCGGAACACCGTAGCCCGCAGGCGGGTATGCATACTTCCGGTCACTGAGCACACAAAAGGGCATCCTCCGCTCCCATGCCACCACCCCGGACACCTGCAGCTGCGCCTTGAACGCCGCCTCTGAGTTGAGGTCTTCGTACCCGGCTTCACCTAGCTGAGGTAGCATGGAGAGGCGGGACAATGCGGCCTCCGAGGTAGCATGCCTCCCGACACCAAGCCGGTCGTTGAGGCCGCTGAATGCTGAGCCCTCGGGGACGACGTAGACGTCATCGGAGCGCGGAAACGCGTCAGTTGAGAGCGGCGCGGTCCAGTATCCGTCGACGCGGGTGCGTAGGATCCAGTCGTACGTGAAGTTTCCTCGAGATTCACGCTCCCGGATCATGTCTAGGCACCCCTCCACCAGGTGGAAATATTGGAGAAGACCCTGTGTACATAGTTGCAAATTGACAGTAGTAATCAGATGATTAACTAGACACATAAATTAAGCTAGTTAGTAAGAGCGATTACAACTGTCATGCATATATAAGACTAGAAGAGTTGTGTCAGAAGATTGGTTTGTTTCTAAATGCACGTGCAATCCAGACCCAGGTACGCAGTATTAGCATTGGCAACCCAGTGGAATACTCAACTGATCAACAAACACTAGCCCATGTGTACTGTACACGTGATTAGGTAGCTAGCTAGCAGCCGGAAGATGCATGGCAGTTTGCTTCTCGGGACAAAACTATGATTACCTGAGTACAAATTGGTTTGTAGTGTTGATAGAATGATAGTATATATTTTAAGGTGGCCAGGAATGCATGTGAGTATGTTCAATTGACCAGCTGTGCAACCAAACTATTTAACCAGTGACACTACTCTCTCTTCCCCCAACACAATGCATAAAACAGGCCATTTTTTGCTTTGTCTTTGTCAGTGATCAATCAAATTGTATCATATGGATTTTATTTATAAAACGGAACGAAAGCCTATTTCAAAAATAATCAATCAACATAGTAAGTGTGAAGGACATGCGATGGGGCCAAGGCGGCTGAAACAACAAACAGAAGGCCAAATATCAGATTTGATCCCCCTTTTTTGTGAATAAAGGTCGGATTCGATCTCATTCGTACGCACGGTACTGAATGTTGTCTTCCGTTAATCCGTTCGCCTCCAAATTGAAGAGAAAAAAACGAATGCTAGCTATATCCAACAAATTAAAGAAAGCTTCTTGGTGGTTGGACACACATGCATGCAGAATGCGAAAGACCGGCTGGAAAGGAGCAGAGAGAAACTTTTTGCAAAGGTTATCAGAGAGACTTTTTAGATCGAGCACCTTTTCTTTTTCTAAGAACATTGGCGATATAGGTGTACAATATGTATCCTCTCGTATCGCCACTCTTGTAGTACTAGCTACAAGTAAAAAATATCGTTGGTCATCTGTCTTCCCACGAAACAAAACCAAATCCAAATCGCTGTCTTCCTACGAGACGTTACGATCATCGAATATACTCCCTCCGTTTCAAAATATAAGATGTTTTAGGTTTGTGAAGAAAATGAATCTAGACTTGTTTTAGTACGTAGGTTCACTTAACTTTGGGGTGAATCTACACACTAAAAAAAGTCTAGATTCATTTTCTTCACAAACCTAAAACATCTTATATTTTGGAACGGAGGGAGTATTTTTACTTGACCGGGCATAATCTTTTTTGCGTGATTGTTCCTTGTGTGCGGCCTGTGCCGCCACTTGGAACAATTTGGTCGCTAGGTACCTGCCTGCCTAGACTACTCCAGGTTCCTTGCCCACACCAGGCTCTCTCCATCACGAATTGATGCCACTTGGTGTAGCCATCCATCCACCTATCGAATATGAAAAACATTTTCGTCCGTGTAACAGGTCGGCCAAAGTTTCAGACGTTGAATATCTGCCGTGGAACATCACAGCCTAATCAACCTCTGCTCGACGGTGACTTATATATCGTCACTTGGACGTACGTGGATGGACATACGTGGACTCACGCCAACGATCATAAGAATACGTCTTGTACTGCTAGTATTGAAGAGAGATCATCTGGTGGAGACACTTGACTTGTGGAATCAACGTAATGCAAAATAAATAAATGTTCATTTTTTTTTCATACAACTTCCTCCGTTTAAAAATATAAGATATTTTAGCTTTGTAAAATAAATGTATCTACATTTCTTTTAATACGTAGGTTCACTCAGATTTAGAGTAATCTAGATAGTAAAAACAATCTAGATATATTTTCTTTACAAACCTAAAACATCTTATATTTTGAAACGTAGGAAGTACGTAGTACGATACAAGAGGCCAAGGTTGGTAGATAGTAATCTTGTGGGGCCTGGTTTCAGTTTTCGGGAAGGAGAGGCAGGCAGGCGGGACCCACTACTTTTTCCCTATCCACACCACGGGTTTCAGGTGTGACGATGTAACGCGCGCGCGGACGTCGGTTTCGATTTTTCAACTAGTAGGATAGGAGGAAATTAATCAAGATGGATGGCAATCATCTTCAATCCGAAGCAATCCATCCAGAATTAAGTGTAGGTGGCCATATATGGTGCCATGTTTAATTAGGCCGGTAAAACCTGCTTGGTCTCTATCTAAAATGAAAAGGAATCAGAGAGTTCGAAACCGTCCCGTGCCGCCCCACGAAATCCTGAATCGAGGGAAACCGCCACGGTTATGATCGGGTCCCAATTGAGCAAGGCGTGCAGCAAAAAAGTTAGAAAAAAAACAAAGTTGGAAAAAAGGTTTGGATTTTTTTAGTATAATCTGTCTGGTTGCTTCGGAAAGGGGGTTGAGCTGTGGTTGATCGTTCGACGACCGATCGAATCTGGCATGATAGATCGGTCTAGAAAACAATTGGTTGCTGCTGTAACAACTAAGTCCATGGTTTTTTAAGGAGGAGATTCCATGGATGCAATGCGCGGCAAGAAAGCAAGAGCGGAACCAGCTGAGCATGCATGGATGGAGGAAGCGATCCGAACCCGAGGCAAGCAAGGAACAACGTGGTGCAGAGGAGTGGGTTACGCACGCACCTGGATGCCGTTGGGGGAGTTGGCGGCGGTGAGGACGCGGGCGCGCTCGGGGGTCTCCTCCACGTGCCCCGGCCGGAACACCCGCACGGCGGCGAGCGTGGTGGTGTTGGCCACCGCGCGCGCCAGGAGGGAGAACTTGTAGGCGTCGGCGTCCAGCGGGCTGTGCAGGAACACGTCCACGTTGCTGCCGCCGATGCCGTTGAGGAGGTGGCGCGCGATGGAGGGGCCCGTGAGCTCGAACCGCCGCGCGCCGCCCACCAGGCACACCGCCACGCGCCCCCCGCCGCCGCTTCTTTGTCGTGGAGGAGGAGGAGAGCGAGCCGGCGGGGATGTATGCTGGAGGGGCGGCACGCGCGGCGGGAACTGCAGCGCGGAGGGGAAGGAGAGCGCGGCGGCGGCGAAGAGCAGCAGCGGGGCCAGCACGGCCGCCAGGCGGCGGCGCTGGGCCTGCGACGCGCGCGGCGAGGTCGGGCCCGCCGGGTGGTGGGGGTACTCGGCGACCATGCCTGCCGGCTTCATGGCGGCGGGCGAGCAGCTAGGTAGAGAGTCCTAGGTACGTACGTACGCGCGCTTGGTGTTGGTGGGCTGGCTAGAGCTAGAGCTAGAGCTAGATCATGGCGGCCGTAGGTCCGTCGTCGTTGCGGCGGTGGGTGGAGCGCGCGGGGCAAATAAACGCGTGCGTTGGCGTTGGTGAGGCGTCCCGTCGTCTCGACGACGGATCGGTCGCGAGATCGGAAGCCGGGGGGAGAGATGGCGTGACCCAGCGAGCTCCTCCCGCGGCCTTTTGAGTACCCACTCGATCGTGGGTCCGTTCCGTTTGGTGCTTCTTCGCTTCGACGCTCGTACAATCCGATAGGGCCCCTCCTGGCCCTCCATCGCGCGCAACTTCCTCATCCTACCACACGTTCTCTATTTTTCCCAACTTCCTACCACGTCTAGTATTTATTTACGGAAAATCTTTATTTATTAAATGATAGAAATAAATACATTTATTTGTTGCTATGTATAAATCGTTACTAAATTAATTATTACCCAGCTAATTACACAGTAATAAGGTGTATTCCATACAAATTTCTTACGCTAAAAAAGGCGTCCCCGTGATGATATTCTAGGAACGTTAACTATCGTTCAAAAAATATCCATGGATGTAATGTCAGCTATAATAACTCCCATGATTTTCGAGCAAAGTAATTAAGCAGCGCATATAAATCCCTATCACGTACGACTATGAGCATTCAGAGATCTATATCCACGTATTTATCACCGGTCCATCATGATCGTCGTCGTAGGCAATCCTACAGTTTTTTTTGTTGCGAAAATTCCACCGTTCTATTAATAATCATCATCATCAGTACAAAACGACCTTTAAAGTAACAAAAATTATAAATAGGTCCATGGATCACCTATTGACAACTACAAACACTAAAGGCGCACCGTTGTCTTCACCCCTCCATCACCGGAGCCGGGCAAACCTTATCTTAGTAGAGCTTGTTGTAGTAGACAGACGGGGATTCATCGTGCTAAGGGCCTAAAGGACCAACACACCGGAGCAGTAACCATCGCTAATGATGATAATTGTAGATCGGAAGAAACTAACCTGAAACCACACCGATAAACATGAAAACCGGCCAGATTCCTGGAGAACCGCATGACAAACGACTCTACGCGCCCTCCGCCAGAGCTGAGACGCACCATCGGAGCGAGGATAGGACGGAGTGGACTTTATTCTGACTCCACGATGTAGTCGTCGCCTCAACATCCCGAAAGAGACACGAAAAACAGTCTAAGTAAAGAAACGGAAAACCCTCCCAAACGGATTACATCAAGA
The DNA here is from genome assembly GCA_030063025.1 of Avena longiglumis. Taxonomy (NCBI): domain Eukaryota; kingdom Viridiplantae; phylum Streptophyta; class Magnoliopsida; order Poales; family Poaceae; genus Avena; species Avena longiglumis. The sequence goes on along the minus strand of CP125978.1, from coordinate 19,154,415 downwards.
CAATACAAACGATAGAGTCCACATCCGGCCTCTGCACAGTTAGGATGCGCACAGCCAAAAAAGAAAATAAAGAAAGACCCTGCCAAAGTAAACACAGACTCGAAGAAACAAGTGGCGACACCTCGACTCTTAGAAGTCTTCTCCAAAAACGATGTCTTAAAGAAGGAAATAGTGCATCGTACGGTCTGACCAACATGGTCAGGTCCTAGATTTTCACCGGTCGACGGTCCAGACAATGCCTTCAATAAGGAGATGACTCGGGAGACACCATTGCCAGGCACAGCCACTGAAGGTTGGACCTAGGGTTTTCACCCCGGACATGAGATACCGAGCTACAAGAGCACCGCTAACGAATAAGTATGATAAACACCATCGACTGGCTAGGACTGCCGCTAAGGCTTCAAATTGCTAATTACCAAGCACACATATCGTCTACTTTCATCCATCTTGATCCTTGATAGCGCTAATACAACAGACCTCATAGGTCCTCTGTCCTCTACTAGCCACCTCCAGTTGGGCCATTGATACGGCGCAAAGAGGATTATGGAGTGTCAATTGCCCTCCGCCGTCAGCAGCAACGATCGCGCCATAGCTGGAGGAGAGTATAGTTCGTGCGCCGCCGACATCCCCGTCCACGACCAGCGGGCGCTCCGCCGCCGCCATGCCGCGTGAGTTTAGCATGGCGATGCCTCTGGAGGCGGCAAGGGAAGGAGGATGGAGGGGAGGGCGGTCGGCGGGATTCCTCGGGGCGGCGCTGCGCCGCCGTCACGAGGTCGCGGATGAGGTTAGGTTGCGCGGTAGGGGCTAAACGCATCGCCTCACCAACTACAAATTTCCTTTCTTTACAATGGCTCCACAACCCCAACTTGATCGCCAAGTTTGGCGGCAACAGAATGCAAACAATGCATGGGATTCAACATAATGGCTTGGGAGTTTGGCTCCCTTCACGCCCAATTTTCAGAGGTATCAGCTTACGGGCTATGATTGAATCGGAAGTCCGTCGATTAGTGGCGGACTCAGAAACTTTCTGAAGTCTGGTCAAAAGAAATTATGTAAGGCAAGCCTAGGCGGTCACCCAGGCTGGAGGGACCTTGGGTTTGCCCATGCCATGATGATGGATGGGGTGCACCCTGAGGACAACTTTGGTGTTGATCTGAATGGTGTCTGGTATGAAAGTTTGACTGAAATCAAGAATATGTAGTTGACAAATTTACTAATGGTCAATCTTGGGACAGTTTTCAGTTTAGGCATGAGGGTTCAGTTAGAGTTGCCTCTTTTCCATGCACTTGTCCGTTTCTTCAGAGAGCATATTTATCGCCCTTCTCTTCACCTCCTGCCATACGCTCCCTCTGAAATTTGGCCCATGCAAATTTTGCATAGAAAAACTGGATAATTTGAAATTTACATGAGTACTATATGCAAAAAAAAATCTACTACTCCCTCCGATCCATATTACTTGTAACTAAATTGGATATATCTAGACATGTTTTAGTGCCAGATACATCTATTTCAAAGACAAGTAATATGGATAGAAGGGAGTAGAACGTTTGACATTGTTCTAGTATTAAAAATCTACTGGAGTAACATTATTCTGATAAGAATAGTCTACCGAACAAACTTTTGACTTTTTTGGTTGCTCCGTGGCCTCTGCCTGAGGAAGGCTGCTTGTGCCCGGCATCATCTGAGACCAATAACAACTACTAGGTCCATACGCTACACGTCTAAGCAAAACTCGGATCTACTAGAAACTCTGACCCAAATTCACCTGATCAGTTGACTTGAAGATAACTTATCTCGTTATTACAACATCTGAAATATGCTAGTACTATTACCCCAAAAAAAAAAAATGCTAGTACAGATTCTTCATCAATCAATCAGAGTTCAAGTGCCCATCTACCCCAGTGGTAATATTTTTTCCCATCTTAGTCTACTTTCCAATGCTAATCGCTCTTCTCTTCTCCTTCCACGTGCTGCCTCTGCTCAAGTTTCCAACTGTATAAACAGAAAGTATGTCCATTAAATTAAACTAAATCCGCGACATTTATTTTTGAACCGAGAGAGTATATGCAAAAAAAACATGTAAAATGTTTGACCTTTTTATTAACACGTAACGTTATTCTGATAAGAATAGTCTACCGGACAAACTTCAGATTTTTTTGATTGTTATTAAAAATGTGCGTGGTGATTCACCAGCCTCTTCCTGAGGAAGGCTCCTTGTGCACCACAGCCTCTGCCTGAGGAAGGCTTTTGCACCAGCCTCTTCCTGAGGAAGGCTCTCCTTGTGCACCAACCAGCCAGCATCATCCCATACCAATAACGACTAGGTCCATATACTACTTACAGCTGGTCTAGGCAAGACTCGATCTACTAGAAACTCGAGCCAAATTCACCTGGTCAGTTGACTTATCTCATTACAACATTTCAAATATGCTACAGATTCTTCATCCATCAATCGAAGTTCAAGTGCCATCTACAACAGTGGTAGAGTAATATTTTTTCCCATCTTAGTCTACTTTTCAATCCTAATTGCTTTACAATTGCAGCAAGGCTGTACATACCCAGATTTTCTTCCCAGAGTGTCATTTCTGAAGAGAACATCCCATCATTTACTTTGTAGTAGTAACAGTTCTTGAACAATTTCCAAAGCTCGTGGATAGAAAAAGAAGAGTTCCTTCTAGAGGAGTATATTTCATTCAACGGACAGGAAATTTGCTTAAATGGATGCTAAATTAAGGTTGGCACGTGACTTTTGACTGCAGTGCGTAACTTTTCAGTTTTCACTATGCAAATCTTAATCTCTATTGTGCTAAGCATAGCTGAACATCAAAATGGAGTTTTATGCATAACTTTTAAGTTTTCACTATGCAAATCTAAATCTCTACTGTGCTAAGCATAGCTGAACATCAAAATGGAGTTCTATGCCTCAACGTCAAAATGGAACATAAGCAGAATTTCGACGTCAAAATAACACAACCTAATACAAGATGGAATATAATTAAAACGGATACATCAAGAAGATGCACACCCACACACAAGGATGTCAGCAAAGATCATGCATCAGGCAGGCAACCTTTTGCTTCAACGTGCTTGCTAGGAAAGCATAAAGCAAATGAACCACAAGGTAAGTGCTAATCAATTGAACCAGCTCACCGTCCTCAGAATTCTTCATCACGCCAGTTGGCTAATTAAGTCCAGTAATTAAAATTAAACGATCAACTCCCAAGTTTCCTGCAAGTCCTCTTCCCAATTGACCTATTCAGATGGTCGACCTCCACTTGAAGTTATTCAAAATGGAAAACCTACACCAAACAAGTCCATTCTTGCACCTCACCAACCATAAAAAGAAATCCTAGATACCTGCGGAGCAATAATGTCATTAGTCAAATCAATTTGACACTTGAATCATGGAAACCATACTGGTGGCTAATGGACAATTAAATATGCAGGTTCGACAAACTATTCTCAATTAAATATGAACAATTTGTATCAGCTAACCAGAAGAGTGAAGTTATCTACAGTTTTTTCTCCAACTAGTTCCACGCCATATCAAACAAAATAAAACATGCTCATACTAATAAACCTAGCAACATAGTGATCATGACTATCCAAATTTAATAGCTACAACCTGAAAATATACCTGAACCCTTTTTTTTTTTTGGAACAACTGGATTCGGCAATTACATCAGGACTCCCCTAGTAGTGATAAAATGAAATGAACTACTGTTTGTACATATTAAACCAAGTTATTAGCAAGATCAGCAGAGGAGGAATATTGAATGACAAAATAACTACTGTACTTTTAAGCTTCCAAATGTACATATTGTAAATTGAACTCTATGTTTGGCATTTAAGTATAGTAACAGGACAGAATACTACAGATCAGCATCTGTAGGAGCAAAAGAAGTACTCCCTCCGACCCATATTAGTTGACTCAAATTTGTCTAGATACGGATGTATCTAACACTAAAAGTTGACTAAATACATTCATATCTAGATGAATCTAAGTCAACTAATATGGGTCTGAGGGAGTAATTAATATGATACTACTTGAAATTACTGGCTTAAGACAAAAGCATGTGAAAGCAGTTTTTATGGTGAATCTGGTATCTAGCTCATAGCCATACTTGTATAAATATACAAGCTAGCTAATCACTAACAAGTCTAATTAAATCAAATCCATGTTGTAGAATCCTCAAGCAAGGGATTGTACATGCATCATCTTATTAAATAATACTTTCTTAGTTCCATCAGTACAAAATAGATGTCAATTTTTTCAAAAAATGCATCACTTCTAATGATAATATATTTAGTAAAATAAAAATGTACTTCATGATTAAAGAAGTTTTTATGGTGAATCTAGTCTTGTCACTTCAATCATGTCTCTAGTAAAGTATGGTGAACAAATTGAAAAACAAATAGACTGCACACAGAGTAGAAATGTAGTTTAGATTAGACAACCTATACTAGTGGCTAACAGCCAATTAGATATGCAGGTTAGACAAACTATTCTCAATTAAATATGAACCATTAGTATCGGCTAACAAGAAGTGTGAAGTTATCTAGAGTTATTCTAGCAACGTAGGTTGTCACGACTATCCAAACTTAATTAATACAACTTGAAAATATAACTGAACCCAATATATATTTCGGAACAAATGGACTTGGCACACACATCAGGACTCTCTACAAGTGATAAAGAAGTAATTAATACGATACTACTTGAAATTTATTTGCTTAACACAAAGGGAAGCGAACAGCATTCCATGAACCAACTATCGAGAAATAATCTTTTTTTTAATACCCACAGTGTAAAGGGTATGCTATTACCTGCAGCATATATACTCTCAAATGGATGATGCCAAGACACCGTGCTCCGTCTGGCAATTTTCTTGAACTGCAACGACTCAAGTTGGACCATGAATAGGCCTATAGCTGTATATATGAGCGCCACATTACTGGACTCAGCAAACCCTGTAAGCATTAGGAATTGTCCCTCCTGCTCTAAATTCATGGAAAGTAGCTTGCCCAGTTCAATAGTTCTTCCCAACACCCATGAGGCAGCACCGTCACAATCGGTATTCAACTTCCATAAATAGGCAGTCCAATGTGACATGATGAGTAAGCCGAGCCCGCCACCCTCCGCCGGCATAGCTGTGAAGTTCGTATGATTGCAAATCGCAAAAATATCCTGTGGCAGATATATCACAGCTAGGCTCTGCCTATCCAAATCAATCTCGAGAAGTGCACACGAAGTCCCGCCAAGCATCCAGTAAAGGGAATCCCCAGCCAGCACAGCCGGCATGCCAATACTATAGATGTAAGCCCCCAATGGAAGCAGCGTTGAGATAAGATCACTCCATAAGCCGGTCTCCGATGAGTAAATGCAGGCAAAAAATCGTGTATGTCGTTGCTGGTTGGCTGCGCCTACCAGTACCACCTGAAAGTGGTGGTGGGCGTCTCCAATAGCACGAAGCATCGTCCCCTCGATGGGGGTTCTGCTCGTTTCGAACCCCGGGGGCACGGCAAGGCTGTGATGGTCGCCGGAGATCGGATCCCACACCAGGGCGTCTTTCATCTTCTGGTCGAACAGTAGCACGAGGCCGTGGCGGGATCCGAGGATCTTGGAGCGGAAGCGGGCCTCCGGCAGCACGGAGAAGCGGCCGGGCGGGACACGGTTGGGGGCCTCCATGGTAGGATGGAAGACGAATCCTTCAGAACCTTGGCCGAGGAAGCCAAGGAGGGGCAGAGGGTTGCGACGGTGGTGGCGGCGGAAACGGCGGACGAAGCCGGGGTCGGAGACGAGGAGGCGCCAGCGCTTGCAGACTGCGGAGACGCGCGGGAGGGAAGAAGGATTCGGGGGGAGGCGGAGGAGAATCTCGGGGAGCAGGTTCTCGTCTTCCAGCGGCGGCGCCGCCGCCGGCGAGCAAGGGCGTTGATGGGGGATGCTCATCTCGTGCTCCTGACTGACTGCGCTCGTGCGTGCGGGGTCGATGTGAGAAGCGATGTTTCGGGCGGCCCAAAGTCAGCTTGAAGAAGCCCATGGTTGAAAACAATGAAAGCCCACGAGGCCGAGTCAAAGCCAACCATAACTGGCCCGGCAGTTCTGATATAGCGCCAAAGTCACACTATTCAGTACTCAAATTTGTGATGAATCTAAATACTATTTAGTATATAGATTCATCCAATTTTTAGAAAACCTAAGACATCTATTTTGAGACCGAAGGAGTATCTAGATTCATCAAAATTTTAACAAATCTAAGGTATCTATTTTGGAACGGATGGAGTACTTCTACTGATCATGCTTCGATGGACAGAAAATTTGCTCCAACAAATGCTATGAAGATTTGGCCGTAGGTTTTTCTAGTTCTCACCAAGAAAATCTTAATTTGTGGTGCCCTGTTAAGCATGACCGAGAATAGTTACTCTCTCCAACCCATATTAATTGAGTTAGATTCATCTAGATACAAGTGTATCTAGTTAAGTTTTAGTGCAGTATTTAGAAAAAATTTAGTCAACTGATATAGATCGGAGAAAGTATTATAAGTTCTTGTAGAATTTTTGTTTTGAAGCTTTTTTACTGTACTAACTGATGGGGTCACATGACAGAATGAACTGAAATTCTCTACTTCGGTTTGTTCTAGCTATCTGGGGCACCGTCTTTCGCGTGATACCTACACGAAGGAAACAGTACAAACATTTGGTCTTTGGTAATAATAAACACCATTTGTCAATGAAGCCATCCATTTTAACCTAGTATCATTTTAACTCATAGCTTCTCGCAATACGAGTGTTTAGCATAAAACCACCACTTTTCGCGTTAGATTTCAAAAAACCACCACTATTCGTTTGAATCACAAAAAACCACCGGTTTACGTTAAGTTTGTTGCAATGTGCACTACATTAGAATTGACAACCGATTGACACGATTTCTGACAAAGGGGACCCAGATGTAAGGCTGACGTGGCAGAAACAAGCTATTTTCTGAGATAAAAATATCTAAATATTTAAAATAAATCAAAATTGACTAAAAATAAAAATAAAACAGATCCCTTGGCCCCGTCCCCGCCGCCTCTCCTCCCACGGCATCCCCGACGCCCCTCCTCCCACGGCATCCCCGACGCCCCTCCTCCCAGGACGTCCCCGTCACCACGCCATGGCCGAGGGCAAGGTCCGGTCGGCCCCTCCACCCATCCCATCCCCTCCTTCCAGCTCGTACCGCCGCGCCATGGCGAGGGCAGCGGCGCGCGGGCGCGAGGTCAGGCACGTGGAACCACAAGATAAGTACTACCTCTCTTACTAAATGTACGCTTTTCTAGCGGTTTAATTTGAACTACTAAAAAGGCTTACATCTCGAAACTACTGAATTGGCAGCTTTTGCAGTAGCTCATGACCTGGAGATCAGTTACTTGCTTACCATCAAAAAGATTTACCCAAAGATTTACAAAGTGGTCATCTACGACTACGGTCAAGCCGATGTTGTCAAGAGGTGTCTTGGGCACCCTGAAGCTTTCAGGAGGATGGTGGAGCAGCGGTGACTTCTTTCGACATGAAAAGGAGCGCGCTGAGCGTCCCCCGGACGATGGGAACACCCCATCGTCCTGGTCGAGAGGGTGACACGTGTCCCCGGGACCAGTCACGGACACGCACAAATCCCTCTGCCGCTCTAGAAAAAAACAACATCACCTCCCTCCCCTGATAGGCATCACCTCCCTCCCTCGACAGGCATCATCTCCCATGGAAGCACCGTCGCCGTCTCCGGAGAACATGCCAGCAGCAGCCTCGCAACAAACGCCGGTAGCCGGTTGTAGCAGCGCCACTCGCCTGTAACACCCTCAGAATCGACCCTATGCAAGTTTCAGCGATTCCCGCCAAACCCGCATAGAAACGATTCAAAGGTGCCCACCATGCACTTTCGTGCGGGTGGAAAACGAAGTAATAACATTACACAACAGTCCTCGATGGGACCCACAGAACAGATATATATATATATATATATATATATATATATATATATACAACACGACTCCATGAGTCAAGAATACAGATATACGGTACAAAGATCCAAATCACCTTGAAAAGATGGAGCGTCCGACTACGGACAAGATGCAAATGGGGCTAAGAGCCCTGAAGAATAACCAATGGCGTCCATAACCCTGCCCAGGCTAAGCCAGAAGGGTAACCCTGCTAACGACGTCGATCTCAAAACCTGCTTAAACAAAAGGGATGCCGACAAGGGGCAAAGGAAAAGAGAGAGCGGTGATCGTATCAGTGGAACCAATCTGATTATGAGTCACTACAAAACTTTTGTAGCTGGGAGGGAGCGATTGCAGAACCCTGTCAATCTTGAGCTCCTCTGGAATCGTGCATTCCAGTTGCTCAAGGCGTTGAGTGTAGCCCGTCATCTTAATGGCGTGCTCACTAACGGAACTCCCTTCCTCCATCTTGCAGTTAAAGAACTTCTCAGAGATCTCATATCTCTCAGAACGGACCTGAGTCTGAAACATGGTGTCAACACCCGGATTTTTCAATCCTAGATGCCTGTTATGCCATACATCGCAATCCTAGGATTACCATTTTTGCGAGACATAACATAATTGGATACCATAGTACTTCATCCATTACAACGATACATAAGTTCTTACACAAATAGGGATCTCATGATCCAGTCCTTAATACAACATCAAGCAGCGGAATACGTAATAATAACGGTGGCGTGGGCGAGGCTCCATCTTCGGGTCACAGGCAATCTTGGCGATGGGAGATGATCCTAGTTGTCGTAACCTTCACGGGGTCCATCCTCCGGTACTCCTCTTCATAGTCTGGCCATGGGAATAGCCAGGGACAAAGCCATGAGTACTCTTTAAGTACTCGCAAACTAATACTAACAAGTAAAGAGGTTTTGGATAATAGGACACTAGGCTCTAGGGTTGTTTTGCAAAAGCCAGATTTATAACTACTAAGTTCCAAAGCTGGCCACAAATTTTATAACTACTAAGTGGGATCTTATATTTCCGGTCACAACTCTGTTGTGGTCAAGTCGAAGTCTCAAGTCGTTTCACAAGTCATTTTGAAAAGTCTGACGGGGGAACAGTATGGCCACTCCAACTGTCCCTAACCGCGGACGCGGCTATTCGAATAGTTTGATACTCTGCAGAGATTGTACACTTTCACCACAACATTCGATACATCCGTCAGGAACAAATCCTGAATTCACCATACTCAGTATGCGGATAATCAAACCTAACCTTTCAATTACACTCCCTAGTATAAGCACCTCTCCTGTGAGTTTGGCCTCCCAACCATGACCACTGTCATCTTGGGTACTGCACAGGTGGACAATCTTCACAAGGTAGCCTCAGATCAGACCTTGGCCGTGAGGGAACTAATACTAAGGTATATAAATTTCCAGTCAAGCCCTACCCAATATTCGGGTATTGTGGTTGTACGATAAAATTGGAATGGTATCGCATCCAGACAACCATCAGTTTTAAAAAGGGCTAAGGCTCATGCCTTAACATTTTCATCACCAAAATCATCACGTGTTTGGAAACACATGTCCAAAACATTTCAATAGAATGATCCATCATTCCAAGGTTTTCATAACCATTTTTCCACCAAGTATTCCCATCTAAAGTTGATCAAGTTTTATGCTTAGCACTAGCAGCTACAGGTGGGGTAGTACTAATAAAGGGGGTAACTAGTGGGGTTTCAGCTAAGTCCAACCTTATATCATAAGCTAATATCAAGGTTTCTAGCTTAGGCCAAATTTTATGCTCTTTATGCAACCTTCAGCACAACTGTCTAGTATCTACCAAACTCTTGGGTAGCCTCCAAGTAAGCTTTGATAAAGAAATAAAGTAAGAAGCTTGCCATAAAACTAGGATTGGTTTAGCCAGTGGGTATAGTCACATATGCTTAAGGCATATAGTAATCATATCACAAGCATGGGTTTGTGGCAACAATAGGGTATCTTGCAAGGGTTAGCTTGCACAATCACTAGTGGTATTAGGCTTGCAATCAATGTCAATATAAGCTTGCATAGGTATAGTATCTTGCAAGTGTTAGCTGGCATTGTTCAACTTGGTTAGTATAGCTTGCATAGTAAAGCTTGCCTTGTGCAGAGCAGTGGTTGAAGTTTTCCTCGGCTTCCTCTTCGTAGTATCCTCCTTCCTCCTCGTATCCTTGCTCGGTACTAGCGTCTATGAATAAATACGAGGTACACAATCACCAAACAATACTTAACTACTTGCAATCATCACACACAAGGGTCCTATAGAGGATCTAGCATCATCTCTAACATTACAAGGTTAAGGATTGGTTTTAGTCTTTTTATTTTAGAAAAGTAATTTCTACTCATTGAAAAACTACTTAAGATTTAATATTCTCCAAACTAAACATGGGATCATGTTGACACATGTCATCACCACATATTGTAGTCCATGGGAATGTGATTTAAAGTGGTGTCACAATTTAATAAGGTTTTACCCTTTTATTTTAATTAATTAAAGTGGCTAGAAATGCTTATGAATCATTCTTTTATTCCTTGAACATTATTTCTGCAAGTAACCTATATATATTTTTATATATTCTGAAAGGTATGGTTGAATGTGATTTTTGAGAGTTGGAATCAACTCAAAAGCTATTATGGTTTAAATTTGAAAAATGTTTGAATGCAGAAAAGCTTCTGCCTTGTTATTTTTGCTATGGGTGATCTACAGATCCAAATGACTTGAATCCAACGGGCTTGGATTAAGCATTCTGAACCTTTCAACAAAATGGTTTTATCTAATTTGGTGCACTAAATCGATATGGGTTGTTTTTGAAGTTGGGTACAGTGTGTTTGAAATTAAAAGAAAAGGTTTAATTTGAATTCTTTGGGCTCTTGGAAATTCTAACGGGCCTGCTAAGCGCGATGCTCCTGGCTGCTTAAGTGGGTGTCCCCACTCGTCGGTGACAGGGCTGGCGAAGCGGTATGGGGCAACGTGGTTCGTTTGATCTTGTTCTAATCAACAGTGAGGTCATCGTCGACGCGAGACAGCTCCGTGAACGAAACCTAAGCGCGGCGGTGAGGGTTGGCCGGAGGCTCACCGGGAGTGCAGGCGAGGGTCGGCGAGGCGAGCAGCGAAGTCGACGACGGCGAACCTCCACAGTAACGGTGGCTTCTCTGGGGTGGCTCAATCGCTGGCTCCTTTCTTCTCCCGTGGCGAGCTCCAGTGAAATTCCGGCGAGGTGGTGCTTGGCTTGCTCTGAGGATGGTGTGGCACGATCAGTGAGGAGAGGGGAGTGATATGGTGTGAATAAATCGTGCGGGGGTGGCCTCTATTTATAGTCGAGCGAGGGGACCGTCGGGGCGCAAGGTGAGCTCGTCGGAGGCGATGTTCTGCGACTAATGGCATGGGCAAGGGTAGGGGCGGTCTTTGTGTCTCTGGCGATGCTCAACGACATGGTCGCGAGGCATGGGCGGTGTGGTTTGGTGCGAGCAGGCGGTGCTACTGCGTAGGCGGCGTTCTCGGCGGGCGGTGGCTATATGGCGGGGCGTTAAACGGGATGTCTGGCGGTCTCGGTCGGTGGCGATCGTGTGTTGGCGGTGAGGCGGCGCTGATGCAGGTGATGGTCGAGGTGGCGCTCGCGCACACTCGGCATGGTCTGGCGTGTCTTGTGCGTGGTCAGGGCTTGGCGCCATGGTGGGACGAGCGATGGCGGTGGGCGGTGGGCTGCCTCCCAGACATCTTGGCTAGGCTTCTTTGCTCCTATCTTGCCGTCCACATTGGGGTGACATGGGGCTACTACTGTTCACCATTAATGGCCATGGCAAGCTCACGGGGTGCTAGTGCTGGTCTAACCTTGCTAGATGATCTCTGGATTGTGTGAGAGCTAACTAGGGAACAAGTTAGGCTCAAAACTGCACACTATAGTGTTTGTGGTTTTGTTTGATTTGTGTACAGAACTTTGTTTGATGAAATGGCCGCATGAAATCAAGTTTTGAATTTTGAAATGATTTTTGGTGGGTTTGCTAGATTGGTTCGGTGAGTCTGCAGATGCTTGGGTTTTGAAAATTGAGCTTGTTTGAGTGGGTTTTGAAAAAGTGGGATCTTCCCATATGAAGAAGATTCAATTTTGAATTGCCATTTAAACTATGCATTTGAAAGTTTGGATGATCACAAAGTGGGCCTTGATACTTTGTTATGAGTACATTCAAGGGGTGCAAAGATCCGAGAAAAGTTTACATTAGGTTTTGAAAGTTTGAGACAGCCAAAGTAGGCATGGGAGTTAAATTGGTCAAAATGACCATTCACTTAATATATTTGTTTTGAAATATTTTTCTTTAGGAAAAGTGTGGGGAATGCTTTAGATGATATTATTTTCACCTAAGAAACATTTTACAAGCAATGGATCACACAAACAAGGTGGTTTTAAAGAATTTCAAAATTCATGCATACACATATACATGCATTCATGAATTGATTTAGAAAAGTTTTTGGTTAACCCTAAACTTTAGGATTAGTGTTTCGTTGATCTAAGTTTGATATTTTTGGGATGTTACACATGGTTTTCAGCTCTTCGAGAATCTCAAAGGGCCCGGGATAGTCTTCAAAACGATTTTGAAGTTCCGGTTCCATAGCAAACAACATGGTGCTCTTAATCACACCATAATCATCTTTCTTGTTGATAGACAGCTTTCTCATCGGTAGTAGCGATTGCTAGGGTCACCTAACGCTTTCCCAAGGACATAGTCCTTTTGACCGCCAGAGAGAATGATTCTTAGATTGCGGAACCAATTGGTGAAGTTAGACCCATTGTTTCTAAGCTTTTCCTTCTCAGCAAAAACGTTGAAGTTGAAGTTGGACTTATCCATTTGATCTACAGTATTTGCAAGTACAATTTAGACTATGTTCATGATAAATAGTTCAACTTAATCAAATTACTAGATGAACTCCCACTAAATTCAACATCCCTCAAGTTGTTTAGTGAACACGATCCAAATTCACCACAGCTAATCCGATCATCACGAGAAGAGATGTGGTTTCAATGGTGGACAACGAAGTGTCGACCATATCATTCATATGACTCATGCTTAACCTTTTTGTTCTTGTGTTCCGAGGTCATGTCTGTACATGCTAGGCTCGTCAAGTTAGACCCAAGTATTTCCGCATGTGCAAAACTGGCTTACATCCGTTGTATGTGAGCGTAGAGTCTATAGCACCCGATCATCACGTGATGCTTGGACACGACGAACTTTCGCAACGGTGCATACTTGGGGAGAACACAGTTTTTATCTTGATATTTAAGTGAGGAATCATCTTATAATGCTACCGTCGCGATCTAAGCATGATAAGATACATAAAAGGATAATCATCACATGCATATAACTTTAATGTGACATGGTATAGCTAATCTTCGCGCAATGATCTCCATCTTGTGCGTTCCGGCATGATCTTCATCACTCCACCATGATTGCCTCCACCACGAATAGCAACTACAACTATTGCTAACTACTTAGCGATAAAGTGAAACTATTACATGGCGCATAAGAAGTTGACACACAGGTCATACACAATTATAAAGACAACCATATGGCTCCTGTCGGTTGTGTACTCATCGACATGAAAGTCGTGAACATTACAAAACATGATCATCGCATACATTATACACATCACATCTTGGGCCATACCATATCACAGAAAACACTCCCTGCAAAAACAAGTTAGACGCCTCTACTTTGTTGTTGCATGTTTTACGTGGCTTATGGGAGTAGATGCTAAGAACGATTCTTACCTACAGAAAGCCACAACGGTGATATTATGGTTGCCAAACTCTGGTGTTAATCCCATGACAACTATAGTGAGAGAAACTGACATCCACCAGCCGCATGTGTGGAACAAGCCACACGTCAAGTGCGGAGCCGGTCTCGCGAATGACGTCGCGTAAGGTTGGCCTGGACCGCTTCAATCTCACTATCCCGCGTCATAAGAAGAACACAAACAAGAGGCTTGCAGCAAAAAACATCAATGCCCGCAACAACCATGTTGCGTTCTAATCGTGAAACACATCTACGCATAGATCTAGCTCTGATACCACTGAAGGGTTTCGCGGCATAGTAAATCAAAATTTTGTACGGATGCGAACAGAGGGAAAGCCAAGATCTAATCTAGGAGATGCAAACAACAAGAGAGATTGGATTAGATCTTCATACCCTTGAAGATTCGCACAGCGGAACGTTGGTCGGAACGTGGGTGATGTAGTCGTACTCGCTTCTCCTCCTCGCGATCCGATCCTATCTAGCACCACAAGTGGCAGTGCCTCCGTGAGATGCACACGTGCAGCACCTCGACGTCTCCTCCTTCCTTGGTCCAGCAAGTATGGTGGAGAGATGGGTTGGATCTACAACGCAACGGCACGGTGCAATTGGTGGAGAATTTCTGCAGCAGGGCTTCGCCTACAAGCAGTTGGGAGGGAGAGAGGAGGGCAGAAGGGCGGCTAGGGTTGGAGGGGAAGGTGTGGGGGGTGGTGCGCCCCCACCCCTCTTTATATAGAAGGGGGGCGCAGCCCTAGCCCCTCCCCCAAGCCCAAACCGGCGGCCCCAAGGAGGAGGAGTGGGGGGCAAGGAAACCCCCCCTTTCTAGAAGCTCTATCTCGAGTTTAAAACTCTCTTGGCCGGCTGGGCCCTATGGGGCCTTGTGCCCCTGGCCCAATGCGGCCAGGGCACTCCCTCATAGGCCCATGCCCCCTCCCGGAAGGTGGGGCCACGTTGGTCCCCTTCCGGAAGGTTCTAGAAGCTTCCGGTACAATACCGATTAACCCGGAACAATTCCGAACTCCAAAAACTGCACTGCCTTATATGAATCTTATTCTCCGGAACCTCTCGTGATGTTCCGGATCCCATCCGAGACTCCGAACAAAAACTCATAAACCAATTATCCAATCTATCCTAGCGTCGAGATACGTTAAGTGTGTGACCCTGCGGGTTCGAGAATATGCAGACATGATCTTCTATCAATAATCAACAGCGGGGTCTGGAAACCCATATTGACTCCCACACATTCATCGATGATCATATCGGATGAACCACGATGCCAGGATTCAATCAATCCCATATATATATTCCCTTCGTCTCGCGATATTTTACTTGCCCGAGATTTGATCGTCGATGCATCATACCTAGTTCAATCTCGTTCACAGCAAGTACTTTACTCGTTCTGTAATCCGATATCACTTTGTGA
Organism: Avena longiglumis; assembly: GCA_030063025.1. NCBI lineage: Eukaryota > Viridiplantae > Streptophyta > Magnoliopsida > Poales > Poaceae > Avena > Avena longiglumis. The sequence continues at coordinate 19,139,194 of CP125978.1, read as the reverse complement.
TTAACTCCTTAACCACATGCTTGCAAGCGGTGTTGATATTGATTACCGAGTGGGCCTGAAGTATATCTCTCCGACTTGGGAGGGACAAATCCCATCTCGATACATACAACCCAACAGATACTTTCCGATCACCTGAGAGACACCTTTATGATCACCCTCTCATAGGATGACGTTTGATGACCTCAAAGCTTTCTTCCGATACCAGGAAGTTGCATTATCTCATGGTTTAAGGAATACAATATTTGACATAAGAAAAGCTTCGCAAAGACGAACACGATGACACGATCTAATTGCTTCGCTTAGTTTGTCATCCATCATATCATTCTCCCAATGATATGATCTCATTATCAATTGACAACTCATGTCTATGGTTAGGAAACCTTAACCATCATTGATCAATGAGCTAGTCCATAGAGGCGTACTAGGGACACGGTGTTATTCACAAACCACACAAGTATTAAAGTTTCCGCTTAATACAATTCTAGCATGGAATATAAACATTATCATGAACAAGAATTATAATAATAACATCTTTATTATTGCCTCTAGGGCATAATTCCAACAGGAAGTAGTGGTAGGACCCACGCGCTGCTGCGCTGGACCAAGACGATGCAACGTGAGCGATCCCCCGGGGGATGGGGATCATTTTCCATTTGTATTTGTATTTGTGTGGTATCCTCAACTCTCTCCAAAAGAGATGACCCTATCAGCAACGTTACAGTTAACCAAACACGTGGTTTGCTTGTGTTCATAGATGCATGCAGACAACCAAACAGACACATTTTCGTTTTTTTAGATAAAAAAAACATGCAGACTACCAAACGGGCTGTCATTTATGTTCTAAGGCCTGTATGAGGCTGGCGGTGCTAGTCATAGCAGTGTCGGGACAGGCCCAAAATTTGCTCCAAGTAACGCTAAAGAAGCTTTGGCCGTAGGTTTTTCATGGCCCCACCAAGAAAATATTAATTTATGGTACTCTGTTAAGCATGACTGAGAATAATAATTACTTATAAGTTCTCGTAGAATAATCGTTTTGAAGCTCTTTTACTGTATTAAGTGATGGGGTCACAAGACAGAACGAACTGCAATTCTCTACTTCGTTTTGTTCTAGCTATCTGGAGCGCCGTCTCTCGCGTGATACCTACACGAAACAGTACAAACGTTTGGTCCTTGCCTCCTTGGTAATAACTGTTAGATGTATATATGTATATATTTGTATATTGTAGTAGTTTTTTATATGTTAGGAGGCTTCCTGTATATTTGCATATGTACCTGTATTATATATTGTGGCATTGGTCCCCAGAGAAATATAACTTGTCTATTCCTAACATGGTATCAGAGCCGGTTTTAGGATTCCCGTGCCCATCGGTCCTCTGCTTGTAATCGTCGCCGCCGTCAGCTCGCCGTCGTCCAGATCGGACATGTCCCGATCGAATCTGCCAAGCTTCTCGTGTGCTACTCGCGAAATCCTACTGCTATCGATCCGATCTGCACCCCCTGCTGCCGATCGGGCCCCGCCACTCACCTGCTCATCCATCTTGTCCGTCCTCTCTCCCACGTGCGGCCGATCTGACGCGCGTCCTGTCCCGTTCGTCCTTCGTCCTCTACACCCCGCCCCGTCCACACGCGGTCGACCTCCTCTGCACCTACCCCCTGCCGCTCGCCCGTCACTGACTGGTCGGGCCCTCACCTGCTGGCCCGACGTCCTCTGCATCCTGCCGGATCCCGTCGGATCCCGCCGGATTCTGCCTGCTGACGTCTGCTTGTGTCAGCATCGATCAGATCCAGAGCTGATCTGATGTGTATTCCAATAAAAGAGAAGAGAGAGAGAGGGAGAGAGAGAGAGAGAGAGAGATGTCTTCTTCATCGGGTTATGTTACGATTTCTCGCTGCCCGGTGATCTTCGATGGCGCGAATTATCCTGATTTCGCTGTCTTTATGCGCGTTCACATGCGCGGTCTCCGTCTTTGGGGTGTGCTCTCCGGCGAGGTCTCTTGTCCGTCGCGCCCCCTGCTCCTATGACTCCTCTTCCATCGACACCGATTGTTCTTGGTGCTGATGCTTCTCAGGAGGCCAAGGATGCTGCTCAGAGTGTTGATGATAGTGATGTTGCTGCTTATGATCTGAAGTTCAAGCAGTACTCTTCTGATCTCGAGGCCTATCGACACGCTCTGACTGCTTACACTCAGTGGGTTGATGAGGATGCTCGTGCTGTTGTTGTTCTCACCTCTAGTGTTTTGCCCCAGTATGCTGCTGAGTTCATGAGTCTCCCTACTGTTGCCGCTCAGTGGGCCCATCTTCGCTTATCGGTACCGTCTAGGGATGCTCTTTACCTGTCTGTGGTTCGCCAGGAGCATGCTCTCCAGCAGGGTGATTCTACTATTGATGAGTTCTATATTCAGAGTGCTGCTATCTGGCGTCAGCTTGATTCTCTTTGTACTGCTATTTGTGGCACATGCTCGTGCTGCCAGATTGTGCGCTCGGATTTGGAGTTTCACCGCACCTATGAGTTTCTGTCTCGGCTCCGCCAGGAGTTTGAGCCCTGGTGTGCTCAGCTGAATGCTCGTGGTCGTGTTCCGCTCTCTGAGGTGTTGTCTGAGCTTCGGGCTGAGGAGACCCGTCTCTGTGGTGCTGGTCTTCTTGCGGTTCCATCTGTGCTTGCTACTCGTGGTCCTCCTATGTTGTCTACTCCCTTGACTCAGCCACAGTCCTCTGTGCCGCCGCCGATACTACCCACCCATCCGTGTCGTGGTCGAGTCAGCAGCAGTTTTGTGGTTAGAGTCGGCATGAGCGGCTTGAGTCGGCACCAAAGGCTCGTGGTCGTGGTCGCCGTGGTTCTCTTGACCTTCGCTCTTCTTGTAACAAGGATGGCCACACTTGGGCCACTTGTTATACACGGGATCCCAGTTTACGTTAGCAGCACTAGGCTCGTGGGCAGTCGACTCCTTCTGGATCTTCAGAAGTTGCTCTCTCCGATAAGGACATTATCAGGAGTCTTCGCGGTCGGCTTGTTGCTACAGGCTCTTCTTCGACAGGCACTGCTGGTTCTGTGACTGATTCGTCAGGCACTGCGTGACCACCACCTTCTACACAGTCAGGTACGTCCCTATGGTATCTGGATTCTAGAGCTTCCTTTCATATGACCTCTTAGTCTTCTTTTCTATCTGCTCTTCGTTCTCTCCCTTCTCATGTCCGTGTTTTTACAGCTGATGGTACCTCTCTTCCTGTTTCTAGTCAGGGCACTCTTTCTACTTCTTCTTTTTCTGTTCATGATATCTCTCATGTCCCTCTTCTTAAGATGAATCTGTTCTCTGCTAGCCATCTTACTGACTCTGGTTGTCGCGTCATTCTTGATGCTGATTCTTGTGTTGTCCAGGACCGTCGCACGCAGGCCCTGGTTGGAGCTGGCCCTTGCAGCTATGACTCTTCAGGACTTTGGGAGTTAGACTAGCTTCGTGTTCCCTCCGTTGCCACTTCATCTGCTAGTTCTTTTCCGGTCGTCGCCTCTGCTACCAGCTCCTTTCAGCAGTGGCATCATCGTCTTGGTCACCTTTGTGACTCTCGTCTGTCATCTTTAGTTCATCGTGGTCTTCTGGGGTCTGTCTCAGGAGATGGGTCTTTATATTGTCAGGGTTGTAGGTTGGGTAAACAGATTCAGCTTCCCTATCCTACTAGCGCGTCTGTATCTCAGCAACCTTTTGATTTAGTTCGTTCAGATGTTTGGGGTCCGGCTCCTTTCGCTTCGAAAGGGGGCCATCGCTACTATATTTTATTCATCGATGATTTCTCTCGATACACTTGGTTGTATTTTATGCGCTCTCGTAGTGAGATGCTCTCCATATATCAACGTTTTGCGGCCATGGTCCGTACTCAATATTCTACCCCAATTCGTGTTTTTCGTGTTGATTCTGCTGGTGAGTATATCTCCTAGATGTTGCGAGGTGTTCTTGCTGAGCAGGGCATCCTTGCTCAGTTGTCCTGTCCTGGCGCACATGCCTAGAATGGCGTTGCTAAGCGTAAGCATCACCATCTTCTTGAGACCACTGGTGCCATTATGATTGCCTCTTCTCTTCCGCCACATTTCTGGGCTGAGGCTGTTGCTATGTCGGCTTACCTCATCAATATTCAGCCGTCTGCCGCTCTGCAGGGTGGTATCCTCTTGCGCCTATCCGGACGATCTCAGACTACTCCATGCTTCGCTTGTTTGGTTGTGTTTGCTATTTTCTTCTTGCTCCTCGCGAACACACCAAACTGACCACTCAGTCTGTTGAGTGTGTCTTCCTTGGATACAATGATGAGCATAAGGGCTATCGCTGTTGGGACCCCGTTGGTCGTCGGATGCGTATCTCTCATGATGTTACTTTTGATGAGACGCGTCCTTTCTATCCTCGTCCCACCGCTGGTACCTACCCGGTGGAAGATATCTCTTTTCTTCTCTTTCCCGACACACCTCCTTCTACTCCTATTGTGTCTTCTTCAGGATCTCCTCCCACTGATGTCTCTTATTCGACACCGTCCTCCTCTGCTCCATCTAGTTCTCCTAGTTCTCCTCGTTCTCCGGAGTCTTCCTCTGCTATACCTTCTTCTTCATCGTCGTCTCCTGAGTCGTCTTCTTCTGATGAGCTTCCCTCTTCTCGTCCTGTTCGTCAGCGTCGTGCCCCCAATCGTTAGTCTCCCAGTCAGTATGGTCTTTTTGTTGCCTCCGAGCCGACTTCTTATCGGGATCCTGAGCATCATCCTGAATGGCAGCTGGCCATGACTGAGGAGATTGCTGCGCTTGAGCGCACTGCACCTGGGATCTTGTTTCTCCCCCTCCCGGTGTTCGTCCTATCACGTGTAAGTGGGTCTATAAGATTAAGACCCGCTCTGATGGATCTCTTGAGCGTTATAAAGCGTGTCTTGTGGCTCGTGGTTTTCAGCAGGAGCATGGTCGTGACTATGATGAGACCTTTGTTCCTGTGGCTCATACGACCACTGTGCGTACTCTTCTTGCTGTTGCTTATGTTCGCCACTGGTCTGTGTCCCAGCTTGAGGTTCAGAACGCCTTTCTCAATGGTGAGTTGCGTGAGGAGGTTTATATGCAGCCTCCTTCTGGGTATTCTGTTCCCGAGGGGATGGTTTGTCGTCTTCGACGTTCTCTTTATGGTCTCAAACAGGCCCCTCGTGCCTGGTTTGAGCGCTTTGCTTCTGTAGTGACTGCTGATGGTTTCTCCCTAGTGCTCATGATCCAGCGCTATTTGTTCACACTTCTCCTCGTGAACGCACTCTTCTTCTCTATGTTGATGACATGATCATTACTGGTGATGATTCTGAGTATATCTCCTTTGTTAAGGCTCGTCTTCGTGATCTGTTTCTTATGACTGATCTTGGTCCTCTTCGATACTTTCTTGGGATTGAGGTTTCCTCCACTTCTGATGGCTTTTACATCTCCCAGGAAAAGTATATTCAGGATCTTCTTGTTCGTGCTGCTCTTGGGGATGAGCGCACTGTTGAGACCCCTGTGGAGCTTAATGTTAAGTTTCAACTTACTGATGGTGATCCTCTTCCTGATCTGACGCGTTAGCATCACCTTGTCGGGAGTCTTGTTTATCTTGCTGTCACTCGTCCTGACATCTCTTATCCTGTTCATATTTTGAGTCAGTTTGTTTCTGCTCCTACCACTGTCCACTATAGTCATCTTCTTCGTGTTCTTCGTTATCTTCGTGGTACGATCACTCGTCGCCTTTTCTTTCCGCGTTCCAGCTCCCTCCAGCTCCAGTGCTATTCGGATGCTACGTGGGCGAGTGATCCTTCGGATCGCCGTTCACTTTCTGCCTACTGTGTGTTTCTTGGTGGTTCGCTCATTGCTTGGAAGACGAAGAAACAGACAGCGGTTTCCCGTTCGAGTGTCGAGACTGAGTTGTGTGCTATGGCCTTGTTGACTGCTGAGGTGACCTGGTTACGGTGGTTATTGCGGATTTTGGTGTCTCTCTTACCACACCCACTCTGGTTTTGTCTGACAGTACATGTGCTATTAGTGTTGCACGTGGTCCGGTCAAGCATGAGCTTACCAAGCATATTGGTGTTGATGCTTTCTATACACGTGCTCAGGTGCAGGCTCAGGTTATTGTGCTTCAGTATGTGCCTTCAGATTTACAGTTGGCGGATTTCTTTACGAAGGCACAGACCAGAGCGCAGCATGATTTCTTACTCTCCAAACTTAGTGTTGTGGATCCACCATGAGTTTGAGGGGGGTGTTAGTTGTATATGTATATATTTGTATATTGTAGTAGTTTCCCCATATGTTAGGGGGCTTTCTGCATATTTGCACTTGTACATATATTATATATTGTGGCCTTTGGTCCCCAGAGAAATATAACTTGTCTATTTCTAACAATAACAAACATCATTTGTCAATGAAGCCATCCATTTTAACCCAGTGTCATTTGGAATGCTTAGCTATGTTTTTCTTTTCCATCTAGACTTATGGACGGTTAGCTCATAGCTTCTCGCAATGCATCAAGCATTGCGTAGCTTCTGCTTCAACATTCATTAGCCAGCAGATAAAAACTCAACAAAAACAACACACATAGAATGGAAGAAAATATCATCGGGCAGGCAAGCTTTGCTTCAACATGCTAGGAAGCATAAGTAACAGAACCACTAGATAAGTAGTACTCCCTTCGTCCTATAATAGATGTCTTAGGTTTATTAAAACTTAGATGAACCTATATACTAAATAGTGTCTAGATTCATCTAAATTTTGGAAAATCCGAGACATCTATTTTGGGACGGAGGGAGTACTAGTAACAAACCGAAGCAAGTCAAGGAGCTTTCATGCCAGTTGGTTAATTAATTGTCACTAAAAGTTAGATTATACAGGGATTCAGCAAAATAGATGGACTCCGAGAGACACCATTGCTACGCAGAGGGTTCTTCTCAGCATTAAGCATACAAAAAGGGAAAACATTGTGTGCGACTTTGCTACATCTCGCGAAACAGAACGCGAGCGCACCCCCGCGCCGCCTCCCCGAGCGAGGCGGCCGGGGGCCTCCCATACCCGTCGCGCTAAGCCCCTCCTCCACCCCAACTCCCCTCCTGCCACCGTCGGAGAACACCGTCGCGCGGTGCTAGCAGCGGCGGGCTCTCTTTTCCCCGCGCATGTGGATTCTCTGCTCGGGAAGACGATTCCGGCGGCGGTGCACCTGGGCTGACGACGCGTCCGGCGTCTGAGATTCTTCACCGGGTGAACGCAGGCGCGGCGGTGCAGCCTCATGGCGGCAGGGCGTCGCTGCGTGCTGGCGGCCGGCTGCTCCCGCTCAGCCCAGATCTAGGCCCGTTTGGGCCCATCTAGGTTCGGACGGGCCGGCCATCTCGCGAGGCGGCGGTGCTTCCTGGAGATGGGGTTGCGGCAACGGAAGGTGCAGGATGGTGGTGCTCGGTCGGCCTGCTGCAGCGCGATGACATGGGCTTTACGGGACTGATCTGGTCCCGGCTGGGCCTATGGCGCCGAACACGAGGGTAACACGGTGATGGTCTACATGCTGCAGCATGACAGTGGAGACTTAACGGGCCCAACCTAGGTCCGGCTGGGCCTGCTCGGCCTGGTGTGTCTCTACTATCGTGTCTGGTTGGCACCCGCAGCGGTGGAGGATGTCCTCCAGGTGGTCGTGCTGCTGCTGTCCTCCGGTTCCAATGGCCTAGTGTGCTCCTGTGTCGCGTACGGTCGGCTACCGCGACAGCGGTGGAGGAAGTTCCCTCCCACGCGGTTGTAGTGCTACCGATCCTGTACCCTATAGTTTCTACTTCCTGTCTTCTAGGCCTCGCATCGGTTCACGGAGAGACAACGATGGTGGCATCAAGACCGTGGTGGCGCATATAGGTGGATGGCGTTGATGAGTGGAAGATTACGAAGCGTTTGGGGTAGTGGTATTGTGGGGGTCGGGAGAAATCTCTGTCGGTCTTACGACATCAACGGGGCGACGCCTGCGGGTGCCGCCATTCCTTCTTGTGGGGCGCCTGGTGTATCCCTTCTCCACTCACCCCCGCGTACGGGGGAAACCCTAGGACATGTCCGGGCAGCAGCGTCGTGATCGTCGCATCCCTTCTTGAAGGTGTTGCTTGAACGCGATGTTTCGGGATCTAGGACAGTGGTGGGACATCTTCGGTTGGCGCAGCGGTGGCGAGCCATCTTCGTTTTGTTGATCTACCGTTGTCGGCATTATTTTCTTTTTCTCTCTCTTTTTTCATTTGGGCTTGACTGTTCTGTGGCTCCATTGGTTGTATCTGTTGTTTTGCTATATTAATATAGCGGGGCGAAATCCTATTTCGAGAGCATACAAAAGGGAAGATCCTACAACACGCGGGCCCATGCTTTGCATCTCAGCAACCCAATTCTAGATACCTGTGGAAGAGCCAATGTCATTTGTCAAAGAAATTTGAAAATCATTACGAGTATACAACCTCACAGTTTTTGTAAATTCGGACGGTAAACAATACCTTCACTGTTAAGAAAATTGTACAAAATACTAAGTTGAATCATCTAAACATTAGTCGGAAAAAACACTAATATTCTCAAGTATCTTATCTATATCTTAGTATAGGTTACATGACCAATGGTTCAAATACCTCCCTTAAGAGGCAGATGCTAAACGCTAAACCGTCTAGCTTACAAACTTATTTCAGATGTTCTTTGTTAACATTGGCATATGAGGGGCTCATGGACTAAGAAAGCAGAAAAATCTGGTTTGTAGCTCACAGTCATATGTTCAGAAATGTACAATCTAGCTAGTCAGTGGTCACTAAGATATTCAATTTAATCAAATCCATGGCATAGGGGATTACAAGAATCTTATCAATTTAAGACATTCTTCGGTCCAAGATAGAAAACATTTTTAACGCATCACAACATAAAAAACAACACTGTGACCACTACTTTCTAATGATAGCATGTTAGTAAGATAAAAATTGTAATTGGAGAAGAATCTAGGTATGCCGGTTTTAAAGATTGTTGGAAAGGTCAGCAAAGATAACACGACTGAAGGAAATAAACATAACTAGGTTTAAACTTCCAAATGTACCTATGGAGCTACTTATTTGGCATTGCGATTTGTTCAAGGTAATTTTTCATGTTATGTTGCGGGCAAGTGTGTTATGGGGAAACCCCTTGGGGTGGCCCGATCTTTCACGAGTTTCCACGGGAAACGAGGGGGAAGCGGTGGACGGGGGAAGAAGGGATGAAAACCACGAACACACGCACACAAATCACGATACACGCCGATATCTCACGCCGGTGGCAACCGGTCCAACATAATCCCTAGGATCGGTGTTGGGCGAAGCTCTCTCTCCACGCCAACAACGGGGGACGAGGTGCTTGGTGAGGTCTTGATGACTTGGGGGCGAGAAACCGAGAACCCAAGGCCTTGTACAACTTGAACGCACTAGGCAAGATCCAAGAGGAGGGTGGATAATAGGGTGCCCCTTGGTAGGAGCATGAGACCAATAGATTGAAAGATCCTCAAAGGGTGTCCTTAATCTATTATTATCCAAGTCTAGGGTTTACAATGGAGGGTGGGGGCTATTTATAGGCCAACCACATAAACAGGGGTATTTTAGGAACAAATAGCGAAATATAGAGAGGATTACAGGGCTCTGGGCCGACTTAACACGATCAGGTTCACGCACGTCCGGTAGTACCGGTCTAGCACGTCCGGTAGTACCGATCATCCGGTAGTACCGCTTCCGGGTCCGGTAGTACCGCTTGTAGTCCTGGGACTTCCATTGGCGTCTTCAGCGGGGAGCGGTAGCAGGGGGCGGTAGTGCCGCTGGGCGGTAGTACCGGTTCCAGGTCCGGTAGTACCGCTGGAGACAGAGAGTTTTTGGCTTCTTTCGCTGGTGTGCCTCCATTCAATGGTTCCTTCTCTTCGTACCTGATGATGCACAAGGTATGCGTATGAAGTAGCAGGCCATCCAAGGGTGTATCGAAGTCACACAAGGAGAGGAGCGAGTTCACCTTAGCTTGTAGGAGTTTGGCTCGGGCGCGAGTCATGGGTCCACTTGGGGAGCTTGTGGGAGGAGATGTAGTAGCGTTCGTAGGACGGGCTGCATCAGCTCCCCCCCCTTGGGAAAGAGTCGTCCTCGACTCTTCAACCTTCTCAACTTCATCTTCTCCATGGTAGGGTGAGAGGTCTTTGACATTGAATGTCGAGCTCACAAGATACTTTGATGTTGGTATATCGATGATATAGGCGTTGTTGTTGATCCTCTTTAGCACTTTGAATGGTCCATCACCTCTTGGCTTGAGTTTGGAGTCGCGTTCCTTGGGGAAGCAGTCTTTACTTAAGTGTATCCACACAAGGTCGCCCTCTTCAAAGATCATCTCTCTCTTGTTCTTGTTTAGCCTTGATGCTTGGCGAAGGACTTGTTGCTCGATCGTAGCTCTTGTGTCTTCATGGAGTTTCTTCATTGTTTGGGCACTCTTGACAACGTCCATATTGGCACGTTCATGAAGCGGTAGTGGGAGGATATCGAGCGCGGCGAGGGGCTCGAAGCCATAGACGATCATGAACGGGCTTCTCATGGTGGTGGAGTGCTTGGCGCGGTTGTAGGCGAACTCGGCGTGTGGGAGGCATTCCTCCCAGTCTTTAAGGTTCTTCTTTATCAACACCCGGAGGAGGGTGCCAAGGCTTCGATTGACGACCTCGGTTTGTCCATCGGTTTGAGGATGCGAGGCGGACGAGAAGAGGAGCTTGATGCCGAGCTTGGCCATGAGAGTCTTCCAAAAGTAGCTCATGAATTTAACGTCGCGGTCGGAGACGATTGTTCTTGGTACACCGTGTAGCCGAATTATTTTCCTGAAAAACAAATTTGCTACATGTGAAGCATCATCGGTCTTATGGCACGGAATGAAGTGTGCCATTTTTTAAAAGCGATCCACTACCACAAATATAGAGTCATATCCATGTTTAGATCTAGGCAAGCCTAACACAAAGTCCATGCTAATGTCCGACCAAGGTGCATGAGGAATAGGCAATGGCATATAAAGACCAAAGGGATTAGACTTAGACTTAGCTTGGACACATGTAGTGCATCGTTGGACGCGGCGCTCCACGTCGCGCTTCATCTTTGACCAAAAGTAGTGAGTGGAGAGCATGTCATATGTCTTGTCTCGGCCAAAGTGACCCATAAGGCCTCCACCATGGGACTCTTGAATAAGCAAAATTTGGAGAGATGACTTCGGAATGCAAAGCTTGTTTTGTTTGAAAAGAAAACCCTTATGCAAATAGAAATCATCAATCCCTTTGTCTATTGAACATCTTGCAAAGATTGGTCCAAATAAAGGGTCAGACGCGTACAAATATTTGTTGTCATCAAGACCCAAGACATTTACTTCGAGCCGCGTAAGAAGGTTTGTGTTTTTGCGAGACAAGGCGTCCGCTACCACATTTTCTTTGCCCTTTTTGTATTTGACAATGTAAGGAAATTCCATGAACTCAACCCATTTGGCGTGCCTTTTACTCAAATTGGCTTGGCCCTTAAGATACTTCAACGACTCATGGTCGGAATGGATGATAAATTCTTTGGGCCAAAGATAGTGTTGCCACACTTGAAGGACTCAAACCAACGCAAAAAGTTCTTTGTCATAAATGGGATAGTTAAGGCGTGCGCCATCAAGTTTATCACTATGGTATGCAATAGGACGTCCATTTTGCATAAGGACGCCACCAATGCCAATACCACTAGCGTCACATTCAATCTCAAAGGTTTTTGTGAAATCCAGTAATGCAAGAAGTGGTGCTTCGGTGAGCCTCGTTTTGAGCTCATCAAACGCCTTTTGTTGTGCTTTTCCCCAAACGAATGTGACATTTTTCTTGGTCAATTCGTTGAGGGGGCAAGCAATGGTAGAAAAGTCTTTCACAAAGCGACGGTAAAAACCAGCCAACCCATGAAAACTACGAAGTTCACTAACATTGGTCGGTATGGGCCAATCTCGTATGTCCTTAACTTTTGAGACATCAAATTCAATGCCATTATAAGACACAACAAAACCAAGGAAAATCAGCTTGTCTTTTGCAAAAGTGCACTTTGGAAGATTAGCATAAAGCTTTTCATGACGAAGGATTTGAAGGACCTCCTTAACATGAGTAACATGCTCCTCTAGTGACTTGCTATAGACAAGGATGTCATCAAAGTAAACAACTACACTCTTCCCAATGAGAGATCTCAAAATATGGTTCATGAGGCGCATGAAGGTAGATGGGGCATTTGATAAGCCAAAAGGCATAACCAACCATTCATAGAGACCAAGCTTGGTCTTGAAGGCGGTTTTCCACTCATCACCTTCGGCCATGCGAATTTGATGGTAACCACTACGAAGATCAATTTTCGAAAATATAGTGGCTCCACATAACTCATCAAGCATGTCATCAAGACGCGGTATAGGATGTCGATAACGCACGGTGATAGCATTGATTGGACGGTAGTCCATGCATAACCGCAACGTATCATCCGTTTTTGGGACTAGAATCATGGGGACCGCGCTTGGGCTAGTGCTTACTTGGATCAAACCTTTGGAGACGAGTTGGTTGATTTGACGTTCTATCTCCTTCGTCTCTTCCGGGTTCGTGCGATACGCGGCGCGGTTTGGGAGTGGGGCGCCGGGTATGAGGTCGATGCGGTGCTCAATTCCACGAAGAGGAGGAAGGCCATGAGGAATCTCTTCGGGAAATACATCTTGGAATTCCTGCAAAATAGCCATCAAATAAGGAGGAACATTTGTCAAGTCATTAGTTCCTTGCGCTAGTCCCTTGCATACAAGGACATAGTGCAAGATGGATGGGTTATTACGCACGTCTCTCATCTCACTTTTGGTGGCAAGAAGAACACTCTTAGTTTTTCCACTCGAGTTTGGCTTGTGGCACTCACTCACTATAGTGTGGTTCTCTCGCTCACCACTCTTCTCACAAGGTGTTTTTGTGTATTGCGCCCTCGCTAAAGCCTTTGCATTGTCCGCAATTATTTGGCTAGGAGTCATTGGTTGCAAAACAAGCCATTTGAAGGTATAAGTGTTTGAGTGACCATCATGTAAAGCACGCTTGTCAAATTGCCACGGCCTTCCTAGCAGCATATGGCAAACCGTCATTGGAACCACGTCACATTCCACCGTGTCTTTGTATGGTCCAATTGAGAATGTTACCGAGACGGTGTGCTCGATCTTGACGGACCCTTGGTCACTTAGCCATTGTATATGGTATGGGTGCTTATGCGGACGGAGGTTGAGGTTGAGTTTCTCACACAATTCCGTACTTTCAAGATTGTGGCAACTCCCTCCATCGATGACAATTTTGATGGACTTCCCATTGATGCCGGCACGAGTTTGTAAGATGTTTGATCGTTGGTATTCATTCTCATTGGCTTGAGTAGTTAAGACCCTTGTGACCACAAGCGATGGACTTGCGTCATGCTCACACACGGGAAGTTCTTGGTCCTCTTCCAAATGTTGCCTTGCCATGGCTTCCTTGACCCTTGCATCAAACTCTTCTTCACTCAAGTATTCTTCATCGCCGTTGTCATGGATGAACAAAACTTTCTTGTTCCCACATGCGGCCGATTTGTGTCCTTTGCCTACACACTTGTAGCATTCACCATTGAATGGTTGATCATCCCTTGTGTTTTTGCCACTTGGGGGCTGTTTTCCTTGAGGGAGTGTTGGCTTGAAGGGAAGCTTGGTGGTACTTGAGGAGCTTCCACTTGGTGTTGTTGGAGTAGTGGTTGAGGCTTGCTTGTATGTGAAGTACGTCTTTGGCTTGTTGTACTTGATGTCCTCTTGCACTTGGCGCTCGGCTTTTGATGCTATGTGCACAAGCTCAACCATGTTGTTGTACTTTTGGAACTCGGTGATGCGCTTGATTTGATGGTTCAAGCCATTGAGGAAGCGTGCCATTGTTTGTTCATCTCGCTCTTCAATGTTGGCACGGATCATGTTGAGCTCCATTTGCTTGAAGTACTCTTCCACGGTCTTTGTCCCTTGACTAAGCGTTTGAAGCTTGTTGAAGAGGTCACGCGTGTAGTGCGAAGGAACAAAGAGGGATCTCATATGGGCCTTCATATCTTGCCAAGTTGAGATTGGAGGCTCTTCTTTTGCTTCTCGAGCGAGTTGTACTTGTTCCCACCAAAGGTTGGCATACTCGTCGAACTCGAGGGATGCCATGGCCATCATATTCTCATTGCTATAGTTGTGCATGCGGAAGATCTTGTCGACCTTGAGTTCCCACGAGAGATATTCTTCGGGTTCATTGGAACCGGTGAACTTGGGCATGGTGAATTTGAGCTTGCCGAAAGTTTCTTCTCCATTGCGGTTCCGGTTGCGGCGGTTGCCATGATTTTGGCGGTCATCATCATCATCCAAGATCTCATGTCTTGCTTGGTGATGGTTGCGTTGCTCTTGTGGTTGTTGAGGTGCCACGTTTGGTGGTGGAACTTGGTTTTGACGACGAGCTTGGGGAGCTTGCTCGTGTTGTTGGCGCGGTTGAGGACGAGGAGGAGGTTGTTGATCCTCATGACGAGCTTGGGGATCTTGCTCTTGTTCTTGTCGTGGTTGATGCCGAGGAGAATTGTCTTGCGCCATGTGGCGAGGAGGACGTTGAGCCGCATGCGCAATGGGCTGCTCTCTTTCTTCTTGATGTGGGGGAGGCTCGTCATGGTGATCATGTTGTCGATGTGGACGTTCATGTCGACGATGACGCCTTGGTGGATCTTCGAGTGCTTCACGCCGACGGTGATCTTGTTCGTCCACTTCGGATGCTTCACTTGTTGTTGAAAGAACATGTCGACGACGATGGGCTTGGTGGTCCATGTGAGGTTGCTCTTGTTGAATCACAAGTGCCCTTGGTTGTGGCCGGTTCGCTTCACGTCTTGGAGGTCTCGCGGAGAGGTCACCATCATAGCTTGACGCTGCGGCGTGTCGCGGAGATGGTACCGCTTGAGAAGAGCTCATGGATTGAAGGATGGGTCCATCCCGGTGCCTTGAAGCGTGACGGCGAGGTGCACTTGATTCACTTGAGGAGTGCCGAGATGATCTTGAGTCGCGCGAGCGTGGCCTTGCTAGCCCATCAATGAGGCGTTGAAGCTTCTCATCCGTTGAGGCGAGGGCGCGACCAAGAGCTTCATTTTTATTACCGAGGTTGTGTTGCATGGCATGCATTTGGCCTCAGACTTCTTCGAAGCGGTTGTCGATGTTCTTGAACTCCACGCGGGCTTCGCTAAATTGTTCATCTTGGCGCCGCTCAAGAGCTTCACAACGGTAGTTGAATTCTCCTCGGACCTTCCAATGGTCCCATCTTGTCATGTATTGTGTGTCGTCCTCCGGAGGTGGTGGTTGGGACGGCTCGCCATTCCTGTCCATGATGCAAAGCCGACAAGGGTTGTATATGGAGAATAAGGGTGCGTAGAGTTAGCCTTTTACCTCACCTTGGAGATTATATCAAACCAATTGCCACACAAAGGAGCGAACAGCGTGCAAAGTGAAATGGTAAAGAAACTCACACACAAATATGCTACAACTCTCAAAAGCTTTTGGTGGAAGGTTAGGATTGTGGAAAACTAAACGAAACGATCCAAGCAAAAGGTTATTGTTCTAAGTGGTAAATAACCAAATATCAAAAGCAAAAGGATACGATCTACAAAAACATGGAAAAATTCACACGTGGAGAAAAACGGGGTTAGCACGACTATGAAAATGAGCACAAAAGGTCCTAACGAAGACTACGATCGGTTGTCGTGCCAACTCAAGGAGAGACCACAACTCGTTTTCCAAAAGAGGATAAGCAATAGATTTATGCACTTGCCTTGGTGCGCTCTTTTCTCTCTCTCTTTGGCTTACAAGCTTGGTATTCTCTTTGTATTGGGAGACTATGTATCTTTCTATTTTTTTTGAATCTTTTCCTTTTTCTCCCTTTCTATGCTACTATGTTAACTTTTGTATTTGGCCTCACACTATCACTTTCCAAAGGCAAGTGCACAATGCTTAGACAAACACAAAATGAGTTGCTCTCATAGGATAGATACACACAAAGGAAGATATGGGGCTGTCAAAGTGGCGCAAGTTATACCTTTGGTATTGTTGACGACTTGCAACCGTTGGTGGGGATGATGTTCGAGTGTCGCGGTGTCGTTGAGCGCATGGTGACTTTGATGCGGAAGCTGTTGTTAAAATGGCGGCAAACACGCGAAACACGAACAAGTTGAAAATGGAAAGTCAACAAACAAAGTTGAGGCGTCAAGAGAAGGAGAAAAACTTTCTGTGGCATGCGGTAGTACCGCCAGATACGAACGGTAGTACCGCCTGCGCCACCGGTAGTACCGCAGGTCGCAGAACAAGAACTAGATCCACTTGACACAAACCTCAAATTCGTGGGAATCTGACGAAAGGCTGGGCTAGGAACAACAGGGGCTATAGATCGACTCCAAAAGCAACATATCTATGGACCAAAACCACGAAAAACTCACCAAATCCAAAGATCGATCCGAAGGCAAATTGGGGCTCTTTTTGATGGGATTTTCGATTTTAAGGGGAATAAAAGAAAAATTGGGGGGGGGGGGAAATTCGTGATCAACCTTGCTCTTGATACCAATATGTTATGGGGAAACCCCTTGGGGTGGCCCGATCTTTCACGAATTTCCACGGGAAACGAGGGGGAAGCGGTGGACGGGGGAAGAAGGGATGAAAACCACGAACACACGCACACAAATCACGATACACGCCGATATCTCACGCCGGTGGCAACCGGTCCAACATAATCCCTAGGATCGGTGTTGGGCGAAGCTCTCTCTCCACGCCAACAACGGGGGACGAGGTGCTTGGTGAGGTCTTGATAACTTGGGGGCGAGAAACCGAGAACCCAAGGCCTTGTACAACTTGAACGCACTAGGCAAGATCCAAGAGGAGGGTGGATAATAGGGTTCCCCTTGGTAGGAGCATGAGACCAATAGATTGAAAGATCCTCAAAGGGTGTCCTTAATCTATTATTATCCAAGTCTAGGGTTTACAATGGAGGGTGGGGGCTATTTATAGGCCAACCACATAAACAGGGGTATTTTAGGAACAAATAGAGAAATATAGAGAAGATTACAGGGCGCTGGGCCGACTTAACACGATCAGGTTCACGCACGTCCGGTAGTACCGGTCTAACACGTCCGGTAGTACCGGTCTAACACGTCCGGTAGTACCGGTCATCCGGTAGTACCGCTTCCGGGTCCGGTAGTACCGCTTGTAGTCCTGGGACTTCCATTGTCGTCTTCAGCGGGGAGCGGTAGTGCCGCCGAGCGGTAGTACCGGTTCCAGAACCGGTAGTACCTCTGGAGACAGAGAGTTTTGGGGGCTTCTGTAGGCGTCTTCAGCGGGGAGCGGTAGCAAGGGGCGGCAGTGCCGCTGGGCGGTAGTACCGGTTCCAGGTCCGGTAGTACCGCTGGAGACAGAGAGTTTTTGGCTTCTTTCGCTGGTGTGCTTCCGTTCACTGGGTCCTTCTCTTCGTACCTGATGATGCACAAGGTATGCGTATGAAGTAGCAGGCCATCCAAGGGTGTATCGAAGTCACACAAGGAGAGGAACGAGTTCACCTTAGCTTGTAGGAGTTTGGCTCGGGCGCGAGTCATGGGTCCACTTGGGGAGCTCATGGGAGTAGATGTAGTAGCGTTCGTAGGACGGGCTGCATCAAAGTGTCTCATGTAGTTGTTTTCAACTTGAGAAAATCTGCACTACATTTATGCACTAACACTGCCATTTTACAATTCTAGCATGTCAATAGGCACTCAATAGTGAGATTTGGTTCAACGGTTACGGAAAGAATTTGCCAGTCTTGACATTCATTGTTTAATTGTAGGGATATTCATAAAACAAACTTATAAATACACCTTTTACTAGCTCTGACTTGAACCACATGGTTCGATGATAATAGTAAGGATGATACAAAAATCATGGTTCCATATCAGTTGACAAACATAAGGATGATAAGCACATCTCAATGAATCAAAGCACTGATGGCATAGAGGACATAAAGGACACTAGGTGAAAAGGCGGGCTTCGCCCCGCCGCCTTCACTTTGTTCTTGCACAATGCTCAGGTCTTTCACCACATGTAAGAAATAGAATAATTTAGTGTTTTTTTGTTCGATGGAGGTGAGCCGGTGCTCAATGCTCAGGTCTTTCACCACACGTAAGAAATAGAATAATTTAGTGGTTTTTTGTTCGATGGAGGTGAGCCGGTGCTCAATGCTCAGGTCTGACACCACACGTAAGAAATAGAATAATTCTTGAAAATGAAAATCGTCTGTTTTTGTGTTATTCTTACTGACAACCACACCAATGGAGACTAAAGAGTTTACAGGCTGCTTGTCAAGTCCAAGGTACATACCTTGAAGATCCAATTTGGAAGAGCATTCCGTAGCCTCAAGGAATGGGGGCCAAGCTTCCCATGGAGGTAGCCCTACCCCCATCGACAACATGGACCTGCCGCTACTCCTAGTTGATGAAGAATTCCACCATCATTTGAACAACCAACTAACATAATAGTAACCTGAAACGAACATGAAGACAATATTGCGAGATTTTTTCGCAATACAATACCACATGAACAGAAAATTTACACGATAATTTTAGCATCAAGCACTGAAGGGAATCTACACATCATTGGGCATGATATATGTCTTCTAATTCTGAATATCTATGTAAACTTTAGAGAAGCAGCAGCAATACGCTGAACTACATCACCGGGAGAGTATCAAATGTATCACTCACTCCAGCAGATAAAGCTCCACAATGACTGACCCAAGCACACACATATGAGGCTGATAGAAATAGCAGAAAATGCTCTACATCTACGCAGCTATGGCGGCATGTACTGATAAAACTGGTACCACCACCAAATGTGCCACCGCTTAATTTGAATAGAATTAAATGAGCCTCACGGAAGATCTTTTTTGATTCATTGGATGAAGCAAACACATCCTAACATGTCATCCCCGTCATCCAGTGAGTCTCATGATTCGCTGTAATTAGAAGAGACACAATGTGAACTTAAGTAGTCAAGGGAGTCAAAGAAAAGCAATCTATGATAAGAAGCATCTCTAGAAGGCAAAGAAGTCGCGAAGAGTTTATTTTTGGTATGCCATATCTATGATGATAAAGGAGCAGAAATAAAGCTTGCTCAGTTGTTTTATTGGTACCTTCTTGATAACAATGGTGAATGGGATAATGACACTCAATTTTGAATCTTCATTATATACTTTTATAAAGCATTTTTTAATAAAACTATAAGAGGATTTGTCACTTATCTAAGGTGAAAGCGAAAGAATGAGACGATCATGACTTTTTTCTTGTTGGCGCATAGTGATGAGAAGAAATTTTATAGGTTAATTTGTAAACCACTATTGACAGTCATTTCAATGGTCTTAACACCGGAAAGCACTAATAAAATAACGTATAAAATTAACAGTAAATAGACCAGGTATAACCCCAAACAATTGACAACACAATTTATGCTATTACTCAGGTTGAAAACATATGCATATAGACTACTTTGTTAAAAGTTTGGATGAGGGCCTTTAGAGTCTAGAAATATAAGTAATAACAATATACATAACTGGATGATAATATTTTTAAGAAGTCAAAAGCTAAATATCCTTTACAAATAAAATTCACTACAAATGTCAAGTCCTGATCACGTCATCTATATGTAAACAAGAATCTACTCTACACTGAAACATGTACCATTGTACATTGGTGTGACAGTTCAAACTGATCACGTCATCATCACCTGCCAGTTCAACACATGTATCTAGTTGTCTGGTCATATACGAAGAAACATTAATTCACTCTCTGCGCCAAGTAAGCCTGCCGTTGGGTAGGATATTGATTATTCAAACCCAAACCCAAAATTACCCATACCCATCTGGTTTTTAAATTACCCATACCCAAAATAATTGGGTTTAGTCCAATGGATTTGGGCAAACCCATGGATAATAGGAAGTGGGGGCCTGGTTGAAGGAGAACAAAAATCTAAAGAAATCAAAGGCCGGCCAAATTGAAAGAGAACGTAAAACAGATGTAAGCAGGGGCTCGATTTGGGGCCTTATCCCAGGCTCTCGGCTGCTCGAGCGACGCTGCCGCTGCCGCCGGCAACCCCCTGGCTGTGGGCGGCGGCTTGCTTCCTGCTGTGCCTCTGCAGGACCTCTGGCCGGTTGCCGGTATCCCATGGCCTCCGGCGACCCCCTAGCCGCTGCTCGGCTGCTTCCTATAGACCCTAGGCTGCTCCGTGGCTGGTGTCTCACGAGTAATGAACAAATCTTGGAAAATGATACACGTCCTCCGGGGGATCAATCCCCCGGGTCGTGCTCCCGCGTCTGTACGCCTCGCCAGAAAAGGCCCACCACTCCTCTTTTTTTATCCTTGCATCTTCTTCTTTTCTATGCACGTAGCATTTTCTTTACGCAGCCGTCGCCGCCTCCTGCCAGCACGCACCCGCTGCCGAGCTCCGCGCTCCACCACGCGCCGCCGCCAACCTCTGCTCTCCACCACGTGCCGCCGCGACCTCCGTCCTCCGCCCTCCGCCACCACCACGGCCGGAGTAGGCCGCCGCCACGATCTCTGTCTTCCGTTACGCGCCGCCGCCGAGCTCCGCCCTTCAGCGGTGCGGTGCTCCTGCTGGGGGACGCCGCCCGCCCCGTGCCCTGCCGCTCCCGGTGCTCTGTCCTCCTGGCCTTATCCCGTGCGCTGCTGCTGCTCCTCCGCCTCCATCCCACGCCTCTCTACAAAGCTGCAACGGAATATTTCGTGCATCTCCTTCTTGTTCGGCACGATGCTACACAAGCAGGATGATAATGCTACTGGAAGTGGTCATCGTTGCTACATACGAAGGGTCGCGATGCTATCGACAAATAGATGTGTTTTGATATTTTGCTACAGGGCGATGCTACAATAGTAGCAAGTTTTTGCTATTTCTCTTCTATGTTTTTGCTACAGTATCACAAAGTATTTGCTACGACGTTTTCGACGAAAGTTCTGAGCAGAGCCGGTTTTGCTACGTTAGTCACCGGTGATGTCTCCAGCGAGGTCATTCTTTTTGCTACATTAGCATTTTTTTTTGCTATCACGGTTTTATTATTTTGCTACAAGTGCGTAAAATTTTTTCTACACGGTCTCCGGTGAGGTATACCGGCGAAAGTTTCCGACGAGTCTCCAGCGAGGTCGGATCTGCTACATTAGCCTATATTCTTTGCTACATGGACGCTGACGAGGTCTCCGGTGAAATCTCCGGCGAGATCTAGTCTATTTTTCTATTTTCTGGGTCGGACCGTTTTTTGCTACATGTAGCAAAAGCGGACAATATTGTAGCAAATTTGGTCTATTTGTAGCAAAAGCGGGATTAAACCTTGTTTTAGGGACACTTGGCGGCCTAGAGACCCGGGGGATCGGGGGAAATTATCTCTCGGGAGACGCCTAGCGTTGTCCACGAATCTTATGTGTCGTATTATCTGCTTCCTACAATTTATGGGTGAGACAGGATGAACTGGATAAACCGTGTATTATCCTCTCCATACCTAGCTAGAAATGGGTAATTAAATTCTCACTCAAGCCCTACCCAAACCACCTCGGTATGGATTTGGATATGGGGATTGGGTACCCAGTGACAGCGTTACTGCCAAGGCATGCATATCGAACACAGTAAAACACGAGATGTCTCCCGAATTGCTGGGGCTATAAGATGTGCTCGCCGGTATTGAAGTGGAGTAGAGAGAAGAAGAGGGCAGACCTAGGGGGGCGTTGTTGGAATTATGCCCTAGAGGCAATAATAAAGATGTTATTATTATAATTCTTGTTCATGATAATATTTATATTCCATGCTAGAATTGTATTAAGCGGAAACTGTAATACTTGTGTGGTTTGTGAACAACACCGTGTCCCTAGTACGCCTCTATGGACTACCTCATTGATTAATGATGGTTAAGGTTTCCTAGCCATGGACATGAGTTGTCGATTAATAATGAGGTCATATCATTGGGAGAATGATATGGTGGAAAGACCCAAACTAAGCGAAGCAATTAGATCGTGTCAACGTGTTCGTCTTTGCGAAGCTTTTCTTATGTCAAATATTGTATTCCTTAGACCATGAGATAATACAACTCCCTGGTATCGGAAGAAAGCTTTGAGGTCATCAAACGTCATCCTATGAGAGGGTGATCATAAAGGTGTCTCTCAGGTGATCGGAAAGTATCTGTTGGGTTGTATGTATCGAGATGGGATTTGTCCCTCCCAAGTCGGAGAGATATACTTTGGGCCCACTCGGTAATCGATATCAACACCGCTTACAAGCATGTGATTAAGGAGTTAATCACAAAGTGATATCGGATTACGGAACGAGTAAAGTACTTGCTGTGAACGAGATTGTACTAGGTATGACTCGGTAGCGATCAAATCTCGGCAAGTAAAATATCGCGAGACGAAGGGAATATATATATGGGATTGATTGAATCCTGGCATCGTGGTTCATCCGATATGATCATCGATGAATGTGTGAGTCAATATGGGTGTCCGACCCATTGATTATTGATAGAAGATCATGTATGCATATTCTCAAACCCGCAGGTCACACACTTAACGTGTCTCGACGCTAGGATAGATTGGATAATTGGTTTATGAGTTTTTGTTGAGTCTCGGATGGGATCCGGGACATCACGAGAGGTTCCGGAGTGGTCCGGAGAATAAGATTCATATAAGTGCAGTTTTGGAGTTCGTAATTGTTCGGGTTAATCGGTATTGTACCGGAAGCTTCTAGAACCTTCCGGAAGGGGACCAACGTGGCCCCACCTTCCGGGAGGGGGCATGGGCCTATGAGGGAGTGCCCTGGCCGCATTGGGCCAGGGGCACAAGGCCCCATAGGGCCCAGCCGGCCAAGAGAGTTTAAACTCTAGATAGAGCTTCTAGAAGGGGGGGGTTCCTTGCCCCCCACTCCTCCTCCTTGGCCGCCGACCTTGGCTTGGGGGAGGGGGCTAGGGTTGCCGCCCCACCCCTCTATATAAAGAGGGCTGGGGCGCACCACCCCCCACACCTTCCCCTCCAAGCCCAGTCGCCCTGCTGCCCTCCTCTCTCTCTCCCTCCGGAATGCGTGTAGGCGAAGCCCTGCTGCAGAAACTCTCCACCATATACACCACGCCGTCGTGTTGTAGATCAATCCGTCTCTCCACCATACCTGGTGGACCGAGGAAGGAGGAGACGTCGAGGTGTTGCACGTGTGCATCTCACGGAGGCACCGCCACTTGTGGTGCTAGATCGGATCGGATCGCGAGGAGGAGAAGCGAGTACGACTACATCACCCATGTTCCGAACTTTCATTACTGCGAATCTTCAAGGGTATGAAGATCTAATCCAATATCTCTCGTTGTTTGCATCTCCTAGATTAGATCTTGGCTTTCCCTCTGTTCGCATCCGTAGAAAATTTTGATTTACTATGCCGCGAAACCCTTTAGTGGTATCAGAGCTAGATCTATGCGTAGATGTGTTTCACGAGTAGAACGCAACATGGTTGTTGCGGGTGTTGATGTTTTCTGTTGCAAGCCTCTTGTTTGTGTTCTTCTTATGACGCGGGATAGTGAGATTGAAGCGGTCCAGGCCAACCTTACGCGACGTCGTTCGCGAGACCGGCCCCGCACTTGACGTGTGGCTTGTTCCACACATGTGGCTGGTGGATGCCAGTTTCTCTCACTATAGTTGTCATGGGATTAACACCGGAGTTTGGCAACCATAATATCACCATTGTGGCTTTCCGTAGGTAAGAATCGTTCTTAGCATCTACTCCCATAAGCCACGTAAAACATGCAACAACAAAGTAGAGGCGTCTAACTTGTTTTTGCAGGGAGTGTTTTCTGTGATATGGTATGGCCCAAGATGTGATGTGTATATTGTATGCGATGATCATGTTTTGTAATGTTTCACGACTTGCATGTCGATAAGTACACAACCGGCAGGAGCCATATGGTTGTCTTTATAATTGTGTATGACCTGTGTGTCAACTTCTTATGCGCCATGTAATAGTTTCACTTTATCGCTAAGTAGTTAGCAATAGTTGTAGTTGCTATTCGTGGTGGAGGCAATCATGGTGGAGTGATGGAGATCATGTCGGAACGCACAAGATGGAGATCATTGCGCGAAGATTGTCTATACCATGTCACATAAAATTATATGCATGTGATGTTTATCCTTTTATGTATCTTATTATAATTAGATCGCGACGGTAGCATTATAAGATGATTCCTCACTTAAAGATCAAGATAAAAACTGCGTTCTCCCCAAGTATGCACCGTTGCGAAAGTTCGTCGTGTCCAAGCATCACGTGATGATCGGGTGTTATAGACTCTACGCTCACATACAACGGGTGCAAGCCAGTTTTGCACACGCGGAAATACTTGGGTCTAACTTGACGAGCCTAGCATGTACAGACATGTCCTCAGAATACATGAACCGAAAGGTTAAGCATGAGTCATATGAATGATATGATCGACACTTCGTTGTCCACCATTGAAACCACATCTCTTCTCGTGAAGATCGGATTGGGTGTGGTGAATTTGGATCGTGTTCACTAAACAACTTGAGGGATGTTGAATTTAGTGGGAGTTCATCTAGTAATTTGATTAAGTTGAACTATTTATCATGAACATAGTCTAAATTGTACTTGCAAATACTATAGATCACATGGCCAAGTCCAACTTCAACTTCAACATTTTTGCTGAGATAGAAAAGCTTAGAAACAATGGGTCTAACTTCACCAAATGGTTCCGCATTCTGAGAATCATTCTCGCTGGCGGACAAAAGGACTATGTCCTTGAGAAAGCGCTAGGTGACGCCCCTGTTATAGATGCGCCGACTGATAAAAAAGCTGTTTATCAGTCGCGCTAGGATGATTATGATTTGATTAAGATTGCCATGTTGTTTGCTATGGAATCGGATCTTCAAAATCGTTTTGAGGAGTTCGCCGGGCCATTTGAGATTCTCGAGGAGCTGAAAAACATGTTTCAGACTCAAGCCCGTTCTGAGAGATATGAGATCTCTAAGAAATTCTTTAACTGCAAGATAGAGGAAGGGAGTTCCGTTAGTGAGAACGCCATTAAAATATCGGGCTACACTCAACGCCTTGAGCAACTGGACTGCGAGATTCCAGAAGATCTCAAGATTGATAGAGTTATGCAATCACTCCCTCCTAGCTACAAAAGTTTTGTAGTTGCTCACAATCAGATTGGTTCCACTGATATGATCACTGAGCTCTCCGCTAAGCTGAAAGTTGCGGAGGTGGATACTAAGAAAAATAATCATGCGTTGATGGTCAACAAGCCCCCCACCTTTAAGAAAGGTAAGGGTGCAAAGAAGCCCTTCAAGAAAGGCGGCGGCAAGCGCGTTGCCCCAGCCGAGAAGAAGCTCAGGTCTGGTCCTAAGCCGAACACTGAGTGCTTCTATTGCAAGGACAAGGGTCGCTGGAAGCGCAACTGTCCGAAGTACTTAACGGACAAGAAGGCTGGCACCATCAAAGGTATATTTGATATACATGTTATTGATGTTTTCCTTACTATCCCTCGTTGTAGTGCCTGGGTATTTGATACCGGTTCAGTTGCTAATATTTGTAACTCGAAACAGGAGCTACGGAATGAGCGGTGACTTGCGAGGACGAGGTGATGATGCGTTGGCAGCAGATCAAGAGTTGATGTGATGGCGTCAGACGCTCTCCTTAGTTTTACCTTCGGGATTAGTTTTAAACCTTAATAAGTGTTATTATGTGCCTGCGTTGAGCATGAACATTATTTATGGATCTTGTTTATTGCAAGACGGTTATTCATTTAAATCGGAGAATAATGGTTGTTCTATTTATATGAGTAACATCTTTTATGGTCATGCACCTATTGTGAATGGTTTATTTCTTCTAAATGTCGAAAGGGATGAAACACACATCCATAACATTGAGGCTAAGAGATGCAAAGTAGATAGTGATAATACTACTTATTTGTGGCACTATCGTCTAGGTCATATTGGTGTAAAACGCATGAAGAAGCTCCATTCTGATGGACTTTTGGAGTCTCTTGACTTTGAATCATTTGACACATGCGAACAATGCCTCATGGGCAAGATGATCAAAACCCCGTTCTCCGGTATGATGGAGCGAGTTTTTGGAGTTCGGAATTGTTCCGGGTTAATCGGTATTGTACCGGAAGCTTCTAGAACCTTCCGGAAGGGTACCAACATGGCCCCACCTTCCGGGAGGGGGCATGGACCTATGAGGGAGTGCCCTGGCCGCATTGGTCCAGGGGCACAAGGCCCCATAGGGCCCAGCCGGCCAAGAGAGTTTAAACTCTAGATAGAGCTTCTAGAGGGGGGTTTGCTTGTCCCCCACTCGTCCTCCTTGGCCGCCGACCTTGGCTTGGGGGAGGAGGCTAGGGTTGCCGCCCCACCCCTCTATATAAAGAGGGCTGGGGGCGCACCACCCCCCACACCTTCCCCTCCAAGCCCGGTCGCCCTGCTGCCCTCCTCTCTCTCTCCCTCCCGACTGCGTGTAGGTGAAGCCCTGCTGCAGAAACTCTCCACCATATACACCACGCCGTCGTGTTGTAGATCCAATCCGTCTCTCCACCATACTTGCTGGACCGAGGAAGGAGGAGACGCCGAGTCTGCGTGTGCATCTCACGAGAGGCACCGCATTGTAGTGCTAGATCGGATCGGATCGCGAGGAGGAGAAGCGAGTACGACTACATCACCCACGTTCCGACGAACGTTCCGCTGTGCGAATCTTCAAGGGTATGAAGATCTAATCCAATCTCTCTCGTTGTTTGCATCTCTTTGATTAGATCTTGGCTTTCCCTCTGTTCGCATCCGTAGAAAATTTTGATTTACTATGCCTCGAAACCTTTCAGGCGTCGGCGTCGACCTCGTCAGTGGGCGGCAACCTCGAACTCAAAAGCTACATTGAAGCACAGGTGGACGGCGAGCTTCAATGGGGTTGAGGCGGGTTGAGTCCATGGCGGCAACCTCCTACAATGGTGCGGCAGCGTGCCTCTATGACGCGGCAACCGGTCCGGCGGAGGGCAGCAATCTAGCGACGATTGGTGAGTAGGGGTAGAGGGTGGCGGTGGTCTATGCAAGATTAAGATTGGTGAGTGGGGGAGCACAACACCGTGGAGGAAGGGAATGGGAGCATCAACAGTCTGATGCATGGCTGGTGGTGGCGCTGAGGTCAGATTTCCAGGAAGGAGCCGGCGCCGGAACCCTAGCTTCGTCGGTCTCTCTCTCCATCCCTCGAGACATCAGCGAGAGGCAACATAGTAGCGACGCTTCAGAGGCCCACGTCCAGCTAGAACCAAAAATAAGGCCCACAGGCAGACACAAATATCACACGGCGCGCCTCAGAAGGCCTGAGAAGGCTTGCTACAGCTCACGCTTAAGTCTATAAATACCTCGAACTCAAAAGTGACCTTGAAGGACAGGTGGACGGCGAGCTTCAATGGGATTGAGGCGGGTTGAGTCCATGGCGACAGCCTCCTACAATGGTGCGGCAGCGTGCCTCTGCGGCGCGGCAACCGGTCCGACGGAGGGCATCAATCTAGCGACGATTGGTGAGTAGGGGAAGAGGGCGGAGGTGGTCTATGCAAGAGTAAGATTGGTGAGTGGGGGAGCACAACGCCGTGGAGGAAGGGAATGTGAGCATCAACGGTCTGATGCATGGCTGGTGGTGGCGCTGAGGTCAGATTTCCAGGAAGGAGGCGGCACCGGAACCCTAGCTTCGTCGGTCTCTCTCTTTCCATCCCTCGAGACTTCAGCGAGAGGCAACATAGCAACAACGCGTTCAGAGGCCCACGTCCAGCTAGAACCAAAAATAAGGCCCACAGGCAGAGACAAATATCACACGGCGTGCCTCAGAAGGCCTGAGAAGGCTTGCTATAGCACACACTTAAGTCTATAAATACCTCGAACTCAAAAGCGACTTGAAGGACAGGTGGACGGTGAGCTTCAATGGGGTTGAGGCGGGTTGAGTCCATGGCGACAACCTCCTACAATGGTGCGGCAGCGTGCCTCTACGGCGCGGCAACCGGTCCGACGGAGGGCAGCAATCTAGCGACGATTGGTGAGTAGGGGAAGAGGGCGGCGGTGGTCTGTGCAAGAGTAAGATTGGTGAGTGGGGGAGCACAACGCCGTGGAGGAAGGGAATGTGAGCATCAACGGTCTGATGCATGGCTGGTGGTGGCGCTGAGGTCAGATTTCCAGGAAGGAGGCGGCACCGGAACCCTAGCTTCGTCGGTCTCTCTCTCCATCCCTCGAGACTTCAGCGAGAGGCAACATAGCAGCGACGCGTTCAGAGGCCCACGTCCAGCTAGAACCAAAAATAAGGCCCATAGGCAGAGACAAATATCACACGGCGCGCCTCAGAAGGCCTAAGAAGGCTCGCTGCAGCTCACGCTTAAGTCTATAAATAACTAGTTACCGGTAAGGGATGTACACACGTGCGAAGAAGTCAATATACGCGTGCACCTACAGACTACAAAATGACCGAATTCCGTAATAAACAAAGACTAATCTTGTGTAGTCACAGGTTAGGGTAAATTTACCTTCTACTCACTCCGTTTCATAATATAAGATGTTTTAGCTTTGTGAAAAAAATATACCTAGACTACTTTTAGTGTATAAGTTCGGAGTGAACATCTATGAACCTACGCACTAAAACTAGTTTAGATACATTTTCTTCACAAATCTAAAACATCTTATATTTTGAAATGGAAGGAGTAGCCTATTAATGATACTAGTCTACCAAAACTTCTTAGAGCATCTCCAACAGACATCTTAAAATCATACGCGCTAAAAACTGGTTTACAGCATCACTCTTGTCAATTTAGCGTGCGTGGCCGTGCTCATCATTTTCAGGCGCTGCGACAACAAGCGCTTTACCATACGCTCTATAATGCATTGTGCCAGCACAAACAGCAAACACACACATATAAAATAACTTTAGATCAAACACATTCAAACAAATCAAAAATAAATAGTTTTATAATTCTTACAACACAAAAAAGTTTGTCAATACAAGAAATAGTTTCTAAACAATACAACAAAAAGTTCTATAACAATACAATAAACATACAAAGATGAAACCAATTTTTTTGGCGACCGTTCCATGACCACCACTCCTCGACGAGATATTTTTAAAGATCATCATGCACATCGGTTTTGTCGAATCAAATGATACATTGCAATGAAGCGGACCACCCTCCCTTCTCTCCTATGCATGGATTGTCCCATCAAATCATAGCACGAGTAATCTAAATCAAGGCCACCCTCATCTTCTATGATCATGTTATGCACGATCGCATGATATACAAAAGGATCTTTGCTCAAAGTCTGATAATCGACCACTGCCTCAAGGATGATAACTGAATCCTTTTTCTAGCCTCTGAATTTTCCATGCCATACCGTAGGACAATTTTTCCAACTGTACTGCATACAATCAATTGAGCCAAGCATACATGGAAACCCCAAGCTTTGTTGAACTCAAAAAGCCTTATCGTGTCTTGAGCATTGGGGGCTCTCAAGTATTTCTCACCAAACCTTTCCACCATTGCAACTGCAAAGCGCTTGACACACTTGATAGGTTGACTCTCACTCATTGCCAAGTGGTCATCAACTAGATCCGTCGGAATACCGTATGCCATCATACGCAAGGTGGCGGTCACCTTTTGGTAAGTGTTATGCCCAAGTTCTCCGGCGGCATTCCTCCTTTGCTCAAAGAATCGATCATGCTTCATCACACCCTCAGTAATATCCTTGAACAATTTGATGCTCATCAGGCGACGAAAATAGCGCTCGGGGTATATTGGATTCTCCAAAGGTAGCTCATCATCAACTTGTTGTGACCTTCGATTATTTCCCTCCATAACTTCTCTTGACTGAGCACGGAACCATCGTGCTTTGTCCTTTTATTTGTGTGGATAGCCAATAGAAAGGCTATGTCTTCTTATAGGATTCGAGGTGGCGGCGGCGGAACGGGGTTTGATTTGAGTGCAGACAAGGCTCCTTGACGGCCACGCAAATGAGAACGGCGAGCGCTGGGGAACGGTGGCGTAGGGACGCTGGTGTGCAGCCGTGGACGCTATTTCGCGGGGCTGACGTCAGATGAGTTTGGGGTAAAAATGGAGGGGTCGGTGGCGCGAGCAGGCACAAGAATCAGGACGATCTTGGCTCTTTGCGTGTGAGCTAACGATTTTCAGCGCGCTATAGAGGACACACCAAATTTGACGTGCGTGATGCAACAATATGCCCTGCCCCCAAAAAGTTTGCCCTGCACGCGGTTTTGCAGTGCCTGCTGAAGCATCCTAATTACGCGCCGGTGTGCTAACCGACGATTTTTACCGCGCGGACGCTTTTTATAGCATTTTTAAAACATAGGTGGTAGTTGTTATTTAGAAATCCAAAAATAGTATTAGCTAGAATTTTTTTCTTGCTAAAAGTCCCACCAATTTATTAATAATTATCACGGCGTGCAGAATTAAAACTAAGGTCTCAAAACTTAGAAGGAATCGATATGATGACGATTGTCAATGCGTACTCCTTGTGCTTAGATTTATAAGCCTCACACTTACTTAGAGAAAAACTTATTACTTCCTCTGATCGATATTAATTGACTTAGTTTCATCTAGATACAAATGTATCTAGTCAAGTTTTAGTATGGGCTAGAGAGAGTACCATAAATTTGTACATTTGGTTTCGACAATTGCATCTCAGCATCCATGTGTAAGATTTTATTAACATACTCCCTCTTTTGCAATATATAAGACGTTTTAGCTTACTCCTTCTGTTGCAATATATAAGACGTTTTAGCAAACTATTTTATAGCTTACTAAAACATCTTATATTTTACAACTGAGCGAGTACTTGTCAACTGTTTCTTGTTACGCAAATTGAGGTCTAACTAGTGCCATATTGTTTTGTTCCGAAGGATCTATTTAGTTTTCCTTCTTTTGAGTAGCTCCTGGTTTGTGTTTTGTCTCCTCTTGCACATGTCTAGCGTGCATCCTCCTTCAGATAACAAGTAACTAGGCTTGACCGCTTATCCGCTACCACATTCTCATGTTGAAGTTTCAGTACACTGACCATCGTCGGAGAGTTGAGGCAAGCTGCCGGCAAGCCGACACGAACGCTCGATGCACCAGCGGAAATCCTAGAGCTACGGACTCTGAGCTTATGAAAGACCCTACGGACATACATATGTTATTTATTTATTTTTGAACTTTTACGTATGCTATATTGATTGGATGATTTTTTATCCCTTCCTTGAAAACCTGGCCACGTTTCTACTCTCCCTTTGTGTGGGCTGAGTCCAGTTTTGTAGAAAAAGGGTATGTATGTGTAGCATTACTTCTGCACCAGCAGCCAATTGCTCGAATTCAAAATGAATTAAAGCAGAACAGTTCGTCCCATGTAGATTTCCGATGCACATTTGCTTTTGTATTTCTAAAACTATTACACCCGTACTCCTGTTTTCAGTGTACGTCTACTATGTTTTTCAGCCTACTTATATACTCTGTTTACTTTCCATATTCATACTCCTTTTTGATGTATTTGTACTATGTTTTTAGTGTACATGTACTTCTGTGCACGGTGGAATACATGAATATGTTTATGTACGCGTATCACGAATCACAATTGAAAAGTACACCAAAATAAGCACATGTGCAGATTAAAAAAAATGAAAAACACAAGGAAAACCCCATCCGGTGCTCTCCTCAGCAGGTGGAGTTGGCACGCAGCATCATGGGTTGCGTGGTGGGGAGTTTTCCTTGAAAGTACTTGGACCTCCCACTACGTAAACCGACTCCGGCCTAGCTCCAATAAATAGTGGACAATGCCGCTAATAGGAGTTTTCCTTGCAAGTACTTGGACCTCCCACTTGCCGTGGTGTGCAGGCCTCATGGGCCGCGGGGGTCGTACCACCCTTGTGACCACGATGTTGGCAGCCATCCTGATTCATGCACTGCTCTCGTTGAATGTTCCGCCAGAGACTTTGGTGGCCTTCCGGAAGGGTGCTTAGGGCTTTCCTTTGGAGGGGGAGGAGGGAGGCCAATGGTGGCCACTGCTAGGTCGCATGGGAGAAGGTGTGCTCCCCTAAGACGCACGGGGGGCTGGAGATTCTTAACCTATGCCTCATGAACTTTGCCCTGTGATGTCGTTGGGCCTGGCTGCAGAGACTGGACCTAGATAAACCTTGGGCCGAGTTTGACTTGGGCCTACCTCGTCAGGCATGGCAACTGTTTCACACGGCCACCTGTTACACGTTGGGGGATGGTCAAAGAGCGCGGTTTGAAGGGAATATGCCCTGAGAGGCAATAATAAAGTGGCTATTATGTATATTCCAATTATATGATAAATGTTTATTTTGCATGCTATAATTGTATTAATACGGAAACGTTATTATATGTGTGTTTAATAAACAAATAGAAAGTTCCTAGTTATGCCTCTCTCATAAACTAGCTCGTTGATTAACAAGATAATCAAGGTTTCCTGATCATGGATATTGGATGTTTTAATAACGAGGTCACAACATTAGTGTAATGGTGTGATGAACATTCATCCGAAGTATAGCATTATAATCAAAGTCATTGAGTTTATATTGCAATAACATCATACGAAGTGATCATAATCCTTAGACCATAAGATCATGTCAATCACTAACACCGGAAGAGTATCTTGATAACATCAAACGTCACACCGTAACAGGGTGATTATAAAGATGGGTTCAGTACTACTAAAGTGTTATGTTGAGTCCCATGGATAGAGAGTGGAATTTGTTCATCCTGATGACGGATAGATATGCTCTAGGCCCTCTCGGTGATATCGCATTGGTTAGCTTGCAAGCAAGTGATTTAATCACTAGAATGTTATATCACGGGAACAAGAAAAGAGTACATGTCGGTAACGATATCAAACTAGGTATGGAGATACCAATAATCGAATCTCGGACATGTAATATATCACAAAACAAAAGGATTAAGATACTAGCGTAAAAGGTTCTCACGATCACAAGAAAGTCATCGTTAAATGTGTGGGAGTCAGTATAGATCTCCAGGTCTCGCTTCTGATTATTGATCAGAGAGGGGTCTCGATCATGTCCGCATTATTCACGAACCGTAGGGTGACACACTTAAGAGATACCGACACCATTTGGAGCAAAAGTTTCATGCCGGAAAGAATAACAAGCACATAAATTTATTTCACTAGATACCGAAACGGGTTTTCGGGTGAAATTGCAGAAAGTGTTTTTGCATGTGAAATGAAATAATAGCAAGGGGTTATATGTGAATGTTTGTCACTAAAGTAATTGAAAAAATTCTGAATAAAGAAAAGGAGTTTTATTTAATGAGAGTTTGCATTAAATTTGGTGGAAATTTAACGGGAATTTGAGTGGGTTTTTGAGTGGAGGAAATTGAAAGGCATTTTTGTGAGTGGAGTGTACACCCACATCAATGGAGGTAGGGCAAGGGGGCAGCCCCATGCGCCGGCCACCCCCTTGGGGTTCCCCCCTCCTCATATAAAAGGAGCCCCCCTTCCTCTCTCTCACTCACACCTCCTCGTGAAGGATCTCTCTCCCCTCTAGTATTTATCCCACATGGTCTCAGACTAGCGAGATACATGTTCCCGGTGACTATTCGGCAAGAAAGAGTTGTGCTTCCGGTGCATCGCTAGAGCAAGGAGGCGGAGGTTGCTCGGTGCCTCGGACGTGTGTGCGAGCACGGATGCGCCGCTGATTTGCGGCGCTAGGACTTCCTCTCGATCTTGATATCAGCAAGAGATCGTCTACATCAACCACGAGTTCAGCCTCGTTAAGCTTTGTCGGTCTTCAAGGGTATGTTCTCTACGGATGTATATCCGCCCATTGATTGTATCTAGTAGATAGATCTTGGTACATGGTTGTTCCCATCATAGAATTTTTTTTGTTTTCTATGTTGCGAACCCTACAGTGGTATCAGAGTCGGATCTATGCGTAGATGCTTTGCACGGGTAGTACACATATGAGTATGTGGGCGATGATGATCATGTTATTGCTTCTTAGTTGTACTTTGGATATTGGTGGCATGGTGAGATGAAGCAGCCCGGACAAACCTTACATGTCCTCGCTCATGAGACCTGTTCCATGCTTGGCTTTCAACTAGTTTTGCATAAGTGGCTAGCGGGTGTCTATCTCTCCTACTATAGTCAATATCTAATTTGCAACGAGTTGTCAACAATTTGGTTATCCTCATTGTGGTTCATCTTCGTAGGTATGAACGGTTCTATCTTCGAAAGCCCTAAGCCACGTAAAACTTTCAATGGATAAATTAGAGGCGTCTAGTTTAGATTGTTGCTGAGCTAGTGTCATGATATGGTGATTGTAACACCCTCAGAATCGGACCTATGCAAGTTTTAGCGAAACCCGCCAAACCCGCATAGAAAAGATTCAAAGGTGCCCACCAGGCACTTTCAATGGTGGAAAAGCAGTAATAACATTACACAGTCCTCGATGGAACCCACAGAAAGATATATATACAACAATGACTCAAAGAGTCAAGAATACTGAATATAATATACAAAGATCCAAATCACCTTGAAAATGATAGAGCGTCCGACTACGGACAAGATGCAAATGGGGCTAAGAGCCACGAAGAATAACCAATGGCGTCCATAACCACCTGAGCCAAGACGGAAGGGTATCCCGCTAACGACGTCGATCTCAAACCCTTAAACAAAGGGTGCCGACAAAGGGCAAAGGAAAAAGAGGCGTCAAGATCGAGGCGATGCAGCGAGACTAGAATTCGGTCCTCGCCTACATAGGTATGGTGGTGGATCGAGCGGCAAGATGCACTATACAACCTATAGAGACTCGATACAATGGCGGCGGTTATCGAGAGAGGATAAGAATGACCTATCCGGAACCAACGATTCTACCATCGACAAACCCATCTGGTATTCCCTCGAGACCAAAAGAAGTCAACCGAGGAACTCACACGTTGGCAGTTTTACTTATTCGATTATCGTTGCAGCAATTACTAGTCAAGTATAGATAATCATCCCGATAAAATAAGCAGTGGGCACTTGTAGTTAACCATTCCGTTGTAGTTGCAACACTTACTAATCAGATACAATTAGCATGAGATAACCCAAAACCCAGCAGTTGTTGGTACTTTTATTTAGCCATTCCGTTGTAGTTGCAATACTTACTAGTCAGGTACAATGGTCGCAAGCGACACACAAAGCAAGCCATTGTGGGCAGTTTTATTTAGCCATTCCATTATAGTGAAGCTGATTACTAGTCATTATAAGGTCAAATTTACAACACTACTTTAGTTATAGTTGTCTATGATCGAGATACTGTGCTCCAAGTCGTCCATAACCGCGGACACGGCTTTCAGAAAGTTTTACCCGGCCGGGGTGCACAAATAGCAACACACACTCGATCAACCTCGGAAAAACCAAATCAAAACCCAACGAGGCCTTCACGACAAAGCAATCACAGGATTCAGAAATATTTCAGGGGGCCACCCCATTGAGTAGACCCGCAACGAAGCTAGCTGACTCCGAGACGGACTCAAGGTTTGCGTCAGTGGCTGTAAACGACTGGGAACCCAAAACTGGGATTGTCGATACCGCGAAAACACTCCGCTTACCTAAACAGTACAGTGTGCTCCTCGCACAATCGTAAATAAAGAAGTAGCATGACATAAGTACAGGATAGTAAAAAAAAACCTCAAACTAGTTTGTGGCCCCAAGAAATAAGAATGAATCAAGCTCTGGCTCAGGGGGGTCCCATAATCCTCCCGGATGTGGATAGCGCGATAAATCAAGGAACAGGTATCAAGTACTCGTGGTCCTACGGGACACAAGTGGGCGTTCGGAAACCAAATATTATCTATCACCCACCGATGCCTCTGCTTACTTACTTCAATTTTAGTTGTTAAACAGGAATTAAAGTGAACGATAAGTAAAACCATGATCATCTCCAACAACACACATGCGGCATTACTCCAACAACTGTGGCACTTGACAACACGCAACGGCACTTGAGCAAGCGACTACGACGCGCAGGTCCAACTATCTACCAAACAACGGTAATAGGATGTGTCCAAGGCAATATAAGGCGGCAAGGGAAATCTCGGGTACGAAAACTAGAGCATCGCAACACAGATAGCAATAGATCAACAGGAGGGAATAAATACTATAAAAGTAAGATAGTAGAAAGGGGGAGATGCTCGCCTGAAAACATTGTCGAAGGTTCAACCGAAGATCGGGTCGACACTCGCATCAACTCAACGGCCTTATCCGCGAAGAAGCAAAACACTAGAATAAACACCGGATGCACTATTTAATACAACGGCAGAAGATCGGCATGATGCATGTATGATGCATGACATGGCAAAAGTGCGATGTGATTAGGTCATGTTAAGCGGAACCGGGGTCCCGACAATTATTCAGATGGTTCAAGTTATTTAGCTATCCCGCCAATTAAATGTTGTCTTAACATGGCAGAAGATAGCACCGGGTTCGCTACACAGATTTAAATGAGGCCAATATAAGACTAGATTTGCCCGCATATGGGCCCCATATTTAATTATCGGTGAATCGGCAAAAGGCCCCCAAACCACAGACAAGCATGCATGCAAGATGAATGATTAATATGCAACAAATTGTATTATATTATAAAATAGGGTTTCGGGAAGGGGTGCACACTTTAGAGGGTTCTCGACGGTCTTGGGGTTCCGGGGTTCGGGGTTCGACAGGGTCCGGGGTCCGGCCTCGGCGGTGCGTTCTCTGATAACGGAGGTAGATCTTGGCGTTCCGGGAGGAGGTCTTGGTTCGGCGTCGGGGTGCATCGGACTCGCCATGGTCGGTGTCGAACTTGTGGGGCCCGCGCCATCGAGTCGGTGTTAGCGTTCGGGAGCGTTCTCGTGGCAATCTTGGCGTTCTTCAGGTTCGGGTGCGGTTCTCGGCGAACGGGTCGGTTCCCTGCCGGAGGCCTTGGTGCTTCGGATCGGTCTTCGGTTCGGGGTCTCAGGGTCTTCGGATCTGAGGTGGCGAACTCGATGTGCCTGGAAGAAGAGCCTCGCGCCATCGGATCCATGGATCGAGGGACCTCGGGTTCAGGAGGAAGAACTTGATGTTCCGGCTTCCGGTGGTCAGTGACGATCTTGAATAGGCGCATGTGTCTTCGGCGAGGCTTGGTGCACAACTCTTCAATAGACCTTGGCGAGGTCCTCGGAAGATCTTGGCGACATACTTCCATGTTCTTTTTTCGACGGATCGGTTCGGATCTCGGGTCGCAGGCCTTCGGTAGCTCCACATTAGTACATCCACCACTAGTTTAGTACACATCGCATCACCACAAGCACCAGGGAGGACCAGCAGTAGCAAGGTAGGCTCCAAACCGATACAGAGCTTGCAGAACCGATGCAACTGGAACAAGCGAGACGCACCAGACGATCTCCCGGGTGACAAGTCCGTGTTGAAAAACTTGGTCCTTAGCCAATCAAAGACCACACACCACGGGGAGCTGGGAGGCAGGAGGGCGCTGTGAGGCCAGCACCCAAGCGGACATGGGCCGAAGGCGCCTGGCAGTGGCTACCGGCGACGGAGAAGGGCACGGGAGGGTCGCCGGCGGCGCCGTTGGAGGAAGGGAGAGCGGCGGACGGCGGAGCGGCGAGGTTGGTGGAGGCAGCCGAGCAGAGGGACGACGAGGGGCGGTGAGGCGGTCCGCTGAGAGGAGAGGCGCGCGCCGGAGGTGGAGGAGGCAGGGAAAGGGAAGGAGGAGGTGGCGTGAGCGGGCGGAGGCGGCAGCGGAGGGGC
The DNA here is from genome assembly GCA_030063025.1 of Avena longiglumis. Classification (NCBI taxonomy): domain Eukaryota; kingdom Viridiplantae; phylum Streptophyta; class Magnoliopsida; order Poales; family Poaceae; genus Avena; species Avena longiglumis. The sequence continues at coordinate 19,101,325 of CP125978.1, read as the reverse complement.
GGCAAGGCGGTCGTCGGGGACTGGGCGGGCGGTGAGGAGCGGAAGAGCTCGTCGGGGGAGCGAGCAGCGAGGCGGGGCGGCGATGGGCGGAGGCGTCCGGGGAGGATGGCGAGCGGGGTGGGGAACGCCGGCGGCGAGGGGGCCTCAGGCCGGAGGATGGTGGGGGAGGGAGGCGCGCGGGGCGAACGGCAGAGAGGGAGCGTGTCGGTCGGCGGCGGGCTAGAGGAGGGAGGAGGAAGACGATGTGGAGAGGGCAGGTGGAGGAGAGGGCCACGCGGGGAGGGCTTCGCGCGGGTGGGCCAGGGGAGGCGTGGGGATCTGGGCAGGGGCGTGGTTCCTGGGGGGGGCTGTCGGTGTGCGTGTGTTGCCGTGTGTGTGTGTGTGCCAGGTGAGGGAGTGGGGGTGGGTTTGGTCTAGGTGGCATATGGGGATTGGGTGAGGGAGAGAGTTGGGGTGAGGTGTCAGGTGGGGATTGGACGGGGTGAGGTGGAGGAGGGGTGGTAGAATAGGACTAGGTAGAAAAGGGTTTGGGGCGGACCGTTTAAATTCCTGGGGGTGGTCATTCGGGTCGAATCGGCCCGTTCGACTGCCCCCACTAAAAATAATTAAATGTTTTGTTGGTTTAAAATAAAGCTTTTGCAACTTGATATCAACAAAACAAAAATAATCCGGTGACCCGGGTTTGCGTTTGAACAAAGACAGGCGTTTAGAAAATAAAGACAGGTTTTTCCGCAATTAGTTTCATGCAAGCAAATGCAAGATGATGACGATGCTCAAATGCAATGTGGCATGATGACATGAGCATGTGGTCATGATGATGCAATGCACAAAAACAACGCGATTTTCTAGTAGTGGTTTTGCGGGATGCCACAATTCGACACCACTAACAATGGATCTCGCCCTCGAGATCCGCCTCATGGTACCGGAAGGAAGGTCGGCGATCTGCGTCTTCTTGCTTCGTGTATATCCTCGCGACACCACTAACAAGAGGTCGTTGTCCGTGATCGTCGGGAGAACACTCCGGGAACAACAGGTCGAAGGTAGAGGTATCAACAAATAAAGCCACCCCTAACTTCCGTGGACGGAGTAAAACTGCTGGATCCACTGATTCGATGTACAAGAGCGAATGATAAGAGTAGTCGGATGGTGATCAGTCCATCGCGCACCCAAACCATTACTCGGCACACGAATAGGCGGATTATGCAACCAACTCTGAATCGATCAAGATCTCGACAAGCGAGGTTCGAACAACGAGTGATGCGCATCGGATCCGCATAGAGGATATCGTCGCGTCGGAAAACACCGGAAGGCACAAACAAGGAACAAAGAATGGTACCACAGCAGACGGACTCCTCAAGCAGCATGAACACCGGATGGTAGAACACCGTTATCAAGGAAGGAAGCGAAACCCTGAAGGTACGACGAAACCCAACCACGAGAATTCCTGGACTCGAAGAAAGGGACGAGAGCGGATTCAAAACACGTAGAGGTAAGAGGAGAACAGTAGAGGGGTAAGGAGTAAAATCAGACCTAATCAGAACTATCCAACCGATTTTTTTTTAAATAGTTTTGACACTCTACTTCGGCCGTTAGCTAGGTTATCCTACAGTCGACTTGTGGGTATCGAATCACTGAGCTCGATACCACTCTGTAACACCCTCGATCGGACCTATGCAAGTTTTAGCGAAACCCGCCAAACCCGCAGATAGAAACGATTCAAAGGTGCTCACCAGCACTTTCGGCGGGTGGAAAACGAAGTAATAACATTACACAACCCCTCGATGGGACCCATAGACGTATATATATATACAAATGACTCAAAGAGTCAAGAATAGATATAATATACAAAGATCCAAATCACCTTGAAAATGATAGAGCGTCCGACGGACAAGATGCAAATGGGGCTAAGAGCCCGAAGAATAACCAATGGCGCCATAACCCCTGTGCCAAGCCGGAAGGGTATCCCCGCTAACAGTCGATCTCAAACCTGCTTAAACAAAAGGGGTGCCGACAAAGGGCAAAGGAAAAGAGGAGCGTCGATCTGAGGCCGATACGGCGAGACTAGAATTCGGCGGTCCTCGCCTACATAGGTATGCTGGACTGAGCGGCAGCGGCAACATGCACTATACAACCTATAGAGACTCGATACAACTGGCGGTTATCAGAGAGGGATAAGAATGACCTATCCGGAACCAACCTGATTCTACCATCAGACAAACCCATCCTGGTATTTCCCCCTCGAGACCAAACGAGGAAGTCAACCGAGGAACTCACACAGTTGCCAGTTTTACTTATTCAGTTATCGTTGCAGCAATTACTAGTCAAGTATAGATAATCATCCTGATAAAATAAGCAGTGGGCCATTTTAGTTAACCATTCCGTTATAGTTGCAACACTTACTAATCAGATACAATTAGCATGAGATAACCCAAAACCCAGCAGTTGTTGGTACTTTTATTTAGCCATTCCGTTGTAGTTGCAATACTTACTAGTCAGGTACAATGGTCGCAAGCGACACACAAAGCAAGCCATTGTGGGCAGTTTTATTTAGCCATTCCATTATAGTGAAGCTGATTACTAGTCATTATAAGGTCAAATTTACAACACTACTTTAGTTATAGTTGTCTATGATCGAGATACTGTGCTCCAAGTCGTCCATAACCGCGGACACGACTTTCAGAAAGTTTTACCCGGCCGGGGTGCACAAATAGCAACACACACTCGATCAACCTCGGAAAAACCAAATCAAAACCCAACGAGGCCTTCACGACAAAGCAATCACAGGATTCAGAAATATTTTCGGGGCCACCCATTGAGTAGACCCGAACAAGCTAGTGACCGAGACGGACTCAAGGTTTGCATCGGGTCAGAACGATCGGGAACCCAAACTGGGATTGTCGACATGAAAACACTCCGCTTACCTAAACAGTGTGCTCCTCGCACAATCGTAATAAAGCAAGAGCATGGCATAAGTACAGGATAGTAAAAAACCTCAAACTAGTTTGTGGCCCCAAGAAATAAGAATGAATCAAGCTCGCTGTGGGGGTCCCATAATCCTCCGGATGTGGATAGCGATAAATCAAGGAACATGTATCAAGTACTGGGTCCCACGGACACAAGTGGGCGTTCGGAAACCAAATATTATCTATCACCCACCGATGCCTCTGCTTACTTACTTCAATTTTAGTTGTTAAACAGGAATTAAAGTGAACGATAAGTAAAACCATGATCATCTCCAACAACACACATGCGGCATTACTCCAACAACTGTGGCACTTGACAACACGCAACGGCACTTGAGCAAGCGACTACGACGCGTAGGTCCAACTATCTACCAAACAACGGTAATAGGATGTGTCCAAGGCAATATAAGGCGGCAAGGGATATCTCGGGTACGAAAACTAGAGCATCGCAACACATATAGCAATAGATCAACAGGAGGGAATAAATACTATAAAAGTAAGATAGGTAGAAAGGGGGAGATGCTCGCCTGAAAACATTGTCGAAGGTTCAACCAAAGATCGGGTCGACACTCGCATCAACTCAACGGCCTTATCCGCGAAGAAGCAAAACACTAGAATAAACACCGGATGCACTATTTAATACAACGGCAGAAGATCGGCATGATGCATGTATGATGCATGACATGGCAAAAGTGCGATGTGATTAGGTCATGTTAAGCGGAACCGGGGTCCCGACAATTATTCAGATGGTTCAAGTTATTTAGCTACCCCGCCAATTAAATGTTGTCTTAACATGGCAGAAGATAGCACCGGGTTCCCTACACAGATTTAAATGAGGCCAATATAAGACTAGATTTGCCCGCATATGGGCCCCATATTTAATTATCGGTGAATCGGCAAAAGGCCCCCAAACCACAGACAAGCATGCATGCAAGATGAATGATTAATATGCAACAAGTTGTATTATATTATAAAATAGGGTTTCGGGAAGGGGTGCACACTTTAGAGGGTTCTCGACGGTCTTGGGGTTCCGGGGTTCGGGGTTCGACAGGGTCCGGGGTCCGGCCTCGGCGGTGCGTTCTCTGATAACGGAGGTAGATCTTGGCGTTCCGGGAGGAGGTCTTGGTTCGGCTTCGGGGTTCATCGGACTCACCCTGGTCGGTGTCGAACTTGTCGGGCCCGCGCCATCGAGTCGGTGTTAGCGTTCGGGAGCGTTCTCGTGGCAATCTTGGCGTTCTTCAGGTTCGGGTGCGGTTCTCGGCGAACGGGTCGGTTCCCTGCCGGAGGCCTTGGCGCTTCGGATCGGTCTTCGGTTCGGGGTCTCAGGGTCTTCGGATCTGAGGTGGCGAACTCGATGTGCCTGGAAGAAGAGCCTCGCGCCATCGGATCCATGGATCGAGGGACCTGTTCGGAGGAAGAACTTGATGTTCCGCCCGGTCGGACGATCTTGAATAGGCGCATGTGTCTTCGGCGAGGCTTGGTGCACAACTCTTCAATAGACCTTGGCGAGGTCCTCGGAAGATCTTGGCGACATACTTCCATGTTGCTGTTCTTTTCGACGGGATCGGTGTTCGGATGCCGGGTACAGGGCCTTAGGGTAGCTCCACATCAGTACATCCACCACTAGTTTAGTACACATCGCATCACCACAAGCACCAGGGAGGACCAGCAGTAGCAAGGTAGGCTCCAAACCGATACAGAGCTTGCAGAACCGATGCAACTGGAACAAGCGAGACGCACCAGACGATCTCCCGGGTGACAAGTCCGTGTTGAAAAACTTGGTCCTTAGCCAATCAAAGACCACACACCACGGGGAGCTGGGAGGCAGGAGGGCGCTGTGAGGCCAGACCCAAGCGACATGGGCTTGGCGGCCACAGCGGGGCTACCGGCGACGGAGAAGACGGGAGGCTGCCGGGCCGTGCTGGAGGAAGGGAGAGCGGCGACGGAGCGAGGTTGGTGGAGGCAGCCGAGTAGGGACGACGAGGGGCCAGGGAGGGCGGCAGCGAGGCGGTCCGCTGGAGGAGAGGCATGGCCGGCCGAGGTGGAGGAGGAAGGGGAAGGAGGAGGTGGCGTGAGGGCGAGCTCAAGAAGCGGGCGGGAGGGGCGCTGACGGTGCGTCTGCCGGGACCTGGGCGGTGAGGGGAGCGCGAAGAGCTCGTGGGGAGCGAGCAGACGGGCGGCGGCGGGCGGAGGCGTCCGGAGGATGGCGAGCGGGTGGGGAACGCCGGGCGGAGGCCTCAGCCGAGGATGGTGGGGAGGGAGGCGCGAACGCGGCAGAGGGAGCGTGGTCGGCCGGGCGGCTAGAGAGGGAGGAGGAAGACGTGAGAGGGCAGGTGGAGGAGAGGGCCCTGTGAGGTGGCTTGGCGGGTGGGCCAGGGAGGCGTGGGGATCTGGCAGGCGTGGTTCCCTGGGGCCGTGCAGCGTGTGTTGCCGTGTGTGTGTGTGTGCCAAAGTGAGGAGTGGCTTTGGTCTAGGTGGCGGATGGGGATTGGGTGAGGAGAGAGTTGGGGTGAGGTGTCGTGGGGATTGGCCGGGGTGAGGTGGAGGAGGGTGGTAGAATAGGACTAGGTAGAAAAGGGTTTGGGCGGATGCTTAAATTCCAGGGGTGGTCATTCGGCCTAATCGCCCGCTCGATCGCCTCACTAAAATAATTAAATGTTTTGTTGGTTTAAAATAAAGCTTTTGCAACTTGATATCAACAAAACAAAATAATCGTGACCCGGTTTATGCTTGAACAAAGACAGGCGTTTAGAAAATAAAGACAGGTTTTTCCGCAATTAGTTTCATGCAAGCAAATGCAAGATGATGACGATGCTCAAATGCAATGTGGCATGATGACATGAGCATGTGGTCATGATGATGCAATGCACAAAAACAACGCGATTTTCTAGTAGTGGTTTTGCGGGATGCCACAGTGATGTTGTAAGTAGAAGTATGAGTTGATACTCTTACAACACACATAACGTGTAAGTTCCATAGACCTTGGCCTTACACATAGAGGTATGATAGTGATCATACCACGATGCACATGATGGAGATCAAGTGCAAGAACCATATCATTCCACTTATAAACATGTGATGTTTGATTGCATCTTATATTGCTTGTTTGGCGTTTGATTAGCATAATAAGAATGTTCCCTCATTTAGATATCAAGATAAGAATGTGTTCTTCCTTAAGTATCCACCGATTATGTTTCGTCGCTCCAAGACATCACGTGATGATCGGATGTTCTTGGATCCACAATCATATTTTGGGTGTAAAACAGTTACACACGCGAATACTAAGGTTCTTACTTGGCGAGCCTAGCATGTACATACATGGCCTCGGAACACGGACCGAAAGGTTAAGCATGAGTCATATGGTAGATATGATGCCCATTTGATGCTCACCTTTGAAGCTACACCGACTCACGTGATGATCGGACTTGGTGTAGTGGATTTGGTTCATGTAATCACCAAAAGGGCACAAGGGATAACGTTTTTGAGTCGGAGTTCATTCTTAATTTGGATTAGTTGAACTCAATCTATCATAAAATTAGTCTAAACTTTACAAATTTTGTTGTAGATGGCACCACCTGCTTTTAATTTCAATGTGTTCATGGAAAAAGAGAAACTTGCAATGAACAGTAGCAAATTTACCGAATGGGCCATGAATTTGAGGATTCTCCTCTCTGCTGCACAAAAGTAATATGTGCTATAAGCACTGATAGGCCCCCCACCATTTGATGATGCCCCTGACGAGGAGAAGAATGTCTATCAGACTCGTCAGGAGGACCACAACTTAGTTCATTGCGGCATATTGTATGGGCTAGAGCCAGAACTTTGAAAGCATTTCGAAAACGGCAATGCATTTGATTCAATGGGTGAGTTGAAAATGATTTTCGACACACATGATGCTGTAGAGAGCTACAATGCTTCAGAAAAGTTCTTTAGCTGCATGATGGAAGAGAACAGCTCCGTAAGTGAGCATGTACTCAAGATGTCGGGTTACGCCGATAAGCTTGTGTCCTTGGAAATAACAATTCCCATTGACTTAGGCATCCATCGTATTCTGCAGTCTCTGCCACCTAGCTATAAGATCTTCGTGATGAACTATAATATGCAAGGCATGAAGAAGTCTCTCCCCGAGCTTCTGTCAATGCTTAAAACTGCATAAGTGGAGATCAAGAAAGAACATCAAGTGTTGATGATAAATAAGACCACTAGTTTCAAGAAAGACAAGAAGGGTAAACTGAAGGAAAAGAAGGGCGGCAAGCCAGTTGCCGTGCCTGAAAGGAAACCCCGAGTTGGCCCTAAGTCTGATACCGAGTGCTATTATTGCAAGAGGACTGGCCACTGGAAGCGCAACTGCCCAAGTATTTGGCAGTCAAGAAGGCCGGCAAGGCAAATAAAGGTATGTATGATATACATGTTATTGATGATATACATGTTATTGATGTGTACTTGACTAGTACTCGCAGTAGCACCTGGGTATTTGATACCAGTTCAGTTGCTAATATTTATAACTCGAATCAGGGGCTGCGGAACAAACGACCGCTAGCAGGGGTGAGGTCAAGATGCGTGTCGGCAATGGATCAAGTGTTGACGTGATCGCTGTCGGAACGCTACCTCTCCACTTACCGTCGGGATTATTAATAAAATTGAATAATTGTTATCTGGTGCTAGCACTGAGCATGAACATTGTATCTTTATCATGTTTGATGCGAAGTGGTTGTTCATTTAAATCCGAAAACAATGGTTGTTCTATTTATATGAATGAAATCTTTTATGGTCATGCACCGATGATGAATGGTTTATTTATGTTGGATCTTGATAATAATGTTACACATATTCATAATGTTGATGCTAAAAGGATTAAACTTAATGATGATATATCCGCATATATGTGGCACTGCCGTCTAGGTCATATTGGCGTTAAACGCATGAAGAAGCTCCATTCGGATGGACTTTTGGAATCACTTGATTTTGAATCATTTGATACATGTGAGCCATGCCTTATGGGCAAGATGACTAGAACACCATTTTCCGGTTCAATGGAGCGGACGACAGATTTATTGGAAATCATACATTCTGATGTATGTGGTCCAATGAGTGTGTCGGCGCGAGGTGGATACTGATGATTTGAGTAGATACAGTTATATCTACTTGATGAAATACAAGTTTGAAACCTTTGAAAAGTTTAAGAAATTTCAGAATGAAGTGTAAAATCATCGTAATAGAAAGATCAAATTTCTGCGGTCCGACCGTGGAGGTGAGTATCTAAGTTACAAGTTTAGCACTCATATGAAAGAGTGTGGAATAGTTTCAAAACTCACACCTGCCGGAACACCACAGTGAAATGGTGTGTTGGAACGTCGTAATTGTACTTTATTGGATATGGTTCGATCTATGATGTCTCTGACGGACTTGCCACTGTCATTTTGGGATTATGCACTAGAAACCGCTGCTTTCACTTTAAATCGGGCACCATCTAAATCCGTTTAAAAGACACCGTATGAATTGTGGTTTGAAAACAAACCTAAGCTATCATTTCTTAAAATTTGGGGATGCGATATTTATGTGAAGAAACTTCAACCGGATAAACTCGAACGCAAAGCGGAAAAATGCGTCTTCATAGGATACCCTAAGAAACTATTGGGTATTCCTTCTATCACAGATCCGAGGGAAAGGTTTTTGTTGCCAAGAATGGATCCTTTCTAGAGAAAGAGTTTTCTCACGAAAGACGTGAGTAGTCGAAAGGTAGAACTCGAAGAGGTTGTAGAACCTTCTCTTCATAGTATGGCGAGTAGCGCAGCGGCGGAAGTCGTTCCGGAGTTGGCTTCACCAATTGAAGAGGGAACTAATGATAATTATCATGAAACTCCAAAATAGCATACTACCAAACCTCGTAGGTCTAGCAGGACGCTTCCAGCTCCCGAGATGTACGGAAATCCTGTTATGAATTTCATGGTTGATGAAATTGATGACCCTGCGACGTATGAAGAAGCGATGATGAGCCCGGATTCCAACAAATGGTTAGAAGCCATGAAATCCGAGATGGAATCCATGTATGAAAACCAAGTTTGAAACTTGTTGGACTTACCTCATGATCGAAAGGCCGTGGATAATAAATGGATTTTCAAAAGGAAAACTAATGTTGATGGTAATGTGACCGTCTATAAAGCTCGACTTGTCGCAAAGGGGTTTCGACAAACTCAAGGAGTTGACTACGATGAGACATTCTCTCCCGTAGTGATGCTAAAGTCAGTTAGTATTATGTTAGAAATTGTTGCATATTTCAATTATAAGATATGGCAGATGGATGTCAACACCGCGTTTCTCAATGGCAATATTGAAGAAGAGTTGTATATGATACAATCAAAAGGTTTTGTCGGTCCTAAGGACGCTAACAAGGTGTGCAAGCTTCAGCGATCCATCTATAGAATGAAGCAAGCATCCCGGAGTTGGAATCTCCGCTTTTGATGAGGTGATCAAAGAGTTTGGATTTGTCCAAACTTATGGAGAGTCTTGTATTTACAAGAAAGTGAGTGGGAGCAATGTGGCATTTCTGATATTATATGTGGATGACATATTATTGATCGTAAATGATATAGATCTTTTAAACAGTGTTAAAAGTTATCTAAACAGCAAATTTTCAATGAAGTACCTAGGTGAAGCGTCATACATATTAGGCATAAAGATCTATAGAGATAGATCTAGGCGCCTAATAGGGCTACCGCAAAGTACATACTTTGATAAGATTTTAAATAAGTTTAAAATGGACGGAAGTAAGAAGGGATTCTTACCTATGTTGCAAGGCAAGACATTGAGTAACACTCAAAGTCCGGCTACGGCGGAAGAAAGAGAGATAATGGACAAAGTCCCCTATGCTTCAGCCATAGGCTCTATAATATACGCCATGCTATGTACAAGACCGGATGTGACACATGCTATTAGTTTGACTAGTAGGTACCAATCTGATCTAGGATAGGAACACTTGATAGCGGTCAAGAATATCCTTAAGTACTTGCGAAGAACTAAGGATATGTTTCTTGTGTACGGAGGTGAAGAAGAGCTCGTCGCTAAGTGTTATGTCGACGCTAGCTTTGATACTGATCCGGATGACTCTAAGTCTCAATCCTTCTCATGAATGGTGGAGCGGTTAGTTGGAGGAGTTCCAAACAACCCGTGGTGGCGGGATCAACAATGGAGGCCCAATATGTTGCTGCTTCGAAAGCGGCTCAGAAAGCGGTTTGAATGAAGGAGTTCATATCCAAACTAGGTGTGGTTTCGAGCGCGTTGGACCCAATGGTGATCTAGTGTGACAACAATGGTGTCATAGCCAATGCCAAAGAACCAAGGTATCACAAGAATTCCAAGCATATTAAGCACCAGTTTCACTCCATTCGCGAGCATGTCAAGTATGGAGATATAAAGATTTGTAAAGTACACACGGATCTCAATGTAGCATATCCGTTGACTAAAACTCTCCCTGGAGAAAAACATGATCAACACCAGAACTCCATGGGTGTTAGATTTATCACTATGTAACTAGATTATTGTCTCTAGTGCAAGTGGGAGACTGAAGGAAATATGTCCTGAGAGGCAATAATAAAATGGTTATTATGTATATTCCAATTATATGATAGATGTTTATTTTGCATGCTATAATTGTATTAATACGGAAACGTTAATACATGTGTGTTTAATAAACAAACAGAAATTTCCTAGTTATGCCTCTCTCATAAACTAGCTCATTGATTAACAAGATGATCAAGGTTTCCTGATCATGGACATTGGATGTTGTTAATAACGAGGTCACAACATTAGTGTAATAGTGTGATGAACATTCATCCGAAGTATAGCATTACGATCAAAGTCATTGAGTTTATATTGCTATAACATCATACAAAGTGACCATAATCCTTAGACCATGAGATCATGTCAATCACTAACACCGGAAGAGTATCTTGATAACATCAAATGTCACATTGTAACAGGGTGATTATAAAGATGGGTTCAGTACTACTAAAATGTTATGTTGAGGGCCATGAATCGAGAGTGAAATTTGTTTATCCTGATGACGGATAGATATGCTCTGGGCCCTCTCGGTGATATCACATTGGTTAGCTTGCAAGCAAGTGATTTGATCACTAGAATGTTATATCATGGAAACAAGAAAAGAGTATATGTCAGTAACGAGATCAAACTAGGTATGGAGATATCAATGATCGAATCTCGGACATGTAATATATCGCGAAACAAAAGGATTAAGATACTAGCGTAAAAGGTTCTCACGATCACAAGAAAGTCATCGTTGAATGTGTGGGAGTCAGTATGGATCTCTAGGTCCCGCTTCTGATTATTGATCAGAGAGGGGTCTCGATCATGTCCGCATTATTCGTGAACCGTAGGGTGCCACACTTAAGAGACACCAACACTATTTGGAGCAAAAGTTTCATGCCGGAAAGAATAACAAGCGCAGGAATTTATTTCATTAGATACCGAAACGGGTTTTCGGGTGAAATTGCAGAAAGTGTTTTTGCATGTGAAATGAAATACTAGCAAGGGGTTATATGTGAATGTTTGTCATTAAAGTAATTTTCGAAATTCTGAATAAATAAAAGGAGTTTTATTTAATGAGAGTTTGCATTAAATTTGGTGGAAATTTGAGTGGATTTTTGAGTGGAGGAAATTGAAAGGCATTTTTGTGAGTGGAGTGTCCACCTACATCAATGGATGGAGGGCAAGGGGGCAGCCCCATGTGCCGGCCATCCCCTTGGGGTTCCTCCCTCCTCCTATAAAAGGAGTCCCCCTCCTTCTCTCTCTCTCACTCACACCTCCTTGTGAAGGATATCTCTCCCCTCTAGTATTTATCCCCCATGGTCTCGAACTAGCGAGATACATTGTTCCCGGTGGCTATTCGTCAAGAAAGAATTGTGCTTCCGCTGCATCGCTGGAGCGAGGAGGCGGAGGTTGCTCGGTGCCTCGGATGTGTGTGCGAGCACGGATGCGCCGCTGATTTGTGGCGCTAGGACTTTCTCTCGATCTTGAGATCGGCAAGAGATCGTCTACATCAACCACGAGTTCAACCTCGTTAAGCTTTATCGGTCTTCAAGGGTATGTTCTCTACGGATGTATATTCGCCCGTTGATTGTATCTATTAGATAGATCTTGGTACATAGTTGTTCCCATCGTAGGATTTTTTTGTTTTCTATGCTGCGAACCCTACACGATCCTGGCAGGATCGATGGATTAATGGTAGGAGGGTTGAGAAGACCGCTCCGAACTTGCTGGCCATGATTCCATCGCGCAAGGTAAGAGAGCGATCAATCAAAGAAGGACCGAGTGGGACGTGGCTGCTGGACTGTGGGCCCGACCTAGGTACATAGGCTATTCCAGAGTTCTTCTTCTTATGGCACGCTATTGCCGGGATTCAGCTGACCCCGGAGCGCGAAGATGTGCTGACCTGGAGATGGACGGGTGATGGGTGCTACTCGGCAAAGTCGCCTTATAGGGATTTCTTCGTTGGTACCACTTTTGCGTCGGCCGCGACTCGGATCTGGCGCTCCGGGGCCCCGAGTAGCTGCAGTTCTTTGCTTGGTTGGCCTCTAGGAACCGCTAGATGGCGATCGGCCGAGCGTCGGAGATCATCGGCCGACAAGGTGCCTCGGCGATTAGGCACCGGAGAGCATACAACACTTGCTTCTCGGTTGTGTGGTGGCCCGGGAGGTGTGGGCTTGGGCGTTGCAGCGGGTAGGCTCGATGCGGGCGTGACACGGAATCGCTACATGGTGGACATCGAGGCCAAGCCCGGTTGCCCACAGGCGTGATCTATGTACGACGATCATCTTGGTCTTCTGGTCCATTTGGAGAAATCGTAACGATATGGTCTTGAATAAGGTAAAGCCGTCCATGAAGACCATCAAGATGAGGATCAATGCGGACTTCGCATAATGGCGCCTAGCTAGGTTGTTTAGGTCGGAGGTATTTGCTTTCCGAAGCCAGTGCCCCTGTTGTGGTTGGACGGAGAATAGGCTTTGAGCTGGGGAGCTATCACCCCTTTTGACAGCGTAAACTTGCCGCTCTGCAGTGTTGTAACCTGTCGTCGGCAGTTTTTCTATGTGTTTGGTACACCTCTCATGTGTATCTAGAAAAACACAAGGAAAAAAGTAAGGTGCATGGGCCGAAAGTATTCGTTCGGGTCCATCCTGAAGAAAGAATTGGCCCAGAATGGGTTAAACATCGTCAACCCTTTTAGTGTGATGATCATATAAGCGTAGCTGCTAATCCGGTCGGTCTAATCCCTTCTTCCCCGCAGCGTAGACGCTGCGTCAAACCCACGGCCACGGAGAAGAAAACCACCACCAACCAATCCACACGCCATCCTCCCCGCTCCCCGCTCCCCCGCTCCGCCAGAGGAAAGCATCCGGGAGCAATCGCCGGCGCCGGCGACGCAGCCGAATCGAATCCGACCAGGTCCGCAGATCGGCTCCCTCCCCCGGCCGCCCCCCGCGCCGGCGCCCGACGATAGGGTCAATTTCCCTCCCCGCGATGGCGGATCCGTGGGCGCGGGAGTCCGGAGAGGCGTCGCGGCTGGCCGACGACGTGGCTTCCATGATCGCCGAGCGAGGGGCGCTCCCGCAGTCGGGGCCGGAGGCCACGCGCCACGCGTCGGCCATCCGGAGGAAGATCACCATCCTCGGGACCAGGCTCGAGAGCCTCGAGGGGCTGCTCGCCAGGGTGCCTCCAAAATCCATGTACGTGTTTTGTTCCTAGCAACTGCCTGTATCTCCGCCTTGCGTGCACAACTAGCATCGAATTTATCAAGGTAGTGCGTGGAATGGAACGTTTTGGATTGTGCTGGGTTTGTTGTTCCTTCCTAGTTAAGTCAACTCCTGGCTCCTACAAATTCATTCCCCATTTGTCGTTGAAAACTGGAAAAAATAACATGATGCTGTAGGGTTTGGGTGAACTTTGTGTAAACGTTGGTGAAATGGTGCGGATAACATATTCGGCCGACACATATAATCGAGAATTCAACTACTATTATAGTGTCTGAGAATTGGCATGTGGATGTTTAGTTATAAAGAAGAAATAAATTAGAGTTGCATAAGTTAGAAAAGAGGCCATCATGTCTCTTATTCGCAGTAGTAAGTACATCCGTGGCTCTTTGCTGATTCATTTTATTAAAAGATATAACAGTTTACCCTGGTTGCTCTTGTGAAGACACTAGTACAAACTTGTCAGTTTTCACAATCAGTTCTCATTATATCGATCGGACATATGCTGCTATGCAAGAACTCCTTTTCATACTTTGAAACTTATATACCTGTCGTTATAAAAAAAAACACTTAGAACTGATCTTTGCCTTGTTGTGCAGCACTGACAAGGAGTTGCGTAAGCGCCAAGACATGCTTTCAAATTTGAAATCTAGAGCAAAACAGATGGCGGCAGGTTTCAACATGTCGACATTTGCCAACAGGTGTGCTTAGCGTTTTTGTACACCATCATGGTGATTAACCTTTTTATAAAGAAGGCTCGCCAATGCTCTATCTTGTTATTTTTTTCAGATGCATATTAATGTACTTCTTAATGATAATTATTGTGTCACATATGTGCTTTCACAATTTAGGGAGGATTTGCTTGGTGAGACTAAGAAAGCTGCTGATGACATGAGCAGAGTTGCTGGGTTGGATAACCAAGGGATTGTTGGCCTTCAGAGGCAAGTCATAAGAGGTACTGATGCATGACCTATTATTCATGCTGTTGTGTCAATAAGGTGCTCTGATGATGTTAAAGGGGTTGCTGGATGTGATGGCTGGCCTGTCGCCTTGCATTTCCATCACCCTCGACAAATTCACAAAGGTTGTGGCATGTTGAGAGGTGTTTAGTGGTGGTGTTGAGTTCGCCAAACTAATGAAGGAGAGTGGTACTTTTCTTTTTAGTGTATCCAAGAGAAGTGATTTCTTTATGGCTGATCAAACAGTTAAACTAGACATTGCTATTCCACCTGTGCCTCACAGTAGGCATCCCAAATACATTCCTCACCATTTCAGTGGCATGAGAACGCAGTTAGCTTGTTTCTGATGTCAAACATACAAATTCAGAACTCAGAAATCACAAGTTGCCCTTGTATATAGTATTACAGTTTCTCTATCAGTTTCCATACTTGCTTTGTTTTGAGAAAATGACAACTTTCTTGGTCCTCACATTGTACTGAAAATGTGTGATTAGCTTTTTGTGTCAAAGAGCACCGTACATCTTCCATGTGATTGCTTCTTTAAGCTTGTTATTTGCTTTGTATATCTGTCTGCCTGCAAATACTACTCCCTCTGTTCCTAAAGATGTTTTGGTATGCCAAATTGGCTTGCCAAAACATCTTATATTTAGGAACGGAGGGAGTAGCATTTTAAGTGATGAACAATTCATAATTGCCTACTTCATTGACCATGTCTGCCCCAACAATTTGCAGAACAAGATGAGGGTCTTGAGAAGCTGGAACAGACGGTGCTGAGCACAAAACATATTGCATTAGCAGTCAATGAAGAACTTTACCTGCATACAAGACTGATTGTTAGTCTTTACTGCAAGGCACATGTATATTTGACTATTTGCTCTTTAGACTGGATACTCACTGCCCTATGTTCATGATTGCAGGAAGACTTAAGCGATCATGTTGATGGTACAAACTCACGTCTCCAGGTTATATTTCAAACCCTTTTTTTTCTGTGCCTTATCATGAGACCTCGAAAGAAAGTTCTATTGCTGTTTGTTATCAATAGTTTCAAGCTTTGCACGAACTGAGTTTTGACCCAAAACGCTTCTCATTCAGCGTGTGCAAAAGGGGCTTGCGGTTCTGAACAAGCGCGTCAAGGGTGGCTGCTCCTGCACGTCTATGCTGCTATCTGTCGTTGCTATAGTGATGCTTGTGGTCATTGTCTGGCTTCTCATGAAGTATATGTAAAGGTGTAACCTCAGTCCAACTCAAATAAGTCCCAAATGTACATACTTTCAAATACAATACTATGATTGCTTCCGTTTTCGTCAGAGTTGTCAAATATGTACATTTTCCACATAGAGTTGTCAAATATGTACATTTTCCACACGAGGATTGGCAAATATGAAAGTTGTTCCACATGTGTCCTTTGCCAAGTCGGAATGGGAAGTTCAGAAATTCTATGTCTGATTTTTTTTTACTTCGCCAAATCAGCCAGTACTACTTACGTGTCCGACCAGGTTGATAGAATTAAGGACCATCGACCACCAGTATCCAGGATTAACTAAAAGCATAAGAATGACACAATCCATTTCGGTATGATCATTCTAATTAGTACTCTCTTTGTTTCATAATATATCTAGACGACTTTTAGTGTATAGGTTCGTAGAAGTTTATATCGAATCTACATCTAAGATGTCTAGATACATTATCTTTATACATCTAAAACATCTATACATCTAAAACATCTTATATTTTAAAACGGAGGGAGTAGTACTATTACATTAACGGTTGAAAACATCTTATATTTTAAAATGAAGGGAGTAATACATTAACAGTTGAAGTTCCATTCGCAAAAGAAGAAAACGGTTGAAGTTCGGAAAGTTTGTAAACGCAAGTTTGAGCCTTGCGAATTGTTTTTTTAAGGTGTGCACCCTTGGCATGGCTCGCTGTTTATAGGCCCTGGTTACGCCGCGAGTAAACGAAAGCAAGTAGCCATGGTTTACATATTTTGCGTCGGACGCCTCGGGGACGAGGGCAACAACTGCTCGCAAACAAGTATTCTAATCGTGGCACCCCTGTATAAGCTTCACGTTGTGGACGCTCTAAGACTACATAAAATTGTCGCCAAGTATTTTCAACATTATCATTTCGGTATATACTTCAACCCAAAAAAAATAGGGACGATTGATTGTTGTGATGGCACATAACAGAATTCTTGTCATTAGAGAATAATTGGTGAATGGTGATCCATACTTACACGGGAATGTCAGATATTTTCTTGTTCTTTTATCTATGTTGAATTAATCAACGAAATTATAAACATTTCACGATGTGTACCGCCCTAGTTCTGCTGAAGGAGCAACCCCCTTTTCACCTCAAATTGGTCCAAATACGCAAATTTTTTGACTTTATGCGGAGGACTCGATCTAGTAACCGGTGGTCTATGGCTAACCGATATTGCACACTATCATTTAGCTGTTGCTATTCCTTTTCTAATCATGGTTCATATGTATAGAACCAATTGGGGTACTGGCCATAGACTTAAAGATATTTTGGAGGCTCGCAAGAGCCCATTTAGAGGACAACGTCACAAGAGCATGTCTAGTGAAACCCTTAAACCCTTAAAAGTTTAAGGGTCGAGAATTGGCACATTCGAGCACTTGTGGGGTGTGAAAAACAGGGATCATTTACTGTAATCCTCAAACCCTTAAATCTAAGGGTCGAGGGCAAACACTAGAACCCTCAAACCCTTAAAACTGAGGGTTCGA
Source organism: Avena longiglumis (assembly GCA_030063025.1). Classification (NCBI taxonomy): domain Eukaryota; kingdom Viridiplantae; phylum Streptophyta; class Magnoliopsida; order Poales; family Poaceae; genus Avena; species Avena longiglumis. The sequence goes on along the minus strand of CP125978.1, from coordinate 19,083,893 downwards.
GGGTTCTAGTATTTGCCTCAACCCTCAAACCCTTATCACAGTTTCATATCACAAATATCACCATATGAAGCAAACAATAATCATTCTAGTTATTATTACAACACCAAATAGTACTCTCAAGCACAAGATAATCATTCCAATTATTACAACAATGTTTTTTGCAAATTAAAAAATTGTTCGAAGCAAATAGGAGATAGCAAAGTGAAACAAAGACACATCATGAGCCTTGGCGCCGCCCATCCAACTGCCTCGGGGCCGGGAGGAGCTCGGGGGCGGGAGGATCTCGGGGGAGGAGCTCGGGCAGGAGGAGCTCGGGGGAGGAGCTCCTGGGGCGGGGGGAGGAGGAGGCGGGAGGGCGTCGAGGAGGGGCGGGAGGGGCGGGGGCGGAGGGGGGACGCCGAGGAGGGGCGAGAGGAGCTCGGGGCGGCGGGAGGAGGCCGGGTCGGCCCAGGCTCGGGGGACAGGCGGAGGAGGCTCGTCACGAGAGGAGCTCAGGCGGGCGAAAAGGTCGGCTGGGCTACCGATCCGGCCGGAGGCTGGCGGAGACGGGAGGCGAGGAGAGCTCGGGAGAGTTGGCCCGTGAGGTGGTCTGGCGAGGAGGAAGAGGAAGAAATAGTTGGCGCCCTGAAACGGAAGGAGGCCGCGTCGGGGCCCGGTTTGGAGGCTCCAACCCTCAATTCTACAGGCCGGAGGAAGGGTTGGAAGCTCGACCCTCAATTTTTTTTGAGGGTTTGAGGGTCAAAGGGTTCCACTATTTGAGATTTGGACCCTCGAATCCGTAAAAAAGCGGTTATTTAGGGGTTTAAGGGTTCCACTAGACATGCTCTAAGGGTCTTTATGAAATCTTAACAACGTCATGGCATGCTCAATTGTCTCTTAACTTGTCTTTTGAATAAATATTGTACTGGGCTATAGCTCCTTAGTTTGAGGATTTTTCTCTGGTGGACTAGTGTAACCCATAACCCTCGCGTCTCATAAGCATGTTAATGGAGAGAAATACTTCCCCATAAAAAAAACTTATCCTATACCCCTATGTCAAATTATCTTGCATACTAGTTTTGTCCTAAGCTTGTTAAACTCTGACCAGATTGATAGAGAAAAATATTGGCATCTATATCATAAACTTGGTAATATTAGATCCATCATGAAACACACCATCGATCAAAATATTGTGCATATTAGTTTAGGACAAAACTAATACATACCATATTCTGATAGTAATAAAGGAAGTACAAGACAGATTTTTTACCCGAGATGATAGCTACGCGCATCTATGCCTTGTTTGGATACATGATGTTCCTAGAACCAGTTATCCGTAAACTAAGATAACCGCTTAACATACTAAAATCTTGTTTGGTGCGCTGAAGAAAATGCGGATAGACAATACACGATTTCCACAAAGCCAGGAAACTAAGGAAACTGGGTTTTGACAAAAACTAGTACAATATTACTCGTTTTCCTAAAATCCAGTAAACCAGGACCGGCCCATAGGGCGGGGCAGAGGGTGTGAGCAGGCCCCCATGGTCTAGGGGCCCTGGTCCATGACTTATCTATATATCCATATTTTTCTAATATATTTGACGTCCAACAATATACAATAATTCTTAAAAATATAAATGATTGGCTAAAAAAGAAAATATAGATGGTTTAAGCTATAGCCTATCATGACTCTACTTTTACTCCTATTTTTCAAAAAAAATATACTCTAACATTATCAAATATTTTTTACTTGATGACACGATTTTGTTGGTCTCTCCAAATGTGAAGAATAACACCGGTCCTCACATTCCTTTACAAGTTTATGAGTATATTTATCAATCGCATAACCATATTATTCTGCAACCAATGCAACTCTCCTTTGATTCCCAACAATTATACTTGCCCCCATCTTATATGTTTGAGAAACTATTCAATCTTCTTACTAATCCAGTGTTTAATATGTTTACTTATCAACTCGTTTTCTACACAGGCATATATACACAAATAGAAATTGATAAAATAACTATCATAATATCTAGTTGCTCGATCAATAGAAATAAGTGGTTTCGAATGTCTTCACCGAGGTTTTAAAGATCATAGATCTATCAAATGTATATATTATTTAATTTGCTATTGCATTACAGTAATTTCTTTTACAAAATTCTAATATTTTTTTAAGTCTTTTATGTGTGAACAAGTGACGGAGGTTGCATGCATTGTTAAGACGCCTAAGAATACTAATCATGATAAACTTTAAGTAGTCTTTAAAAGTTTAGCATAAATATTAAATATATCTTCAATATTTTTTTTGGAGTAGGCTGGCCATTGTCCCGCTTAATCCTAGGAAATATCTGACACATTAAACAAGGCCTTTATTTCATATTGCCCTAAGGCCCCCAAACCTGCTCAAAACTCAGTCGTAAATTCCGATGCGAATCTCACGGCACTCTCAACAACAACCTTCTCACGCGCCCGCGGTGGACTGGATAAGCCAAACTTGGTACATGCAAAACTGTCTTTTTTCTTTCATTTCCCAAACATTATTTTCCATGTACCTATTTCTAACTGAATTATTAGTATAACGGGCATCCTGAAAAATCATCTTAAAACGTGTTTTACCTAAACTCAGCGTTAATCCTTTGTATCCAAACAGGCACCTAATGTCAGAAAAGCAATATTTGTTTTCATCCATGGGGAAAACAATGCTTGTTTCTCTCTTGTCTCGGGAAAAACAACATTTGTTTTCCTCTATCCCTGATACTGAAGCAAAAAAAGAAAAACTAGAATGGTAACGATGAGACAATAGTGTCGTCGATTAGATCTACGGTAAGTAGAAATTAAATCTATGATATAAATTAGATCTTTGATAGAAATTATACTCACTTCGTTTTAAATTAGTTGTCTTAGATTTATGTAGACGATGTTAGAAATACCATAGCTGATCTAATGGCCTCGTGGGTGCGTTGCTATTACCACGGTAGCATGCTATTTTGTAAAGGAAGTACTCCTTCTATTTTATAATATAAGAAGTTTTAGTTTTGTGAAAAGAGTGTTTCTAGATCTCTTTTATTGTGTAGGTTCGAAGTGATTAAAAATAAACATAGATATTAAAAGAGGACGGGATACACTCCTTTTATAAATCTAAAACATCTTATACCCTCTCAGTCTCGAAATAGATGTCTTAAGTTTTTTAAAATTTGAATGAATCTATATACTCACTCCGATCCATATTACTTGTCGCAGAAATGGATGTATCTAGACATGTTTTAGTGCTAGATACGAGTATATTCAATCTAATAACAATTAATATGGATCGGAGGGAGTACTAAATAGTGTCTAAATTTATCTAAATTTTGATAAATTTGAAATATCTATTTTAAAACGAAAAAAGTATTATAGAACGGAGGGAGTATATGACAGATCTGGCGATTGGGCCGTGCTTTTAGCGGGCTGACCCGAAGCATGTGTGGTCGGGACCGTGTCTGGCCTGCGGCCTGGAGCACCCGTGCCCGTCTGGCACAGTCCCTTGTATTTTTCTGTTTTTTTATTAGAAAATGTCGCACGTTTAGTTTAACTGACTGGTAGGCCCTACTGACCGGCCAGTTTCGCTGCCGTGCCTGGACCGGGAGGCACGGGGCCGGCACGCTCGCCCGTTAAAACCGGCCGCCGCGCGTTGGCCAGGTTTGGTTCCGACCGGAAGGGCCAATGGCCGAGAGAAGAGACGAGTGTAGCGTGTGAGACCGCGGCGGTCTAAGTCAACCCACACGGCACCACTCGGTCACGCCAGCCGCAGATCGTCTCTCTTCCTCATCGCCGGCGGACGCAGCCACGGTTCGCCGATCCGCGCCGCGCCATGGACGGCAACTGGCAGCCCGTGCAGGGGTCCAACCCCTCCGAGGGAGGCGGCTGGCGCTCCCAGCTCGCCCCCGACGCGCGCAGCAGGATCGTCAATAAGATGTACGGACTCCCAACCCCTTCGCTTCGCTTTCCCCTCCCTCCTAATCATACTACACCAATCTCGATCGTTCCTCCGTTTTTCGGGTCAATTTCGTCGCCGATCTAAGCCGTATCCGTAGGGTCTCTATTCTGAGGTCAAAATTTCATGCTCGGGGATTCACCTATCGACCTGTACCGCACCTGCTTTTATATTATATATCCACCCCAATTACTTTAATAATAGTTTAAACTAGAACTACTATATCTGAATAAAACTCGACACAAGTTTATCCACGAAGAGCTGCAAATTTGTCATCATGCCTGTAACACAGACACCACAACCGTTTGATCTTGTAGGGGAAACCATGCTAGTAGCAAGTACAGTGCCCGGATGCAGTTTTGCTCTGGTTTACTTACTGTAGGGTGTTCCTCACATGATCACAAGTCATTATTACAAAGTAAAAAATTACGCCTTGCTTATAGTTATAGGAATGGAGGATTGGAGGTAGTGTATGATTGAGCTTTGGAGGTCTACCTCAATTTGGCTTTGACCCACCAAATTTATTCACATTTTGCTTTATTCATGTAGAATGGTAACTCTGAAGAAGTATATGCCAGCATCGGAGCCAGAAGGGCTGGACGAACTTCAGAGAATCGCTGTGCTAATCGAAGAGAAGATCTATAGCATAGCGACCAACCAGGTAATTCAACCTATCTTTGATTGTTCTAAGAGCAGAGCACAAACTTTCATCTATGGGGATCAAACAGGGTTCATGGACTAATAATGGAACAGAACTGTCTCCAATGATGTACACGATTTATGCATTTTAAGTACCTTTAGGAATTTCCCTTTTCATTTTAGGACCTTGGGTGACTTCTTTGTTCTCTAGCTGCCAACACTTCCTTTATGTGCTCTCAGGAACATATCCTTATTTTTCTCGTGCTTGGAAACACATGCAATTTTTTTTTCTATGGTGCCTCAACTTGAACTGCGGCCATGGGTGTGCCAACCATTACTCTGTTAGTAATTTGGTGTAAAACTGTACAGTGTTTTCTTTTGTATTACTCAGAGTGATTATCTGCGGAAGCTTTCTCTGAAAATGCTCTCTATGGAGACGAACACACAACAGGCTCCTGGAAATGCTCAAGTGCTCCCAAATCAAAACAACCCTGGTCAAGGTACAATATACGGTAAACCGAGCATTGCACATTTTGTGACCTTATTACTTTTCATCTATAGTTTGAACTTGACCTGCATATAAGACTTACTGTAATTTGTTTGTTACTGCAAAGCCACATGCATATAACCACTGTCCTATCCGCACGATTGCAGGATGACTTAAACGATCATGTCGTGATGGTACAAACCCGCGGTCTCCAGGTTATATTTCAGACCTTCTTTCTGTGCATCGCCGTAGACATTGAAAGAGTTTTACCCCTCTATGATACTTATACTTTCCAGCTTTTGCACGTATTGGATTTTGACAGAGAAACCCTTGCCATTCAGCGTGTGCAAAAGAGGCTTGCAGTTCTGAACAAGTGCACCAAGGGAGTAATTCTTGTGGTCATTGTCTGGTTTTCATGAAGTACCTGTGAACTTTGCCCAGCTAAAATCAGCTTCAAATGTAGACTTTCGAAGACATATAGATACAGAAATTGGCTTGTCCACTCAACACAAATTGACTATATATAATGACAGATTACAGTGGCTCGAACCTTGAGTTGGCTTTCTCTGAAACCAAGTATTGAGTTGTTTGCTTTGAAGAGTCATGTGCATACATCTCCATCTCCATCTTGCACTTTGAGGAGGGCTGGCTAACCATTAATTGTCGGTGCAGCGCATGTACTAATCTCAGTGTGCGGGATCTTGCGCGCAACGATAAACGAGTTGAACACCTCGTCGCCGGTAGGGTGGTGCACGGCCAGCACCTCAAACCCGCCACGTCTGACATCATCGAGCTCCACGACAGGATACAGGAACGCTCGCGCCCCGTGCGCGCTCCGTACCACGAGCGCCGCTCCATCCGCCATGTGTCTCCCTAGGTGCACTATGGCTCGGGCCTTCTCCCCGGGAGCCACGGCCACGAGCGCGGCCAGGAAGACCACATCGTATGCTCCGAGCTCCGTCGTGCCAAGGTCCGCGACATCAGCGGTGTGGAACGCCATACGCGCACACACATCCTCGCTCGCCACCGCGCCCACCAGCCTCCTCGCCCGGCCGTTGGCGACACTGCACCGGTCGTAGTTTTCGAACCGGGTGGCCCATAGGTGGTTCGTGGCGAGGAAGAGCGAGCTGAGCGGCAGTGGGCCTGACCCGATGAATGCTACTCGGGCTGGCGTGGCGGTGGCGTGGCGGGCTAGGAGCTCGTGCTCGAGCCTGCTAAGGTTGACGTAGTTCTCGTAGTAGGGGAAGCGGTGGAGGTCGTCGAGCGGGCTGTCGGAGGTCGTGAGGATGTCGGAGTAGTGCGCCTCGAGGTGGCCCTCAGCGGTGGAGCAGAGGCGGATGAGCTCCTCCCGCATCTTTTGCGCCTCCGGGCTGATCTTGGTCACGTCGACCGGGCTGGAAGGGACACACGTCGCGACCAGCTCGGTGAAGAGCGCGTCCACCTCGGGGGATGGGCTCAGCGATGGAAGCTTCGAGATGGCGGCGTGGAGACCGGAGATCTTCTCCACAAGGGTAGCCACCTCTTGGTTTGGGGCCTCCATATCGTGAACACTAGCTTAATTGACAACTGGAACTACTTGCGTTGGAGTACTATATACTTATAGACTTCACCTAATCATCACGACAAGATTGTATATGGTGCACTTCATGCGTGCATAGAGGCGATGGCCTGTTTCGTGCGTCTAGTTTCTTCACGTCAGCACACGCGCATGCTATGCTATTGGGAAGTAAACTGATTGTTCGCCGCAAAGTTTCTTGGCCTCCCGAGCACCACTCTCGAGTAGCGGTGCTCTCTTCATTAAAAAAAACCCATATTTTATAGGTTCCAAAAGTATCTGAAAATAATTCTAGGCATATTCAATGTTGTATCTCACAAGCATGTAAAAATCGCAATTCTTTGTATTCTGGCCTACATAAAAAGACAAATCTGCTAAAATTTGGAGATTTGAAAGGATACTTGCACAGATCTATATTGTTGTCATTTTTGTACAGCTCAGAATACAAAGTATTTGAAAATTTTGAATTTTTAAAATAACAACAACACTAGATTCGGGAGCCAAAACAAAATCTCCACTATACGCATCCTACTACTAGTATATGTAATAGAGCTGTTTTGTGGTACCCTTAAATAAATTATGGCCATCCATTTTCGTCCATCCTAAGGCCTACAAGAAATCATACTGGTGGCAAAATAATGACTAGTATGATTCATACTGCTGGGCAAATCGGCACCACACCAGAAAAGGGCCGTAGATGGGCTGCGCCCGAGAGAGTCCAACTTGTTCTTTTGAAAAAAAACTCCTAACCCTCGCTTCTTCCACGAGTCGACCTCGCTGCATGGGTGCCGCCGCCGATCTCCTAATGCGCAACTCCGGTGCCACCGCCGCCTCCCTCCACGGCTTGCACCGATTCTATACCAATGATCTCAAACTAACCCCCTCCGCTTGCCTCCTATCCCTGTCCATCCCGCGTGCCTGTCCTCGCCCCCGATCGAAGATTCCATGACGCCGCCCTCCTAGGTCACCAAGGCGGCCAAGCTCGGCACGCGGTTCCAATAGCAGGGTCAGGCGCTCATCTCGGTCCGCGGCTGGTCCGCATCCCTATCCCTCGCTTCCTCCCACGGCTTCAGCTGTGCCAAGGAGGGATCGAGGATGGCTCCGCTGGGGCAGCCATGCCGCGGGACTCTCCGTCGAGGGGACCCTGGTTGGGGACTAGAGCCATTGTGGAACAGGGTGCACGCGCTGTGGAAGACTAGTTGCCGAGGAACTGCATCGCCGATATGCGCCTTGGAGGACTAGCTCCTGGAGGGGCATAGGACCGTGCTGTCAGGCCTCCATGCTCCATTCCCTCCCGATGCCACTGCTGCTTCTTGGTAGTGGAGGGAGTGCGGCGTCCAGTACTCGACGCCCAGGCAGGTGGTCAGCTGCAAGGTGCCCAGGATCAGGAAGTGAAGGTCCTCAAGGGAAAGGACACGCTGCTCCTCGGCCAGGTCAACCGCCTGCCACCTTGGCTGCGTGGGTGCGGCCATGACGCGGTCGTCGGCCTTGGTTCTGTTGGCGCCACCGAGAAGGGAGAGCAAGGCTGACGATGAAGTGGTAGACCTGCTATGGATCGGGATGAGGCCGGTGAGGGGGTGGAGCAGGGGAAGAGGTCGACGAAGTAGTGTCCGGTGCTTGGGCAGGTGCCTGCCATCCCTGCCTCCTTGTTTTGCCACCGCCGAGAAAAGCGATCATATTTTTCTTGGCGACCTGGCTAGCTCCATGTAAGTTATCTGCCACGACATTCTGAATTTAATATTGAAATCCCTAAATGCTTGTTGAAGGCTGGCTAATTGTGTTAACTGCAAGTTTCAGCCATTATGGGGAATATTTTCACTATTACCAAATATATATGCTAGCTCCGTTGTCACCGGTAATCGGGTCTGTTGTCACTGGTAAAAACTCGGTGCAGCTTGTAGGGACTGTAGTTGTTTTTTTGGAAAAGGAAAAAAGAGGAACAAATATTCTAGTGTAAATAGGTCAATTTTAGGAGAGGATCAAACATTATTTCTCAAGCCAATGGAGCTCCTTGGAGACAACAAATACACATAAAATGCAATAGAAAACAAAAGCTTCAGAGCATTGGATATAAAGTAGAACCGTGAGACCAAAACCATGCACTCTGAGAGCACCAATAGGCTAACTTCCTGGATCCTTTCTTAATATCCATGTGATTAGCTTGATTACTATCAGTTCCCTTTATAGTTTTTATAGAAGCATATCAAACACTGCACTTCCGTAGAGGCGCATTTGCAGTGCATGTAAAGTTGTAAACGCAGTTCCAGGCCGACAAACCGATGAGCATGCCAACATAAACATCCACACGGTTTAGTGTAAGATTATCATCTAGAGAATCTAGGTAAATGCTGGTCATGTGTGATCCTCATTTTATTTGTTGCTTGTCTTGATTATCTTATGCAGTGCTCTCTTGGCCTCTTCTAGGGTCTCCACCTTGTACGGTACATCAAATGCAAGCCTCTGAATGTTGAACTGTACAGAAGAAATTGCAAACCGAAGGTTCTTTGTCAGACAAATAGCTTATAATGATTGTCTTAGGCAGTGTCTCGCAATGTTTACGTGTGAACTTGGATGTCTATCCGTTTGCTGCCTACTGACATAAGAGCAGCAGCATCAACCACACTTTCGGTGAACCAGAACTCTCGAAGTGGTTTGGAGAAAATTGTATTCAACTTCTACATGTACTACATCCATCAAATGTTTAAAGTACATGTACAGGCATGTAACTAATATGATGCCACAGAGAATCCGCTGTAATATCGTATACCACAAGTTTTCAGGGTTTTCGTATTTACTCTACCTTTAAGCTTTATTATTCGCCACCGATCAAGTGCAATCTTGTTAGGTTGCACTTTATACTATTTCGCATCTACACTCTAGCTTGCCGGATTGGATGACGGCGGCGTCTTCTGGACGTCGTTACCCCCTTGGAGGCGTCATCTTTCGGAGTGGGCGGAGCCTTTGCTTGGGGTGTTTGTGTTGCTGGTCCGAGTCGTTTGTCTTCGAGCCCTGTCGGCGTGCGGGTACCGCCGGCGTGTTCCCAGCGGCCTGCCTCTCGCCATGAAGCCGAGAGGCCTAGCCGTTCCTTCGGCTCTAACTTCCTCTCCGGGGACATGGACCAGGCTTTTCGTTGCGCTCGCTGTTGCCGTTGTGTTCGTGTCGTTCGTCGGTGCTCCAGACCTAGTCGACCCAGGTAGTACGGCCTCGTGTGGTTTTCTGCCAGTTTTTCCTTAAAACTGTGTCGTTTGGGGTCTTTTTTGGTCCGGTTCCCCTTTTAACCGGACCCGTGTGTTTATACTCTGTTTGGGGTTTTGGCCGGTTTCTCTTTCAAACCGGTCAATTCTCTTCTTCTAATAGAAAAGGCAGTGCTCCTGCTGGTTGCTCCAAAAAAAAGTCTCCAATATATATGTCACAGAGATTATTAAAGATAGTTTGTCATAATAATTCCTAACTTACAAAGGAATCTATGTAAGAAAATATTTCTTTATAATAAAACTCGTCAAATTAAGCACATACCGTTATTTATAGTAAAAGTTTTCCCACGGCTGGGATGCCCACTGATGTTTTGTGACCTAGCTTAGGAGCCCAATCCTGGCGGACACATGTATTTTCATATCAGTTTTGAAATCTTTTAAAACTACCGAGGGAAGAATAAATCTGCATTCACTCTTAATGGTCATGTATATTATGTAACAGCGATGAGAGGTGTTGGCAGCGGCATGCGTGCTCCCGGGCCGGTTGCCCATAGTTAATTTTCTGATACTTACAACTTCCTGGGCTTGTTGGGCCTATTCTCTGGCGTTAAATCTAAGCCGTGCGATGAATTCATACTTATCATACTCTTATGAAAAGTAAAAGGTACCGTAAAACTCTATCATACCTAGCATAGGATAAGTATAGAGAAAGCGGGTTTTCTCCCTCCACCTAATCTAGGAAAGATAATAAAAATAAGTCGTATAACATCCTATCTTTTATTGTCATCTCTAATAATTAATATGAATTAATTAGTTTTAGTTAAAAAGGTATTGATAAGGGAAAGTATATGGTACAATTGAGACATATTATCTTTTAAGGATCATTCCTTAGCTAAGGAAAAACAACATTCTCTTTCTTAATTCTCTCTTCTCCAACTAAGAAAAATACGAATGTGGCGACTCTAAGAGAATACTAACGTCACCCCATTGTACATACCCTAGCCCAGTCTTTGTCAGATTGTAAATAAAAGGACATATTATAGCATTATGACATCATACTGACATCAACACGAGATGCCATCATGCTGACATCACCACCTTGATGTCAGCACGACCATATGCCGCAGGCCGAGCATAAGGACAAAGATAGGGAGCGAGAGAGAATAAGCGGAGGGGAGCGTTAGATGCACACGACCCAAGGGAACCCAATAGTAGAAGTGATGCCATTTATTGGCCACCATGTCGCCAACAACGCTCCCTACGGCAGTGGACGACGACAACCATCGATAGAGCGATAGAGAATGAAAGGAAGATGAAGGAGAGGTGCACAAGCACCACTAGCTCACCAGGAAGCTAACTAAGGGGTCAACGAGGCCAGGAGAGGTCGGATCGACGGTGAGGCGGCGACTAACGGTGGAGAGGTGAGATCGATTAGCTCGATTCCGAGCTTCCCGACTTTCTTGGCTTGGAGGAGAGGAAGAAGACGAAGAGGTGGAGCTCTTGAGCTACTCAGCAAGGCCTAGGGCGGCGTCTACCAGCTGGGGAGAACAACGACCGAGTCTACGGTTTCGGCGTCCATGGCGGGAGGAGGAAGAAGGGGATAGTGGGGTATGGAGCTTATCCGCGGCAACTAGGGGGTACCTGTAGGCCTCCATTGGTGGCGACGAGGACCTCAACGTGACGACGATGGGAGGAAAGCATCAGCCGCATCATGGAGCTGCTTCTCTGACACGAGGAAGACGACGATGGACAAACGAGACTGAAGAGGTACGCAGGGCGTGTGGGGCTAGCCTGGGCTACGGACCTCCAGTTGGGCCGAGCCAGAGCGAAAAAGAGAAAGAATGCGACTTAGGTTAGAAATCTATTTTTTTTCTCCAAAACTTTTTATATTTTCCTTCTCCTGTTTCTATTTTCTAGTTTCTAAAAATTTCACATATTTGCTATGTTTTTTATTTATTTGAAAATACAAACGGTGTTCAACATATTATGAAAACACTCATGGGTACTTTTATATATTAGAGGCTCCAATTATTTTTATTTTTCAAAATATTAAAACCATTTGATAGAATTAACAGAAGAGATAGGGAAATTGATGTTTTAGGATTTTCTTTCTATTCTTCTTTGCAAAGCACATCTCTGAAATTCAAAAAGGAAGCATGCGATGCTCATGAACATAAATTTATTTATTACACAAAAGTTGGGATATTATAATTCTCACGGTCTGTATCGGGTTTCGGCTGGGCAAGCTGGGACAAATGGGCTCCTAGCCAAGGAGAGAAAGAGGAGATGAAACAGACGTTTCTTGCTCCAGTGGTCGCTATTGAAAGTAGGATCTACGGATTTGGCGAAGCCAGATCATTCCCGAACATGTCTTACAACAAAGCATATTACAACAGGTTTAGACTATATATTGATGTCGTGATCACAAGATTTTACCAGAGTATTAGATTGATCTCGACAGGTTTATAGTTGGTCCGAACGAGATCAAAGATATCTAGAGTTTACGGCTATGGGGACTACATCAAATAAAGCCTCAACTTGTCATCGGTAAATTACTTGTAGCAGATGAATGATCTTTGGATAAGCGTCTCCATGTTGCACGTCGAGTCCGGGATGTCTTGCATGTTAAGTTAATCTTACAACATTCTTTTGATATACGTCAACCGTGAGAAGGAGGAAGAAGGTGGATGGGCTTTATCTTGCAGAGAGACTTTGTCAAGTCGTGTCTAGCCGCTAGGTGCTACGCTCAGTTATGCCTGGTTCGGTAGGTGCTACGCACGATAGATCTTCCGAAGGTCTCTAGCTGCGTCGTATGGCGGGATTGAGCGGCATGGATGCACGCAGGGCGAGGGCACAGTTTGGCATCATGGAGGCGTTGATGGTAGGCCTCGCAAGGTTATTGCATTGATCTCTTCTAAAGATGGGTATGCGGAAGAAGACAACAGCTAGGACTTTCTAAAGCGTGTATGTTGATACGCACTAAAGATCTGTCGGACCGGTTGTGCCACTTGCTCGTCATTGGGCGACTTGTCGAGGTCTTCGGTTTTTTGATGATACGCGTTGGTACGATATCAGAGATATTAAACCTGTTCATGGACACCCCTTCATGAGCGTTGGTAGGATTAACGAGTTGTCGATTATTGGGTGGGTTTTATTTTGATCTTTGTAATCCCTCTTGTAAAGTATTAAGAATAATCTAATAAAACATGTTATGTGTATCTCTTGGATGCAGAGGCCAGGGTGAGTTCCCCCATTTTAAAAAAAAGTTCAATCGTGAGAGTCTTCATTGAAGTCTGGATGTAGGTTGGTTGGAGCTTCTAGATGAGGGCCTTCACGTCGTTGATGAAATGGGCATCGTGGGCTAAAAAGGGGCGCTAGGCACGATAATAAAGGTTATGGCCCTAGCTCACTTATTTTCGACACAACCGAGTCGACCAGAGATGATAACCACCAACTCTACCATGGTAGTTTCCAGAGCCATTGCTCTGACTTCATTTGAACACACTTCCTAGGTTCTCCGCCCCGACATCCAAGATGCTCCCACCGTGAGGACAACCATGCTCTCCAATGCAAGCCTCGACCATAGAGTAAGAATTCCCCCTCAAGGCAACACCCCCAATGAGGGTGACGGTGATGCTGTCGTTTCCTACCCCAATGTAATCGATTAACCGGAGCTTGGGATTTCACCGGGAGAGCCATCCATCGACAATATAGAATTAGATCTTCATGGCAATGCCTGCAAGAAAGGGAATGACATCTGAGGAAGCCATCATCGTCGGCATCAAACAAGGCCGACAAGGCTGATGCAAGGCTATTGCCTAGAGCTCAAACACACTCACCTTTGATACCTGGGGCCTGTCGCCACCATCCACCACGATGCATAGACCAACGACAATCGTGGGTGAATGGACGCCACATGAGGGAACACACGAAGTAGATTAAGACATGTTTCTTTTTCTTGTAAATGATTAAGAAATGTTTCTAAATTAGTGGTTTGAAATGGAGGCCTTTCATAATGGAGTGTATCTTAGCACGTCACCATAGGAGAAATAAATGGTTAAGAGACAATCTCTCCAATGCATTGTTTCTTAAGTGGTGTCTCTATATTTAATGATTTAGAGGACATGCATGCATATGATTGGTCTAACAATATTTTTTTTCTATGGTTTTATGCAAGAGGTGTTTCTTAGCTAAAATACAACCTCAGTCTCTTCCATCATTAACTATAGTGCCACATAAGCAAAGTGTCTAGGACATAGAGTTAAAAAAACCCATTGTAAAAGGCCTTACAATGGAGCGTCTCTTAACACGTTATCATAGGAGCCATTAAAACTTAAAAAACAACCATAACAATGGAGTATCTTAGATGTTATTTATTAAGGAGGGTTGCATTTAATGATTTTAGTCTCATGCATGTGTATGATTGGACTAGCAAGTTTTTTTTTGTTTATAATAGTGTGCAAATGTTATATCTTACCTAAGACTAGTCATAGTGCGTATGATACTACTATATGATACTATATCTATAGTGCATGATATCGTATAATAGTATCATGGTTCCGTGAAATTTATTGATTTGTAGAATCTCAATACAAATTTGTGTTTAAGATTTATTTGACACTAACATTTCTAGTTCTACATGCTATGATACGTGTCTATCTAGGATACAACCATGATATCTATTATCATTAGTTACAGTGCCATGTGAGATTTTTGCTGCATGAAATGCATGATACTACCTATGATATCCCTATTATGACTAGTCTAAAATATATCAATCCTCTGTTTTATTAAATAACATGACACATAAGAAAAGTAACTAGGATACCGCACTAAAAAAACACCCATTGTAAAAGATCTTATAAAACTTGTTGAGAGAAATAATGCAACAGATATTGTCTTTGGCTCGCAGGAGCACGTGATCCTATTATGAGAAAACATATTTTGAAATTTTAAAAAATTTAGATTTTTTTTACATATACATTCGAATATTTTATATTGGTACATAAGTTTCCGGGATGAAATAACATATCACTTGTCGTGTATAAAAAGTACCAACATAAAATGTTTAATGTATATGCAAATTTTTTTTCCAATTTTTTTGAAATTAAAAAATATGTTTTCTCATAATAGGATCACGTGCTCCTACGAGCCGAATTGCCACCTCTATCAAGCAAACTCTTTTTTAATTAAAAAAGCAAACTTTACCAAACCGGTATGTACATGTCGTGAGGCAGCTGCCAGGTGACTAGCTAAACCTATCTAGGTTTCCGTTCTCTCATCGTCGCTGCCGCCGGTCCGCTCTGTCTCTGGTGGTCTTAGGACATGTATATTGGTAGACGTTTATATGGACGCTGGAAAATAAAATAAATACAACGAAATTACACAAATCACCTAGGCGTCTCCTATGCAACACTGGACGCTAACTTTGAACGCTTATGGACGCTGATGGTGCGTTCATGGCAAGTTCAGGACAGGGAGGGTGTGGCATGATTATTCAAAATCACCATGGTGGGTTTGTGACAGCAGCCATCCATTCTTTTGCTCTGTTTCTGATCCTGAAGGAGCTGAGATTATTGCGTGCAAAAGGGCCCTGGAGCTGGCCAAAGAGAAGGGCATCATCAAGGTTTGTCTCGAATGTGACTGCATGGAGGTTGTGATGAACCTACGGCGAGTCGAGCTGGACAGGTCGGTGCTTGGCCCTATTGTGGAGGATGTCAAAGTTCTACTCTGGAAATTCGGTGATTACTCAATCAGGCATATGCGTCGTTCATGCAATAAGGTGGCGCATCACCTAGCGAAAGTAGGCTGCAAAAATAATGGTTGTAACATCTGGTTGAAGGATCCACCAGTGTCTATTATACATTTGTTGGCGCCTGAGTGTGTGATTTGAATGCAACTAGTTTCAATCTAAAAAAACTATGAATGATTATTAGTTTCTTTTGCCAGCGCCCGCACATGTATCCGGAAAAATTAGTCGAGCGCTCGCTGCATATTTTTGCGTCGATTATGCATCGATGCTTCACTTGACGCCGGGATCACATGAGAAAACTTCCGATTGGCCGGGAAACAAATCCTGGCGCCTTTACTAGACCCGTGCAATGTATGTGTCCTTAGGGCCTGGAGGTGTAGCGGATCACGACTTCTCGCCGACGAAGGGTTTTCGTTTTTGTTTAGCCCTTTTTCAATGTCTTTTTCAGAATGTTGAGGTGTCGCCGACTGTGTCAGGAAGTCAGGTCCTTTCCGTTCTGTCCTTGCTCTGATGATGTGTCTAGCGCCGACGGAGGACGCGTGGAGTCGTGTAACCGACGAATTGATCTCTTGAGACCCGGTCGTTTTTCGTATTCGTCGGTGTGGTTTGAGGTCAGTTTCTTCCAATCTATGATTGTCATCTTCGGCAATGGTTGCTGCTCTAGTGCGCTGGTCTTATGGGGGCTTAGCACGACGACTCTCCATCTGTCTACTACAACAAGCTCAACTACGAAGTTATGCCCAACACCGATGAAAGAGGGGCGAGGAGGGCGACGCGTCTTCGGCTCGTGTTAGTGTTTATAGCCGTAGCTAAGTAGTTCATTAACCTATTTAAAATTTCTACTATTACTTTTAAAACTCTTTATACCACTGTTAATGATTATTAATGAATTTCGAAAAAAGCAAACTCCACATATAGCTGTAAAGTAGGCGATCGCACATTCGCACTAGTTTCAAACTTATCATCGAGCATTTGAGTGGGCCATCACCGAGGCGATCGCACTATTTTTTGCTTAAAGGAGACTGCTGGGCAGACGCGGAGTCTCTCCTCTTTCTCCTCCCCGTCGCCGACGTCTCGTTTGTACTACCAAGGCAGGCGGGAGCAGGCACCTCCGTCTCCGCCCCCCGATACTAACCGCCGATCCGCAGCATGGACGCCAACTGGCAGCCCGTGCAGGGGTCCAACCCCACTGCTGGGGTTGACCCGAACGCCTCCGCCCCCGCCCCCGCCCCCGCCGCCGACGCCGACGCCGGAGACGACTGGCGCGCCCACCTGCAGCCCGAGGCGCGCAGCAGGATCGTCAATAGGATGTAAGGAAACTCATTTGATTTGATTTGATTTCCCGTCCTTCTTAATCAAATTAATTCGATCCCGCCTGTGTTCGGGTCAACTTGGTCACTCACCGATCTGATATAGCTTTGATCTAGCGGCAACAACAGATTTCTTGTCGATCTACGCACAAGCCAATTTCTTGCCGATCAGTAGCAGCGGCACCTGCTCTATATATCCAGTCTAATATACTGAGTAACTTCGACACAAGCTTATTGACCAGCATGCGGAGTAGTAAGATAAATAAATAAAGAATAAAAAGAAAAACTCCACAAGGAGACTACTCGTTAAAGGCCAGTGCCTGGTTAACCAGGCCCTCTTTGACCTGCACAATCAAGCCCTCCGCAGAGCATGGCTGGTTCTGAAAGATCCTTCGGTTTCGCTCTTTCCAGATATGCCATACCAGATACGCTCTTGTCCAAAGTGCCCGCCTAGGCGTCAGAGTGCCCCTATGTCGCCTTAAGACGCCTTAACGCCTTAAAAACCATGGTTTCCTTCAATCTTGATCTCCCAGACAGCAGCAAGAAGAGTTTTTTTTTGGCTAGGCCATGGAAACATTCGGTATAAGCAGAGGAGGCAGAGTACGATCGATCGACAGTTTTGACCCAGGAAATGGAGTCATCATCTTGGGTGAGATGAACCTCCTGCAGACTGCCAAAGGCTCACAAAATCTTCAATTTGTTGAGGTGAATTGATTCGCCTCAGACCTTTCATCCATCTGCCATTATCTAGCGCATCATGCACCGAGATGTTCTTTCTTCTAGCAAGCTTGAAAAGTTCAGGGAAGCTGGCTTGTAGCACTCAGCCGTTGTGCCAATTGTCTTTCCAAAATAAAGCCTTTTTGCCACTGCCAAGCAAAATTTGTGTGCATTCTCTGAATAGGCTCAAGTCCTTGGGTGATATTGGGGTGGAGGGCCATTCCAAGTAGGGATGATCAGGCGCCTGCCAATCAAACCATAGCCAGCGCAAACGCAGCGCTCTGCTGAAAACAGCCAAATCCTTCACTCCCAGGCCTCCATTCTTTTTTGGCGTGCACACATTCTTCCAGCTGACAAGGCAGTTGGCTCCGGAGGCGGTCTAATCACCACACCAAAGGAAATTTCTTTTAATTCTATCTATTTTCTTGATAAGCCAAACTGGAGGGTCAAAAATAGGAAGGGAATAGGTCATTGTTGCCGAGAGGACTGAGTTAACCAAAGTCAGGCGTCCTTTTCTTGAGAGCAGCTTTCCTTTCCACGGCTTCAGCTTGCTGGCTACCTTTTCTATCAGAGCTTGAAAATCAGCTCTAGTTGGGTTTCTGAAACTCAGAGGCAGCACAAGGTAGGAGCAGGGGAGGCTTCCAAGATTGCAGCCGCTGGAGCTAATTAAGTTTTTCATGTCGAGGTGCTCACATTGGACTGGGTATGCAGTGCATTTGCTAAGATTGATTGAGAGGCCTGAAATCTTGCCGAAGAAAACAAGCAGCTGGAAGACTGTCTAAATCTCTTCCTTAACTGGGTTCAGAAAAATTGCCGCGTAGCTGGTGCTCATTCTGTCAGCACGCTGGGAAATCGCTGAGAGGAACCCCTCATAGGTGGCCTTCATGAGAATTTGGTGCAGTGGCTCAAGTGCAAGGATGAAGAGCATGGGGGCAAGCGGGTCGCCCTGTCGAACACCTCGCCGATGAGAGAAATGGTGCCCTGGTTCACCATTTAGGAGGACACGGGAGGAGGCTGTGGATAACACAAGGAAAATAATTTTCCTCCAAATCTCACGAAAACCGAAAGCACGCAGGGCGTCAAGAAAGTACTCCCAGTGAATCGAATCGAAAGCTTTTGCGAAATCCAAAAACCGAAAGCACAACGAAATTCACGCCTTGCTTATAGCTATTATATAAACAGAGGGAGTATATGATTCAGATTTAGAGATCTACCTCAGTTGACTGCTCGTCCTACTGCCTACTTGTCCCACCTTACATCTCAGATCCCATATATTTTACTGCACACAGCTGTTAAAAGAAATGTATCCCCAATATATTTACATTTTTGGTCATACATGTAGAATGGAAACTCTGAGGAAGCATCTACCAGTATCATTGCCAGAGGGATTGAACGAACTTCAAAAAATCGCTGTGCGATTCGAAGAGAAGATCTATAACGCAGCGACCAGCCAGGTAATTTAACCTATCTTTGCTACCTCTTAGCCTCTCCGCAGAGGACAAGCTTTCAGCTATGCAAGGTCAAACAGGGTTTATGGGCTAATAATAGAGCAGAACTGTCTCCAATGCCGTGGAGGTTTTCTATGTCACAAGTACCTTGAGGGGTTTCTCTTTCTATTTTGTGTTCTTGGGTGACTTCTTTGCACTCCAGCTGTCAACCTTTTCTTTACATGCTCTTGGGAACATTTCCTTATATTCTTATGCTTGGGACCAAATACAGTTTTTTCTCTGGTGCCAGGACTTGAACTAGGGCCATGCGTGTGCCAAGACCCACGCTTAAACTATTTGGAGCACATCCCAGCTATTTTAGCATTGTCACACATAGTATACATAAGAATACTACGTACATAAGCTAGCATGTTTTTA
Organism: Avena longiglumis; assembly: GCA_030063025.1. Taxonomy (NCBI): domain Eukaryota; kingdom Viridiplantae; phylum Streptophyta; class Magnoliopsida; order Poales; family Poaceae; genus Avena; species Avena longiglumis. Next base: position 19,064,419 of record CP125978.1, on the reverse strand, counting down.
ATCTATTTTGTTATGTTACATGAATGACAGATCAAACGCTGATCATCAACTAGGTTCTTATCAGCCACATTATTAATCCTTGAGTTGCTTCAGTCATTTACTCTTCCAATTCATGTTTGTATGCCACGTGTCCATGCATCCTAAATTGTTATATATAAAGTAGAATTACCCATGTCCATGTGATACGTGATGGTATAAAATCATTTTTCTCAGACCAAAAAACAAATAAGACCTTACTCTCTCTTTCCCGTGTTGGTGCATCTACTCCAGTCCGGTAAAAAAATCAAATGGAAGTTTTTTGGTTGCGGTGTACCATATCACTAAATCTATTAGGAATTTCTGGTTGTCTGGCTTATTTGTGGCAGACCACTTCGTTTTTGTGTTGGAGTGGTCTTCATCATCTTGCCGACTCACTGTCACTATCTTGATTTGGATCTTCTGTTCATATACTTTAATTCAGGCACTTGTTTTGCTGCTTAGATGACCATTTTTGTATGATTATAATTCAAATCTTAAAAGCTCAAGCACCTTCTCGACCGTGCTAAGATGCTAATCTCATAGGAACGGTTGATTGCAAGCCACTATTATTCTATCAGTAATTTGGTACAAACTTTACATTGTTTTCTTTTGTATTACCCAGCCTGATTATTTGCGGAAGCTTTCTCTGAAAATGCTCTCTATGGAAACGGGGACACCACAGGCTCCTGGAAATGCTCATCGGTTTCCAAATCAAAACAACCCTGGTCAAGGTACAATTTACAGTAAACTGAGCGTTGCACTATCAACTTTTTATTGCATCAAGTGCTTAGATAGTGTGCTTATTGCATTAAATCAACCTTCATCCTCTCGGGCATCATGTAGAGTATAATTTTTTTTGCATCTAGCTTATGTGTCATGTGTCCGTAGTTATTGAACCCGGAGCGGTTACTGTCATGGTAAGGGACCGAGTTCAGTGGTCAGACCTGTTGTGGTTAGGCCTATGTTCCTATTGTCGCCTTACTTTCCATGTGCAGTTTAAACTTGGCCTTGATGCAAGACTGGTAGTTAGTCTTCTACTGCAAAGCCACATGTATGTTCTTTAGACTGGATAATCACTGTCCTGTCTTCACGATTGCAGGATGGCCTATATGATTGTGTCGATTGTTGTATAAACTCGCGTCTCCAGGTTATATTTCAAACCCCTTTTCATGCCTTATCCTTGGACCTTGAATGAAATTTCTATCGCTGTTTGTTACCAACTTCTTCAAGCTTGGCACAAACTGAATTTTGACGCAAAACCCTTCTCATTCAGCGTGTGCAGAAGAGGCTTGCGGTTCTGAACAGGCGTGACAAGGGTGGCTGCTCCTGTATGATGTTCCTGCTGCTATCTGATGTCCCAACAGTGTTTCTTGTGGTCATTGACATGCTTTCATGATGTACCTGTAAACTTTGCGCAACTCAAGTCAGTTTCAAATGTACAGACTTCCACAGTTAATATGATTATTACTCACCTTTTGCCTCTGTTTTTTGCGAGAATTGGCTAGTGCGTACTGTCTACGTGTTCCAACATGACAATTGGTAAATCTTCTCCAAAATATAGAGCCGTCCGAAGTAGCGCCGCATCGTAGCTCCGCGTGATCTCCAATAGTGTGATGCCACGTTATCGCAACCCGTCTTTCTATTCACTAGGTTTCCTTGAAGATAGGGATCTGTTGATAGGTAAGGAAGGCAGAATTTCTTTCTTCTTTTCGGCCATCACCTCATGCGTGCATGTGGTCCTAGCCACCCGCAACCTGTCTGACCGTTTGCTGGGCCCACAAATCATGGATAGCTCGGACTGAGTTCTTCAACAATGTCATTCAAACATGGTCGGATGATTCCGATGATGACACCGAGCTTCGTGTGGCCATGGCTCTTCTCATCCATCATCATGAGGAGAACCAAAGGCCGCGGTTCAGGGGACCGATGTCGGGACGGAAGCCTGCGTTGAACCGCAACCGGGAGGCTTCAACGCACGGATCCATTGTATAAGGCCCCTCTTTTTCGGCGATGCTTTCAAGAAGTCTAGAATCTTTTTCATACGCCTTCTTCATGGAGTGAGGGCTTATGATGACCACTTTCGGCTAGAAGGATGCCACAGGTAAACTTTGTTTACTTCTTACGAGAAATGCATTACGGCTGTGAGGATGCTTAAGTATGGAGTTGCTGTTAACCTAGTTGATGAGTATGCGTGTGAACTCGTCCACTTGCCTCGAGTCAATGTATAAGTTTTATAGAGCAGGGGTTCAAGTGTTTGATGACGAACACTGCCCGAGAGAACCAAATGCTACTGACACAGTCCGAGTATTGTATATCAACAAGAGAAGGGGTTTCCTGGTATGCTTGGAAGCATAGATTGCATACACAGAGAATGGAAGAACCGTCCATTTCTTGCCAAGAGCCAATGTTCGACACCCTGCTAAGACATGGAGCAGTGAAATACATGTCCGTGCAACTCACAACCAACTGTAAAAAGATTTGGTTCTACATATGCAGAATCATGTTGGAAGCCGCTAGGCCTTTATTTTTATTTTTATTTGAATTCAACTAATTGTTATAAACTATGATTTCTAAATTGTAGTCTCAGATCCATTAAACTATGCTAGAAATCAAATTTAGAAATGCCTATAGACGACTAGTTTCCCGTTGTACCGTATTGGTGGCCCAAAAGAAAGCCCATTGGCTAGATCCCACTAATCGCGTTCCTGGAGGCTAACTGCTTCATCACGGTTAAAAGCGAGTGACTTTTGGCTCTTGGGTGCTACACCCACCTACTATACATCTGCCGTTAAAAATTGCATCGCGATGGAGTTAAAATCTTCCGTTTAAATATAAGATGTTTTAGCTTTGTGAAGCAAATGTATCTAAATTTGTTTTAGTGTCTAGATTCACTCCAAACATAAGTGAACCTACATCATAAAACAAGTCTAGATACATTCTCTTCACAAACCTAAAACATCTTATATTTTGAAACGGAGGGAATAGTAGTGAACTTTATTCCAGCCAGTTTTTCGACCATTTGGAATACACGCACGCGTACCATATGGTTCCCGGCGAAACGAAGCCCAGGCAACGTGGTAGGTGGGAGTGATTGCGGATGTGGGACTCGACGTGGGTCCACAGTACTGCTGCTATGGGGAATAGTACTGGTTGTCCGAGGACAGGTGGGTGGGGGTGGGGTGGGTGGGGGTGGGGGGGGGAGGGGGGCACCCGGGAGCTCCAACGCATTTCTCGTGTTGTTGTAGAAGGTGTCTATGCCACCGCCTATATAGATGACATGGAGACCTAACCAGTGTACACGAACCGCCGATCCACACCATGGACGCCCACTGACGCACCAGGATCGTCAGTAAGGTGTAAGGACGCAACTGGTTTGATTTGCTTTTCCGTCCCTCTTATCATGTCAATTCGATCCTGCGTCTGTGTCCGGGTCAACTTTCCTTGTCGATCCGTGTCTACAAACAAAGCCATTTCCTGCTGGGTGGATTCACTAATCAACCTGTACATCGCCTAACACTGAATAATTTCCGACACAAGTTTATTGACCAATTTATCACGGGCATACGCCCAGGGAGCCCTGATGTTGCGCCTCCATCATGCCGCGCCTCCTTGAAAAGCTCGCCCCGCCCCGCGTTGCTACGTACGACATCAAGACTTGCTACATATGGTTGACTGTGGTGCTGCAAGCGGCATGGAGGTTTGCTACCAGACGGCATGGAGATTTTCATATTGTGGAAGTTTTTGCTATGGCCGTAGGATTTTCTATATACATATAGATTTTTCGCTCCAACTTTTGTATATTTTTTGTTGCGCCGGCTCCGATCTTCATCAAACTCAGGCCATCGTACCCCAACCTCCTCCTCATGTAGCCATTGTGCCTCCTCCGAGCTTCGCCAACCTCAGGCCACCATGTCTACTCCGAGCTCTGCCGCTAAATTGACTTCCACCGCCAGAGGTTCTTGCTACATATGTTTTATGGTTTTATTACAATAGCATGAGGTTCTTGCTACAAGGTATCCGGCGAGACCTCCCGGCGAAAGTCTCTGACGAGGTCGTGTTCGGTACATTCTTTTGTTACATAGTCTCTGGCGAGATGTTCGGCGAGGTAGTCTTTTTTATTCTATTTTTTGGGCGAACATTTCTTGCTACATGTTGCAAGTGGAATTTTCAGTATTAAAAAGAGATATTTTATAGCAAAAGCTATATTAGAAACTTTTTGTGGGACACGTGTCCACCCAGGGATCGGAAGATTTTATTCTCCGGGGAGGCGTAGTACTTCGCTTTGTAAACGTGTCTTGGTCTGAGCATCTCTAAAACGTACGTAGTATGTACTATTGTAAGGTCTGAGTAGATTCATGGCAGACGGCGGCGGCCTCCGGGGTAGAACCTTCCGGATCGGTGCTCGGCGACTTCCTGCTGGCTTGGGATGCTCCTGATCCAAGACGTGGAGAGGAGTATGAGCAGCCGCGCCACTGACAGCGCTGCGTCGCCTCCGGTGTGGTCGAGATGCAGAAGGGTTGGGCTGTAATTTTCTTTCTTCTGAGGGCCTTTCTGTAGTCTGTGCAAATTAATATCAGTGTCTTTTACCGAAAAAAAAAGACAGCAATGGCATGAAAATAAAGCCAACTCCACCTCTACAAAATAGCACTAGTTTGAATCGTACATGCCATCACCGAGCCGACAGACGAATTACTTGAAGGAGGCCGGGGCGTACACCAGTCGGCACCACGTAGTCCTCCTCTTTGCCGCCTTCTCCTTTTTATAGAAGCGGAGGCGGGCGCAGCCACGCAGACAGCTCCATCTCCGTCCCCTCCAGCGAGACCCAACCACTGTACACGAATCGCCGATCAGCGCCATGGACTCCAACTGGCGGCCCGTGCAGGGGTGCAATGGTCCCGCCGGCGGTGTGGTGTCACGAACGTCCCCGCCATCGTCCGTGGTGATGACTGGCGCGCCCTGATCAAGCCTGAGGCGCGCAGCAGGATCGTCAATAAGCCCGTGCAGGGGTGCAATCCCTCGGCCGGCGTTGACCCGAACGCCCTCGCTGGCGTTGACACGAACGTCCCCGCCATCGCCGGAGGTGACGACTGGCGCGCTCTACTATCTATACCGCTGCGGTCAACCTGGTAATTTAACCTATTTTTTTGATACTTCTCATCAGAGCACGATTTTTTATTTGTGGGTCTCAAACAGGGTTTATGGGCAGATAGTAGAGCTGAACTGTCTCCAAATGTTGTACTCCCTCCGATCCATAGTAAGTATCACTGGTTCAGTATAAAGTGACCAGTGACACTTACCATGGACTAGAGGGAGTACAAGATTTTTCCTTCTTGTTTAAGTACCTTTAGCATCAGTTTTCCTTTTTTATTGTGGTTCCTTAGATGGCTTTTTGTACTCTCTCTAGCTGCCAGTATTTTCGCTACATGTCTTGGGAACATATTCTGATTTTCTTATTTGAGACATGTGTGTTTTGCTGTTGAGATGATCGCTTCTGTACGATTATGATTCAAATGTTAATAGCTAAACCTTCTCGACCATGTTAGACAGCTAGTAGTCACACCAAAACTGTTGGATGCAATGCAAACTATTACGTCATTTTTAATTCGGTATATATTGTTTTTTTTGTATTATTCAGCGTGATTATTTGTGGAAGATTTCTATCATAACTCGCCGTATGGAGACGGAGACACAACGACTGGTTGCTGGAAATGCTCCAGTGATTCCGAATCAAAATAAACCAGGCCAAGGTACAATATACATGCACTAGGCGGAGTGCACATTTTATCATCTCTGCGCTTGGTTGACAACTTATTTTATTGCATAAAGTGTTGAGGCTATGTGCTCTATTGCATTAAATCAAACTGCACCCTCTCTGGCATCATGTATAAGAATCCTGCTTTAGCTTTCGTGTCCTTAGTTATTGAACCCGGTGCGCGGTTATCACCATGGTAAGTGCTTCAGTTCAGCTCTCCAACCTCTTTGTACATCATTGCATGGTTTTTATGTTAGTATGGTAGAAACAATGTTATTTAAATACGGATATAACAATAGTTATTTTCACATATATGATCTTATTTCTCCACCACTTCATTTTCTCCTTGTTCTTATGTCTATCTTGAGCTGCCGTGAATATTTGATATCTGGGTACCGGGTTGAGACCTACCACTCCGTGTGAACGAAACCCTATCTCGGGAGAGCCCGCCGCGGGCCGATCTCCCCCATCCCGCGCCGCCACCGCGCGGTGGCCGGGGGGGTCTCCTCCACCTCGTCGGCTCGCGGCCCCCCTCCCCTTTCTCCTCCCCCTCGCTGCCGCCAGATGGGCACGGCCGGGCGGCTTCGGCAGCGGCCGGGTGTCTCGCCTCTCGCGTGGGGCTGGCAGCGCTGCTCCTCGAACTGGCGTGGCTTGCCCGTCGGGGCCAGCGCTGGCGGCTAGTCTGCTGGCGGCTTGGCGTCTGGCGTGAGGCGCGTCTCGGAGGCATGGCTCTCCAGCGGCGCGGCGTCTGAGGGGAGGCTAGAAATCTCGGAGGCGGCATGGCTGCTCTCCAGCGCGGCTGGGCTGGCGCGCGGCCTTGTCCTCCTCTGCAGCCGATGGCGGGGGGTGCAGTCGCGGTGGGTCTGCCCCGCGTGGCAGAGGGTCGGGGATCGTCATCCGGGCGCGGTGGTGGGCGAGGCGTGCGAGGCTGGCAGGCGCTCCAGCAGCCGTCCTAGGGAAGCTTCGTTGCCTGTTTAGATCTGCCCCTGGGCCCGATCTGGGCCTAGGGCGGGCATGTCGTGTTGCTGCCTCCCTCTGGAGGAAGGGCGGCGGGTTGGGGCGTGAAGGACGGCGGCGGCGGCGGCGGCTGCTTTGCAGCAGCGTGGCGGCGGAGACTTCTGGCCCGCCGGGCCTAAGACTGGTGTGTCTCTGCCGCGTCGGACGGCAACCACCATTGGTGGTGGAGGTTGATCTCGCCAGGCGGCTGTGCCCGCCATGCTACATCAACCGACCTGCCCACTTTGCGTGTCACGCACACTCGGCTCCGTGGGTGCGAGCCTGGCTCAATGGACGTCGGGGCGGCGACCTCGGAAGGTGGACGGTTTCGACTTCCCTCCGTCGGAGGAGGCTCTGGGAGGTGACGCGAGAACCCCAGACCGGTGGCGGTTCGGCAGGCCCGGGGGCGCTTGGCGATGGTCTTTGTTGCTTGGCGGCCGGGACTTGACGTAGAGGCGGGTCCCCTGGTGGGAGGAGGAGTAGGGCCTGGGGCGGCGGTTGGCATGGTCGGTGACACCCCTGCTGTAGTGCGGCGGTAGGACTTCACGAGCCTCCGTGGGCTCGGCCGGGCCAGTGGGCCTGGTTTGTCTTGCTGCTACATCCGGTCGGCGACCACCTGCTAGTGGTGGAGGTAGTTCCTCCGCGTGTTATTGATGGCCGACCATCGCCAAGTGCCTCTCGACCTACCGGCTTAACGTGGCGCTTGGTGTGGCGGTGGCGACCTCAAGACTGGGTGGCGCATGCTCGTGGGTGACGTGGTGGTGGAGCTCTACAAAGTGCTCGGCGGTGGTTACGGAGGGTCGGGAGAAATCCTTGTCTGTTGACACTGGCACGGTGACGCCCGAGGGTGTCACCTTCCTTCCTAAAGGGTGTTGGGCCCCCCTCCCCTACCCCCCGCTGCGTACCGGGGGAAACCCTAGGCCTCGGCCGGACATTAATGTCGTCGTCACTCCCCTTCTTGGAGGTGCTGTTTTGGTACGCATGCGCTTTGGATTGCAGGATGCGTGGTGGTTCTTTTCTGGCGGGCGCACCGGTTGCAAGCTGTTTCCGTTTTCGGCACACCGCCGTTCTCGGCTTTCCTCTTCTTTTATTTCTTCTTTCTTTTCGTGCTGGGCTTGGGTTCTGCCAACGCCTTGTATCCTGTGTTGTTTGTTCCTTTGGACGATGTGCTGTCTGGCCCAGAGCGGTCTCACCTGTGTGCTTTATTTATAAAGCAGGGCGAAAGCCTGATTCGAGCTTATGTTTATCTTCCTGTTGTGGCCTTACTTTTCATGTGCAGTTTAAACTTGACCTGCATACTAGACCGATTATTTAGTTTTTTACTACAAAGCAGCATGTATATTTGTTCTTTAGTATGGATAACGACTCTGCTACTTTCATGGTTGTAGGATTTGGCCCAACATGTATATTCGTTACACTCGGCCCAAGCCTCCGGGGACGGGACTCCCTCCACTTGTCAGAAGTTGGCTTATACTTTGTAGAATTTGGATCAACATATAACAGTTGTGTTGAGTTACGGCCTGTACGTGTTACTTGTTCATGAGGCGTGGTCCATATAATAAGAACCATCGACCACCAAACTAAAAGAATAAAAATGACACTTCTCATAAAAAGCCAATTTCCATATGATTCGGTTTGGGTTGGGTATGGCTTAGATGTGCTTCAATTGGGAGGACCTTAGCAACTTAAACAAGGCAAATGACAGGAGGGCGACCGGGCGCTCTAACCCTAGCCCCGCCCTAGGCACTCCTTCCCTTCCTCCCCCGCCCCGCCGCCGCCGGCGTGCGCCGCCGGGCAAAGCCCGTGCGGTGTGATGGCGGGACTCTCTCGCGCGTAAGGGGGGCTGAGGTTGGCCCGGCTTCGGCGGTTCCTGGCGGTCCTCCCCACTCCGTGGTCTTGAGTTGCTGTGTGGCGGCTCCGAACAGCGGGGCGCGGCAGTGCGCATCTTTCCTCCCTCGTTGCTCCTCCGGCGCTGGAACCGCCGTCTGGCCGATGCAGGCAGTGGGCCTTAGCCATGGCCAGGAGAGGGTGTGTGCAGGGTGGTCGCTCTGGCGGCGCTGGCGGCGAGGCGGTGGGTGCGGACGCGACACATGGGAGGCAACGGTGGCGGTAGGTCATGGTGGTGGGCGAGGCGGCCCAGATCTGGGCCCGTTTGGGCTCGATCTGGGTGCACCGGGCCAAATCTATGGGTCTCGGGCAGCGGGGCTCGGGAGCCTACCCCCTGGCTACTTGGCCGGGGCGCCGGAGTTTGGGCAGGAGGGCCAAATTCTGGTGGTCACAGGGCAGTCCCCGTGTGCCGGCGAGATCGGAGTCAGGTGGGCCGGGTCTTGTGATGTCCTCCCTCGTCCGCGGTGAAAGGGACGCCGGGGCTATGACTAGGGTTTTTCTCAGACCGACGATAGTACGATTGGCCCGGGTGAACACGGTCGTGATGTCGCTACTGCTTGGCGGCGGGGATCCGCGGTGGTGGCGGATCCACTGGGTGATGGAAGAGTAGGGGCTCGCGCTAGGGTTGGCGGCGACGGTGACACCCTTGCTGCAGTGTGGCGGCAGGGCTTCACGAGTCCTTTGAGGCTCGGCCGGGCCAGGTGGGTCTGGTTTGCCCTTGTTGCTGCATCCGGTCGGCTATCGCCCCAGGCGGTGGAGGTAGTTCCCTCCCGCAAGTTACTTTGCCGCCGACCGCCGCCGAGGTTACCTTCTTTTCGGTCATACCAGTCTCGCATCGTGGGTCGCGGTGAGACGGCGATGGCGATCGCAAGACCGTGGTGGCGCGTACAGGTGGGCGGCGAGCAGGATGGAGCCATCCGAAGCGTCCAAGATCTTGGTTTTTTGAGGGATCGAGAGAAATCCTTGTCGTTCCGGCACCGACGTGGTGACGCTTGTGGGTGTCGGGCGTCAGGAGTATCTCTTCCCCACCTCTTGTTGCGTATCAGGGGAAACTCTAGGACCAGTCCGGACAGCAGCGTCGTTGTCGTCGCTTTCCTTCTTGGAGGTGCTACTTGGTACGCGATGCTTCGGAGCGTGGTGGGAATTCTTCGGCGGGCGCAGCGGTTGCGGGTCATCATCGTTTTCGTCGAGCCACTGTTGACGGCTTTATTTTCTCTTCTTTTTCTTCTTCCTTTTCTTTTTTCTTTTTCTCTGTTGTTTCCTTTGGGCGTTGTGCTGTCTGGCCCAACAGCGGCCTCAAGTTATTGCTATATTAATATAGCTGAGCGTAAGCCTGTTTCGAGGAGGTTGGGTATGGCTTCTGAACCAGCTTATGGTCCAGATAAGCAAGCCATAAACTATCCATAATCCAAAGTTTCTATTGGTCTTAACACTACCGCTCGCTTCTCCCTGGCCCTCTTGAGCCTAATTCTTGCACTACCCCCTGAAGCTGATGTAATTTATGCCAAATCTTCAGTCTAACTAGTACATCAACAGTTGGAAGTTCAGAATATTTGACCGCTCAAATTTGAGTCATGCGAAGTTTTTTCTTACCGTGTGCACCTTGACATGCATAGTCGCTTTGTGTGCACCCTAGTTATGCCATTGTTGTTGATTATGCCAGGGTTGGCAAGTTTTCACTGGTTTTTGTGGGTGTTTTAGTGTGTTATTAATAAGGTCCGCTAGTTGTCAAAGCTGGGTGGAGGTAATTTGTATGATAAACATAATTCCATGTGAAAGAGCAATAGGTTTTGTTATGGATAATCAGTGAGAAACGGTAATGATTGTGATTGTCTATGACATAATTGACTGCTTACTAGTGAATAAGTGAATACCAGATGGAGTGTTACTCCAGTGATGCACGGTTAATGTGATTTTGATTGTGGGGACCTACATAATCGGACATCTACTCTTTGATCATTTGATCAGCTCGTAAGGTATGTCATGTTATGTTGTCGCCCAACAGACTATCTCATGTGGCCACGATTTTGGATGTACATATGCATTTTGAAAATATATGCACAACCTTAGGAGTTCAAAAGTTTAGAAGCAAAAGAGGGTCTTAATTTCTCGAGACGTTATGCGTGATGCATCCACATTTTTTTTTGTAAAATCTGCTACACATATTTTATTTTATGCGTACATTGGAAAAGAAGAAAGAAATATGATAGAACTGTATGTACCAATGCAGACTATTTGGCTTAACTTTTTCTTAATTTATCTAAGTTTTGTGTGGTGCAGAACACATGGATGAGAGACATACTTGGTGCTAAAGTCATATCTCTCGGTGCCGCCTTACAGAAAATAAGTGTTATATCTGGATATAGAAGGTTTAGTGCTTCTGTGGTAGAGTTTTCGTTCTGCTAGAAACGCATGTCTCGGTTATGTATTTACCAAAAGTTACATTTAATATGGGGCATGTGGGATGAGATTAGGTAATACCTGCAGAGGAAAGATCCATCTTCATGGTGTACTCATGAGCTTTAGTGAATCATGGCTTTGATTTTCTATTTTTCTTCCTTATGTAAAAAACAACCGGTCATGAGCACAATACCATGGAGTTTCTAGCCGACGACCGTTGTAGAACGGGGGCGATTTTTTTTTAAATAATACGAATTAATTAATTAATTTGAGTTGTATTATACGTTTTTTTGAATTTCCAGATCTAGCACTTTGTCGGCCAGGGGCAAGCCGACTGGGCCAATCGGCCAGGCCCTGGCCGACTGCATGTCACTCGTCCAGCAGCTGGTCGACAGACGGTCGGCCGGTGGGGCCGCGGGACCGACCCTGGTCGACAGGTTCAGTCGGCCAGGCCCAGGCCGACTGCCCAATCGGCTAGGCCCAGGCCGACTGGGGCCAGGATAAGGGGCGACCGACGCCGCGCCCCGCTGCCAGCACCCTTTCTTCTCCACGCGACCGAGTCGCTCCTCTCTCTCTCTCCTGTTTGTCGTCCTAGCTGAAAAAATCAGCTTTTTTTCCGATTTGACTAGATTTGACCACAGAAACTTCAATCCAAAGCCAGCAGAGAGATAGTGGAAGCCCGACCTACGGATGGGTTAGCTCATAGCGCGATTTGGTGTTGATTTGTTGGATGAACGGTGGTGGAGCTGTGGTGGAGCAATGACAATGGTGGTGGAGCTGTGGTGGAGGAGCTGAGGCTGTCTGTGGTGGAGTTGTGGTGGTGGACCGAGCGGCTTCTCTCGCTTCAAGGGTAAACTTTAATCCCTCGATAATCACGGTTATTGTATATGGTTACGTACATGCGTATGCTTGTCTATTAGAATACCTGTCTACTGGATTAGTAATAATATTTGATCGATGGGTTAGGCACAAATATTTGGCCGGTGGATTAGTAGCAATATTTGACCGGTAGCAATAATATCATATTTTTTAGAATATTTGGCTAGTGGATGAGTAACAATATTTGACTGATGGGTTAGACACAAATATTTGGCCGGTGGATTAGTAGCAATATTTGACCGGTAGCAATAATATCATATTTTTTAGAATATTTGCAAGCATTGCCCAAAGTTATACGCGTTGTCAATAATTAATTGATTAGGTTGTTTATTTTATGTCAGCAGAGATGACCAATTTAGTGAAGTTCGTGTTTTATTACGGTCCTGAGAATGTTCAAACAAATAACTTTGGAGCAGATCTGGGAGAGTTTATGTGTACACAGTTAGATTTGACTGTCCCTTAAACCTGGAGTGTTAGTCAGTTGAAGGAATGGTTGACATGATGTTTAGGCTATAACATCAAGACATACACCGTCAGCGTGCAAGCATTATGGACAAAGTCAAGAAAAAATATTTTCTGGACTTTAAGGCATGTAGATACAGACAGAGACTGGTTTAAGTGGTTAAAAGGCTGCGAAGATAGGCATGTAAACCCTCGCGCATTAGTGCTTCCTGTCTTGATGGAGATCGATGGTGGACATGTTTCGCGCCATAGTGCTGATTCAAGTTACAGTATGTACTCTATGTCCGATCTTTGGAGATGGTTATGAATCGGGCAAGCGATCGAGATAGGAGGAGGAGGAGGCGGTGGTTATGAATCGGGGCAGAGCAGTCAGGCCGGATGTAGAGAAGACTATAGTGGAGAGGCAGATGCGGACGAGGAAGATGGAGGCATGCAGAACATGATGGAAGAGGAGGATTACATGGATGGCGAGAGTGGTGATTCTGATGACCCTGATGATTCTGATGGTGAAGGCAATGGTGGAGAGGACATGGCGATTCCTGCTTCATGGAAACAAAACATGTCAACCGGAATGACCGTTGATGATGGTCATGATTCTGCGTGGGAATATCACAGCAACAGAATTGCCCAGGGTGCCAGATATCAAGACAAACAACATTTGCAAGATGCAGTCGTTGCTTGGTCAATATCAACACACAGGGTTTTGAAAACAACGGTGTCCTCTAAGAAATACTTGACAATGGAATGCGTGGATATAAATTGTCCAGGCATGGTGCATGCCTATGTCCCTACGTATGACACAACTTGGTTGGTGAGCGACTATGTGCAGCATACATGTGAGCTACACAATGTTCCTGAAGATCATCTTAACCTCTCCTCCACACTTCTAGCTCGGCTGCTTTACACGGACTTAGTAGAGTGCAAAGCGATGACAGTACCCAGTATACAGAAGAAAGTAAAGACCCGGTTTAAGTACTCCATTTCGTATGGTAAGGCTTGGAGGGCAAAGCAAAGGGCTCTTGAGGAGAGGTTTGGTTCGTTTAGAAACGCGTATGACTCCGTGGTCCGACAACTTCAGACACTGCATGATAGAAACCCAGGCACCTATGTCGACATACAATATTATGTGATACCCGAGGATCCATCCGTGAAGGTGCTTCATCGAGTGTTCTTCTCTTTTCCTGTATGCATCCAAGCTTTCACTTATTGTCGTCCAGTGATATGTGTAGATGGTACTTTTCTAACTGGCAAGTACAAGGGTCAGATTCTTACCGCCATTGGTCAAGACGGCAACAATCAGATTGTCCCACTCGCATTTGCTTTCGTGGAGGGCGAAAACACTGAAAGTTGGACATGGTTCTTCAGGCAGCTCAAAATAGCAGTTGTGAAAGACAAGCCCAATGTGTGCATCATTCATGATAGGCATGCAGGTATACTCAATGCCGTAAATGGTCGACAGCAGGGCGGAAGAGCAAACACCTTGGCTTGACATGCAAAGCCGATGGTGCATGCGCCATTTGGGTGCTAATTTCTTCTAACGTTCGAAACAAGAACCTCATGAATCTATTCAAAAATTGTGCAAGAACCAAGAATGGAAGCACGATTTCACACGCGCAAAGCTCGATGAATTTACTCGAAACATGTGAGGGCAAGGAAAGCTGCGCAAAAGCGCAGCCGTGGCGCACATCAAGCAGCGATCTGCACAGTTTACCTGGAGCTGCGCTGTGGAGGAAGATCCCAGAGGGCTTTGTGACTTTCCTGGATTTGATCCACCTGGTACAAGGAGAAGGCTCGGCAGATCGATCAAGAACTTCCAATAATGGATAGAGCACGAGCCTTTGGAGAGGTGGTCTTTGCTACACGACACACATGGAGCTAGGTATGGTGTCATGACTACAAACCTAGCTGAGTCATATAACTTTGTCCTCAGAGGTAACATGGCACTTCCACTGACAGCCATAATCGAAGGTATTCTGTATGGCACGATTTCATATTTTAGAACCAGACGACAGGGTGCTCAGATGCATATCATGAACAATCCGAACACCCGGTTCTGTGAAAAGGTTATGAGGTACATGGATAAGAAGATGGCGAAGGCTATGTCACACACCGTCGTGTGCATAGGTAATGAGGACAGAAGGTTTGAGGTGCGGCTAGCCACCGACAAGTTTGGGTGTGGTAATGAACTAAGAACGCATGAGGTGAATATTGGTAATGAGCAATGGCCAACCTGCGAGTGCACCTGCAACAAACCAAAGTTGCTTTACCTTCCTTGCTCTCATGTGCTTGCTGCTTGTCGGCAGCTAGGGTTGGACGCCATATCGTTCGTGTCTCCCTACTACCTAAAAGAATCTGTGGTCAATACTTGGACGGGTGAGATGTCAGGATTTCGAGTAATGGGTAATTTCAACACCGTGAACCCTGGTGAAAGGCAGTACATCCCACACCCTGCTCTAATGCGAACAAGCAGAGGAAGACGCCAGTGTAGACGCATCCGGAATGATATGGATGAATCAGAAGCTGGCGGCCCAACTCGGCAGTGTTTTCTATGCAATGCATTTGGTCACAGGGATACTCATTGTCCCACTTTGATGCAAGGCACACCTCTGCGAGGACGGGTGCGAGGTCAAGAGGTAGAGGACGGGTGAAACTATGTTTTAAGTTGTAATATGTGGCGAACTATGTTTTAAGTTGTAATATGTGGCGAACTATGTTTTAAGTTGTAATATGTGGCGAACTATGTTTTATGTTGTAATATGTGGCGAACTATGTTTTATGTTGTAATATGTGGCGAACTATGTTCTATGTTGTAATATGTGGCGAACTATGTTCTATGTTGTAATATGTGGCGAACTATGTTCTATGTTGTAATATTCAAATTCTTATGTTAATTTTTAAATTGTTCAGAAATGGCGAGAAGATACAGGTTGCTCGATCCAGACATTGAAAATAAGCATCGGGCTAGAATTTTGGAGGATGAGCCCAACTCACTTGAGCCTTTGGTCACTCGCACATCGAATGTTAAGTGGAGGATACACCCCGCTTGGGTTTCTAGGTACGATTTAATCATGAATTATATGAGTATTTTTGGGTTGCGATACATGATTGATCACGTTTTTGGTCATGCAGGTTGAAGTGGGCTGGGCTTTTACCTTTTGTTCACTTGGTTGAGGGCACTACAGACTCTACACGCCTACTATATGACCACTCGTTGCTCACATGCTTGGTCGACCGTTGGAGGCCCGAGACCCACACTTTTCACTTTCGCTGGGGAGAGATGGCTCCTACTCTCCAGGACGTGTCATGCCTGTTGGGACTTCCTTTGGTGGGAGCCCATTGGACCGCTTCTGCACTGCCAGGTTGGCAACAAGATATGGCACAGCGATTCCAGGGTATTACTAGACCATTGGAGTATGAAGAACACGGGCCCAAGTTCGACTGATTACTAGGATGTCAGGTGTGTTTTGCTAACTTCTCTTTAATCTGTAAGACATTACACATTACCGGCTACTGGTTACTTATCGAACCATATTTCATTAATGCAGATCCAACAGCTAGGCTATCCAGAGACTCAGTTGACAGAGGCACAAATCACTCGGTCCTTGGAGGCATACATACTTTGGCTTCTCGGTAAGGTGATGTTCACCGAGAACCATGTCACCACTATCACCGCTCGCTACATCCCTATCGCATTGGAGATCGCCAATGCAACTAGCGCTGACATGATTATACAGAGGAGTTGGGGTTCTGCGGTCTTAGCGGCCACGTACCGAGGTATGTACAGCGGTTGCCAACGGAGGGCGCCGAAGTCAGGCCTGCTTGGATGCCCACTATTTGGATAGCTACATGAGCGCCACACGACTACGCATCACGCAGCAATCTCACCCAGAGGAGATGCCGGGCGCGGCTACTTGGGATAGTTATCCGAGCGGCCGATCATGGGCAGGCAGACAACACGCGATATGTTCTTCATCTAATGCACCTATTTATTACATAGTTTTCCATCTATATATGGCGAACCTTGTGGTGTCTCTTGCAGGCACAGCTGTTAGTCGATCTTGAGACGGAGAGTGCTGAGTACAGACGCTCTCTTTCGTCCGGACCCCTACTTATTCACCGGAGGGAGCAGGAGACCTGGCTGATTCGCCTGAAGAAGAAGATACGGCGTATCTATGGGGTTATCACGTGCACCCGCCCTTCGGACATTGCTCACCACCCGGCACCACAGCGTCCTCCGCGGCACTCGACGCACCACCACCAGCAGAAGTCACCCTCGGCCCTACGATAGTCTCCCCGTCCACGGCTTACACCACGGACGGCTCCGAGACCTCCTCCCTAGACCAGGCTGGAGGTTCGACGTGGCATCAGCAGTCTTCTTTCGACTGTTGGCAGCAGCAGCAGCCACCTTTGCACGATGGAGGTTCGTCGTGGCAGCACCAGCAGCAGGAGCCTTGGGGTCACCCTCCCATGCCAAACTACGGGTTTCGCCCACAGCCACAACCACAGGGTATGTGTCTTACAAGATAAGCGTCGAGGCTCAGTTCATGTCAAGTTCTTACATACTTTGTTTTCATGTGCAGGAGCATTCGGAATGCAAGGGTCTATGTCTGGCTATCAGTCGTCTATGTCCGGATCCGCCTGGACTGATCAGGACGTTGATCATACCACTCAGGATTTCATGACGCAGAGCAGTTGGCTGAACATTTTTCAGACTCCCCCCTGACCCCACACAGACTCGGTCACGATGAGCACGGTCGGTGATTCCTCCCGACAGTTGGACGCCCATAGGTTCGGTTGGACGACGCCTCCTAACCCACCACCCGAGCGTCGCGGCAGCCGACGTCGCTGAGACATATATTTATCTATGTATGAGACATATATTTATCTATGCATGAGACATGTCTATCTATGCATGAGACATCTACTTATGTATGAGACATATATCTACCTATATATGAGATACCATTCTATCATTTCACGATTTTTATTGCAACACAGTTCAACATAACTTGCAACATAGTTCAACATAACTTGCGGTACATAAATAAGAGTCTTATCTATCCCTAGCATGATGCCTTTCCCTTTCCCTTCGATGATGCCTCACCCTTTCCCTTGGACGATCCCTCGCACTTGCTCTTCTTGGCTGCTTTCTTCTTCTCCCGCCTCTTGTCCCACTCAGCTCGCCTTGCTTCCAACGGGTGGCGGCATGAAGATATCATCCTCATCTTCGCTCTCTTCTATCCAGGCCCTACGTGCCACAACCTGCTCCGTCATGTCAGCTTGACTCTTCTTGGCCTGCTCTTTCTTCTTCTCCTGTCTCTTGTCCCACTCAGCTCTTGCCTTGCTTCCAACGGGTGGCGGCATGAAGATATCATCCTCATCTTCGGTATCTTCTATCCAGGATCAAGGTGCATTAGCCCGCTCCATCATGCGAGCTTCACTCTTGAAGGTGAGCTTGTCCCATCTTGCCTTGATCCTGAGAAGCTCTGCTCGTACCTGATTTGGGGTCTTCAGTTTCCACCCTCTACGATGAAGTGACTTACCAAGTATAACGAGAGCATCATGGTTCGATACCAACGTATCCTAGTCGGCTGGTTTATCGCCTATCTCAACAGTTCTGGCTATGAAGAAAAGCCCAATGGACATATCTACAGGCCAGGGAGACGCGTCGGTCATAGTGGAGAGGAGTGGAGGGAAATGCGAGAGCAAGAGGAGAGGAGGGAAATGAGAGAGTAAGAGGAGAAAGAGATGAACTGGTAAAGGATACATCTCGTTGCCCGGATTTATAGAGGCACCGAACCAAATAGGCGGGAAGTAGTGGCGGGAAAAAAGGGCGGGAAGTAGCGGCGGGAAAAAAAAGGGCGGGAAGTACTGGCGGGAAAAATCGGCGCGAAGGATTAGCGAGGAAAACAGCGGCGGACGATTATTTAGCGAAAGGGTTGCATTGATCATGCAGGATTTTGTTAGGGGCAGGACGATTAGGCAATCGGTCTAGGTCTGGCCGATTACACTAATCGGCCTGGACCAGACCGATTGAACCAAGCCGATTGCATGTGTGGGCCAGAGCCGATTGCATGGTGCCACATGTAGTCGGCCAGGGCCTGGCCGATTGGCCCAGTCGGCTTGCCCCTGGCCGATAAAGTGCTAGATCTGGAAATTCGAAAAAACGTATAATACAACTCAAATTAATTAATTAATTCGTATTATTTTAAAAAAAATCGCTAGAACGGGGTGGGGGAGAAGTATTCTGAGTGGGAATTAGGATTTATAGATCCGGTCTTAGGGTTCCAATGTCGGCACAAAATAGGCGCAAGCCTGTCCTGCGCGCGCTACGCGCCAACTACCAAGAAGAGGGGCGCGGGAAGATGTCGTGGGCTTTTGGTTCCATTTTTTTGGTTGTCACGGACCGCGGGAGCGCCCTAGTGCAAACGGGCATGCACACATGCATTCCTAGCCATATCCTTAGTTTTATTCTAAATCATACTTGATAAACGTTTGCCAAAAGTTGTATTAACATCTACAATAGGGAATTGTGATCATATTATTAAGTTCTCCTGGTTCATTCAAGTGTTAGACTGCAAACCATCATGCACTAGCCTTAAGGATGGAATTTTATCCGATCTAGATATCTATGGATATCCGGCCCACTGGGTAGGGGAATGGAGGGCTGATTATGCCCATGGATTTCATTGGATGGATATCTGCTAACTCATGGGCCGACACAGGCATAGGTTCCCCCCCACGGATACCCGGCTGACACATGGGACCCAGATGTTAGGGCGAGGCATTGTTTTTACCTTTACATGTGCTAGACTCACAAAAAGGCCCAACCTTTCTATCTTTTGTTATATCTCTTGAATGCATGAATTGTTGTGCTTAAAACTTGTAATAAAAAGCATTCTCTATGTTCCGTGAGATTAATATGACACAATTTAGTGGTGTGCTCGCGTGGGATTTCAGATTTGTCATATTATATGTACTATCTGGCTGAAATATTGTTGTTGCCATAATCCTATTACATATATGTTGTTATTGCTGATATTGATGTTCTAGTGCTAACATATATGTTTTAGTATTGTTTTAGTGTTGAAATTCTACTAAATATTGTTGTTATGCGAAAATAATGTGATCCTAATGTACATAGTGCATAAAACCATGGATATTTGGGGTATCCGATGGTTTTGGATTTGGGGGGATATCAAAACCCATGGATACCTTCATGGGCGGACTAGGCTGAGGCTGATGGATCTGGATTTGGACCCGATTTTGGTTTACCCGCCCATTCCCATCCTTAACTCATTACTGGAAAAATCATGTTCGGTTCGACGTGAACAAGGTCAGCAGTCCCAGCCTGGCACAACCCGCGACTAGTGGGAGCACTAGTCCCGGGCCGTGAGGCCTCTAACGGCTAGAAACGACCGTAGTCACTAGTCCCGGGCCGGACCAGGTCATTAGTCCCGGTCCATAATATACGGACCGGGACTAATGACCTGGATCAGGCCAGCTGGTCCTTTCGTGGACTATTAGTCCCGTTTTGTATCACGGCCCGGGACTAGTTGTCCACCACTATATATTCTGCTTCCTGTCCTGCTGACCTAAAGCATATGATGGCCATTTTTCTCAAAGAAGCGAGAGAGTTCATGCCATTTATTTCTCAAGATTTGTCAAGATTAAGTTTGCAACACCTAAATCCAAAGATTTAAAAGGTTAGAACTTCATTCTTTCATCTCTTATTGCTACTTTAGCTCTATAATGCTCTAGAAGTATAGAGATATGGATCAATGCATGCATGCTCTAGAAGTAGCTAGAAGGATTTTGATATATATGTGTAACAAATTTTGATTAGGCACATAGTTACTGAAAATTGAAATGTGTAATTTTAGAATTTCAGAGCTTAGAATGGAATGAGGTTTTCACTGATAGAACAATAATAAAAAACTCCACATTTATCATGTTGATTGTTTTCTCCAATTCACAAATTGGTGCATGTAAATTTTTCAAAATTCAAAATTAATGCTCTAGAAGCTCTCAATATAACTTGTAATAATTTTATCATGTTGTGTAATGGTTTTGATATACTTTTACTACAATGCAGATGGTCCAGGAATGGATGTACGGTACTGACCGACGCTCTAGCGAGTTCATTAATGGCGTGCATGAATTCATCCGTGTTGCTGATACACACAAGCGCAATGGTTTTGTATTCTGTCCA
The DNA here is from genome assembly GCA_030063025.1 of Avena longiglumis. Taxonomy (NCBI): domain Eukaryota; kingdom Viridiplantae; phylum Streptophyta; class Magnoliopsida; order Poales; family Poaceae; genus Avena; species Avena longiglumis. The sequence continues at coordinate 19,043,813 of CP125978.1, read as the reverse complement.
TGTAATGGATGTAGGAATCAGAAGGATTGACTCAAAAACCCTTCACAGCCACCTGTTGAAGTCCGGCTTCATGCCCAGTTATAATTGTTGGAGCAAGCACGGAAAGAGAGGGGTTATAATGGAAGACAATGAAGAAGAGGAGGAGGAGGATGACAACTATCATGGTTTCCCTGAGTACGGAGATACTTCCATGGGGGATGCTGAAGGGGAGGATGAAGAAGAGATACATGATGAACCCGCTGATGATCTTGGTCGGACCATTGCCGATGCACGAAGAGATTGTAAAACTGAAAAGGATAGGAAGAAGTTCAATCACATGTTAGAGGATCACAAAAAGTTATTGTACCCAAATTGCAAAAATGGTCTGAAAAACTGGCCAGCACACTAGAATTGCTGCGATGAAAGTCTGAGTGTGCTATACCTGACTCCTCATTTGAAAAGTTGCTGAAAATGATGAAGAATATGCTTCCAAAAGATAACATATTGCCCGCCAGTATGTACGAATCAAAGAAGGTTGTCTGCCCTCTAGATTTAGAGGTTCAGAAGATACATGCATGCCCTATTTATATTTTTTAGATAATAATAGACATATTATTTGTTTTATTTGGATTTTTACAATAAAAGATATGATTTTTCAAAGTTTTATATTTGATTTGAATTAAAAAAAGAAATTTACAAATGAAATAATTTATAAATGATGCAAACAGATAAATGGATATTATATTAAGATTCTTTATATTTTTTTGATAATAATAGACATATTATTTGTTTTATTTGGATTTTTACAATAAAAGATATGATTTTCCAAAGTTCTATATTTGATTTGAATTAAAAAAAGAAATTTACAAATGAAATAATTTATAAATGATGCAAACAGATAAATGGATATTATATTAAGATTCTTTATATTTTTCTAATAATAATAGACATATTATTTGTTTTATTTCGATTTTTACAATAAAAGATATGATTTTCCAAAGTTTTATATTTGATTTGAATTAAAAAAAGAAATTTACAAAATAATGTATAAATGATGTAAACAGATAAATGGATATTATATTAAGATTCTTTATATTTTTTGATAATAATAGACATATTATTTGTTTTATTTGGATTTTTATAATAAAAGATATGATTTTCCAAAGTTTTATATTTGATTTGAATAAAAAAAAGAAATTTACAAAAAGAAACTAGTAGCGGGTCGTGGCTGGACCCGGAACAAGAGGGTCGTGGCTGGACCCGGAAAACCAAGCGTCCGAAAAAACACATTAGTCTCGGGCCGTGGCTTAACCCGCGACTAAGGGGGGGGGGGTCTTTAGTCGCGGGTTAAGCCACGACCCGGGACTAATGACCCTCTAGTCCCGTCCCGTGGCTTAGCCCGGGACTAAAGGGGTGGGGATATAAGTAACCTGTGCCCGCCTCTGGCCTCCCCCACCCAGCACTTGGCGAAATGGACGAGGAGACGAACAGACGACGGCGAGCTCGATCGACGCAGGGGCACGAGCTATCAGATTATAATTGTTTTTAGTTTCTTTTTTAGGAATATATAATTGTTTATATAATTGTTTTTAGTTGTTTTTAGGAATATATAATTGTTTATATAATTGTTTTTATTTGTTTTTAGGAATATATAATTGTTTTTATTTTATTTTGTTAGGAATATATAATTGTTTATATAATTGTTTTTAGGAATATATAATTATTTATATAATTTTTTAGGAATATATAATTGTTTTAGTTGTTTTTTAGGAATATATAATTGTTTTTTAGGAATATATAATGGTTTATTAGGTTTATTAGGAATATTAATTGTTTTTAGTTGTTTTTAGGAATATATAATTGTTTTTAGTTGTTTTTTTAGGATTATTAATTAGTGTTATTAGGGTTATTAATTATATAATTATTAGGGTTATTAATATGTGTTATTAGGGTTATTTTTTTGTTTTAATTATTAGGTTTATTGTTTTTTCTAACCTGTTTAACTCTCTTTTTGTTATAGTTAATTAAGTCATGGATCCATCCGAAGATCCTGGTCGCATTGGTGAAGGTTTTCTTCATGGCATGATAAGAGGTGAAATTCCTCTTAATATTAATACCGGTGAAGATATTTTGCTCGAGGAAGAGATATCCTCATATCTGAATCCATCCGGTGATGGACTAGAGGAAAACCTAATGTACCAAGGGGAAGACCGGATGGACGAAGGGCAAACAAATAACAACAATAATGATGGCCCCTCGGCAGGATCCGGCGTGGTACATATATATATATATAAAGTCTCGTGTTACCTCTATTAATTAAATGATATATATATATATATATATTAATCACTCTCACTTCTTCTTTTAGCCCACCGGATCGAAGTAATCGACAGCTCGAACGAAACGAGGGCCAAACAAAAAGTTGGATGGTAATCAGAGGTTCACCATCGAAGAAATAGATGATGATGGTGAACCGATTGCTCCAGAGAAGCACCGGAGGATGTTTATAAATAAATGCGGGGTGCTTGTTAGGGACAACCTGCCGATCACCATCCAAGAATGGAATCAGTCAAAGAAACCCGGTGAAGAATCCAACAACTATGTCACCGATGATGCCAAAGATGACCTTTGGCAGAAGCTCATAGCGCATTTCATACTACCTACATATTATGAAGAATTTGAGGTAGATGGTATTACCCCAAGGCCGGGTGGGCTTGAAAATAGAGCGAAAGTGAAGGAGTGGGTTCTGAGAAAGATGGCTGAACTGTACCGGAACCACAAGAAAAGTTTATACGCGAAATATGTCGCGAAAAAGAAAACTCCAGACTTTAAAGGAGTAAACGATAAGTTGAGATAAAAGTGGCCCGATTTTGTACAGTACAAGCAATCTGATAAAGCAAAGGAAAAGTCAGCAAAGAACGCGTTAAATGCTGCCAAAAAGAAATACCATCATAAAATGGGGACATGTGGCTACAAGAGTGCCGTCCCTAAGTGGGAAACTATGGAGAAGAACATGAGGGCTAGAGGCGTCACTCCTGGTACAGATGGATGGCCCAAGAGGTGAAAGCAATGGTGGTACGGGCACGGGGGATCCTTGTACCCAGAAACAGGGAAGATATTTCATGATAAAATTCTAAAACCCTCCCAAGACCTTATTCAAGAAATGAACGATGCTCAATTGGGATTGTTCCGTCCTAAGAGAGAGAGAACGACGAGCTGACACGCGCCCTAGGGAATCCTGAAAAGGGAGGACGAACATGAGGCAAAGGCGCCGATGTCTCGTGGAAGAAAGGGTTTCATCAGTATGATGCCAGTTACAAAAGCCGTCAGAGAAAGAAGGACCGGGAGGCAGATCAGATATCTAGGGTAGAGCAGGACCTAGCTGATCTGAAGAACATCATGCATGAAATTAGCCATAGGCCGGCGTCGTCAACTCACCCGCGGGCTGATGATCCTGCATTGGATCTTAGCCAATGGAGAAGAAGCGTGGCTTCCACGGAGGTTCGGGCTGATGATCAAGCACTGCTGGATGATGCACCGGCTCCTCACTACCCCGTGGATGATGTCAGAGAGATGGCACAATGTGAGCTACATCAGCCAATGAATAACCTGTCCTTCAAGGTGGCGATCGACACTGCTTTACCTTGTCTACCTGGAGCACTCCACCATTCACTTCCGATTCCACTAGGCTATGCTCGTGTCACGGTTCATGACATAGTGGAGGATTTTGCGGACCTAGAGATTGAAATCGCTACGCATGAAAGCCTTACGAAACTAGGAGATGTCAAGCGCAGCATCATTCTATGGAATAAGAAGTACATCAAGTTTCCAGGCTCGACACCAAGGCCACCGACTCCGAGGAATCCAAGTCCACCCCGCATAGAATATCGTCAATCTCCAAGTCCACCCCAACCCGATTATCGCCAACCTCCAAGTCCACCCCGTCCCGCTGACGATCGCCGCAGTAGGAGTACATCAACTCGATCTCCACCTCCGCACAATACTCGATCTCCGCCTCTGCCCCGTGCAATACTACTACCTCGTCGAAGAAATGGAAGTTCGACGGTCCCCCGCGCCCCACATCGAAGAACGGTCAAACGGCGAAGATAGTCGACATCCCGCCGGCTCTTCCAAAGAGACCTTATGAAAAGACCGATGAGGAAACTAACGCGGATGTGGCTGCCCAAGTTAAGGCGTATTTTGCACCCAAAAATCCCGAGCCAAAGCCGATATATAATAAAAAACCAAAAAGTGGGCTAAGTCCTTTCTTGAGCAACCATCCCAGATATCGATGAATCTGGAATCAGACTATGACCGGGAGATTATTAAGCAAGCACAGAAGAAAAAAATCACAAGTGCAAAAAGCGGGAAGCAAGTTTCCCAGCTCGAAGCACAGAAGAATCAATCGGTCGCCCCACTCAAAGTCATTTGAGACCTTGACAAGGCCTTCAGAGCTGAAATTGATATGGACATGCAAATAATGGACCCCAGAGCCCGTAATAATGCTGCACTTATGGGAATCACTGTATCGCAGGCCAAAGCCCTTGCTACTGAAGCAAATATGCCTCTTGGTCAATTTTTAGGCTATGAAGATACGCCAGTGGGTCAGATAGTACAACAGTATGTCCAAGGGGAGCCTCTAGTCAGTAATGAGGAGCTCGCGCGTCTATCCATACATATGCTAAATCTGCACGAATGGTACATGTCGCAATCAGAAAAAAAACATCAGAAAGATTGGTTTCCGATGGACTTTAGAAAGGAGCATCACTTTAAACCATACTCGATACAGGTTCAAATGACCGAACTGTTTCAGTTATACAACCAGCGTGCCCTCGACAAATCTATCATTGGTTGCTACTGTCTGTAAGTGATTTATTTCTATAATTAAGTTTGTAGCTCAGCTCGTTCATTGCATTTAATATATTATCCTATCTATATATCCTTTTATATGATGATATTATATTCTGCAGAATGAAGATGCTTGAATGCAAAAGAGATAAAAGATACGCTGTTGGGTTCATTGACCCATATATCGTTAATGAATATACATTAAAGAATCACCCCAAGGACGTGGAGGAAGACCTGTGCAGGTTCTTAACCGAGAATAATTTTGTTAAGGAAATACTATTTCATTACAACTTCAAGTGAGTGTTTATATCTTGTACACATTTTATTTTTGCTTACTGGATGAGCTATGCATGTATTCTTATGTAAACGCCCGTAGATTCCACTGGATCTTGCTAAACATTCAAGTTGACAACTCCCTAGTTGAAGTCCACGACTCATTAAGTTGGGACCAAGAGCAGAGGAGCGACATGAAAGCAATGCTCCATAAGTAATTTCAATCATTATCGCATTATATCGTCCTCTTTCATTCATTTCCTGATATCAAGTAACTAATAACTCCTTTGTTCATTTTCTTTGCCGAGCAGGTGTTGGACACGGTTCAGACATAAAATACCAGGTCCATTCAAAGAGGAGTTAACTTATAAAATGGTGAAGAGTTTACAACAGCCACCGGAAACTCATTTATGTGGATACTACGTCTACGAGTACATCCGCGAGTTGATCAGTGAGCGGAAAGTTGACTCACATTATATTTATGATTTGCGGGAGAAACTAGAGCCAGACTAGCGCATAAGAGCAATTCAAGAGGAGCTGACGGGATTTATGATGAAGGAAGTCCTTGATGTACATGGAGAGCATTATGCGGATGACGTGGAACTCTATTTGCCTTAGTGATCTCCATGTAGCTGATATGATATATATTCATCAATGACCATGTAATTTCAAAAAATTTCTTCCTTTTGATATGATTGATTATATGTATGCTTGCAAGGGATCGATTAATTATATAAATGCATCAACATGTAGTGTGTATGTAGTAGCGTATAATATGTATACTGAAATATATGTTTGAATTATAGTGAAACACAAAACGAAAATGGAACGAAATGGCAAAAAAAAGGAAATACACAATCTCTGCCGCGGCAGAGAAACACACAATTCTCTGCCGCGGCAGGATACCTTATAGTCCCGGGTGATGTTACGGCCCGGAACTAGTGGGTTTCCGCCCCCCGCGGCGCTGAAACAACCACGTGGCTGTTATCAGTCGCGGGCCGTACCGAGCCGGGACTAGAGGGGGGAGGGGCCTCTAGTCCCGTTTTCGCAGTCCCGGGCCCAAAACCGGGACTAAAGCCAGTTGGGGCCCGGGATTGCAGACCCTTTTTCCACCAGTGACTAGCCAATTCAAAATGTGTAAAGAAACACTCAAAGAAGAAGAGGCCAAGAATTTGGTTGTCCATCTGCCATGTTGTTTTTATTTGTATATTCCTTCCTATTTGAGATATCATATTGAATGCATTTTATCAAAGTAAAGAGTGGCTCAAAGGTTAATTTGAAACCTCAATCTCGTGCTCACACATGAATAGTATTATGTTGGTGAAGACTTTTTGAAAAACATAGAAGCCCGACATGATATATATCTTTAATGTAACGTGATAATTATCCTAGATTTTTCAGAAACAAATATGCTTTATATTTATTTGCAAGAGCTGCTAAAAATCACTATTTGCAAACTGTATCGTGATAATACTAAGAGGGGGGGGGTAAGTTCTTGTTGTGCGAAACAATTTTTTGTACAGAGAAGACTAAGAGAAAAAAGACATAGACATAAAATCCCTATGTTAGGATTATAAGCAATCTCACTATTTTATTATTAGGGATTATAAGGCCTCTATGATTTATTGCCCTTAATTCTTGTCTCCTTTCTTTTTCTTCCCCAATGCATCTAAATATGACCATGTTTGCTCTCTCTCTCTCTCTCTCTCTCTCTCTCTCTCTCTCTCTCTCTCTCCTCCTATGCATGTGAATACAATTTGTGCATGCAATATTGTTGAGAGTGGGTAATTAACATTCTTAGTCACAGCGATTTTACATATGGGCTTATAATCCCTCAAAGAGGCCTTTGCAGAGGTAGAGTGGAGCCTAAATGTGTTCATAGTTGCGGAGGCGGAGCATATGGCCCACAGTCTTGGGGTTCCAGGGCGTTTTACATGTTTGGGAGGTATGACCAAAATGCTGTCTTTTTTGCGTTTTATGGCCATTTTCATGATCCATTGTCCACAGTTTTGGGGTTCCAGGGCGATTTACATGTTTGAGAGGTATAAGCAAAAACTCGTCGTTTTTTCGTTTTATGGCCATTTTCATGAGTTATTTCCCACGGTTTTTGGATTCCTGGGCAAATTACATGTTTCAGAGTTTTGACCAAAAATTCATCTTTTTCTCTTTATGGCCGTTTTCATGAGCTATTGCCTATTGTTTTGGGGTTCGAGGGTGATTTACATGTTTCAGAGTTATGGCCAAAGACTCATATTTTTTGCATTTTATGGCCTTTTTCATAAGTTATTGCCCATGGTTTTGGGGTTCTAGGGCGACGTACATGTTTGAGAGGTACGAGCAAAAACTATTTGTTTTTACATTTTATGGTCGTTTTCATGAGTTATTGTCCACAGTTTTGAAGTTTCAGGGCGATTTACATGTTTGAGAGTGATGGCCAAAAACTCATCTTTTTTGCGCTGTATGGCCGTTTTCATGAGCTATTGTCCACAGTTTTGGAGTTTCAGGGTGATCTACATGTTTTAGAGGTATGAAAAAACTCATCTTTTTTTGCGTTTTATGGCCATTTTCATGAGCTATTGCCTACAGTTTTGAGGTTCTAGGACGATTTACATGTTTGAGAGGTATGAGAAAAAGTCATCAATTTTGCTTTTTATGGCCATTTTCACGAGCTATTGCCCATAGTTTTGGGGTTCTAGGGTGATTTACATGTTTCAGAGTTATGACCAAAACTCATATTTTTTGCGCTTTATTGCTATTTTCAGGAGCTATTTCCCATAGTTTTAGTGTTATAGGTTGATTTACATGTTTCAAAGTTATGTCCAAAAACTTCGTCTTTTTATGCGTTTATGGTCTTTCATGAGTTATTGCTGCAGTGTTGGGTTTGCAGTGATTTACATGCTTGAGAGGTATGAGCAAAACTCGTAGTTTTTAGTTTTATGACCATTTTCATGAGTTATTGCCCACAATTTTGGGGTTCTAGGGCGATTTACATGTTTGAGAGTTACGACAAAAAACTCATCTTTTTTACGGTTTATGGCCGTTTTCATGAGCTATTGCCCAGATTTTTGGGGTTTCAGGGTGGGTTACATGTTTGAATCGACGAAAACTCGTATTTTTTGTGTTTTATGGCTAGTTTCATGAGTTATTGCCCACAGTTTTGGGGTTCTAGGGTGATTTACGTGTTTGTGAGGTATGAGCAAAAAGTCATCATTTTTGCTTTTTATGGCCGTTTTCATGAGTTATTGCCCACAGTTTTAGGGTTCCAGGGTGATTTACATGTTTCAGAGTTATGACAGAAAACTCGTCTTTTTTGCACTTTATGCCCTAGTTTATGAGTAAGTGCCCACAATTTTGGGGTTCTAGGGTGATTTACATGTTTCCGAGGTATGAGAAAAAAGTCATAGTTTTTGCGTTTTATGGCCGTTTTCATGAGCTTTTGCCCACAGTTTTGAGGTTCCAGGGTGATTTACATGTTTGAGAGTGATGACCAAAAACTCATCTTTTTTGCGTTTTATGGCCGTTTTCATGAGGTATTGCCCAAGGTTTTGGGGTTCCAGGGAGATTCACATGTTTTAGAGTTATGACCAAAAACTCACGTTTTTTGTGTTTTATATCCGTTTTCATGAGTTATTGCTCACTGTGTTGTGTTTCCAGGGAGATTTACATGTTTGCGAGTGATGACCACATACTCATCTTTTTTGCGCTTTATGGCCGTTTTCATGAGCTACTGCCCACAATTTTGTGGTTCTACGATGATTTACATGTTTGAGAGGTATGACCAAAATGCTGTCTTTTTTTGCGTTTTATGGCCATTATCATGAGTTATTGCCCGCAGTTTTGGGGTCCAGGGCGATTTACATGTTTGAGAGGTATGAGCAAAAAGTCATAGTTTTTGCGTTTTATGGCCGTTTTCATGAGTTATTGCCCACGGTTTTGGAGTTCTACGGTGATTTATATGTTTGAGAGTGATGACCAAAAACTCATCTTTTTTGCGCTTTATGGCGTTTTTCATGAGCTATTTCCCACATTTTTGGGTTCCAGGGTGATTTACATATTTCAGAGTTATGACCGAAAACTCGTCTTTTTTTGCATTTTATGGCTAGTTTCATGAGTTATTGCCCGCAGTTTTGGGGTTCTAGGGTGATTTACATGTTTGTGTGGTCTGAGCAAAAAGTCATCATTTTTGCTTTTTATGGCCGTTTTCATGAGATATTGCCCATAGTTTTGGGGTTCCAGGGTGATTTACATGTTTCAGAGTTATGAGAGAAAACTCGTCTTTTTGCACTTTATGGCCTTTTTCATGAGTTATTGGCCATAATTTTGGGGTTCTAGGGCGATTTACCTGTTTGTTAGGTATGAGCAAAAAGTCATCATTTCTTATTTGATGGTCGTTTTCATGAGCTATTGCGCACCGTTTTGTGGTTCCAAGGTGATTTACATGTTTGAGAGTGATGACCAAAAACTCATATTTTTTGCGCTTCATGGCCGTTTTCATGAGGTATTGCCCAAGGTTTTGGGGTTCTAGGGCGATTTACATGTTTTAGAGTTATGACCAAAAACTCACCTTTTTTGTGTTTTATGTCCGTTTTCATGAGTTATTGCCCACGGTGTTGTGGTTCCAGGGAGATTTGCATGTTTGCGAGTGATGACCAAAAACTCATCTTTTTTGCGCTTTATGGTCGTTTTCATGAGCCATTGCCCACTGTTTTGGGGTTCCAAGGCATTTTACATGTTTGAGAGGTATGACCAAAATACTGTCTCTTTTGCGTTTTAGGCTATTTTCATGAGTTATTGTCCACAGTTTTGGGGTTCCAGGGCGATTTACATGTTTGAGAGGTATAAGCAAAAACTCTTCGTTTTTGCGTTTTATGGCATTTTCATGAGTTATTGCCCACGGTTTTTGGATTCCTGGGCAATTTACATGTTTCAGAGTTTTGACCAAAAATTCATCTTTTTTGCTCTATGGCCGTTTTGATGAGCTATTGCCTATTGTTTTGGGGTTCGAGGGTGATTTACATGTTTCAGAGTTATGACCAAAGACTCATATTTTTTGCATTTTATGGCCTTTTTCATAAGTTATTGCCCATGGTTTTAGGGTTCTAGGGCGACGTACATGTTTGAGAGGTACGAGCAAAAACTATTTGTTTTTGCATTTTATGGTCGTTTTCATGAGTTATTGCCCACAGTTTTGAAGTTTCAGGGCGATTTACATGTTTGAGAGTGATGACCAAAAACTCATCTTTTTTGCGCTGTATGGCCGTTTTCATGAGCTATTGTCCACAGCTTTGGAGTTTTAGGGTGATTTACATGTTTCAGAGGCATGAAAAAACTCGTCTTTTTTGCGTTTTATGGCCATTTTCATGAGCTATTGCCCACAGTTTTGAGGTTCTAGGACGATTTACAAGTTTGAGAGGTATGAGAAAAAAGTGATCGATTTTGCTTTTTTTATGGCCGTTTTCACGAGCTATTGCCCATAGTTTTGGGGTTCTAGGGTGATTTACATGTTTCAGAGTTATGACCAAAACTCATATTTTTTGCGCTTTATTGCTATTTTCAGGAGCTATTGCCCATAGTTTTAGTGTTCTAGGTTGATTTACATGTTTCAAAGTTATGACCAAAAACTCGTCTTTTTTGCGTTTTATGGCCGCTTTCATGAGTTATTGCCTGCAGTGTTGGGTTTCCAGGGCGATTTACATGCTTGAGAGGTATGAGCAAAAACTCGTAGTTTTTTCGTTTTATGACCATTTTCCTGAGTTATTGCCCACAATTTTGGGGTTCTAGGACGATATATAAGTTTGAGAGTGATGACCAAAAAACTCATCTTTTTTGCGGTTTATGGCCGTTTTCATGAGCTATTGCCCACATTTTTGGGGTTCCAGGGTGATTTACATGTTTCAGAATTCTGACAGAAAACTCGTATTTTTTGTGTTTTATGGCTAGTTTCATGAGTTATTGCCCACAGTTTTGGGGTTCTAGGGTGATTTACGTGTTTGTGAGGTATGAGCAAAAAGTCATCATTTTTGCTTTTTATGGCCGTTTTCATGAGTTATTGCCCACAGTTTTAGGGTTCCAGGGTGATTTACATGTTTCAGAGTTATGACAGAAAACTCGTCTTTTTTGCACTTTATGCCCTAGTTTATGAGTAAGTGCCCACAATTTTGGGGTTCTAGGGTGATTTACATGTTTCCGAGGTATGAGAAAAAAGTCATAGTTTTTGCGTTTTATGGCCGTTTTCATGAGCTTTTGCCCACAGTTTTGAGGTTCCAGGGTGATTTACATGTTTGAGAGTGATGACCAAAAACTCATCTTTTTTGCGTTTTATGGCCGTTTTCATGAGGTATTGCCCAAGGTTTTGGGGTTCCAGGGAGATTCACATGTTTTAGAGTTATGACCAAAAACTCACGTTTTTTGTGTTTTATATCCGTTTTCATGAGTTATTGCTCACTGTGTTGTGTTTCCAGGGAGATTTACATGTTTGCGAGTGATGACCACATACTCATCTTTTTTGCGCTTTATGGCCGTTTTCATGAGTTATTGCCCACAGTTTTGGGGTTCCAGGGTGATTTACATGTTTGAGAGGTATGACCTAAATGCTATATTTTTTGTGTTTTATGGACATTTTCATGAGGTATTGCCCGCAGTTTTGGGGTTCCAGGGCGATTAACATGTTTGAGAGGTATGAGCAAAAACTCAAAGTTTTTGCGTTTTATGGCCGTTTTCATGAGTTATTGCCCACTGTTTTGGAGTTCTTGGGCGATTTATATGTTTGAGAGTGATGACCAAAAACTCATCTTTTTGCGCTTGATGGCCGTTTAGATGAGCTATTGCCCACATTTTTGGGGTTCCAGGGTGATTTACATGTTTTACAGTTATGATAGAAAACTCGTCTTTTTTGCGTTTTATGGCTACTTGCATGAGTTATTGGTCATCGTTTTGGTGTTCTAGGGTGATTTACATGTTTGTGAGGTCTGAGAAAAAAGTCATCATTTTTGCTTTATATGGACGTTTTCATGAGCTGTTGCCCACAGTTTTGGGGTTCCAGGGTGATTTACATGTTTCAGAGTTTTGACAGAAAACTAGTCTTTTTTGAACTTTATGGCCTTTTTCATGATTTATTGCCCATAATTTTGGGGTTCTATTGCGATTTACCTGTTTGCGAGTGATGACCAAAAACTCATAATTTTTTATTTTATGGCCGTTTTCATGAGCTATTGCCCATAGTTTTGTGCTTCCAGTGTGATTTACATGTTTGAGAGTGATGACCAAAAACTCATATTTTTTGCCCTTCATGGTCGTTTTCATGAGGTATTGCCCAAGGTTTTGGGGTTCTAGGGCGATTTACATGTTTTAGAGTTATGACCAAAAACTCACCTGTGTTTTATGTCCATTTTCATGAGTTATTGCCCATGGTGTTGTGGTTCTAGGGAGATTTACATGTTTGCGAGTGATGACCAAAAACTCATCTTTTTTGCGCTTTATGGCCGTTTTCATGAGCTATTGCCCACATTTTTGGGGATCCAGGGTGATTTACATGTTTCAGAGTTATGACCAAAATAATCTTTTATGCTTTTAGGCTATTTTCATGAGTTATTGTCCACAGTTTTGGGGTTCCAGGGCGATTTACATGTTTGAGAGGTATAAGCAAAAACTCGTCGTTTTTGCGTTTTATGGCATTTTCATGAGTTATTGCCCACGGTTTTTGGATTCCTGGGCAATTTACATGTTTCAGAGTTTTGACCAAAAATTCATCTTTTTTGCTTTATGGCCGTTTTGATGAGCTATTGCCTATTGTTTTGGGGTTCGAGGGTGATTTACATGTTTCAGAGTTATGACCAAAGACTCCTATTTTTTTGCATTTTATGGCCTTTTTCATAAGTTATTGCCTATGGTTTTAGGGTTCTAGGGCGACGTACATGTTTGAGAGGTACGAGCAAAAACTATTTGTTTTTGCATTTTATGTCGTTTTCATGAGTTATTGCCCACAATTTTGAAGTTTCAGGGCGATTTACATGTTTGAGAGTGATGGCCAAAAACTCATCTTTTTTGCACTGTATGGCCGTTTTCATGAGCTATTGTCCACAGTTTTGGAGTTTCAGGGTGATTTACATGTTTCAGAGGTATGAAAAAACTCATCTTTTTTTGCGTTTTATGGCCATTTTCATGAGCTATTGCCCACAGTTTTGAGGTTCTAGGACGATTTACATGTTTGAGAGGTATGAGAAAAAGTCATCAATTTTGCTTTTTATGGCCATTTTCACGAGCTATTGCCCATAGTTTTGGGGTTCTAGGGTGATTTACATGTTTCAGAGTTATGACCAAAACTCATATTTTTTGCGCTTTATTGCTATTTTCAGGAGCTATTTCCCATAGTTTTAGTGTTATAGGTTGATTTACATGTTTCAAAGTTATGTCCAAAAACTCGTCTTTTTTGCGTTTTATGGCTGCTTTCATGAGTTATTGCCTGCAGTGTTGGGTTTGCAGGGCGATTTACATGCTTGAGAGGTATGAGCAAAAACTCGTAGTTTTTTTAGTTTTATGACCATTTTCATGAGTTATTGCCCACAATTTTGGGGTTCTAGGACGATTTATAAGTTTGAGAGTTATGACAAAAAACTCATCTTTTTTACGGTTTATGGCCGTTTTCATGAGCTATTGCCCACATTTTTGGGGTTCCAGGGTGATTTACATGTTTCAGAATTGATGTAACTTCGTATTTTTTGCGTTTTATGGCTAGTTTCATGAGTTATTGCCCACAGTTTTGGGGTCTAGGGTGATTTACATGTTTGTGAGGTATGATAAAAAAGTCATCATTTTTTCTTTTTATGGCCGTTTTCATGAGCTGCCCACCGTTTTAGCGTTCTAGGCTGATTTACATGTTTTAGAGTTATGACAGAAAAATCGTCTTTTTTGCACTTTATGCCCTAATTTATGAGTTATTGCCCGCAGTTTTGGGGTCCAGGGCGATTTACATGTTTCTGAGGTATGAGCAAAAGTCATCATTTTTTCTTTTTATGGCCGTTTTTATGAGCTATTGCCCACGGTTTTGGGGTTCCAGGGTGATTTACATGTTTCAGAGTTATGATAGAAAACTCGTCTTTTTGCACATTATAGCTGTTTTCATGAGCTATTGCCCGAAGTTTTGGGATTCTAGGGCGATTTACATATTTCAGAGTTATGACCGAAAACTCGTCTTTTTAGCATTTTATGGCTAGTTTGAAGAGTTATTGCCCGCAGTTTTGGGGTTCTAGGGTGATTTACATGTTTCTGTGGTCTGAGCAAAAAGTCATCATTTTTTCTTTTTATGACCGTTTTCATGAGATATTGCCCATAATTTTGGGGTTCCAGGGTGATTTACATGTTTCAGAGTTATGACAGAAAACTCGTCTTTTTGCACTTTATGGCCTTTTTCATGAGTTATTGCCCATAATTTTGGGGTTCTAGGGCGATTTACCTGTTTGTTAGGTATGAGCAAAAAGTCATCATTTCTTATTTGATGTACGATTTCATGAGCTATTGCGCACCGTTTTGTGGTTCCAAGGTGATTTACATGTTTGAGAGTGATGACCAAAAACTCATATTTTTTGCCCTTCATGGTCGTTTTCATGAGGTATTGCCCAAGGTTTTGGGGTTCTAGGGCGATTTACATGTTTTAGAGTTATGACCAAAAACGCACCTGTGTTTTATGTCCATTTTCATGAGTTATTGCCCACAGTGTTGTGGTTCTAGGGAGATTTTCATGTTTGCGAGTGATGACCAAAAACTCATCTTTTTTGCGCTTTATGGCCGTTTTCAAGAGCTATTGCCCACATTTTTGGGGTTCCAAGGCATTTTACATGTTTGAGAGGTATGACCAAAATGCTGTCTCATTTGCGTTTTATGGCTATTTTCATGAGTTATTGTCCACAGTTTTGGGGTTCCAGGGCGATTTACATGTTTGAGAAGTATAAGCAAAAACTCGTCGTTTTTGCGTTTTATGGAATTTTCATGAGTTATTGCCCACGGTTTTTGGAGTCCTGGGCAATTTACATGTTTCAGAGTTTTGACCAAAAATTCATCTTTTTTGCTTTATGGCCGTTTTGATGAGCTATTGCCTATTGTTTTGGGGTTCGAGGGTGATTTACATGTTTCAGAGTTATGACCAAAGACTCATATTTTTTGCATTTTATGGCCTTTTTCATAAGTTATTGCCCATGGTTTTAGGGTTCTAGGGCGACGTACATATTTGAGAGGTACGAGCAAAAACTATCTGTTTTTGCATTTTATGGTCGTTTTTATGAGTTATTTCCCACAGTTTTGGAGTTTCAGGGCGATTTACCTGTTTGAGAGTGATGGCCAAAAACTCATCTTTTTTGCGCTGTATGGCCGTTTTCATGAGCTATTGTCCACAGTTTTGGAGTTTCAGGGTGATTTACATGTTTCAGAGGTATGAAAAAAACTCATCTTTTTTTTGCGTTTTATGGCCATTTTCATGAGCTATTGCCCACAGTTTTGAGGTTCTAGGACGATTTACATGTTTGAGAGGTATGAGAAAAAGTCATCAATTTTGCTTTTTATGGCCGTTTTCACGAGCTATTGCCCTTAGTTTTGGGGTTCTAGGGTGATTTACATGTTTCAGAGTTATGACCAAAACTCATATTTTTTGCGCTTTATTGCTATTTTCAGGAGCTGTTGCCCATAGTTTTAGTGTTCTAGGTTGATTTACATATTTCAAAGTTAAGACCAAAAACTCGTCTTTTTTGCGTTTTATGGCCGCTTTCATTAGTTATTGCCTGTACTGTTGGGTTTTCAGGGCGATTTACATACTTGAGAGGTATGAGCAAAAACTCGTAGTTTTTTCGTTTTATGACCATTTTCATGAGTTATTGCCCACAGTTTTGGGGTTCTAGGACGATTTATAAGTTTGAGAGTGATGACCAAAAAACTCATATTTTTTACGGTTTATGGCCGTTTTCATGAGCTATAGCCCACATTTTTGGGGTTCCAGGGTGATTTACATGTTTCAGAATTCTAACAGAAAACTCGTATTTTTTGAGTTTTATGGCTAGTTTCATTAGTTATAGCCCACAGTTTTGGGGTCTAGGGTGATTTACATGTTTGTGAGGTATGATCAAAAAGTCATCATTTTTTCTTTTTATGGCCGTTTTCATGAGCTATTGCCCACTGTTTTAGCGTTCTAGGGTGATTTACATGTTTCAGAGTTATGACAGAAAAATCGTCTTTTTTGCACTTTATGCCCTAATTTATGAGTTATTGCCCGCAGTTTTGGGGTCCAGGGCGATTTACATGTTTCAAAGGTATGAAAAAAACTCGTCCTTTTTTGCGTTTTATGGCCATTTTCATGAGCTATTGCCCATAATTTTGAGGTTCTAGGACGATTTAAATGTTTGAGAGGTATGAGAAAAAAGTCATCGATTTTGCTTTTT
Source organism: Avena longiglumis (assembly GCA_030063025.1). Taxonomy (NCBI): domain Eukaryota; kingdom Viridiplantae; phylum Streptophyta; class Magnoliopsida; order Poales; family Poaceae; genus Avena; species Avena longiglumis. Next base: position 19,027,290 of record CP125978.1, on the reverse strand, counting down.
ATGGCCGTTTTCACGAGCTATTGTCCATAGTTTGTGGGTTCTAGGGTGATTTACATGTTTCAGAGTTATGACCAAAAACTCGTCTTTTGGCGTTTTATGGCCGCTTTCATGAGTTATTGCCTGCAGTGTTGGGTTCCAGGGCGATTTACATGCTTCAGATGTATGAGCAAAAACTCATAGTTTTTTCGTTTTTTGACCATTTTCATGAGTTATTGCCCACAGTTTTGGGGTTCTAGGACGATTTATAAGTTCGAGAGTGATGACCAAAAAACTCATCTTTTTTACGGTTTATGGCCGTTTTCATGAGCTATTGCCCACATTTTTGGGGTTCCAGGGTGATTTACATGTTTCAGAATTCTGACAGAAAACTCATCTTTTTTGCGTTTTATGGCTAGTTTCATGAGTTATTGCCCACAGTTTTGGGGTTCTAGGGTGATTTACATGTTTGTGAGGTATGATAAAAAAGTCATCATTTTTTCTTTTTATGGCCGTTTTCATGAGCTATTTACATGTTTCAGAGTTATGACAGAAAACTCGTCTTTTTTGAACTTTATGCCCTAGTTTATGAGTTATTGCCCGCAATTTTGGAGTCCTGGGCGATTTACATGTTTCTGAGGTATGAGCAAAAAGTCATCATTTTTTCTTTTTATGGCTGTTTTCATGAGCTATTGCCCACAGTTTTGGGGTTCCAGGGTGATTTACATGTTTTAGAGTTATCATAGAAAACTCGTCTTTTTTGCACATTATGGCTGTTTTCATGAGCTATATGCCCGAAGATTTGGGATTCTAGGGCGATTTTCATATTTCAGAGTAATGACCGAAAACTCGTCTTTTTTGCATTTTATGGCTAGTTTCATGAGTAATTGCCCGCAGTTTTGGGGTTCTAGGGTGATTTACATGTTTGTGGTGGGCAAAAGTCATCATTTTTGCCTTTTATGGCGCTTTCATGAGCTATTGCCCATATTTTGGGGTTCAGGTGATTTACATGTTTGAGTTATGACTAAAACTCGTCTTTTTGCACTTTATGGCCTTTTTTCATGAGTTATTGCCCATAATTTTGGGGTTCTAGGCGATTTACATGTTTGTTAGGTATGAGCAAAAGTCATCATTTTTATTTTATGGCCGTTTTCATGAGATATTGCCCACCGTTTTGGGGTTCCAGGGTGATTTACATGTTTGAGAGTGACGACCAAAAACTCATCCTTTTTGCGCTTCATGGCGGTTTTCATGAGGTATTGCCCAAAGTTTTGGGGTTCTAGGGCTATTTACATGTTTTAAAGTTATGACCAAAAACTCACCTTTTTGTGTTTTATGTCCGTTTTCATGAGTTATTGCCACGGTGTTGTGGTTCCGGAGATTTACATGTTTGCAGTGATGACCAAAACTCATCTTTTTGCGCTTTATGGTCGTTTTCATGAGCTCCACAGTTTGGGGTTCCAAGGCATTTTACATGTTTGAGAGGTATGACCAAAATCTTTGTCTTTTATGCGTTTATGGCTATTTTCATGAGTTATTGTCCACAGTTTTGGGGTTCAGGCGATTTACATGTTTGAGAGGTATAAGCAAAAATCGTCGATTTGCATTTTATGGCCATTTTGTGAGTTATTGCCCATGGTTTTGGATTCTGGGCAATTTACATGTTTCGAGTTTTGACATCTTTTTTGCTTTATGGCCGTTTTCAGAGCTATTGCCTATTGTTTTTTGGTTCGAGGGTGATTTACATGTTTCAGAGTTATGACCAAAGACTCATATTTTTTTGCATTTTATGGACTTTTTCATAAGTTATTGCCCATGGTTTTGGGGTTCTAGGGCGACGTACATGTTTAAGAGGTACGAGCAAAAACTATTCGTTTTTGCGTTTTATGGTCGTTTTCATGAGTTATTGCCCACAGTTTTGGGGTTTCAGGGCGATTTACATGGTTGAGAGTGATGACCAAAAACTCATATTTTTTGCGTTGTATGGCCGTTTTCATGAGCTATTGTCCACAATTTTGGAGTTTCAGGTTGATTTACATGTTTCAGAGGTATGAAAAAAACTCGTCTTTTTTTGCGTTTTATGGCCATTTTCATGAGCTATTGCCCACAGTTTTGAGGTTCTAGGACGATTTACATGTTTGAGAGGTATGAGAAAAAAGTCACCGATTTTGCTTTTTATGGCCGTTTTCACGAGCTATTGGCCATTGTTTGTGGGTTCTAGGGTGATTTACATGTTTCAGAGTTATGACCAAAAACTCGTCTTTTGGCGTTTTATGGCTGCTTTCAAGAGTTATTGCCTGCAGTGTTGGGTTTCCAGGGCGATTTACATGCTTCAGAGGTATGAGCAAAAACTCGTAGTTTTTTTTGTTTTATGACCATTTTCATGAGTTATTGCCCACAGTTTTGGGGTTCTAGGACGATTTATAAGTTTGAGAGTGATGACCAAAAAACTCATCTTTTTTACGGTTTATGGCCGTTTTCATGAGCTATTGCCCACATTTTTGGGGTTCCGGGGTGATTTACATGTTTCAGAATTCTGGCAGAAAACTCGTATTTTTGCGTTTTATGGCTAGTTTCATGAGTTATTGCCCACAGTTTTGGGGTTCTAGGGTGATTTACATGTTTGTGAGGTATGATAAAAAAGTCATCATTTTTTCTTTTTATGGCCGTTTTCATGAGCTATTGCCCACAGTTTTAGCGTTCTAGGGTGATTTACATGTCTCAGAGTTATGACAGAAAACTCATCTTTTTGCACTTTATGCCCTAGTTTATGAGTTATTGCCCGCAGTTTTGGGGTCCTGGGCGATTTACATGTTTCTGAGGTATGAGCAAAAAGTCATCATTTTTGCTTTTTATGGCTGTTTTCATGAGCTATTGCCCACAGTTTTGGGGTTCCAGGGTGATTTACATGTTTCAGAGTTATGATAGAAAACTCGTCTTTTTTGCACATTATGGCTGTTTTCATGAGCTATATGCCCGAAGTTTTGGGATTCTAGGGCGATTTACATATTTCAGAGTAATGACCGAAAACTCGTCTTTTTTGCATTTTATGGCTAGTTTCATGACTAAATTGCCCGCAGTTTTGGGGTTCTAGGGTGATTTACATGTTTGTGTGGTCTGAGAAAAAAGTCATCATTTTTGCCTTTTATGGCCATTTTCATGAGCTATTGCCCATAGTTTTGGGGTTCCAGGGTGATTTACATGTTTCAGAGTTATGACTTAAAACTCGTATTTTTTGCACTTTATGGCCTTTTTCATGAGTTATTGCCCATAATTTTGGGGTTCTAGGGCGATTTACCTGTTTGTTAGGTATGAGCAAAAAGTCATCATTTTTTATTTTATGGTCGTTTTCATGAGCTATTGCGCACCGTTTTGTGGTTCCCAGGTGATTTACATGTTTGAGAGTGATGACCAAAAACTCATCTTTTTTGCGCTTCATGGCCGTTTTCATGAGGTATTGCCCAAGGTTTTGGGGTTCTAGGGTGATTTACATGTTTTAGAGTTATGACCAAAAACTCACCTTTTTTGTGTTTTATGTCCGTTTTCATGAGTTATTGCCCACGGTGTTGTGGTTCCAGGGAGATTTACATGTTTGCGAGTGATGACCAAAAACTCATCTTTTTTGCGCTTTATGGTCGTTTTCATGAGCTCCCACAGTTTTGGGGTTCCAAGGCATTTTACATGTTTGAGAGGTATGACCAAAATGCTGTCTTTTTTGCGTTTTATGGCTATTTTCATGAGTTATTGTCCACAGTTTTGGGGTTCCAGGGCGATTTACATGTTTGAGAGGTATAAGCAAAAAATTGTCGTATTTGCATTTGATGGCCATTTTCGTGAGTTATTGCCCATGGTTTTTGAATTCCTGGGCAATTTACATGTTTCAGAGTTTTGACATCTTTTTTGCTTTATGGCCGTTTTCATGAGCTATTGCCTATTGTTTTGGGGTTCGAGGGTGATTTACATGTTTCAGAGGTATGACCAAAGACTCATATTTTTTGCATTTTGTGGACTTTTTCATAAGTTATGGCCCATGGTTTTAGGGTTCTAGGGCGACGTACATGTTTGAGAGGTACGAGCAAAAACTATTCGTTTTTGCGTTTTATGGTCGTTTTCATGAGTTATTGCCCACAGTTTTGGGGTTTCAGGGCGATTTACATGGTTGAGAGTGATGACCAAAAACTCATATTTTTTGCGTTGTATGGTCGTTTTCATGAGCTATTGTCCACAATTTTGGAGTTTCAGGTTGATTTACATGTTTCAGACGTATGAAAAAAACTCGTCTTTTTTTGCGTTTTATGGCCATTTTCATGAGCTATTGCCCACAGTTTTGAGGTTATAGGACGATTTACATGTTTGAGAGGTATGAAAAAAAGTCATCGATTTTGCTTTTTATGGCCGTTTTCACGAGCTATTGCCCATAGTTTGTGGGTTCGAGGGTGATTTACATGTTTGCGAGTGATGACCAAAAACTCGTCTTTTGGCGTTTATGGTCGCTTTCAAGAGTTATTACTGCGGTGTTGGGTTTCGAGGCGATTTACAGAGGTATGAGCAAAACTTCGTAGTTTTTTTGTTTTATGACCATTTTCATGAGTTATTGCCCACAGTTTTGGGGTTCTAGGACGATTTATAAGTTTGAGTGATGACCAAAAAGTCATCTTTTACTTTATGGCCGTTTTCATGAGCTATTGCCCACATTTTTGGGGTTCGGGTGATTTACATGTTTGAATTCGCGTAAAACTTCGATTTTTATGCGTTTTATGGCTAGTTTCATGAGTTATTGCCACAGTTTTGGGGTTCTAGGGTGATTTACATGTTTGTGAGGTATGATAAAAAGTCATCATTTTTTCTTTTTATGGCGTTTTCATGAGCTATTGCCCAGTTTTAGCGTTCTAGGGTGATTTACATGTCTCGAGTTATGACAAAAACTCATCTTTTGCACTTTATGCCCTAGTTTATGAGTTATTGCCCAGCTTTTGGGGTCTGGCGATTTACATGTTTGAGGTATGAGCAAAAGTCATCATTTTTGCTTTTTATGGCATTTTCATGAGCTATTGCCCAGTTTTGGGGTTCCAGGTGATTTACATGTTTGAGTTATGATAGAAAACTTCGCTTTTTTTTGCACATTATGGGTTTTCATGAGCTATATGCCCAAGTTTTGGGATTCTAGGCGATTTACATATTTCGTAGTAATGAAAAAACTTGTCTTTTTTGCATTTTATGGCTAGTTTCATGACTAAATTGCCCGCAGTTTTGGGGTTCTAGGGTGATTTACATGTTTGTGTGGTCTGAGAAAAAAGTCATCATTTTTGCCTTTTATGGCCATTTTCATGAGCTATTGCCCATAGTTTTGGGGTTCCAGGGTGATTTACATGTTTCAGAGTTATGACTTAAAACTCGTATTTTTTGCACTTTATGGCCTTTTTCATGAGTTATTGCCCATAATTTTGGGGTTCTAGGGCGATTTACCTGTTTGTTAGGTATGAGCAAAAAGTCATCATTTTTTATTTTATGGTCGTTTTCATGGGCTATTGCGCACCGTTTTGTGGTTCAGAGGTGATTTACATGTTTGAGAGTGATGACCAAAAACTCATCTTTTTTGCCCTTCATGGCCGTTTTCATGAGGTATTGCCCAAGGTTTTAGGGTTCTAGGGTGATTTACATGTTTTAGAGTTATGACCAAAAACTCACCTTTTTTGTGTTTTATGTCCGTTTTCATGAGTTATTGCCGACGGTGTTGTGGTTCCAGGGAGATTTACATGTTTGCGAGTGATGACCAAAAACTCATCTTTTTTGCGCTTTATGGTCGTTTTCATGAGCTCCCACAGTTTTGGGGTTCCAAGGCATTTTACATGTTTGAGAGGTATGACCAAAATGCTGTCTTTTTTGCGTTTTATGGCTATTTTCATGAGTTATTGTCCACAGTTTTGGGGTTCCAGGGCGATTTACATGTTTGAGAGGTATAAGCAAAAAATCGTCGTATTTGCATTTTATGGCCATTTTCGTGAGTTATTGCCCATGGTTTTTGGATTCCTGGGCAATTTACATGTTTCAGAGTTTTGACATCTTTTTTGCTTTATGGCCGTTTTCATGAGCTATTGCCTATTGTTTTGGGGTTCGAGGGTGATTTACATGTTTCAGAGTTATGACCAAAGACTCATATTTTTTGCATTTTCTGGACTTTTTCATAAGTTATTGCCCATGGTTTTAGGGTTCTAGGGCGACGTACATGTTTGAGAGGTACGAGAAAAAACTATTCGTTTTTGCGTTTTATGGTCGTTTTCATGAGTTATTGCCCACAGTTTTAGGGTTGCAAGGAGATTTACATGGTTGAGAGTGATGACCAAAAACTCAACTTTTTGCGCTGTATGGCCGTTTTCATGAGCTATTGTCCACAGTTTTGGAGTTTCAGGGTGATTTACATGTTTCAGAGGTATGAAGAAAAACTCGTCTTTTTTTGCGTTTTATGGCCATTTTCATGAGCTATTGCCCACAGTTTTGAGGTTCTAGGACGATTTACATGTTTGAGAGGTATGAGAAAAAAGTCATCGATTTTGCTTTTTTGGCCGTTTTCACGAGCTATTGCCCATAGTTTGTGGGTTCTAGGGTGATTTACATGTTTCAGAATTATGACCAAAAACTCGTGTTTTGGCGTTTTATGGCTGCTTTCAAGAGTTATTGCCTGCAGTGTTGGGTTTCCAGGGCGATTTACATGCTTCAGAGGTATGAGCAAAAACTCATAGTTTTTTTTGTTTTATGACCATTTTCATGAGTTATTGCCCACAGTTTTGGGGTTCTAGGACGATTTATAAGATTGAGAGTGATGACCAAAAAACTCATCTTTTTTACGGTTTATGGCCGTTTTCATGAGCTATTGCCCACATTTTTGGGGTTCCGGGGTGATTTACATGTTTCAGAATTCTGACAGAAAACTCGTATTTTTTGCGTTTTATGGCTAGTTTCATGAGTTATTGCCCACAGTTTTGGGGTTCTAGGGTGATTTACATGTTTGTGAGGTATGATCAAAAAGTCATCATTTTTTCTTTTTATGGCCGTTTTCATGAGCTATTGCCCACAGTTTTAGCGTTCTAGGGTGATTTACATGTTATGACAGAAAACTCATCTTTTTGCACTTTATGCCCTAGTTTATGAGTTATTGCCCGCAGTTTTGGGGTCCTGGGCGATTTACATGTTTCTGAGGTATGAGCAAAAAGTCATCATTTTTGCTTTTTATGGCTGTTTTCATGAGCTATTGCCCACAGTTTTGGGGTTCCAGGGTGATTTACATGTTTCAGAGTTATGATAGAAAACTCGTCTTTTTTGCACATTATGGCTGTTTTCATGAGCTATATGCCCGAAGTTTTGGGATTCTAGGGCGATTTACATATTTCAGAGTAATGACCGAAAACTCGTCTTTTTTGCATTTTATGGCTAGTTTCATGAGTAATTGCCCGCAGTTTTGGGGTTCTAGGGTGATTTACATGTTTGTGTGGTCTGAGAAAAAAGTCATCATTTTTGCCTTTTATGGCCGTCTTCATGAGCTATTGCCCATAGTTTTGGGGTTCCAGGGTGATTTACATGTTTCAGAGTTATGACTTAAAACTTCGATTTTTGCACTTTATGGCCTTTTTCATGAGTTATTGCCCATAATTTTGGGGTTCTAAGGTGATTTACCTGTTTGTTAGGTATGAGCAAAAAGTCATCATTTTTTATTTTGTGGTCGTTTTCATGAGCTATTGCGCACCGTTTTGTGGTTCCCAGGTGATTTACATGTTTGAGAGTGATGACCAAAAACTCATCTTTTTTGCGCTTCATGGCCGTTTTCATGAGGTATTGCCCAAGGTTTTGGGGTTCTAGGGTGATTTACATGTTTTAGAGTTATGACCAAAAACTCACCTTTTTTGTGTTTTATGTCCGTTTTCATGAGTTATTGCCCATGGTGTTGTGGTTCCAGGGAGATTTACATGTTTGCGAGTGATGACCAAAAACTCATATTTTTATCGCTTTATGATCGTTTTCATGAGCTACCACAGTTTCGGGGTTCCAAGGCATTTTACATGTATTAGAGGTCTGACCAAAATGCTGTCTTTTTTGCGTTTTATGGCTATTTTCATGAGTTATTCTCCACAGTTTTGGGGTTCCAGGACGATTTACATGTTTGAGAGGTATAAGCAAAAACTCGTCGTTTTTGCGTTTTATGGCCATTTTCGTGAGTTATTGCCCACGGTTTTTGTATTCCTGGGCAATTTATATGTTTTAGAGTTTTGACATCTTTTTTGCTTTATGGCCGTTTTCATGAGCTATTGCCTATTGCTTTGGGGTTCGAGGGTGATTTACATGTTTCAGAGTTATGACCAAAGACTCATATTTTTTGCATTTTATGGACTTTTTCATAAGTTATTGCCCATGGTTTTAGGGTTCTAGGGCGACGTACATGTTTGAGAGGTACGAGCAAAAACTATTCGTTTTTGCGTTTTATGGTCGTTTTCATGAGTTATTGCCCACAGTTTTGGGGTTTCAGGGCGATTTACATGGTTGAGAGTGATGACCAAAAACTCATCTTTTTTGCGCTGTATGGCCGTTTTCATGAGCTATTGTCCACAGTTTTGGAGTTTCAGGGTGATTTACATGTTTCAGAGGTATGAAAAAAACTCGTCTTTTTTTGCGTTATATCGCCATTTTCATGATCTATTGCCCATAATTTTGAGGTTCTAGGACGATTTACATGTTTGAGAGGTATCAGAAAAAAGTCATCGATTTTGCTTTTTATGGCCGTTTTCACGAGCTATTGCCCATAGTTTGTGGGTTCTAGGGTGATTTACATGTTTCAGAGTTATGACCAAAAACTCGTCTTTTGGCGTTTTATGGCCGCTTTCATGAGTTATTGCCTGCAGTGTTGGGTTTCCAGGGCGATTTACATGCTTCAGAGGTATGAGCAAAAACTCTTAGTTTTTTTGTTTTATGACCATTTTCATGAGTTATTGCCCACAGTTTTGGGGTTCTAGGACGATTTATAAGTTTGAGAGTGATGACCAAAAAACTCATCTTTTTTACGGGTTATAGCCGTTTTCATGAGCTACTGCCCACATTTTTGGGGTTCCAGGATGATTTACATGTTTTAGAATTCTGACAGAAAACTCGTTTTTTTTGCGTTTTATGGCTAGTTTCATGAGTTATTGCCCACAGTTTTGGGGTTCTAGGATGATTTACATGTTTGTGAGGTATGATCAAAAAGTCATCATTTTTTCTTTTTATTGCCGTTTTCATGAGCTATTGCCCACAGTTTTAGCGTTCTAGGGTGATTTACATGTTTTAGTTATGATGGAAAACTCATCTTTTGCACTTTATGCCCTAGTTTATGAGTTATTGCCCTTGATTTGGGGTCTGGGCGATTTACATGTTTCGAGGTATGAGCAAAAAGTCATCGATTTTGCTTTTTATGGCCGTTTTCACGAGCTATTGCCCACAGTTTTGGGGTTCCAGGGTGATTTACATGTTTTAGAGTTATAATAGAAAACTCGTCTTTTTTGCACATTATGGCTGTTTTCATGAGCTATTGCCCGAAGTTTTGGGATTCTAGGGCGATTTACATATTTGAGAGTTATGACCGAAAACTCGTCTTTTTTGCATTTTATGGCTAGTTTCATGAGTTATTGCCCGCAGTTTTGGGGTTCTAGGGTGATTTACATGTTTGTGTGGTCTGAGCAAAAAGTCATCATTTTTGCCTTTTATGGCCGTTTTCATGAGCTATTGCCCATAGTTTTGGGGTTCCAGGGTGATTTACATGTTTCAGAGTTATGACTGAAAACTCGTCTTTTTTGCACTTTATGGCCTTTTTCATGAGTTATTGCCCATAATTTTGGGGTTCTAGGGCGATTTACCTGTTTGTTAGGTATGAGCAAAAAGTCATCATTTTTTATTTTATGGTCGTTTTCATGAGCTATTGCGCACCGTTTTGTGGTTCCCAGGTGATTTACATGTTTGAGAGTGATGACCAAAAACTCATCTTTTTTGCGCTTCATGGCCGTTTTCATGAGGTATTGCCCAAGGTTTGGGGGTTCTAGGGCGATTTACATGTTTTAGAGTTATGACCAAAAACTCACCTTTTTGTGTTTTATGTCCGTTTTCATGAGCTATTGCCCAGAGTTTTGTGGTTCGAGTGTGATTTACATGTTTGAGAGTGATGACCAAAAACTCATATTTTTTGCCCTTCATGGTCGTTTTCATGAGGTATTGCCCAAGGTTTTGGGGTTCCAAGGCATTTTACATGTTTGAGAGGTATGACCAAAATGCTGTCTTTTATATGTTTTATGGCTATTTTCATGAGTTATTGTCCACAGTTTTGGGGTTCCAAGGCGATTTACATGTTTGTGAGGTATAAGCAACAACTCGTCGTATTTGCATTTTATGGCCATTTTCGTGAGTTATTGCCCATGGTTTTTGGATTCCTGGGCAATTTACATGTTTCAGAGTTTTGACATCTTTTTTGCTTTATGGCCGTTTTCATGAGCTATTGCCTATTGTTTTGGGGTTCGAGGGTGATTTACATGTTTCAGAGTTATGACCAAAGACTCATATTTTTTGCATTTTATGGACTTTTTCATAAGTTATTGCCCATGGTTTTAGGGTTCTAGGGCGACGTACATGTTTGAGAGGTACGAGCAAAAACTATTCGTTTTTGCGTTTTATGGTCGTTTTCATGAGTTATTGCCCACAGTTTTGGGGTTTCAGGGCGATTTACATGGTTGAGAGTGATGACCAAAAACTCATCTTTTTTGCGTTGTATGGCCGTTTTCATGAGCTATTGTCCACAATTTTGGAGTTTCAGGTTGATTTACATGTTTCAGAGGTATGAAAAAAACTCGTCTTTTTTTGCGTTTTATGGCCATTTTCATGAGCTATTGCCCACAGTTTTGAGGTTCTAGGACGATTTACATGTTTGAGAGGTATGAGAAAAAAGTCATCGATTTTGCTTTTTATGGCCGTTTTCACGAGCTATTGCCCATAGTTTGTGGGTTCTAGGGTGATTTACATGTTTCAGAGTTATGACCAAAAACTCGTCTTTTGGCGTTTTATGGCCGCTTTCATGAGTTATTGCCTGCAGTGTTGGGTTTCCAGGGCGATTTACATGCTTCAGAGGTATGAGCAAAAACTCGTAGTTTTTTCGTTTTATGACCATTTTCATGAGTTATTGCCCACAGTTTTGGGGTTCTAGGACGATTTATAAGTTTGAGAGTGATGACCAAAAAACTCATCTTTTTTACGGTTTATGGCCGTTTTCATGAGCTATTGCCCACATTTTTGGGGTTCCGGGGTGATTTACATGTTTCAGAATTCTGACAGAAAACTCGTATTTTTTGCGTTTTATGGCTAGTTTCATGAGTTATTGCCCACAGTTTTGGGGTTCTAGGGTGATTTACATGTTTGTGAGGTATGATCAAAAAGTCATCATTTTTTCTTTTTATGGCCGTTTTCATGAGCTATTGCCCACAGTTTTAGCGTTCTAGGGTGATTTACATGTTTCAGAGTTATGACAGAAAACTCATCTTTTTGCACTTTATGCCCTAGTTTATGAGTTATTGCCCGCAGTTTTGGGGTCCTGGGCGATTTACATGTTTCTGAGGTATGAGCAAAAAGTCATCATTTTTGCTTTTTATGGCTGTTTTCATGAGCTATTGCCCACAGTTTTGGGGTTCCAGGGTGATTTACATGTTTCAGAGTTATGATAGAAAACTCGTCTTTTTTGCACATTATGGCTGTTTTCATGAGCTATATGCCCGAAGTTTTGGGATTCTAGGACGATTTACATATTTCAGAGTTATGACCAAAAACTCGTCTTTTTTGCATTTTATGGCTAGTTTCATGAGTTATTGCCCGCAGTTTTGGGGTTCTAGGGTGATTTACATGTTTGTGTGGTCTGTGCAAAAAGTCATCATTTTTGCCTTTTATGGCCGTTTTCATGAACTATTGCCCATAGTTTTGGGGTTCAAGGGTGATTTACATGTTTCAGAGTTATGACTGAAAACTCATCTTTTTTGCACTTTATGGCCTTTCTCATGAGTTATTGCCCATAATTTTGGGGTTCAAGGGCGATTTACCTGTTTGTTAGGTATGAGCAAAAAGTCATCATTTTTTATTTTATGGTCGTTTTCATGGGCTATTGCGCACCGTTTTGTGGTTCCCAGGTGATTTACATGTTTGCGAGTGATGACCAAAAACTCATCTTTTTTGCGCTTCATGGCCGTTTTCATGAGGTATTGCCCAAGGTTTTGGGGTTCTAGGGTGATTTAGATGTTTTAGATTTATGACCAAAAACTCACCTTTTTTGGTGTTTTATGTCCGTTTTCATGAGTTATTGCCCACGGTGTTGTGGTTCCAGGGAGATTTACATGTTTGCGAGTGATGACCAAAAACTCATCTTTTTTGCGCTTTATGGTCGTTTTCATCAGCTCAAACAGTTTTGGGGTTCCAAGGCATTTTACATGTTTGAGAGGTATGACCAAATTGCTGTCTTTTTTGCGTTTTATGGCTAGTTTCATGAGTTATTGTCCACAGTTTTGGGGTTCTAGGGTGATTTACATGTTTGTGAGTTATGCCTAAAAACTCGTCGTTTTTGCGTTTTATGGCCATTTTCGTGAGTTATTGCCCACGGTTTTTGGATTCCTGGGCAATTTACATGTTTCAGAGTTTTGACATCTTTTTTGCTTTATGGCCGTTTTCATGAGCTATTGCCTATTGTTTTGGGGTTCGAGGGTGATTTACATGTTTCAGAGTTATGACCAAAGACTCATATTTTTTGCATTTTATGGACTTTTTCATAAGTTATTGCCCATGGTTTTAGGGTTCTAGGGCGACGTACATGTTTGAGAGGTACGAGCAAAAACTATTCGTTTTTGCGTTTTATGGTCGTTTTCATGAGTTATTGCCCACAGTTTTGGGGTTTCAGGGCGATTTACATGGTTGAGAGTGATGACCAAAAACTCATCTTTTTTGCGCTGTATGGCCGTTTTCATGAGCTATTGTCCACAGTTTTGGAGTTTCAGGGTGATTTACATGTTTCAGAGGTATGAAAAAAAACTCGTCTTTTTTTGCGTTTTATGGCCATTTTCATGAGCTATTGCCCACAGTTTTGAGGTTCTAGGACGATTTACATGTTTGAGAGGTATGAGAAAAAAGTCATCGATTTTGCTTTTATGGCCGTTTTCACGAGCTATTGCCCATAGTTTGTGGGTTCTAGGGTGATTTACATGTTTCAGAGTTATGACCAAAAACTCGTCTTTTGGCGTTTTATGGCTGCTTTCATGAGTTATTGCCTGCAGTGTTGGGTTTCCAGGGCGATTTACATGCTTCAGAGGTATGAGCAAAAACTCGTAGTTTTTTCGTTTTATGACCATTTTCATGAGTTATTGCCCACAGTTTTGGGGTTCTAGGACGATTTATAAGTTTGAGAGTGATGACCAAAAAACTCATCTTTTTTACGGTTTATGGCCGTTTTCATGAGCTATTGCCCACATTTTTGGGGTTCCGGGGTGATTTACATGTTTCAGAATTCTGACAGAAAACTCGTATTTTTTGCGTTTTATGGCTAGTTTCATGAGTTATTGCCCACAGTTTTGGGGTTCTAGGGTGATTTACATGTTTGTGAAGTATTATCAAAAAGTCATCATTTTTTCTTTTTATGGCCGTTTTCATGAGCTATTGCCCACAGTTTTAGCGTTCTAGGGTGATTTACATGTTTCAGAGTTATGATAGAAAACTCATCTTTTTGCACTTTATGCCCTAGTTTATGAGTTATTGCCCGCAGTTTTGGGGTCCTAGGCGATTTACGTGTTTCTGAGGTATGAGCAAAAAGTCATCATTTTTGCTTTTTATGGCTGTTTTCATGAGCTATTGCCCACAGTTATGGGGTTCCAGGGTGATTTACATGTTTCAGAGTTATGATAGAAAACTCGTCTTTTTTGCACATTATGGCTGTTTTCATGAGCTATATGCCCGAAGTTTTGGGATTCTAGGGCGATTTACATATTTCAGAGTAATGACCGAAAACTCGTCTTTTTTGCATTTTATGGCTAGTTTCATGAGTTATTGCCCGCAGTTTTGGGGTTCTAGGGTGATTTACATGTTTGTGTGGTCTGAGCAAAAAGTCATCATTTTTGCCTTTTATGGCCGTTTTCATGAGCTATTGCCCATAGTTTTGGGGTTCCAGGGTGATTTACATGTTTCAGAGTTATGACAGAAAACTCGTCTTTTTTGCACTTTATGGCCTTTTTCATGAGTTATTGCCCATAATTTTGGGGTTCTAGGGCGATTTACCTGTTTGTTAGGTATGAGCAAAAAGTCATCATTTTTTATTTTATGGTCGTTTTCATGAGCTATTGCGCACCGTTTTGTGGTTCCCAGGTGATTTACATGTTTGAGAGTGATGACCAAAAACTCATCTTTTTTGTGCTTCATGGCCGTTTTCATGAGGTAGTGCCCAAGGTTTTGGGGTTCTAGGGTGATTTACATGTTTTAGAGTTATGACCAAAAACTCACCTTTTTTGTGTTTTATGTCCGTTTTCATGAGTTATTGCCCACGGTGTTGTGGTTCCAGGGAGATTTACATGTTTGCGAGTGATGACCAAAAACTCATCTTTTTTGCGCTTTATGGTCGTTTTCATGAGCTCCCACAGTTTTGGGGTTCCAAGGCATTTTACATGTTTGAGAGGTATGACCAAAATGCTGTCTTTTTTGCGTTTTATGGCTATTTTCATGAGTTATTGTCCACAGTTTTGGGGTTCCAGGGCGATTTACATGTTTGAGAGGTATAAGCAAAAAATCGTCGTTTTTGCGTTTTATGGCCATTTTCGTGAGTTATTGCCCACGGTTTTTGGATTCCTGGGCAATTTACATGTTTCAGAGTTTTGACATCTTTTTTGCTTTATGGCCGTTTTCATGAGCTATTGCCTATTGTTTTGGGGTTCGAGGGTGATTTACATGTTTCAGAGTTATGACCAAAGACTCATATTTTTTGCATTTTATGGACTTTTTCATAAGTTATTGCCCATGGTTTTAGGGTTCTAGGGCGACGTACATGTTTGAGAGGTACGAGCAAAAACTATTCGTTTTTGCGTTTTATGGTCGTTTTCATGAGTTATTGCCCACAGTTTTGGGGTTTCAAGGCGATTTACATGGTTGAGAGTGATGACCAAAAACTCATCTTTTTTGCGTTATGGCCGCTTTTCATGAGCTATTGTCCACAATTTTGAGTTTCAGTTGATTTACATGTTTCAGAGGTATGAAAAACTCTTTTTTTTGCTTTATGGCCATTTTCATGAGCTATTGCCCAGTTTTGAGGTTCTAGGACGATTTACATGTTTGAGAGGTATGAGAAAAAAGTCATCGATTTTGCTTTTTATGGCCGTTTTCACGAGCTATTGCCCATAGTTTGTGGGTTCTAGGGTGATTTACATGTTTCAGAGTTATGACCAAAAACTCGTCTTTTGGTGTTTTATGGCCGCTTTCATGAGTTATTGCCTGCAGTGTTGGGTTTCCAGGGCGATTTACATGCTTCAGAGGTATGAGCAAAAACTCGTAGTTTTTTCGTTTTATGACCATTTTCATGAGTTATTGCCCACAGTTTTGGGGTTCTAGGACGATTTATAAGTTTGAGAGTGATGACCAAAAAACTCATCTTTTTTACGGTTTATGGCCGTTTTCATGAGCTATTGCCCACATTTTTGGGGTTCCAGGGTGATTTACATGTTTCAGAATTCGATGTAAAACTCGATTTTTATGCTTTTATGGCTAGTTTCATGAGTTATTGCCCACAGTTTTGGGGTTCTAGGGTGATTTACATGTTTGTGAGGTATGATCAAAAAGTCATCATTTTTTCTTTTTATGGACGTTTTCATGAGCTATTGCCCACAGTTTTAGCGTTCTAGGGTGATTTACATATTTCAGAGTTATGACAGAAAACTCGTCTTTTTTGCACTTTATGCCCTAGTTTATGAGTTATTGCCCGCAGTTTTGGGGTCCTGGGCGATTTACATGTTTCTGAGGTATGAGCAAAAAGTCATCATTTTTGCTTTTTATGGCCGTTTTCATGATCTATTGCCCACAGTTTTGGGGTTCCAGGGTGATTTACATGTTTCAGAGTTATGATAGAAAACTCGTCTTTTTTGCACATTATGGCTGTTTTCATGAGCTATATGCCCGAAGTTTTGGGATTCTAGGGCGATTTACATATTTCAGAGTAATGACCGAAAACTCGTCTTTTTTGCATTTTATGGCTAGTTTCATGAGTTATTGCCCGCAGTTTTGGGGTTCTAGGGTGATTTACATGTTTGTGTGGTCTGAGCAAAAAGTCATCATTTTTGCCTTTTATGGCCGTTTTCATGAGCTATTGCCCATAGTTTTGGGGTTCCAGGGTGATTTACATGTTTCAGAGTTATGACTGAAAACTCGTCTTTTTTGCACTTTATGGCCTTTTTCATGAGTTATTGCCCATAATTTTGGGGTTCTAGGGCGATTTACCTGTTTGTTAGGTATGAGCAAAAAGTCATCATTTTTTATTTTATGGTCGTTTTCATGAGCTATTGCGCACCGTTTTGTGGTTCCCAGGTGATTTACATGTTTGAGAGTGATGACCAAAAACTCATCTTTTTTGCGCTTCATGGCCGTTTTCATGAGGTATTGCCCAAGGTTTTGGGGTTCTAGGGTGATTTACATGTTTTAGAGTTATGACCAAAAACTCACCTTTTTTGTGTTTTATATCTGTTTTTATGAGTTATTGCCCACGGTATTGTGTTTCCAGGGAGATTTACATGTTTGCAAGTGATGACCAAAAACTCATCTTTTTTGCTCTTTATGGCCGTTTTCATGAGCTCCCACGCTTTGGGTTCCAAGGCATTTTACATGTTTGAGAGGTATGACCAAAATGTGTCTTTTTTTATGCTTTTATGGCTATTTTCATGAGTTATTGTCCACAGTTTTGGGGTTCCAGGCGATTTACATGTTTGAGAGGTATAAGCAAAAATCGTCGTTTTATGCGTTTTTTATGGCCATTTTCGTGAGTTATTGCCCACGGTTTTTGGATTCTGGGCAATTTACATGTTTCGAGTTTTGACATCTTTTTGCTTTATGGCCGCTTTCATGAGCTATTGCCTATTGTTTTGGGGTTCGAGGGTGATTTACATGTTTCGAGTTATGACCAAAGACTCATATTTTTGCATTTTATGGACTTTTTCATAAGTTATTGCCCATGGTTTTAGGGTTCTAGGGCTTACATGTTTGAGAGGTACGAGCAAAACTATTCGTTTTTGCTTTTATGTTTATGGTCGCTTTCATGAGTTATTGCCCACACTTTTGGGCTCTCAGGGCGATTTACATGGTTGAGAGTGATGACCAAAAAATCATCTTTTTTGCGCTGTATGGCCGTTTTCATGAGCTATTGTCCACAGTTTTGGAGTTTCAAGGTGATTTACATGTTTCAGAGGTATGAAAAAACTCGTCTTTTTTGCGTTTTATGGCCATTTTCATGAGCTATTGCCCACAGTTTTGAGGTTCTAGGACGATTTACATGTTTGAGAGGTATGAGAAAAAAGTCATCGATTTTGCTTTTTATGGCCGTTTTCACGAGCTATTGCCCATAGTTTGTGGGTTCTAGGGTGATTTACATGTTTCAGAGTTATGACCAAAAACTCGTGTTTTGGCGTTTTATGGCTGCTTTCAAGAGTTATTGCCTGCAGTGTTGGGTTTCCAGGGCGATTTACATGCTTCAGAGGTATGAGCAAAAACTCGTAGTTTTTTTTTTGTTTTATGACCATTTTCATGAGTTATTGCCCACAGTTTTGGGGTTCTAGGACGATTTATAAGTTTGAGAGTGATGACCAAAAAACTCATCTTTTTTACGGTTTATGGCCGTTTTCATGAGCTATTGCCCACATTTTTGGGGTTCCAGGGTGATTTACATGTTTCAGAATTCTGACAGAAAACTCGTCTTTTTTGCGTTTTATGGCTAGTTTCATGAGTTATTGCCCACAGTTTTGGGGTTCTAGGGTGATTTACATGTTTGTGAGGTATGATCAAAAAGTCATCATTTTTTCTTTTTATGGCCGTTTTCATGAGCTATTGCCCACAGTTTTAGCGTTCTAGGGTGATTTACATGTTTCAGAGTTATGACAGAAAACTCGTCTTTTTTGCACTTTATGCCCTAGTTTATGAGTTATTGCCCGCAGTTTTGGGGTCCTGGGCGATTTACATGTTTCTGAGGTATGAGCAAAAAGTCATCATTTTTGCTTTTTATGGCCGTTTTCATGAGCTATTGCCCACAGTTTTGGGGTTCCAGGGTGATTTACATGTTTCAGAGTTATGATAGAAAACTCGTCTTTTTTGCACATTATGGCTGTTTTCATGAGCTATATGCCCGAAGTTTTGGGATTCTAGGGCGATTTACATATTTCAGAGTAATGACCGAAAACTCGTCTTTTTTGCATTTTATGGCTAGTTTCATGAGTTATTGCCCGCAGTTTTGGGGTTCTAGGGTGATTTACATGTTTGTGTGGTCTGAGCAAAAAGTCATCATTTTTGCCTTTTATGGCCGTTTTCATGAGCTATTGCCCATAGTTTTGGGGTTCCAGGGTGATTTACATGTTTCAGAGTTATGACTGAAAACTCGTCTTTTTTGCACTTTATGGCCTTTTTCATGAGTTATTGCCCATAATTTTGGGGTTCTAGGGCGATTTACCTGTTTGTTAGGTATGAGCAAAAAGTCATCATTTTTTATTTTATGGTCGTTTTCATGAGCTATTGCGCACCGTTTTGTGGTTCCCAGGTGATTTACATGTTTGAGAGTGATGACCAAAACTCATCTTTTTTATGCTTCATGGCCGTTTTCATGAGGTATTGCCCAAGGTTTTGGGGTTCTAGGGTGATTTACATGTTTTAGAGTTATGACCAAAAACTCACCTATTTGTGTTTTATGTCCGTTTTCATGAGTTATTGCCCACGGTGTTGTGGTTCCAGGGAGATTTACATGTTTGCGAGTGATGACCAAAAACTCATCTTTTTTGCGCTTTATGGTCGTTTTCATGAGCTCCCACAGTTTTGGGGTTCCAAGGCATTTTACATGTTTGAGAGGTATGACCAAATTGCTGTCTTTTTTGTGTTTTATGGCTATTTTCATGAGTTATTGTACACAATTTTGCGGTTCCAGGGCGATTTACATGTTTGAGAGGTATAAGCAAAAACTCGTCGTTTTTGCATTTTATGGCCATTTTCGTGAGTTATTGCCCATGGTTTTTGGATTCCTGGGCAATTTACATGTTTCAGAGTTTTGACATCTTTTTTGCTTTATGGCCGTTTTCATGAGCTATTGCCTATTGCTTTGGGGTTCGAGGGTGATTTACATGTTTCAGAGTTATGACCAAAGACTCATATTTTTTGCATTTTATGGACTTTTTCATAAGTTATTGCCCATGGTTTTAGGGTTCTAGGGCGACGTACATGTTTGAGAGGTACGAGAAAAAACTATTCGCTTTTATGCTTTTATGGTCGCTTTCATGAGTTATTGCCCACAGTTTTGGGGTTTCAGGCGATTTACATGGTTGAGAGTGATGACCAAAACTCATCTTTTTTATGTATGGCCGCTTTTCATGAGCTATTGTCCACAATTTTGGAGTTTCGTGTGATTTACATGTTTCGAGGTATGAAAAAACTCGCTTTTTTTATGCTTTTATGGCCATTTTCATGAGCTATTGCCCATAGTTTTGAGGTTCTAGGACGATTTACATGTTTGAGAGGTATGAGAAAAAAGTCATCGATTTTGCTTTTTATGGCCGTTTTCACGAGCTATTGCCCATAGTTTGTGGGTTCTAGGGTGATTTACATGTTTCAGAGTTATGACCAAAAACTCGTCTTTTGGCGTTTTATGGCCGCTTTCATGAGTTATTGCCTGCAGTGTTGGGTTTCCAGGGCGATTTACATGCTTCAGAGGTATGAGCAAAAACTCGTAGTTTTTTCGTTTTATGACCATTTTCATGAGTTATTGCCCACAGTTTTGGGGTTCTAGGACGATTTATAAGTTTGAGAGTGATGACCAAAAAACTCATCTTTTTTACGGTTTATGGCCGTTTTCATGAGCTATTGCCCACATTTTTGGGGTTCCAGGGTGATTTACATGTTTCAGAATTCTGACAGAAAACTCGTCTTTTTTGCGTTTTATGGCTAGTTTCATGAGTTATTGCCCACAGTTTTGGGGTTCTAGGGTGATTTACATGTTTGTGAGGTATGATCAAAAAGTCATCATTTTTTCTTTTTATGGCCGTTTTCATGAGCTATTGCCCACAGTTTTAGCGTTCTAGGGTGATTTACATGTTTCAGAGTTATGACAGAAAACTCATCTTTTTGCACTTTATGCCCTAGTTTATGAGTTATTGCCCGCAGTTTTGGGGTCCTGGGCGATTTACATGTTTCTGAGGTATGAGCAAAAAGTCATCATTTTTGCTTTTTATGGCTGTTTTCATGAGCTATTGCCCACAGTTTTGGGGTTCCAGGGTGATTTACATGTTTCAGAGTTATGATAGAAAACTCGTCTTTTTTGCACATTATGGCTGTTTTCATGAGCTATATGCCCGAAGTTTTGGGATTCTAGGGCGATTTACATATTTCAGAGTTATGACCGAAAACTCGTCTTTTTTGCATTTTATGGCTAGTTTCATGAGTTATTGCCCGCAGTTTTGGGGTTCTAGGGTGATTTACATGTTTGTGTGGTCTGAGCAAAAAGTCATCATTTTTGCCTTTTATGGCCGTTTTCATGAGCTATTGCCCATAGTTTTGGGGTTCCAGGGTGATTTACATGTTTCAGAGTTATGACTGAAAACTCGTCTTTTTTGCACTTTATGGCCTTTTTCATGAGTTATTGCCCATAATTTTGGGGTTCTAGGGCGATTTACCTGTTTGTTAGGTATGAGCAAAAAGTCATCATTTTTTATTTTATGGCCGTTTTCATGAGCTATTGCCCACAGTTTTGTGGTTCTAGTGTGATTTACATGTTTGAGAGTGATGACCAAAAACTCATCTTTTTTTGCGCTTCATGGTCGTTTTCATGAGGTATTGCCCAAGGTTTTAGGGTTCTAGGGCGATTTACATGTTTTATAGTTATGACAAAAAAACTCACCTTTTTGTGTTTTATGTCCGTTTTCATGAGTTATTACCCACGGTGTTGTGGTTCTAGGGAGATTTACATGTTTGCGATTGATGACCAAAAACTTATCTTTTTTGCGCTTTATGGCCGTTTTCATGAGCTCCACAGTTTTTGGGGTTCCAAGGCATTTTACATGTTTGAGAGGTATGACCAAAAATCTTGTCTTTTTATGCTTTTATGGCTATTTTCATGAGTTATTGTCCACAGTTTTGGGGTTCGGGCGATTTACATGTTTGAGAGGTATAAGCAAAAAATCGTCGCTTTTATGCTTTATGGCCATTTTCGTGAGTTATTGCCCACGGTTTTTGGATTCTGGGCAATTTACATGTTTGTAGTTTTGACATCTTTTTGCTTTATGGCGTTTTCATGAGCTATTGCCTATTGTTTTGGGGTTCGAGGGTGATTTACATGTTTCAGAGTTATGACCAAAGACTCATATTTTTTGCATTTTATGGACTTTTCATAAGTTATTGCCCATGGTTTTAGGGTTCTAGGGCGACGTACATGTTTGAGAGGTACGAGCAAAAACTATTCGTTTTTGCGTTTTATGGTCGTTTTCATGAGTTATTGCCCACAGTTTTGGGGTTTCAGGGCGATTTACATGGTTGAGAGTGATGACCAAAAACTCATCTTTTTTGCGCTGTATGGCCGTTTTCATGAGCTATTGTCCACAGTTTTGGAGTTTCAGGGTGATTTACATGTTTCAAAGGTATGAAAAAAACTCGTCTTTTTTGCGTTTTATGGCCATTTTCATGAGCTATTGCCCACAGTTTTGAGGTTCTAGGACGATTTACATGTTTGAGAGGTATGAGAAAAAAGTCATCGATTTTGCTTTTTATGGCCGTTTTCACGAGCTATTGCCCATAGTTTGTGGGTTCTAGGGTGATTTACATGTTTCAGAGTTATGACCAAAAACTCGCCTTTTGGCGTTTTATGGCCGCTTTCATGAGTTATTGCCTGCAGTGTTGGGTTTCCAGGGCGATTTACATGCTTCAGAGGTATGAGCAAAAACTCGTAGTTTTTTCGTTTTATGACCATTTTCATGAGTTATTGCCCACAGTTTTGGGGTTCTAGGACGATTTATAAGTTTGGGAGTGATGACCAAAAAACTCATCTTTTTTACGGTTTATGGCCGTTTTCATGAGCTATTGCCCACATTTTTGGGGTTCCAGGATGATTTACATGTTTCAGAATTCTGACAGAAAACTCGTTTTTTTTTTGCGTTTTATGGCCGTTTTCATGAGCTATTGCCCATAGTTTTAGCGTTGTAGGGTGATTTACATGTTTGTGAGGTATGATCAAAAAGTCATCATTTTTTCTTTTTATGGATGTTTTCATGAGCTATTGCCCACAGTTTTAGCGTTCTAGGGTGATTTACATATTTTAGAGTTATGACATAAAGGTCGTCTTTTTTGCACTTTATGCCCTTGTTTATGAGTTATTGCCCGCAGTTTTGGGGTCCTGGGCGATTTACATGTTTCTGAGGTATGAGCAAAAAGTCATCATTTTTGCTTTTTATGGCCGTTTTCATGAGCTATTGCCCACAGTTTTGGGGTTCCAGGGTGATTTACATGTTTCAGAGTTATGATAGAAAACTCGTCTTTTTTGCACATTATGGCTGTTTTCATGAGCTATTGCCCGAAGTTTTGGGATTCTAGGGCGATTTACATATTTCAGAGTTATGACCGAAAACTTGTCTTTTTTGCGTTTTATGGCTAGTTTCATGAGTTATTGCCCGCAGTTTTGGGGTTCTAGGGTGATTTACATGTTTGTGTGGTCTGAGCAAAAAGTCATCATTTTTGCCTTTTATGGCCGTTTTCATGAGCTATTGCCCATAGTTTTGGGGTTCCAGGGTGATTTACATGTTTCAGAGTTATGACTGAAAACTCGTCTTTTTTGCACTTTATGGCCTTTTTCATGAGTTATTGCCCATAATTTTGGGGTTCTAGGGCGATTTACCTATTTGTTAGGTATGAGCAAAAAGTCATCATTTTTATTTTATGGTCGTTTTCATGAGCTATTGCGCACCGTTTTGTGGTTCCAAGGTGATTTACATGTTTGAGAGTGATGACCAAAAATTCATCTTTTTTGCGCTTCATGGCCGTTTTCATGAGGTATTGCCCAAGGTTTTGGGGTTCTAGGGTGATTTACATGTTTTAGAGTTATGACCAAAAACTCACCTTTTTGTGTTTTATGTCCGTTTTCATGAGTTATTGCCCACGGTGTTGTGGTTCCAGGGAGATTTACATGTTTGCGAGTGATGACCAAAAACTCATCTTTTTTGCGCTTTATGGTCGTTTTCATGAGCTCCCACAGTTTCGGGGTTCCAAGGCATTTTACATGTTTGAGAGGTATGACCAAAATGCTGTCTTTTTTGCGTTTTATGGCTATTTTCATGAGTTATTGTCCACAGTTTTGGGGTTCCAGGGCGATTTACATGTTTGAGAGGTATAAGCAAAAACTCGTCGTTTTTGCGTTTTATGGCCATTTTCGTGAGTTATTGCCCACGGTTTTTGGATTCCTGGGCAATTTACATGTTTCAGAGTTTTGACATCTTTTTTGCTTTATGGCCGTTTTCATGAGCTATTGCCTATTGTTTTGGGGTTCGAGGGTGATTTACATGTTTCAGAGTTATGACCAAAGACTCATATTTTTTGCATTTTATGGCCTTTTTCATAAGTTATTGCCCATGGTTTTAGGGTTCTAGGCGGCGTACATGTTTGAGAGGTACGAGCAAAAACTATTCGTTTTTGTGTTTTATGGTCGTTTTCATGAGTTATTGCCCACAGTTTTGGGGTTTTGAGGGCGATTTACATGGTTGAGAGTGATGACCAAAAACTCATCTTTTTTGCTTGTATGGCGTTTCATGAGCTATTGCCCGCAGTTTTGGAGTTTCAGGGTTATTTACATGTTTCAGAGGTATGAAAAAAACTCGTCTTTTTTTGCGTTTTATGGCCATTTTCATGAGCTATTGCCCACAGTTTTGGGGTTCTAGGACAATTTACATGTTTGAGAGGTATGAGAAAAAAGTCATCGATTTTGCTTTTATGGCCGTTTTCACGAGCTATTTCCCATAGTTTTGGGGTTCTAAGGTGATTTACATGTTTCAGAGTTATGACCAAAACTTCGTCTTTTGGCGTTTATGGCGCTTTCATGAGTTATTGCCTGTAGTGTTGGGTTTCCAGGGCGATTTACATGCTTCAGAGGTATGAGCAAAAACTCGTAGTTTTTTCGTTTTATGACCATTTTTATGAGTTATTGCCCACAGTTTTGGGGTTCTAGGACGATTTATAAGTTTGAGAGTGATGACCAAAAAACTCATCTTTTTTACGGTTTATGGCCGTTTTCATGAGCTATTGCCCACATTTTTGGGGTTCCTGTGTGATTTACATGTTTCAGAATTCTGACAGAAAACTCGTCTTTTTTGCGTTTTATGGCTAGTTTCATGAGTTATTGCCCACAGTTTTGGGGTTCTAGGGTGATTTACATGTTTGTGAGGTATGATCAAAAGTCATCATTTTTTATTTTTATGGCCGATTTCATGAGCTATTGCCCATAGTTTTAGCGTTCTAGGGTGATTTACATATTTCAGAGTTATGACAGAAAACTCGTCTTTTTTGCACTTTATGCCCTAGTTTATGAGTTATTGCCCGCAGTTTTGGGGTCCTGGGCGATTTACATGTTTCTGAGGTATGAGCAAAAAGTCATCATTTTTGCTTTTTATGGCCGTTTTCATGAGCTATTGCCCACAGTTTTGGGGTTCCAGGGTGATTTACATGTTTCAGAGTTATGATTGAAAACTCGTCTTTTTTGCACATTATGGCTGTTTTCATGAGCTATATGCCCGAAGTTTTGGGATTCTAGGGCGATTTACATATTTCAGAGTAATGACCGAAAACTCGTCTTTTTTGAATTTTATGGCTAGTTTCATGAGTTATTGCCCGAAGTTTTGGGGTTCTAGGGTGATTTACATGTTTGTGTGGTCTGAGCAAAAAGTCATCATTTTTGCCTTTTATGGCCGTTTTCATGAGCTATTGCCCATAGTTTTGGGGTTCCAGGGTGATTTACATGTTTCAGAGTTATGACTGAAAAATCGTCTTTTTTGCACTTTATGGCCTTTTTCATGAGTTATTGCCCATAATTTTGGGGTTCTAGGGCGATTTACCTGTTTGTTAGGTATGAGCAAAAAGTCATCATTTTTTATTTTATGGTCGTTTTCATGAGCTATTGCGCACCGTTTTGTGGTTCCCAGGTGATTTACATGTTTGAGAGTGATGACCAAAAACTCATCTTTTTTGCGCTTCATGGCCGTTTTCATGAGGTATTGCCCAAGGTTTTGGGGTTCTAGGGTGATTTACATGTTTTAGAGTTATGACCAAAAACTCACCTTTTTGTGTTTTATGTCCGTTTTCATGAGTTATTGCCCACGGTGTTGTGGTTCCAGGGAGATTTACATGTTTGCGAGTGATGACCAAAAACTCATCTTTTTTGCGCTTTATGGTCGTTTTCATGAGCTCCCACAGTTTCGGGGTTCCAAGGCATTTTACATGTTTGAGAGGTATGACCAAAATGTCTTCTTTTTATGCTTTTATGGCTATTTTCATGAGTTATTGTCCAGTTTTGGGGTTCCAGGCGATTTACATGTTTGAGAGGTATAAGCAAAAATCGTCGTTTTATGCTTTTATGGCCATTTTCGTGAGTTATTGCCCACGGTTTTTGGATTCCTGGGCAATTTACATGTTTCAGAGTTTTGACATCTTTTTTGCTTTATGGCCGTTTTCATGAGCTATTGCCTATTGTTTTGGGGTTCGAGGGTGATTTACATGTTTCAGAGTTATGACCAAAGACTCATATTTTTTGCATTTTATGGACTTTTTCATAAGTTATTGCCCATGGTTTTAGGGTTCTAGGGCGACGTACATGTTTGAGAGGTACGAGCAAAAACTATTCGTTTTTGCGTTTTATGGTCGTTTTCATGAGTTATTGCCCACAGTTTTGGGGTTTCAGGGCGATTTACATGGTTGAGAGTGATGACCAAAAACTCATCTTTTTTGCGTTGTATGGCCGTTTTCATGAGCTATTGTCCACAGTTTTGGAGTTTCAGGGTGATTTACATGTTTCAGAGGTATGAAAAAAACTCGTCTTTTTTTGCGTTTTATGGCCATTTTCATGAGCTATTGCCCACAGTTTTGAGGTTCTAGGACGATTTACATGTTTGAGAGGTATGAGAAAAAAGTCATCGATTTTGCTTTTTATGGCCGTTTTCACGAGCTATTGCCCATAGTTTGTGGGTTCTAGGGTGATTTACATGTTTCAGAGTTATGACCAAAAACTCGTCTTTTGGCGTTTTATGGCCGCTTTCATGAGTTATTGCCTGCAGTGTTGGGTTTCCAGGGCGATTTACATGCTTCAGAGGTATGAGCAAAAACTCGTAGTTTTTTCGTTTTATGACCATTTTCATGAGTTATTGCCCACAGTTTTGGGGTTCTAGGACGATTTATAAGTTTGAGAGTGATGACCAAAAAACTCATCTTTTTTACGGTTTATGGCCGTTTTCATGAGCTATTGCCCACATTTTTGGGGTTCCAGGGTGATTTACATGTTTCAGAATTCTGACAGAAAACTCGTCTTTTTTGCGTTTTATGGCTAGTTTCATGAGTTATTGCCCACAGTTTTGGGGTTCTAGGGTGATTTACATGTTTGTGAGGTATGATCAAAAAGTCATCATTTTTTATTTTTATGGCCGTTTTCATGAGCTATTGCCCATAGTTTTAGCGTTCTAGGGTGATTTACCTGTTTCAGAGTTATGACGGAAAACTCATCTTTTTGCACTTTATGCCCTAGTTTATGAGTTATTGCCCGCAGTTTTGGGGTCCTGGACGATTTACATGTTTCTGAGGTATGAGCAAAAACTCATCTTTTTTACGGTCTATGGCCGTTTTCATGAGCTATTGCCCACATTTTTGGGGTTCCAGGGTGATTTACATGTTTCAGAGTTATGATAGAAAACTCGTCTTTTTTGCACATTATGGCTGTTTTCATGAGCTATATGCCCGAAGTTTTGGGATTCTAGGGCGATTTACATATTTCAGAGTAATGACCGAAAACTCGTCTTTTTTGCATTTTATGGCTAGTTTCATGAGTTATTGCCCGCAGTTTTGGGGTTCTAGGGTGATTTACATGTTTGTGTGGTCTGAGCAAAAAGTCATCATTTTTGCCTTTTATGGCCGTTTTCATGAGCTATTGCCCATAGTTTTGGGGTTCCAGGGTGATTTACATGTTTCAGAGTTATGACTGAAAACTCGTCTTTTTTGCACTTTATGGCCTTTTTCATGAGTTATTGCCCATAATTTTGGGATTCTAGGGCGATTTACATTTTTGTTAGGTATGAGCAAAAGTCATCATTTTTTATTTTATGGTCGTTTTCATGAGCTATTGCGCACCGTTTTGTGGTTCCAAGGTGATTTACATGTTTGAGAGTGATGACCAAAAACTCATCTTTTTTGCGCTTCATGGCCGTTTTCATGAGGTATTGCCCAAGGTTTGGGGGTTCTAGGGCGATTTACATGTTTTAGAGTTATGACCAAAAACTCACCTTTTTGTGTTTTATGTCCGTTTTCATGAGTTATTGCCCACGGTGTTGTGGTTCCAGGGAGATTTACATGTTTGCGAGTGATGACCAAAAACTCATCTTTTTTGCGCTTTATGGTCGTTTTCATGAGCTATTGCCCACAGTTTTGGGGTTCCAAGGCATTTTACATGTTTGAGAGGTATGACCAAAATGCTGTCTTTTTTGCGTTTTATGGCTATTTTCATGAGTTATTGTCCACAGTTTTGGGGTTCCAGGGCGATTTACATGTTTGAGAGGTATAAGCAAAAACTCGTCGTTTTTGCGTTTTATGGCCATTTTCATGAGTTATTGCCCACGGTTTTTGGATTCCTGGGCAATTTACATGTTTCAGAGTTTTGACATCTTTTTTGCTTTATGGCCGTTTTCATGAGCTATTGCCTATTGCTTTGGGGTTCGAGGGTGATTTACATGTTTCAGAGTTATGACCAAAGACTCATATTTTTTGCATTTTATGGACTTTTTCATAAGTTATTGCCCATGGTTTTAGGGTTCTAGGGCGACATACATGTTTGAGAGGTACGAGCAAAAACTATTCGTTTTTGCGTTTTATGGTCGTTTTCATGAGTTATTGCCCACAGTTTTGGGGTTTCAGGGCGATTTACATGGTTGAGAGTGATGACCAAAAATTCATCTTTTTTGCGTTGTATGGCCGTTTTTATGAGCTATTGTCCACAATTTTGGAGTTTCAGGTTGATTTACATGTTTCAGAGGTATGAAAAAAATTCGTCTTTTTTTGCGTTTTATGGTCATTTTCATGAGCTATTGCCCACAGTTTTGAGGTTCTAGGACGATTTACATGTTTGAGAGGTATGAGAAAAAAGTCATCGATTTTGCTTTTTATGGCCGTTTTCACGAGCTATTGCCCATAGTTTGTGGGTTCTAGGGTGATTTACATGTTTCAGAGTTATGACCAAAAACTCGTCTTTTGGCGTTTTATGGCCGCTTTCATGAGTTATTGCCTGCAGTGTTGGGTTTCCAGGGCGATTTACATGCTTCAGAGGTATGAGCAAAAACTCGTAGTTTTTTCGTTTTATGACCATTTGCATGAGTTATTGCCCACAGTTTTGGGGTTCTAGGACGATTTATAAGTTTGAGAGTGATGACCAAAAAACTCATCTTTTTTGCGGTTTATGGCCGTTTTCATGAGCTATTGCCCACATTTTTGGGGTTCTAGGGTGATTTACATGTTTGAAATTCATGACTTCGTCTTTTTTGCGTTCTATGGCTAGTTTCATGAGTTATTGCCCACAGTTTTGGGGTTCTAGGGTGATTTACATGTTTGTGAGGTATGATCAAAAAGTCATCATTTTTTCTTTTTATGGCCGTTTTCATGAGCTATTGCCCATAGTTTTAGCGTTATAGGGTGATTTATATGTTTCAGAGTTATGACAGAAAACTCGTCTTTTTGCACTTTATGCCCTAGTTTATGAGTTATTGCCCGCAGTTTTGGGGTCCTGGGCGATTTACATGTTTCTGAGGTATGAGCAAAAAGTCATCATTTTTGCTTTTTATGGCTGTTTTCATGAGCTATTGCCCACAGTTTTGGGGTTCCAGGGTGATTTACATGTTTCAGAGTTATGACTGAAAACTCGTCTTTTTTGCACTTTATGGCCTTTTTCATGAGTTATTGCCCATAATTTTGGGGTTCTAAGGTGATTTACCTGTTTGTTAGGTATGAGCAAAAAGTCATCATTTTTTATTTTGTGGTCGTTTTCATGAGCTATTGCGCACCGTTTTGTGGTTCCCAGGTGATTTACCTGTTTCAAAGTGATGACCAAAAACTCATCTTTTTTGCACTTTATGGCCTTTTTCATGAGGTATTGCCCAAAGTTTTGGGGTTCTAGGGTGATTTACATGTTTTAGAGTTATGACCAAAACTCACCTTTTTTGTGTTTTATGTCCTTTTCATGAGTTATTGCCACGTGTTGTGGTTCCAGGAGATTTACATGTTTGCAGTGATGACCAAAAACTCATCTTTTTGCGCTTATGGTCATTTTCATGAGCTACTGCCCACAATTTTGGGGTTCCAAGGTGATTTACATGTTTGGGAGGTATGACCAAAATGCTGTCTTTTTTGCGTTTTATGGCCATTTTCATGAGTTATTTTCCACAGTTTTGGGGTTCTAGGGCGATTTACATGTTTGAGAGGTATAAGCAAAAACTCGTCGTTTTTGCGTTTTATGGCCATTTTCGTGAGTTATTGCCCACGGTTTTTGGATTCCTGGGCAATTTACATGTTTCAGAGTTTTGACATCTTTTTTGCTTTATGGCCGTTTTCATGAGCTATTGCCTATTGCTTTGGGGTTCGAGGGTGATTTACATGTTTCAGAGTTATGACCAAAGACTCATATTTTTTGCATTTTATGGACTTTTTCATAAGTTATTGCCCATGGTTTTAGGGTTCTAGGGCGACATACATGTTTGAGAGGTACAAGCAAAAACTATTCGTTTTTGCGTTTTATGGTCGTTTTCATGAGTTATTGCCCACAGTTTTGGTGTTTCAAGGCGATTTACATGGTTGAGAGTGATGACCAAAAACTCATCTTTTTTGCGCTGTATGGCCGTTTTCATGAGCTATTGTCTACAGTTTTGGAGTTTCAGGGTGATTTACATGTTTGAGAGGTATAAGCAAAAACTCGTCGTTTTTGCGTTTTATGGCCATTTTCGTGAGTTATTGCCCAGAGTTTTGAGGTTCTAGGACGATTTACATGTTTGAGAGGTATGAGAAAAAAGTCATCGATTTTGCTTTTTATGGCCGTTTTCACGAGCTATTGCCCATAGTTTGTGGGTTCTAGGGTGATTTACATGTTTCAGAGTTATGACCAAAAACTCGTCTTTTGGCGTTTTATGGCCGCTTTCATGAGTTATTGCCTGTAGTGTTGGGTTTCCAGGGCGATTTACATGCTTCAGAGGTATGAGCAAAAACTCGTAGTTTTTTCGTTTTATGACCATTTTCATGAGTTATTGCCCACAGTTTTGGGGTTCTAGGACGATTTATAAGTTTGAGAGTGATGACCAAAAAACTCATCTTTTTTACGGTTTATGGCCGTTTTCATGAGCTATTGCCCACATTTTTGGGGTTCCTGTGTGATTTACATGTTTCAGAATTCTGACAGAAAACTCGTCTTTTTTGCGTTTTATGGCTAGTTTCATGAGTTATTGCCCACAGTTTTGGGGTTCTAGGGTGATTTACATGTTTGTGAGGTATGATCAAAAAGTCATCCTTTTTTCTTTTTATGGCCGTTTTCATGAGCTATTGCCCACAGTTTTAGCGTTCTAGGGTGATTTACATGTTTCAGAGTTATGATAGAAAACTCGTCTTTTTTGCACTTTATGCCCTAGTTTATGAGTTATTGCCCATAGTTTTGGGGTCATGGGCGATTTACATGTTTCTGAGGTATGAGCAAAAAGTCATCTTTTTTGCTTTTTATGGCCGTTTTCATGAGCTATTGCCCACAGTTTTGGGGTTCCAAGGTTATTTACATGTTTTAGAGTTATGATAGAAAACTCGTCTTTTTTGCACATTATGGCTGTTTTCATGAGCTATTGCCCGAAGTTTTGGGATTCTAGGGCGATTTACATATTTCAGAGTTATGACCGAAAACTTGTCTTTTTTGCGTTTTATGGCTAGTTTCATGAGTTATTGCCCGCAGTTTTGGGGTTCTAGGGTGATTTGCATGTTTGTGTGGTCTGAGGAAAAAGTCATCATTTTTGCTTTTTATGGCCGTTTTCATGTGTTATTGCCCATAGTTTTGGGGTTCCAGGGTGATTTACATGTTTCAGAGTTATGACAGAAAACTCGTCTTTTTTGCACTTTATGGCCTTTTTCATGAGTTATTGCCCATAATTTTGGGGTTCTAGGGCGATTTACCTGTTTGTTAGGTATGAGCAAAAAGTCATCATTTTTTATTTTATGGTCGTTTTCATGAGCTATTGCGCACCGTTTTGTGGTTCCCAGGTGATTTACATGTTTGAGAGTGAT
The DNA here is from genome assembly GCA_030063025.1 of Avena longiglumis. Lineage (NCBI taxonomy): Eukaryota > Viridiplantae > Streptophyta > Magnoliopsida > Poales > Poaceae > Avena > Avena longiglumis. Next base: position 18,995,520 of record CP125978.1, on the reverse strand, counting down.
GACCAAAAACTCATCTTTTTTGCGCTTCATGGCCGTTTTCATGAGGTATTGCCCAAGGTTTTGGGGTTCTAGGGTGATTTACATGTTTTAGAGTTATGACCAAAAACTCACCTTTTTTGTGTTTTATGTCCGTTTTCATGAGTTATTGCCCACGGTGTTGTGGTTCCAGGGAGATTTACATGTTTGCGAGTGATGACCAAAAACTCATCTTTTTTGCGCTTTATGGTCGTTTTCATGAGCTCCCACAGTTTTGGGGTTCCAAGGCATTTTACATGTTTGAGAGGTATGACCAAAATGCTGTCTTTTTTGCGTTTTATGGCTATTTTCATGAGTTATTGTCCACAGTTTTGGGGTTCCAGGGCGATTTACATGTTTGAGAGGTATAAGCAAAAAATCGTCGTTTTTGCGTTTTATGGCCATTTTCGTGAGTTATTGCCCACGGTTTTTGGATTCCTGGGCAATTTACATGTTTCAGAGTTTTGACATCTTTTTTGCTTTATGGCCGTTTTCATGAGCTATTGCCTATTGTTTTGGGGTTCGAGGGTGATTTACATGTTTCAGAGTTATGACCAAAGACTCATATTTTTTGCATTTTATGGACTTTTTCATAAGTTATTGCCCATGGTTTTAGGGTTCTAGGGCGACGTACATGTTTGAGAGGTACGAGCAAAAACTATTCGTTTTTGCGTTTTATGGTCGTTTTCATGAGTTATTGCCCACAGTTTTGGGGTTTCAAGGCGATTTACATGGTTGAGAGTGATGACCAAAAACTCATCTTTTTTGCGCTGTATGGCCGTTTTCATGAGCTATTGTCTACAGTTTTGGAGTTTCAGGGTGATTTACATGTTTCAGAGGTATGAAAAAAAACTCGTCTTTTTTTGCGTTTTATGGCCATTTTCATGAGCTATTGCCCACAGTTTTGAGGTTCTAGGACGATTTACATGTTTGAGAGGTATGAGAAAAAAGTCATCGATTTTGCTTCTTATGGCCGTTTTCACGAGCTATTGCCCATAGTTTGTGGGTTCTAGGGTGATTTACATGTTTCAGAGTTATGACCAAAAACTCGTCTTTTGGCGTTTTATGGCCGCTTTCATGAGTTATTGCCTGCAGTGTTGGGTTTCCAGGGCGATTTACATGCTTCAGAGGTATGAGCAAAAACTCGTAGTTTTTTCGTTTTATGACCATTTTCATGAGTTATTGCCCACAGTTTTGGGGTTCTAGGACGATTTATAAGTTTGAGAGTGATGACCAAAAAACTCATCTTTTTTACGGTTTATGGCCGTTTTCATGAGCTATTGCCCACATTTTTGGGGTTCCAGGGTGATTTACATGTTTCAGAATTCTGACAGAAAACTCGTCTTTTTTGCGTTTTATGGCTAGTTTCATGAGTTATTGCCCACAGTTTTGGGGTTCTAGGGTGATTTACATGTTTGTGAGGTATGATCAAAAAGTCATCATTTTTTCTTTTTATGGCCGTTTTCATGAGCTATTGCCCACAGTTTTAGCGTTCTAGGGTGATTTACATGTTTCAGAGTTATGACAGAAAACTCGTCTTTTTTGCACTTTATGCCCTAGTTTATGAGTTATTGCCCGCAGTTTTGGGGTCCTGGGCGATTTACATGTTTCTGAGGTATGAGCAAAAAGTCATCATTTTTGCTTTTTATGGCCGTTTTCATGAGCTATTGCCCACAGTTTTGGGGTTCCAGGGTGATTTACATGTTTCAGAGTTATGATTGAAAACTCGTCTTTTTTGCACATTATGGCTGTTTTCATGAGCTATATGCCCGAAGTTTTGGGATTCTAGGTCGATTTACATATTTCAGAGTAATGACCAAAACTCGTCTTTTGCATTTTATGGCTAGTTTCATGAGTTATTGCCCAGTTTTGGGGTTCTAGGGTGATTTACATGTTTGTGGTCTGAGCAAAAGTCATCATTTTGCCTTTTATGGCGTTTTCATGAGCTATTGCCCATAGTTTTGGGGTTCGGGGTGATTTACATGTTTGAGTTATGGAAAACTCGTCTTTTGCACTTTATGGCCTTTTTCATGAGTTATTGCCCATAATTTTGGGGTTCTAGGGCGATTTACCTTTTGTTAGGTATGAGCAAAAGTCATCATTTTTATTTTATGGTCGTTTTCATGAGCTATTGCACCGCTTTGTGGTTCCTGGTGATTTACATGTTTGAGTGATGACCAAAACTCATCTTTTTGCGCTTCATGGCCGTTTCATGAGGTATTGCCCAAGGTTTTGGGGTTCTAGGGTGATTTACATGTTTTAGAGTTATGACCAAAACTCACCTTTTTGTGTTTATGTCCGTTTTCATGAGTTATTGCCCGGTGTTGTGGTTCCGTGGAGATTTACATGTTTGCAGTGATGACCAAAACTCATCTTTTTGCGCTTTATGGTCGTTTTCATGAGCTCCACAATTTTGGGGTTCCAAGGCATTTTACATGTTTGCGAGTGATGACCAAAAACTCGTCTTTTGGCGTTTTATGGATGCTTTCATGAGTTATTGTCCACAGTTTTGGGGTTCCAGGGCGATTTACATGTTTGAGAGGTATAAGCAAAAACTCGTCGTTTTTGCGTTTTATGGCCATTTTCATGAGTTATTGCCCACGGTTTTTGGATTCCTGGGCAATTTACATGTTTCAGAGTTTTGACATCTTTTTCGCTTTATGGCCGTTTTCATGAGCTATTGCCTATTGTTTTGGGGTTCGAGGGTGATTTACTTGTTTTAGAGTTATGACCAAAGACTCATATTTTTTGCATTTTATGGCCTTTTTCATAAGTTATTGCCCATGGTTTTAGGGTTCTAGGGCGACGTACATGTTTGAGAGGTACGAGCAAAAACTATTCGTTTTTGCGTTTTATGGTCGTTTTTATGAGCTATTGCCCACAGTTTTAGCGTTCTAGGGCGATTTACATGGGTGAGGGAGATGACCAAAACTCATCTTTTTGCGTTATGGCCGTTTTCATGAGCTATTGTCCACAATTTTGGAGTTTTGGTGATTTACATGTTTCAGAGGTATGAAAAAACTTCGTCTTTTTATGCGTTTTATGGCCATTTTCATGAGCTATTGCCCAGTTTGAGGTTCTAGGACGATTTACATGTTTGAGAGGTATGAAAAAAGTCATCGATTTTGCTTTTATGGCGTTTTCACGAGCTATTGCCCATAGTTTGTGGGTTCTAGGGTGATTTACATGTTTGAGTTATGACCAAAACTTCGTCTTTTGGCGTTTATGGCCGCTTTCATGAGTTATTACTGCTAGTGTTGGGTTTCGAGGCGATTTACATGCTTCAGAGGTTTGAGCAAAAACTCGTAGTTTTTTCGTTTTATGACCATTTTCATGAGTTATTGCCCACAGTTTTGGGGTTCTAGGACGTTTTATAAGTTTGAGAGTGATGACCAAAAAACTCATCTTTTTTACGGTTTATGGCCGTTTTCATGAGCTATTGCCCTCATTTTTTGGGGTTCCAGGGTGATTTACATGTTTCAGAATTCTGACAGAAAACTCGTCTTTTTTGCGTTCTATGGCTAGTTTCATGAGTTATTGCCCACAGTTTTGGGGTTCTAGGGTGATTTACATGTTTGTGAGGTATGATCAAAAAGTCATCATTTTTTCTTTTTATGGACGTTTTCATGAGCTATTGTCCACAATTTTAGCGTTCTAGGGTGATTTACATATTTCAGAGTTATGACTCATCTTTTTGCACTTTATGCCCTAGTTTATGAGTTATTGCCCAGTTTTGGGGTCTGGCGATTTACATGTTTACGGTATGAGCAAAAAGTCATCATTTTTGCTTTTTATGGCCGTTTTCATGAGCTATTGCCCACAGTTTTGGGGTTCCAGGGTGATTTACATGTTTCAGAGTTATGATTGAAAACTCGTCTTTTTTGCACATTATGGCTGTTTTCATGAGCTATATGCCCGAAGTTTTGGGATTCTAGGTCGATTTACATATTTCAGAGTTATGACCGAAAACTCCTCTTATTTGCATTTGAGGGCTAGTTTCATGAGTTATTGCCCAGTTTGGGTTCTAGGGTGATTTACATGTTTGTGTGGTCTGAGCAAAAGTCATTTTTGCCTTTTATGGCCGTTTTCATGAGCTATTGCCCATAGTTTTGGGGTTCCAGGGTGATTTACATGTTTCAGAGTTATGACTGAAAACTCGTCTTTTTTGCACTTTATGGCCTTTTTCATGAGTTATTGCCCATAATTTTGGGGTTCTAGGGCGATTTACCTGTTTTTTAGGTATGAGCAAAAAGTCATCATTTTTTATTTTATGGTCGTTTTCATGAGCTATTGCGCACCGTTTTGTGGTTCCCAGGTGATTTACATGTTTGAGAGTGATGACCAAAAACTCATCTTTTTTGCGCTTCATGGCCGTTTTCATGAGGTATTGCCCAAGGTTTTGGGGTTCTAGGGTGATTTACATGTTTTAGAGTTATGACCAAAAACTCACGTTTTTTGTTTTATGTCCGTTTCATGAGTTATTGCCACGGTGTTGTGGTTCCAGGAGATTTACATGTTTGCAGTGATGACCAAAAACTCATCTTTTTTATGCTTTATGGTCGTTTTCATGAGCTCACAGCTTTGGGGTTCCAAGGCATTTTACATGTATGAGAGGTATGACAAAATGTCTTTTTATGCTTTTTATGGCTATTTTCATGAGTTATTGTCCACAGTTTTGGGGTTCAGGCGATTTACATGTTTGAGAGGTATAAGCAAAAATCGCTGCTTTTGCTTTTATGGCCATTTTCGTGAGTTATTGCCCACGGTTTTTGGATTCTGGGCAATTTACATGTTTCGAGTTTTGACATCTTTTTGCTTTATGGCGTTTCATGAGCTATTGCCTATTGTTTTGGGGTTCGAGGTTGATTTACATGTTTCAGAGTTATGACCAAAGACTCATATTTTTTGCATTTTATGGACTTTTTCATAAGTTATTGCCCATGGTTTTAGGGTTCTAGGGCGAAATACATGTTTGAGAGGTACGAGCAAAAACTATTCGTTTTTGCGTTTTATGGGCGTTTTCATGAGTTATTGCCCAGTTTTGGGGTTTCAGGCGATTTACATGGTTGAGAGTGATGACAAAAACTCATCTTTTTATACTGTATGGCGTTTTCATGAGCTATTGTCTACAGTTTTGGAGTTTCAGGGTGATTTACATGTTTCAGAGGTATGAAAAAAAAACTTTTTTATGCTTTTATGGCCATTTTCATGAGCTATTGGCCCACAGTTTTGATGTTCTAGGACGATTTACATGTTTGAGAGGTATGAGAAAAAGACATCGATTTTGCTTTTTATGGCCGTTTCACGAGCTATTGCCCATAGTTTGTGGGTTCTAGGGTGATTTACATGTTTCAGAGTTATGACCAAAACTTGTCTTTTGGCGTTTATGGCCGCTTTCATGAGTTATTGCCTCAGTGTTGGGTTTCTGGCGATTTACATGCTTCAGGTATGAGCAAAACTCGTAGTTTTTGTTTTATGACCATTTTCATGAGTTATTGCCCAGTTTTGGGGTTCTAGGACGATTTATAAGTTTGAGAGTGATGACCAAAAACTCATCTTTTTACGTTTATGGCCGTTTTCATGAGCTATTGCCCACATTTTTGGGGTTCCTGTGATTTACATGTTTGAATTCGATGTAAATGCAGCTCTTTTGCGTTTTATGGCTAGTTTCATGAGTTACTGCCCACAGTTTTGGGGTTCTAGGGTGATTTACATGTTTGTGAGGTATGATCAAAAGTCATCATTTTTTACTTTTATGGTCGATTTCATGAGCTATTGCCATAGTTTTAGCGTTCTAGGGTGATTTACATATTTCAGAGTTATGACAGAAAACTCGTCTTTTTTGCACTTTATGCCCTAGTTTATGAGTTATTGCCCGTAGTTTTGGGGTCCTGGGAGATTTACATGTTTCTGAGGTATGAGCAAAAAGTCATCATTTTTGCTTTTTATGGACGTTTTCATGAGCTATTGCCCATAGTTTTGGGGTTCCAGGGTGATTTACATGTTTCAGAGTTATGATTGAAAACTCGTCTTTTTTGCACATTATGGCTGTTTTCATGAGCTATATGCCCGAAGTTTTGGGATTCTAGGTCGATTTACATATTTCAGAGTTATGACCGAAAACTCCTCTTTTTTGCATTATAGGGCGAGTTTCATGAGTTATTGCCAGCAGTTTTGGGGTCTAGGGTGATTTACATGTTTGTGTGGTCTGAGCAAAAAGTCATCATTTTTTCCTTTTATGGCCGTTTTCATGAGTTATTGCCCATAGTTTTGGGGTTCCAGGGTGATTTACATGTTTCAGAGTTATGACTGAAAACTCGTCTTTTTTGCACTTTATGGCCTTTTTCATGAGTTATTGCCCATAATTTTGGGGTTCTAGGGCGATTTACCTGTTTGTTAGGTATGAGCAAAAAGTCATCATTTTTTATTTTATGGTCGCTTTTCATGAGCTATTGCACTTTTTGTGGTTCCTGTGTGATTTACATGTTTGAGAGTGATGACCAAAACTCATCTTTTTTGGCTTCATGGCGTTTTCATGAGGTATTGCCCAAGGTTTTGGGGTTCTAGGGTGATTTACATGTTTTAGAGTTATGACCAAAACTCACCTATTTGTGTTTTATGTCCGTTTTCATGAGTTATTGCCCACGGTGTTGTGGTTCCAGGGAGATTTACCTCTTTGCGAGTGATGACCAAAAACTCATCTTTTTTGCGCTTTATGGTCGTTTTCATGAGCTCCCACAGTTTTGGGGTTCCAAGGCATTTTACATGTATCAGAGGTACACTAGTGGAAACGCGGGCTTTTGTTGATCCCGAAAATGGGCTTTAACACCGGTTCTTCTACGAACCGGTGTTAAAGAAACAGTGCGTGGCCTCTGCGGCATTAGTGAGCCCCCTTTAACACCGGTTCGTGCCACGAACCGGTGTGTTAAAGGTCCCTCCACGATGGTTACAAGACTTTAACACTGCCTGTGGGTACGAACCGTGTTAAAGGTGGGGCTATATAACACCACCCCAGCCCACACCCCACTCTTTTTTTCACATTTTGGAGCCTAGCAAGAGGGTGTGAAGAGTGCTAGTTGTGTTTTTCATATGCACTAGAGGTGTTGGTGAAATGCAGAGCTCAAAATAAGCTTTCTTGTTGCTCTTTCCGTCTCGGAGTCGGCCTGAACTATAGTTTCATGTGTCATTGATGTACTATATATATAAATGGTCATCTCCCTATTATTTTTGATATATACTACATATTAATGCAGATGAATCGGCAATGGATGTACGGTGACCGCCAGACTTCCGAGTACATTACGGGCCTCAAAATTTCATCGTTGTGGCTAATGCAAACCGTGGTCACAATGGTTTTATGTGTTGTCCGTGTTCACCGTCGAACAAGAAAGACTACTCAAATACCAGAACCATTCACGCCCACCGCTTGATCTGGTTTCATGCCCATTTATAATTGTTGGACCAAGCACGGAGAAAAGGGGTTGTGATGGAAGACAACGAAGAAGAGGATGATGAAAACTATCATAATATGTATCCCGAATATGATGATACCGCAACGGGGTAGATAATGAAGATCAATAGGGCAGATGGGCCCGTGATGACGATCTTGGTCGGGCCATTCTTGATGCAAAGGAAGAATGTGAAACTGAAGGAGAAGGAGAATGGAGCAGATGTTAAAGGATCACAAAACATTGTTGTATCCAACTTGCGAAGATGGCCACAAAAGCTAGGTGCCACATCGGATTTGCTGCAATGGAAGGCGAGAATGGTGTGACCGACACAAGATTTTCAAAGTTGTTGGTAAAATGAAGAATCTTCTTCCAAGAAATAATGAGTTGCCCGACAAGACATACCAAGCAAAGGTTGTCGCCCTCTAGGATTAGACGGCGGAAGATACATGCTTGCATTAATGACTGCATCCTCTACCGCGGTGAGAAGTACGAGAATTTGGATGCATGCCGGTATGCACCGCTGCGCAGTATAAGATCGACGAGACGATCTGGCGATGTTGAGGCGCAGGCCCCTAGGAAGAAGGTTCCGCCAAGGTTATGTGGTATGCTCCTATAATACCACGGTTAAAACGTCTCTTGTAAATAAAGAGCATGCCAAGTTGTTGCGATGGCACATGGAAGACCGTAAGAAAGACGCGATGTTGAGACACCCGTGATGGGTCACGTGGAGAAAAGTCGAGCGAGAGTACCGGACTTTACCGCGTGGCAAGGAACTTAAGGTTTGGTCTAAGTGCAGACGGCATGAATCCTTTTGGTGACGAGCTGCGATCCAGACGGCACAGTGACCCTATGTATCTATAACCTTCCTCCTTGGTTGTGTATGAAGAGGAAGTTCATTATGATGCTGCTCATCCAAGGCCCGAGGCAACCCGAACGACATTGATGTGTACCTAAGGCCATTAGTTGAAGAACTTTTACAGCTGGGCCAAACCAGGTGTACGTATGTGGGATGAGCACAAAGGGGAGCCATTTGACCCACGAGCATTGCTTTTCGTAACCATCAATGATTGGCGCTCTTAGTAACATTTCAGGCGGACAAACAAGGGTTACAATGCATGCACACACTGTTTAGATGATACTGAAAGTGTATATTTGGATAAATGTAAGAAGGTTGTGTACCTAGGGTATCGCCGATTTCTTAGAACCTGCATCCAAAGAAGAAAGAAAGGCAAGCATTTCAAACGTCTGGCGTAACCCCGAGGAAGCCTCCTCCGCATGCGGTGAGGTATTTGGTATGGTCAAGGACCTAGAAGTAATCTTTGGAAAAGGTCTGGCGGTCTATCATTCCGAATGACGATGCCGGACACGCGCCCATGTGGAAGAAGCAATCTATATTTTGGGACCTACCCTATTTGAAAGTCTTAGAGGTCCGCTCTTCAATCGACGTGATGCACGTGACGAAGAATATTTGCGTGAACCTGGTAGGCTTTCTAGGAGTGTATGGGAAGACAAAAGATACACCGGAGCACGACAAGACCAGCAACGTCCCAAGGCCTGAAGAGCCTATGCATCCCGAGAACGAGAAGGGTAAACGATGCCACTTAACTCCTGCCAGCTACGCTCTTACCAAAGCGAGAAGGAAATCTTTTTGAATGTCCGGCAGTATCAAGGTCCCGTCGGCTTCTCGAATATAAAGGAATAATAAATATGGCGTAGAAAAAATTCCAAAACCTGAAGTCTCATGATCGCCACGTGATTATGACACAATTGCTTCCGATTGCATTGAGGGGCTTCTACGAAAATGTTCGAGTACCCATTGTGAAGCTATGTGCATTCCTCAATGCAATATCTCGGAAGGTAATCGATCCGAAAGCCTACCAGGTTACAAGCAGATGTGGCCCAATGTCTTGTCACTTTGAGTTGGTGTTCCCACCATCCTTCTTCAATATTATGACGCATCTCCTGGTTCACCTAGTAGAAGAGATTGCCATTCTCGGTCCTGTATTTCTACAATATGTTCCCCTTTGAGAGGTACATGGGAGTCTTAAAGAAATATGTTCATAACCGTAGGCGAAGGAAGCATCTCCAAGGGCTATGTAGAGGAGGTCATTGAGTTCTGTTGATTTTATTCCCGACCTTAAGGCGATTGGTGTTCCGTAATCACGACATGAGGGGAGACTGCGTGGAAAAAGGCACCCTAGGATGTAAAGCAATGATATGTAGGGGGGCATTCTCTCAATCAAGCACACTACGGTTTTACAAAGATCTATCTTGGTTGCCCGTATATCAATGAACACAAGAATTTAATCGCCTCAAACACCCGGCAGTCGATGAATGGATTATAAGTGAACACATGGCGAGTTTTGGCGGGTCTGCAAAGACTTCTCACGAATAACACCACTTGGGGATCAATTTGTACTTGTTGGCGGGACACCTCTTGTATGTACTTTCCAAGGGCGAGATAAATGGGAATACATTTTACACGATAGGCCAAGATAAAAAGAGCACCAACCAAAATAGTGGTGTCCGCTTCGATGCAGCAGAAGACAATGGGCAAAAGACCACGTATTATGGGTTCATAGAGGAGATATGGGAACTTGACTATGGACCTAATTTTAAGGTCCCTTGTTTCGATGCAAATGGGTCAAGCTAACAGGAGGAGGGGTTGAGGTAGACAAAATGCGGAATGACAACAGTGGATCTCAACAATCTTATGAAGAACTTAGACGAACCATTCGTCCTAGCCAATGATGTGTCTCAGGTTTTCTATGTGAAGGACATGTCCTCCAGACGAAAAAAAAGAAAAAATATGCAAACGAATACATCATATGATGAGCCAAAGCGCCACATAGTTCTTTCAGGGAAAAGAAACATCGTGGGAATCGAGGACAAGACAGACATGTCAGAAGATTATAATAAGTTTGATGAAATTCCGCCCTTCACAGTGAAAACTGACCCAAGCATTCCGTTAAGTAAAGAAGATGCTCCATGGTTACATTAAGCGATCATAAGGAAGGGCATATGCCAAGAAGTTCATGCTCATATTATGTAACTCTAGTTCATGTTTTTAATACATGTCTTGAGTGTTAGTCATGTTTTGTGGATGGACCGGAGTATGAGAAGAAGTTGTCCCGAATCGTACTTACCATTAAGATCTGATCTCCAAGCTGCGGTCACATATTAGAGTGCCTCTATGACCAGTTTCGGAGATGGGAGGACTGGGCTCGTCGGCATCTCCCGAACTGGCCGTAGTGGTGTCCCCTCTCGAAAACCATCTTGCAGCTTTGTAACTTGTCTAACTAGATCAATACACCGAGCTAACTAATTTCACATATTAGGGAGTTCCTCTATGACCAGTTCTCGGAGATGGGAGGATGGCTCCTTCGGCATCTCCTGGCCCGTAGTGGTGTCCCCGCCTCAAACCGTGGAGGACTGGACTCACAAGGATGCCTATTTATAGTACAAGCAGCTCGACATAGTGTTGACACTTACAAAATAATGTCGACACTCACCCTATTAGTCGGTTGGTGTCTCCAACGGGACTAAGCATTCTTTAGTCCCGGTTGGTGACACCATCCGGACAAGGTACATCGCCGCGACATAATGTCGACATGCACTCACCTCTATTATTAGTGCTGACTCGTGTTTTGTCGGTTGGTGTCTCCAACGGGACTAAATTCATCTTTAGTCCCGGTTGGTGTCTCCAACCGGACTAAAGGTTCATCCCGCCATTTTTTCCGCCATTTTTCTTCCGCCATTTTTCTTCCCTTGATTCTTCCCGCCATTTTTCTTCCCGCCATTTTTCTTCCCTTGATTCTTCCCTCCAGTTCTTCGCTAGTTCACTATATATATATGTAGGGGTTGGCCTCCATTGTCATTGCACATCTCTAGACTCATATCTGCAACCTCATCACTCTTTCCCATGGCTTCCACCGTAGCACTAACCCCTGGGAGGCGGGCGCTTTGCGCCTCACTGCCCGCTCACATGTCCCGTCGGCTTGGATCTTGGCGTCGGTGTGCGTTCCTCCTGTCCCTCTAGGTGTGGCGCGGATGGCCATCACGAACCACTACTACTTGAGCTCACGCGGAGCAGCGGAGGAATCCCGAGATGGCATCCCGACTATTTCTCTACTTGGAAGCCTTCTTCGTGGATCGGCATGAGGCGCCGCCAGCACGAGGAGGACGGCCCACCTCCTCCTAACTTCAACGAGGCCGGCCGTCGGCTATGGTGGCGTGGTCGGACTCTCCAGCGTCATGGCCTATGACACCGCCGCCGACTCTAACCCCGTCTGCGCTACCTCAAGTCCAGCCCACGCGCTACCCTCAAGTCCAGCCGCGTACTCTCTACAGAGGTTCAATTACGGTGACCCCGACGACGGCGATGATGACGGCGGCGTCTGACGACTACTGATGGCAGTATTACAGGTGTAGGCAGAGCATGACTAAATCACTCCAACATTAAACAAGTTCGCCGATTGTTATAATCGGCCATGTATCTTGATTTTGTTCTTTTATGTATCTTAATTTTCGTTCGATTCGCCGATTGTTACTTAATGCCATGTATCTTAATTTTAGTTCTTTTATATATCTTAAAAAAGCACCTTTAATGCATGAAATAAGTGTTTATTTATTTTAGAAAATTTCATGTAAAGTAAATATAAAATCATTTACATGAATGGATAGATATTATTTTTATGAAAATTATGATATATTATTCATATTTTTACGAGTTGAAATGAAAAAGATATGAATTTTCTAAATTCATATCATATTTTTGAATTAAAAAGCCCCTTTAATGCATGAAATAAGTGTTTACTTATTTTAAAAATTTCATGTAAAGTAAATATAAAATCATTTACATGAATGGATAGATATTATTTTTCTGAAAATTATGATATATTATTCATATTTTTCTGAGTTGAAATGAAAAAGATATGAATTTTCTAAATTCATATCATATTTTTGAATTAAAAAGCCCTTTAATGCATGAAATAAGTGTTTATTTATTTTAAAAATTTCATGTAAAGTAAATATAAAAATCATTTACATGAATGGATAGATATTATTTTTGAAAATTATGATATATTATTCATATTTTTCGAGTTGAAATGAAAAGATATGAATTTTCTAAATTCATATCATATTTTTGAATTAAAAAGCCTTTAATGCATGAAATAAGTGTTTATTTATTTTAAAAAATTTCATGTAAAGTAAATATAAAATTATTTACATGAATGGATAGATATTATTTTTCTGAAAATTATGATATATTATTAATATTTTGAATTAAAAAAGCACCTGAATTAAAAAGCCCTGAATTAAAAAAAGCCCACGAAATAAATCTTGTGAAAACACCCCCTTTAACACCGGTTCGTGGAACCGGTGTTAAAAAGCGTTGCATTTCTTTAACACCGGTTCGTGGGCCGGAACCGTTAAGTAAATGCATCTGTGAACGCCTTTAACACCGGTTCACCACGAACCGGTGTTAAAGGGAAATATTATTCACCTCCCTCTATTCCTCCCACGCGATACCGAGATCGATCGAAGGCCGCCCCGACGCTCGCCGTCGCCAAGCCGCTCTATTGACGCCGAGGTTCGGCCGCTGACGCCTCTTCCCCTCGCCGGCTGCTCCGGCCTGCTCTCCCGCTGCGGCAGCCGGCCTCCCCGCCCGCCTCCCTGACTCGCCGCCTCCCTCACCGCGCGCCTGCCGCTCCTCTCCCCTCACACCCGGCGCCAGCTCCTCCTCCACCGCAGCCCCGGCTCCTCCCTCCGTGCCCCCACTGGCGCCGCCAAGCCACACGCCAGCTTCGCGACCCGCCAGCCCAGATCCTCCCGTGCGCCGCTCCTCCCGCGCCTCCGTCGGCGGCGCCGGCTCAGCCCTCCTGGCCCCGGCGTCCGCCTCGCTGCCTTCCCCAGCAACCCGCCCGCCAGCTGGCAAATCCGCCCGGCGCGTCGCAACCCGCCGCCGCCAACCGCCGTCCACCGCTCGCGGTCCCTACCTCGCCCTGCGGCCCTTTAAGCTTCGCTTCGCCACGGACGCGTCTTCCTCCTCCCGGCGCCCAAGCCCACGTCATCCTGTGGGTCCCGCCTCCATGTGCGCGTCCGTGTGTGCTCGTGTGTTTGTGACATGTGAGTGCCTTGTGTACCTTAGGGACGACTTGAGCACCCAAGTTCGCCCACACCCCGACGCCGAGGCCCTAAACCCGTGGTCCATCTACAAGACCGCCGAGAACCTCGGGTGCACCAACATGGAAGACCGAACACCGATCCCGGAAATCCGGACCCGATGACCACCAAGAATGTCACCGCTTAACAAGTACCTCGCGAACGCCAACGCGGACCCGCCTCAAACCGACCTGCCCCTCTCCTTCCCGCGATGCGCGCCGCCATGTCCGCGACGTGACCGTCGCCAGCTCGTGGGCCCCCTCCTGTCCCGGCCCGTCTTCCTTGGTCGTGCCCTTTGGGAGCTCGCTGCCCGGCCATGGCGCGCGGCGCCCTCCTCGAACCGCCCGGCCTCGCGACTCCGGATCTAGGCCTTAATCCTTGCACATGTGAATTAGAAGCATGTGGAGTAAAAATAAAATAGCTTATAGCAAAGATATTATAATAGGCCACGCCTAAACCCTAACTGACCACCTCGCTCTCTTCCCCGTGCAGGAGCGTCTCGCCGCCGCCGCTTCGGAGCTCATAGGCCACGCCTAAGCGCCCGCTAGCTTGCCGCCGACGAGACCGCCCGCATCCGTGTCTGCCATTGCCCTCGCCCACCACCCTCGTCGTCGCCCTCGCCGTCGCCATCCCGCGGGATATAAGTAAGGGCATGTTTGATTCAAAGGATTTGTATAGGAAATTTGTAGGATTAAATCCTATAGGAAATTTGTAGGATTAAATCCTATAGGAAATCCTATAGGAAATTATGCATGTTTGATTCAAAGGATTTGTATTGTATGTGTATTGTATATGCATGTGTATATTTTGTGCCACGCCGACCACCACCGCCACCATTATGGGCCGACCACGACCTCCTATGTCCTCGCTGAGCCTACACACGCCGAGGGTGTGTCGCCCATTTTAGGTAGACCATCACGTCGTGCTGGTTCGAACGCACACCCCCACGCACCCCGGCCCGCTCTCGCCCTAGCGTCGCCACCTCTCGTTGTCAATATAGCATTATAATAACCATGCTATGTTAATCAACTTTGATGACAAGTTAATTAGAAGAAGTAAATGTACCCTCTCATATGAGTCCGGGGTTTCTCCGAATTAGGGTTTGAAATGACCAAGCATGTATTAGGGTTACATTTCAATACTTTTAACCTGTCATATCATCGTCCTTGCTTGAGCATTTCAATAGATGTATTACTGATATTTGTGTGATAATATTATTGTTTTAGAAACTATGGATCCACTTAGTAGAAACCTTGAAGAAGAAGAAATAATGGAGAACATTATTGATGAGGACACCTCACAATATCTCGAACTTGGAGGGACATGACGACGACGGCTCAAGTACTAGTCATGGAGAAGATGAAGACTCGTGAACGCAATTTAATGGTTACAAAGTCCGGAGGTATATGCATTTATTAAGCCTCGGTGACTTCCACCAACAATCTTCTTCTACATGTATTAATTAACGCTTCTTTCTTCTTTTAGCCCTGGATCGACCAGCCAAAGAACCATCTTCTTCTCTGAAAAGAGCAAGCGAGGCGTGAGCCGGTTGAAAGATCGTGCAAAGTTCACGATCGAGGTCGTGTTGATGGCAGGCCGATGGAGCCCAAGAAGGCCGCAGACAAATTTATCGTCGTCTGGAGTTCTTGTTAGGGACCAAATCCCAATCATAATTGAAAATTGGAATAAGCCAAAGAAGGGCGGTACCTTTGTCGATGATGAGATCCAAAGAAACGCTTTGGAATTCGTTGTTGGTAAATTTCACCCTTCCGCCAGAGGAGGATGAAAACAATCCGGTTATAAAGAACAAGGTCAAAGAGTGGACTCTAAAGAAGATGGCTGATGCTTTCCAGAATCGAAGACAAAATTGAACAAATTTGTCAAGTGGCGAGACTCAAATTTCAAGACGCATATTATGCGAAGATAAGACCTCAACGGCCCGAATTTAAGACATATAAAAAAGTGCTATAGCTAAAAAGAGGTGAAACCAATACGCTTAATGCCACGAAGAAGGAATATCACCGAGAGGGTCGGTGGCTACATATCTCGAGAGGCCTAAGTGGGAGGAAGGCGAGAAGGCCTGCGAGAGAGGGATCACACCCAGACAGATGGGTGGGACCTACGTGCAAAGACTTGGTTCTCGGAATCGGGGCAAGGTTGGACCCAAACAGGATTGTGTATCTTCCCAACCATCCTTGCCAAACCCACTTCGAACTCATCACGGCATACGGAAACATCCGCCGGACCTTCCATCCCGACAGAGAATGACCAGCTCACACGCGCCATCGGTAAAAAGAACACTCGGACATGCACGAGGCACGGGGTATGACGTGGAAGGATGGGTTTGCCGACCGGAGCGACTCTTACAGATGGCGCGGCGAAAGAAAAGAGCGTCAGGTCGGATGACACAGATAGAACATGCACTTGCGGCTGCAGACGCGCAAGTGAATGCACAATGAAACCATCAAGCTACCGGCCCATCTCAGCGGCATGAAGAGCGCATTGGAAGCTGCCGGCCTGTATGCGGAAGCGGTGTGGCTTCCACGGAACGTGCAACCAACGCTTGAAATGACGGGTCCTCGATACCCGCTGATGAGATCACGAGAGCGAACACGCTGAGCTGCATGTGAGATTAATGGGCTTATCCATTAAGGTGGTATCGGCTATGCCTTACCTCCCCAGGCTGGTGGAACTTACCTGCCGACCGATTCGAGATGGCTATGCTATTGTCGGGTGGATGAGGTTGTGAAGGAATATGAGGAAGCACAGCTTGACCATGCTACGGTGAAGGGGAAACTCAACTCAAATTTGCGGTGAAAACAACCATTCTTTGGAAGAAGGAACACATTGTGCTTCCAAATTGAGGTCACTTGGCACCCCGCGTCTCCGCGGCGTCGGCCGAGCCGCTTCAGCCATCTCTGTGCGGCAGCCATCTCCGGCCGTCGGCCATCTCTGCGGCGGCAGCCATCTCCGTCAGCCATCTCTGCGGCAGCCATCTCCGCCCGTCAGCCATCTCCGATTCAGCCATCTCCTCGGAAGCGGAAGAGCCTTGCCACGAGGAGCATCGGTACTGCCACAAAGAAATCCGCGGAAACCGTGCGTAAAGAGTTCAAAAACTACGTCCGCAGCCTTCCGCCAAGCCATTGCCGGTTTTACCGTGGAATCGCAGCGACGAGGAGACCAATAGGATCTCGGAGAACAGGTCAAGAAATTATTTGCACCTAGGCGGGCCAAAGGAGAAAATAGATCCGGGTGGTGGAAGTTTACAAAATCTTTGAAACCTGAAACCCCACTTGTGCGGACTACGAGCGCCAGATTTTGAAGGCGGATGCAAGGCGCCGTGGGAGACTGAAAGTAGCGATCGTGAGGCACCCCACAAAACAATTCCCATGCTCGGAGAGCGGAAAACCAATCATCGCCCCGCTCCAAATGTTTGACAAACGACGCTCCTCCCGTAGATGATTACAGAGCTACAAAGAAAGGCCAATGAGATGGGGATGACTTACATTGCATACTTGAACGTCATGGGAGACAACTTGCCCAAATCGATGTCAACCCCATACAGCCATGGAAGTATGGGAAGAATCTAGTCAAGAAAGAG
The DNA here is from genome assembly GCA_030063025.1 of Avena longiglumis. Lineage (NCBI taxonomy): Eukaryota > Viridiplantae > Streptophyta > Magnoliopsida > Poales > Poaceae > Avena > Avena longiglumis. The sequence continues at coordinate 18,978,288 of CP125978.1, read as the reverse complement.
GAGCTCAAAATCTACCAACAAAGATGCGAAAATTGCACAAGTGGTACCTTCATTTACGCAAGACGAGAAAAGAAGAATGGATCACAGGCGCATATAAGAGATGAGATTTTCTTGTGCGGAGACGCGATCGACTTCAACATTCAAGACTTGCATTTTCTATTCAATCAAGGAACTCGACAAAGCTGCCATCAGCCTTTATTGTGTGTAAGTACTATTTACGTAATTTTATCTCAACTCATTCACTTCATTAATTGCATGTATATATATATGCTCACCATATATGTATATACTATTATGCAGGAAAAAGGTTATGGAATGCAGGAAAGGAGGCCCTTTTGACATTGGGTTCGTTGACCCAAATAGAGTTCATGAAGAAGTGGTAAGAGAAAACCCGGCAAGCAGATTACTTGCTAAAGTCTTTCTTGAGACAACAAACCAAAAGGGAAATACTATTGCCTTACAACTTCGTGAAGTCTGTTACCTCTCTCTTGTACACATTCATTTCGCTTACTCGATGTTAAGTAGCGATGATGAGTTATGCGTCGCAGAGTTCCACTTTATTCGCTAGTCATTCAACCCGACTCGGGAAAAGTCCTTGTCATGGACTCGTTCACGAAAAGAAAAAGAGCTATGGGCAAACTTTAGAGAGATGCTCGAGGTAATTTCAATCATATTATCGCACTAGATCGGCAACTTTCGTGACAATAAGTAATTAATTACTCCTTTATCCATTTTCTTTGTCGGACGGGGTTTGGAAAATGTTCACGGCAGGGCCGTGGGTGAATGGTCAAGAACTAAAATTTGTAGACCAAAATGTAAGTAATACTAGCTAGCTTCCAATTCCATTATATCATGCTTTATTGATTATTATTTTGATTGAACTCTCTATTCTCGTAAAGTCGCATCAAGGACACGGCAATAACTTATGTGGGTACTATGTTTGCGAATTCATTCGCAACCACGATATGTCACGACAAGCCGCACTAGAACAACTTAGAGTAAGTAAACAAAGTCCACAACATTATTTTATTACCATCAATTGTGTTGAGTTTTATTCTTATATATATATTGGCCCATTCTTCATATATATTCAGATCGAGCGGATGCGGGACCAACTCCTACCATTTGAACGCATACGAGCCATTCAAGAGGAATTGGCGGGGTTCATACTTGATGAGGTCGTCACGCTGGCGGAGAACTCTTTAGATATCCACCTCCGCGATGATGTATGTGCCGATGTATGTGCCGATGGCGATGTATGTCTTGGCGATGTTTGTGTATAATAATAGTTGCTTAATTATTCATGTACTCGTATGTACCGATGGCGATTTATAAGTATCGGCTCCCAATCGATTTCCCTCGCTCTCCCCTCCGTGTAATCGCCGCAGGCGAAATCTGCCGCGGCAGGTAGCGTTTTCTGCCGGCGAGTTCTCGCCGCAGTGAAAAGCGTTAAATCTTCGCCGTAAGAATTCTTAACACGGTTCGGTCTGAACCGGTGTTAAAGAACTGACTGCGGCATCACGTCGCCACCCTTTAACACCGGTTCGTATAGGAACCGGTGTTAAAAACCCCTAACGAACCCTCAGCGGTTGTGGAACCGCTGTTAGAGGGTCCTCCAAACCGGTGTTAGAGGGGTACGTGTGCACTAGTGGTATGACCAAAATGTTGTCTCTTTTGCGTTTTATGGCTATTTTCATGACTTATTGCCCACAGTTTTGGCGTTCCAGGGCGATTTACATGTTTGAGAGGTATAAGCAAAAAATCGTCTTTTTTGCGTTTTATGGCCATTTTCGTGAGTTATTGCCCACGGTTTTTGGATTCCTGGGCAATTTTCATGTTTCAGAGTTTTGACATCTTTTTTGCTTTATGGCCGTTTTCATGAGCTATTGCCTATTGTTTTGGGGTTCGAGGTTGATTTACATGTTTCAGAGTTATGACCAAAGACTCATATTTTTTGCATTTTATGGACTTTTTCATAAGTTATTGCCCATGGTTTTAGGGTTCTAGGGCGACGTACATGTTTGAGAGGTACGAGCAAAAACTATTCGTTTTTGCGTTTTATGGTCGTTTTCATGAGTTATTGCCCACAGTTTTGGGGTTTCAGGGCGATTTACATGGTTGAGAGTGATGAACAAAAACTCATCTTTTTTGCGCTGTATGGCCGTTTTCATGAGCTATTGTCCACAATTTTGGAGTTTCAGGGTGATTTACATGTTTCAGAGGTATGAAAAAAACTCGTCTTTTTTGCGTTTTATGGCCATTTTCATGAGCTATGGCCCACAGTTTTGATGTTCTAGGACGATTTACATGTTTGAGAGGTATGAGAAAAAAGACATCGATTATGCTTTTTATGGCCGTTTTCACGAGCTATTGCCCATAGTTTGTGGGTTCTAGGGTGATTTACATGTTTCAGAGTTATGACCAAAAACTCGTCTTTTGGCGTTTTATGGCCGCTTTCATGAGTTATTGCCTGTAGTGTTGGGTTTCGATTTACATGCTTGAGGTATGAGCAAAAACTCGTAGTTTTTCGTTTTATGACCATTTCCATGAGTTATTGCCAGTTTTGGGGTTCTAGGGCGATTTATAAGTTTGAGAGTGATGACCAAAAACTCATCTTTTTACGGTTTATGGCCGTTTCATGAGCTATTGCCCACATTTTGGGGTTCTGTGATTTACATGTTTGAATTCGACGAAAACTCGTCTTTTGCGTTTATGGCTAGTTTCATGAGTTATTGCCCACAGTTTTGGGGTTCTAGGGTGATTTACATGTTTGTGGTATGATCAAAAGTCATCATTTTTTATTTTATGGCGATTTCATGAGCTATTGCCCATAGTTTTAGCGTTCTAGGGTGATTTACATATTTGAGTTATGATGAAAACTTCGTCTTTTTGCACTTTATGCCCTAGTTTATGAGTTATTGCCCGGTTTTGGGGTCTGGGCGATTTACATGTCTCGAGGTATGAGCAAAAGTCATCATTTTGCTTTTATGCGTTTTCATGAGCTATTATTGCCAGTTTTGGGGTTCGGGGTGATTTACATGTTTCAGAGTTATGATTGAAAACTCGTCTTTTTTGCACATTATGGCTGTTTTCATGAGCTATATGCCCGAAGTTTTGGGATTCTAGGTCGATTTACATATTTCAGAGTTATGACCGAAAACTCCTCTTTTTTGCATTTTAGGGCTAGTTTCATGAGTTATTGCCAGCAGTTTTGGGGTCTAGGGTGATTTACATGTTTGTGTGGTCTGAGCAAAAAGTCATCATTTTTGCCTTTTATGGCCGTTTTCATGAGCTATTGCCCATAGTTTTGGGGTTCCAGGGTGATTTACATGTTTCAGAGTTATGACTGAAAACTCGTCTTTTTTGCACTTTATGGCCTTTTTCATGAGTTATTGCCCATAATTTTGGGGTTCTAGGGCGATTTACCTGTTTTTTAGGTATGAGCAAAAAGTCATCATTTTTTATTTTATGGTCGTTTTCATGAGCTATTGCGCACCGTTTTGTGGTTCCCAGGTGATTTACATGTTTGAGAGTGATGACCAAAAACTCATCTTTTTTGCGCTTCATGGCCGTTTTCATGAGGTATTGCCCAAGGTTTTGGGGTTCTAGGGTGATTTACATGTTTTAGAGTTATGACCAAAAACTCACCTTTTTTGTGTTTTATGTCCGTTTTCATGAGTTATTGCCCACGGTGTTGTGGTTCCCGGGAGATTTACATCTTTGAGAGTGATGACCAAAAACTCATCTTTTTTGCGCTTTATGGTCGTTTTCATGAGCTCCCACAGTTTTGGGGTTCCAAGGCATTTTACATGTATCAGAGGTATGACCAAAATGCTGTCTTTTTTGCGTTTTATGGCTATTTTCATGACTTATTGTCCACAGTTTTGGGGTTCCAGGGCGATTTACATGTTTGAGAGGTATAAGCAAAAAATCGTCGTTTTTGCGTTTTATGGCCATTTTCGTGAGTTATTGCCCACGGTTTTTGGATTCCTGGGCAATTTTCATGTTTCAGAGTTTTGACATCTTTTTTGCTTTATGGCCGTTTTCATGAGATATTGCCTATTGTTTTGGGCTTCGAGGTTAATTATATGTTTCAGAGTTATGACCAAAGACTCATATTTTTTGCATTTTATGGACTTTTTCATAAGTTATTGCCCATGGTTTTAGGGTTCTAGGGCGACGTACATGTTTGAGAGGTACGAGCAAAAACTATTCGTTTTTGCGTTTTATGGTCGTTTTCATGAGTTATTGCCCACAGTTTTGGGGTTTCAGGGCGATTTACATGGTTGAGAGTGATGAACAAAAACTCATCTTTTTTGCGCTGTATGGCCGTTTTCATGAGCTATTGTCCACAATTTTGGAGTTTCGGGGTGATTTACATGTTTGGAGGTATGAAAAACTTCGTCTTTTTGCGTTTATGGCCATTTTCATGAGCTATGGCCCACAGTTTTGATGTTCTAGGACGATTTACATGTTTGAGAGGTATGAGAAAAAAGACATCGATTATGCTTTTTATGGCCGTTTTCACGAGCTATTGCCCATAGTTTGTGGGTTCTAGGGTGATTTACATGTTTGAGTTATGACCAAAACTCGTCTTTTGGCGTTTATGGCGCTTTCATGAGTTATTGCCTGTAGTGTTGGGTTTCCAAGGCGATTTACATGCTTCAGAGGTATGAGCAAAAACTCGTAGTTTTTTCGTTTTATGACCATTTTTATGAGTTATTGCCCACAGTTTTGGGGTTCTAGGACGATTTATAAGTTTGAGAGTGATGACCAAAACTCATCTTTTTACGGTTTATGGCGTTTTCATGAGCTATTGCCCACATTTTTGGGGTTCTGTGTGATTTACATGTTTGAGTACGTGAAAACTTCGTCTTTTGCGTTTTATGGCTAGTTTCATGAGTTACTGCCCACAGTTTTGGGATTCTAGGGTGATTTACATGTTTGTGAGGTATGATCAAAAGTCATCATTTTTTATTTTATGGCGTTTCATGAGCTATTGCTCATAGTTTTAGCGTTCTAGGGTGATTTACATATTTGAGTTATGAATGACTTCGTCTTTTTGCACTTTATGCCCTAGTTTATGAGTTATTGCCCGCAATTTTGGGGTCCTGGGCGATTTACATGTTTCTGAGGTATGAGCAAAAAGTCATCTTTTTTGCTTTTTATGGCCGTTTTCATGAGCTATTGCCCACAGTTTTGGGGTTCCAGGGTGATTTACATGTTTCAGAGTTATGATTGAAAACTCGTCTTTTTTGCACATTATGGCTGTTTTCATGAGCTATATGCCCGAAGTTTTGGGATTCTAGGTCGATTTACATATTTCAGAGTTATGACCGAAAACTCCTCTTTTTTGCATTTTAGGGCTAGTTTCATGAGTTATTGCCAGCAGTTTTGGGGTCTAGGGTGATTTACATGTTTGTGTGGTCTGAGCAAAAAGTCATCATTTTTGCCTTTTATGGCCGTTTTCATGAGCTATTGCCCATAGTTTTGGGGTTCCAGGGTGATTTACATGTTTCAGAGTTATGACTGAAAACTTCGACTTTTTGCACTTTATGGCCTTTTCATGAGTTATTGCCCATAATTTTGGGGTTCTAGGGCGTTACATTTTGTTAGGTATGAGCAAAAGTCATCATTTTTATTTTATGGCCGTTTTCATGAGCTATTGCCCACCGTTTTGGGGTTCCAGGGTGATTTACATGTTTGAGAGTGATGACCAAAAACTCATCCTTTTCGCGCTTCATGGCCGTTTTCATGATGTATTGCCCAAGGTTTTGGGGTTCTAGGGAGATTTACATGTTTTAGAGTTATGACCAAAAAACTGTGTTTTATGTCCGTTTTCATGAGCTACTGCCCACGGTGTTGTGGTTCCAGGGAGATTTACCTGTTTGCGAGTGATGACCAAAAACTCATCTTTTTTGCGCTTTATGGTCGTTTTCATGAGCTCCCACAGTTTTGGGGTTCCAAGGCATTTTACATGTATCAGAGGTATGACCAAAATGTTGTCTCTTTTGCGTTTTATGGCTATTTTCATGACTTATTGCCCACGGTTTTGGCGTTCCAGGGCGATTTACATGTTTGAGAGGTATAAGCAAAAAATCGTCTTTTTTGCGTTTTATGGCCATTTTCGTGAGTTATTGCCCACGGTTTTTGGATTCCTGGGCAATTTTCATGTTTCAGAGTTTTGACATCTTTTTTGCTTTATGGCCGTTTTCATGAGCTATTGCCTATTGTTTTGGGGTTCGAGGTTGATTTACATGTTTCAGAGTTATGACCAAAGACTCATATTTTTTGCATTTTATGGACTTTTCATAAGTTATTGCCCATGGTTTTAGGGTTCTAGGCGGCGTACATGTTTGAGAATGAGCAAAACTATTTGTTTTTGCGTTTTATGGTCGTTTTCATGAGTTATTGCCCACAGTTTTGGGGTTTCAGGGCGATTTACATGGTTGAGTGATGACCAAAACTCATCTTTTTGCGTATGTGGCCGTTTTCATGAGCTATTGTCCACAATTTTGGAGTTTCAGGTGATTTACATGTTTGAGGTATGAAAAACTTCGTCTTTTTGCGTTTATGGCCATTTTCATGAGCTATTGCCTGAGTTTTGATGTTCTAGGACGATTTACATGTTTGAGAGGTATGAGAAAAAAGACATCGATTATGCTTTTTATGGCCGTTTTCACGAGCTATTGCCCATAGTTTGTGGGTTCTAGGGTGATTTACATGTTTCAGAGTTATGACCAAAAACTCGTCTTTTGGCGTTTTATGGCCGCTTTCATGAGTTATTGCCTGTAGTGTTGGGTTTCCAGGGCGATTTACATGCTTCAGAGGTATGAGCAAAAACTCGTAGTTTTTTCGTTTTATGACCATTTTTATGAGTTATTGCCCACAGTTTTGGGGTTCTAGGACGATTTATAAGTTTGAGAGTGATGACCAAAAAACTCATCTTTTTTACGGTTTATGGCCGTTTTCATGAGCTATTGCCCACAGTTTGGGGTTCTGGGTGATTTACATGTTTGAGTTCTGACAGAAACTTCGTCTTTTTGCGTTTATGGCTAGTTTCATGAGTTATTGCCCAGTTTTGGGGTTCTAGGGTGATTTACATGTTTGTGAGGTATGATCAAAAGTCATCATTTTTATTTTTATGGCGTTTTCATGAGCTATTGCCCATAGTTTTAGCGTTCTAGGGTGATTTACATATTTCAGAGTTATGACAGAAAACTCGTCTTTTTTGCACTTTATGCCCTAGTTTATGAGTTATTGCCAGCAGTTTTGGGGTCCTGGGCGATTTACATGTCTCTGAGGTATGAGCAAAAAGTCATCATTTTTGCTTTTTATGGCCGTTTTCATGAGCTATTGCCCAGTTTTGGGGTTCGGTGATTTACATGTTTGAGTTATGATTGAAAACTTCGTCTTTTTGCACATTATGGCTGTTTTCATGAGCTATATGCCCAAGTTTTGGGATTCTAGGTCGATTTACATATTTGAGTTATGACGAAAACTCCTCTTTTTGCATTTAGGGCTAGTTTCATGAGTTATTGCCGCAGTTTTGGGGTTCTAGGGTGATTTACATGTTTGTGTGGTCTGAGCAAAAGTCATCATTTTGCCTTTTATGGCCGTTTTCATGAGCTATTGCCCATAGTTTTGGGGTTCGGGTGATTTACATGTTTGAGTTATGGTAGCTTCGTCTTTTGCACTTTATGTCCTTTTTCATGAGTTATTGCCCATAATTTTGGGGTTCTAGGCGATTTACTGTTTGTTAGGTATGAGCAAAAGTCATCATTTTTATTTTATGGTTTTTCATGAGCTATTGCTCACCGTTTTGTGGTTCGGTGATTTACATGTTTGAGAGTGATGACCAAAACTCATCTTTTTGCGCTTCATGGCCGTTTTCATGAGGTATTGCCCAAGGTTTTGGGGTTCTAGGTGATTTACATGTTTTAGAGTTATGACCAAAACTCACCTTTTTTGTGTTTTATGTCCGTTTTCATGAGTTATTGCCCGGTGTTGTGGTTCGAGGAGATTTACATTTGCAGTGATGACCAAAACTCATCTTTTGCGCTTTATGGTCGTTTTCATGAGCTCCCACAGTTTTGGGGTTCAAGGCATTTACATGTTTGAGGTATGACCAAAATCTGTCTTTTTGCGTTTATGGCTATTTTCATGACTTATTGTCCACAGTTTTGGGGTTCAGGCGATTTACATGTTTGAGAGGTATAAGCAAAAAATCGTCGTTTTGCGTTTTATGGCCATTTTCGTGAGTTATTGCCCACGGTTTTTTGGATTCTGGGCAATTTACATGTTTGAGTTTTGACATCTTTTTGCTTTATGGCGTTTTCATGAGATATTGCCTATTGTTTTGGGGTTCGAGGTTGATTTACATGTTTGAGTTATGACCAAAGACTCATATTTTTGCATTTCATGGACTTTTCATAAGTTATTGCCCATGGTTTTAGGGTTCTAGGCGCGTACATGTTTGAGAGGTCTGCAAAAACTATTCGTTTTGCGTTTTATGGTCGTTTTCATGAGTTATTGCCCACAGTTTTGGGGTTTCAGGCGATTTACATGGTTGAGTGATGAACAAACACTCATCTTTTTTGCTTGTATGGCGTTTTCATGAGCTATTGTCCACAATTTTGGAGTTTGGGGTGATTTACATGTTTGAGGTATGAAAAAAACTTCGTCTTTTTGCGTTTTATGGCCATTTTCATGAGCTATGGCCCACAGTTTTGATGTTCTAGGACGATTTACATGTTTGAGAGGTATGAGAAAAAAGACATCGATTATGCTTTTTATGGCCGTTTTGACGAGCTATTGCTCATAGTTTGTGGGTTCTAGGGTGATTTACATGTTTCAGAGTTATGACCAAAAACTCGTCTTTTGGCGTTTTATGGCCGCTTTCATGAGTTATTGCCTGTAGTGTTGGGTTTCCAAGGCGATTTACATGCTTCAGAGGTATGAGCAAAAACTCGTAGTTTTTTCGTTTTATGACCATTTTTATGAGTTATTGCCCACAGTTTTGGGGTTCTAGGACGATTTATAAGTTTGAGTGATGACCAAAACTCATCTTTTTACGGTTTATGGCCGTTTTCATGAGCTATTGCCCACATTTTGGGGTTCTATGTGATTTACATGTTTGATTGACGTAAAACTCGTCTTTTTTGCGTTTTATGGCTAGTTTCATGAGTTACTGCCCACAGTTTTGGGGTTCTAGGGTGATTTACATGTTTGTGAGGTATGATCAAAAGTCATCATTTTTTCTTTTTATGGCCGATTTCATGAGCTATTGCCCATAGTTTTAGCGTTCTAGGGTGATTTACATATTTCAGAGTTATGACAGAAAACTCGTCTTTTTTGCACTTTATGCCCTAGTTTATGAGTTATTGCCCGTAGTTTTGGGGTCCTGGGCGATTTACATGTTTCTGAGGTATGAGCAAAAAGTCATCATTTTTTGCTTTTTATGGCCGTTTTCATGAGCTATTGCCCACAGTTTTGGGGTTCCAGGGTGATTTACATGTTTCAGAGTTATGATTGAAAACTCGTCTTTTTTGCACATTATGCATTTTCATGAGCTATATGCCCAGTTTTGGGATTCTAGGTCGATTTACATATTTGAGTTATGAATGAAAACTCTTATTTGCATTTGAGGGCTAGTTTCATGAGTTATTGCCAGCAGTTTTGGGGTCTAGGGTGATTTACATGTTTCTGTGGTCTGAGCAAAAAGTCATCATTTTTGCCTTTTATGGCCGTTTTCATGAGCTATTGCCCATAGTTTTGGGGTTCCAGGGTGATTTACATGTTTCAGAGTTATGGTGAAAACTTCGTCTTTTTGCACTTTATGGCCTTTTTCATGAGTTATTGCCCATAATTTTGGGGTTCTAGGGCGATTTACCTGTTTTTTAGGTATGAGCAAAAAGTCATCATTTTTTATTTTATGGTCGTTTTCATGAGCTATTGCGCACCGTTTTGTGGTTCCCAGGTGATTTACATGTTTGAGAGTGATGACCAAAAACTCATCTTTTTTGCGCTTCATGGCCGTTTTCATGAGGTATTGCCCAAGGTTTTGGGGTTCTAGGGTGATTTACATGTTTTAGAGTTATGACCAAAAACTCACCTTTTTTGTGTTTTATGTCCGTTTTCATGAGTTATTGCCCACGGTGTTGTGGTTCCAGGGAGATTTACCTGTTTGCGAGTGATGACCAAAAACTCATCTTTTTTGCGCTTTATGGTCGTTTTCATGAGCTCCCACAGTTTTGGGGTTCCAAGGCATTTTACATGTATCAGAGGTATGACCAAAATGCTGTCTTTTTTGCGTTTTATGGCTATTTTCATGACTTATTGTCCACAGTTTTGGGGTTCCAGGGCGATTTACATGTTTGAGAGGTATAAGCAAAAAATCGTCGTTTTTGCGTTTTATGGCCATTTTCGTGAGTTATTGCCCACGGTTTTTGGATTCCTGGGCAATTTTCATGTTTCAGAGTTTTGACATCTTTTTTGCTTTATGGCCGTTTTCATGAGCTATTGCCTATTGTTTTGGGGTTCGAGGTTGATTTACATGTTTCAGAGTTATGACCAAAGACTCATATTTTTTGCATTTTATGGACTTTTTCATAAGTTATTACCCATGGTTTTAGGGTTCTAGGGCGACGTACATGTTTGAGAGGTACGAGCAAAAACTATTCGTTTTTGCGTTTTATGGTCGTTTTCATGAGTTATTGCCCACAGTTTTGGGGTTTCAGGGCGATTTACATGGTTGAGAGTGATGAACAAAAACTCATCTTTTTTGCGCTGTATGGCCGTTTTCATGAGCTATTGTCCACAATTTTGGAGTTTCGTTGATTTACATGTTTGAGAGGTATGAAAAAACTTCGTCTTTTTTGCGTTTATGGCCATTTTCATGAGCTATTGCCCAGTTTTTGATGTTCTAGGACGATTTACATGTTTGAGAGGTATGAAAAAAAGTCATCGATTTTGCTTTTTATGGCCGTTTTCACGAGCTATTGCCCCCAGTTTTGGGGTTCCAGGGTGATTTACATGTTTGAGTTATGACCAAAACTTCGTCTTTTGGCGTTTATGGCGCTTTCATGAGTTATTGCATGTAGTGTTGGGTTTCGAGGCGATTTACATGCTTGAGGTATGAGCAAAACTTCGTAGTTTTTCGTTTATGACCATTTTCATGAGTTATTGCCCACGGTTTTGGGTTCTAGGGCGATTTATAAGTTTGAGAGTGATGACCAAAAACTCATCTTTTTACGTTTATGGCGTTTTCATGAGCTATTGCCCACATTTTGGGGTTCTGGTGATTTACATGTTTGAGTCAATGACTTCGTCTTTTTGCGTTTATGGCTAGTTTCATGAGTTATTGCCCAGTTTTGGGATTCTAGGGTGATTTACATGTTTGTGAGGTATGATCAAAAGTCATCATTTTTTATTTTTATGGCCGATTTCATGAGCTATTGCCCATAGTTTTAGCGTTCTAGGGTGATTTACATATTTCAGAGTTATGACAGAAAACTCGTCTTTTTTGCACTTTATGCCCTAGTTTATGAGTTATTGCCCGCAGTTTTGGGGTCCTGGGCGATTTACATGTTTCTGAGGTATGAGCAAAAAGTCATCATTTTTGCTTTTTATGGCCGTTTTCATGAGCTATTGCCCACAGTTTTGGGGTTCCAGGGTGATTTACATGTTTCAGAGTTATGATTGAAAACTCGTCTTTTTTGCACATTATGGCTGTTTTCATGAGCTATATGCCCGAAGTTTTGGGATTCTAGGTCGATTTACATATTTCAGAGTTATGACCGAAAACTCCTCTTTTTTGCATTTTAGGGCTAGTTTCATGAGTTATTGCCAGCAGTTTTGGGGTCTAGGGTGATTTACATGTTTGTGTGGTCTGAGCAAAAAGTCATCATTTTTGCCTTTTATGGCCGTTTTCATGAGCTATTGCCCATAGATTTGGGGTTCAGGGTGATTTACATGTTTGAGTTATGGTGAAAACTTCGTCTTTTTGAACTTTATGGCCTTTTTCATGAGTTATTGCCCATAATTTTGGGGTTCTAGGGCGATTTACCTGTTTGCGAGTGATGAACAAAAACTCATCATTTTTTATTTTATGGTCGTTTTCATGAGCTATTGCCCACCGTTTTGTGGTTCGAGGGTGATTTACATGTTTGAGAGTGATGACCTAAAACTCATCCTTTTTGCGCTTCATGGCCGTTTTCATGAGATATTGCCCACCGTTTTGGGGTTCCAGGGTGATTTACATGTTTGAGAGTGACGACCAAAAACTCATCCTTTTTGCGCTTCATGGCGGTTTTCATGAGGTATTGCCACGGTGTTGTGGTTCGAGGAGATTTACATGTTTGCAGTGATGACCAAAACTCATCTTTTGCGCTTTATAGTCGTTTTCATGAGCTCCAACAGTTTTGGGGTTCCAAGGCATTTTACATGTTTGAGAGGTATGACCAAAATTTGTCTTTTTGCGTTTTTATGGCTATTTTCATGACTTATTGTCCACAGTTTTGGGGTTCAGGCGATTTACATGTTTGAGAGGTATAAGCAAAAAAATCGTTGTTTTTTATGGCCATTTTCATGAGTTATTGCCCACGGTTTTGGATTCTGGGCAATTTTCATGTTTGAGTTTTGACATCTTTTTGCTTTATGGCCGTTTCATGAGCTATTGCCTATTGTTTTGGGGTTCGAGGTTGATTTACATGTTTCAGAGTTATGACCAAAGACTCATATTTTTTGCATTTTATGGACTTTTTCATAAGTTATTGCCCATGGTTTTAGGGTTCTAGGGCGACGTACATGCTTGAGAGGTACGAGCAAAAACTATTCGTTTTTGCGTTTTATGGTCGTTTTCATGAGTTATTGCCCACAGTTTTGGGGTTTCAGGGCGATTTACATGGTTGAGAGTGATGACCAAAAACTCATCTTTTTTGCGCTGTATGGCCGTTTTCATGAGCTATTGTCCACAATTTTGGAGTTTCAGGGTGATTTACATGTTTCAGAGGTATGAAAAAAACTCGTCTTTTTTGCGTTTTATGGCCATTTTCATGAGCTATTGCCCACAGTTTTGATGTTCTAGGACGATTTACATGTTTGAGAGGTATGAGAAAAAAGACATCGATTATGCTTTTTATGGCCGTTTTCACGAGCTATTGCCCATAGTTTGTGGGTTCTAGGGTGATTTACATGTTTCAGAGTTATGACCAAAAACTCGTCTTTTGGCGTTTTATGGCCGCTTTCATGAGTTATTGCCTGTAGTGTTGGGTTTCCAGGGCGATTTACATGCTTCAGAGGTATGAGCAAAAACTCGTAGTTTTTTCGTTTTATGACCATTTTCATGAGTTATTGCCCACAGTTTTGGGGTTCTAGGACGATTTATAAGTTTGAGAGTGATGACCAAAAAGCTCATCTTTTTACGGTTTATGGCGTTTTCATGAGCTATTGCCCACATTTTTGGGGTTCGAGGTGATTTACATGTTTGAGTCTGAAACTTCGTCTTTTTTGCGTTTTATGGCTAGTTTCATGAGTTATTGCCCACAGTTTTGGGGTTCTAGGGTGATTTACATGTTTGTGGTATGATCAAAATTCATCATTTTTAGGTTTTATGGTCGTTTTCATGAGCTATTGCCCATAGTTTTAGGGTTCTAGGGTGATTTACATGTTTGAGTTATAATGAAAACTCGTCTTTTTTGCACTTTATGCCCTAGTTTATGAGTTATTGCCCGTAGTTTTGGGGTCCTGGGAGATTTACATGTTTTTGAGGTATGAGCAAAAAGTCATCATTTTTGCTTTTTATGGCCGTTTTCATGAGCTATTGCCCACAGTTTTGGGGTTCCAGGGTGATTTACATGTTTCAGAGTTATGATTGAAAACTCGTCTTTTTTGCACATTATGGCTGTTTTCATGAGCTATATGCCCGAAGTTTTGGGATTCTAGGTCGATTTACATATTTCAGAGTTATGACCGAAAACTCCTCTTTTTTGCATTTTAGCTAGTTTCATGAATTATTGCCCACGGTCTTGGGGTTCTAGGGTGATTTACATGTTTGTGAGGTATAAGCAAAAAGTCATCATTTTTGCTTTTTATGGCCGTTTTCATGACCTATTGCCCACAGTTTTGGGGTTCCAGGGTGATCTACATGTTTCAGAGTTATGACGGAACACTCGTCTTTTTTGCACTTTATGGCCTTTTTCATGAGTTACTGCCCATAATTTTGGTGTTCTAGGGCAATTTACATGTTTGTTAGGTATGAGCAAAAAGTCATCATTTTTTATTTTATGGCCGTTTTCATGAGCTATTGCGCACCTTTTGTGGTTCGGTGATTTACATGTTTGAGTGATGACCAAAACTCATCTTTTTGCGCTTCATGGCGTTTTCATGAGCTATTTCCCACGGTTTTGGGGTTCCAGGTGATTTACATGTTTTAGAGTTATGACCAAAAACTCACCTTTTTTGTGTTTTATGTCCGTTTTCATGAGTTATTGCCCACGGTGTTGTGGTTCGAGGGAGATTTACATGTTTGCCAGTGATGACCAAAAACTCATCTTTTTTGCGCTTTATGGTCGTTTTCATGAGCTCCCACAGTTTTGGGGTTCAAGGCATTTACATGTTTGAGGTATGACCAAAATCTTTGTCTTTTTGCGTTTATTGCTATTTTCATGACTTATTGTCCAGTTTTGGGGTTCAGGCGATTTACATGTTTGAGAGGTATAAGCAAAAATCGTCTTTTTGCGTTTATGGCCATTTTCGTGAGTTATTGCCCACGGTTTTTGGATTCTGGGCAATTTACATGTTTGAGTTTTGACATCTTTTTTGCTTTATGGCGTTTTCATGAGATATTGCCTATTGTTTTGGGGTTCGAGGTTGATTTACATGTTTGAGTTATGACCAAAGACTCATATTTTTGCATTTATGGACTTTTCATAAGTTATTGCCCATGGTTTTAGGGTTCTAGGGCGTACATGTTTGAGAGTATGAGCAAAAACTATTCGTTTTTGCGTTTTATGGTCGTTTTCATGAGTTATTGCCAGTTTTGGGGTTTCAGGCGATTTACATGGTTGAGAGTGATGACCAAAACTCATCTTTTTTTGTATGGCCGTTTTCATGAGCTATTGTCCACAATTTTGGAGTTTCGGTGATTTACATGTTTGAGGTATGAAAAAACTTCGTCTTTTTTGCGTTTTATGGCCATTTTCATGAGCTATTGCCCAGTTTGAGGTTCTAGGACGATTTACATGTTTGAGAGGTATGAGAAAAAGTCATCGATTTTGCTTTTATGGCCGTTTTCACGAGCTATTGCCCATAGTTTGTGGGTTCTAGGGTGATTTACATGTTTGAGTTATGACCAAAACTTCGTCTTTTGGCGTTTATGGCGCTTTCATGAGTTATTGCTGCAGTGTTGGGTTTCAGGCGATTTACATGCTTGAGAGGTATGAGCAAAACTTCGTAGTTTTTCGTTTATGACCATTTTATGAGTTATTGCCCACGGTTTTGGGGTTCTAGGGCAATTTATTTGTTTGAGAGCGATGACCAAAAGCTTAGCTTTTTGCGGTTTATGGCCGTTTTCATGAGCTATTGCCCACATTTTTGGGGTTTCAGGGTGAGTTACATGTTTGAGAATGACGAAAACTTCGTCTTTTTTGCGTTTTATGGCTAGTTTCATGAGTTATTGTCCACAGTTTTGGGGTTCTAGGGTGATTTACATGTTTGTGAGGTATGATCAAAAAGTCATCTCTTTTTATGGCCGTTTTCATGAGCTATTGCCCATAGTTTTTAGCGTTCTAGGGTGATTTACATGTTTCAGAGTTATGATAGAAAACTCGTCCTTTTTGCACTTTATGCCCTAGTTTATGAGTTATTGCCCGCAGTTTTGGGGTCTGGAGATTTATGTTTACGAGGTATGATCAAAAAGTCATCATTTTTGCTTTTTATGGCCGTTTTCATGAGCTATTGCGCACAGTTTTGGGGTTCCAGGGTGATTTACATGTTTCAGAGTTATGATAGAAAACTCGTCCTTTTGGCACATTATGGCTGTTTTCATGAGCTATACCCCGAAGTTTTGGGATTGTAGGGCGATTTACATATTTGAGAGTTATGACCGAAAACTCATCTTTTTTGCATTTTATGGCTAGTTTCATGAGTTATTGCCCACAGTTTTGGGGTACTAGGGTGATTTACATGTTTGTGTGGTCTGAGCAAAAAGTCATCATTTTTGCCTTTTATGGCCGTTTTCATGAGCTATTGCCCATAGTTTTGGGGTTCCCAGGTGATTTACATGTTTTAGAGTTATGACGGAAACTCAGTCTTTTTTGCACTTTATGGCCTTTTTCATGAGTTATTGCCCATAATTTTGGGGTTCTAGGGCGATTTACATTTTTTAGGTATGAGCAAAAGTCATCATTTTTATTTTATGGTCGTTTCATGAGCTATTGCGCTTAGTTTGTGGTTCAAGGTGATTTACATGTTTGAGAGTGATGACCAAAAACTCATCTTTTTGCGCTTCATGGCCGTTTCATGAGGTATTGCCCAAGTTTTTCGGTTTCTAGGGTGATTTACATGTTTTAGAGTTATGACAAAAAGCTCACCTTTTTGTGTTTTATGTCCGTTTTCATGAGTTATTGCCCACGGTGTTGTGGTTCCAGGGAGATTTACATGTTTGCGAGTGATGACCAAAAACTCATCTTTTTTGCGCTTTATGGTCGTTTTCATGAGCTCCCACAGTTTTGGGGTTCCAAGGCATTTTACATGTATTAGAGGTATGACCAAAATGCTGTCTTTTTTGCGTTTTATGGCTATTTTCATGAGTTATTGTCCACAGTTTTGGGGTTCCAGGGCGATTTACATGTTTGAGAGGTATAAGCAAAAACTCGTCGTTTTTGCGTTTTATGGCCATTTTCGTGAGTTATTGCCCACGGTTTTTGGATTCCTGGGCAATTTACATGTTTCAGAGTTTTGACATCTTTTTTGCTTTATGGCCGTTTTCATGAGCTATTGCCTATTGCTTTGGGGTTCGAGGGTGATTTACATGTTTCAGAGTTATGACCAAAGACTCATATTTTTTGCATTTATGGACTTTTCATAAGTTATTGCCCATGGTTTTAGGGTTCTAGGGCGGCGTACATGTTTGAGAGGTCTGAGCAAAAACTATCGTTTTTGCGTTTTATGGTCGTTTTCATGAGTTATTGCCCAGTTTTGGGGTTTTGAGCGATTTACATGGTTGAGTGATGAACAAAAACTCATCTTTTTTGCATGTATGGCGTTTTCATGAGCTATTGTCCACAATTTTGGAGTTTGAGGTGATTTACATGTTTGAGGTATGAAAAAAACTTCGTCTTTTTGCGTTTTATGGCCATTTTCATGAGCTATTACCCACAGGTTTGAGGTTCTAGGACGATTTACATGTTTGAGAGGTATGAGAAAAAAGTCATTGATTTTGCTTTTTATGGCCGTTTTCACGAGCTATTGCCCATAGTTTGTGGGTTCTAGGGTAATTTACATGTTTGAGTTATGACCAAAACTTCGTCTTTTTGCGTTTATGGCGCTTTCATGAGTTATTACTGCAGTGTTGGGTTTTCAGGGCGATTTACATGCTTCAGAGGTATGAGCAAAAACTCGTAGTTTTTTCGTTTTATGACCATTTTCATGAGTTATTGCCCACAGTTTTGGGGTTCTAGGACGATTTATAAGTTTGAGAGTGATGACCAAAAAACTCATCTTTTTTGCGGTTTATGGCCGTTTTCATGAGCTATTGCCCACATTTTTGGGGTTCTAGGGTGATTTACATGTTTCAGAATTCTGACAGAAAACTCGTCTTTTTTGCGTTTTATGGCTAGTTTCATGAGTTATTGCCCACAGTTTTGGGGTTCTAGGGTGATTTACATGTTTGTGAGGTATGATCAAAAAGTCATCATTTTTTCTTTTTATGGCCGTTTTCATGAGCTATTGCCCATAGTTTTAGCGTTATAGGGTGATTTATATGTTTCAGAGTTATGACATAAAGGTCGTCTTTTTTGCACTTTATGCCCTTGTTTATGAGTTATTGCCGTAGTTTTGGGGTCTGGGCGATTTACATGTTTCGAGGTATGAGCAAAAGTCATCATTTTTGCTTTTATGGCGTTTTCATGAGCTATTGCCCACAGTTTTGGGGTTCGGTGATTTACATGTTTGAGTTATGATTGAAAACTTCGTCTTTTTGCACATTATGGTGTTTTCATGAGCTATATGCCGAAGTTTTGGGATTCTAGGCGATTTACATATTTGAGTTATGAGAAAACTCCTCTTTTTGCATTTTATGGCTAGTTTCATGAGTTATTGCCCGGTTTTGGGGTTCTAGGGTGATTTACATGTTTGTGTGGTGCGAGCAAAAAGTCATCATTTTGCCTTTTATGGCGTTTTCATGAGCTATTGCCCATAGTTTTGGGGTTCGGGGTGATTTACATGTTTGAGTTATGAAAACTTCGTCTTTTTGCACTTTATGGCCTTTTCATGAGTTATTGCCCATAATTTTGGGGTTCTAGGCGATTTACTGTTTGTTAGGTATGAGCAAAAGTCATCATTTTTATTTTATGGTCGTTTTCATGAGCTATTGCGCACGTTTGTGGTTCGGGTGATTTACATGTTTGAGAGTGATGACCAAAACTCATCTTTTTGCGCTTCATGGCCGTTTTCATGAGGTATTGCCAAGGTTTTGGGGTTCTAGGGTGATTTACATGTTTTAGAGTTATGACCAAAACTCACCTTTTTGTGTTTATGTCCGTTTTCATGAGTTATTGCCACGGTGTTGTGGTTCGAGGAGATTTACCTGTTTGCGAGTGATGACCAAAAACTCATCTTTTTTGCGCTTTATGGTCGTTTTCATGAGCTCCCACAGTTTTGGGGTTCCAAGGCATTTTACATGTATCAGAGGTATGACCAAAATGCTGTCTTTTTTGCGTTTTATTGCTATTTTCATGACTTATTGCCCACGGTTTTGGGGTTCCAGGGCGATTTACATGTTTGAGAGGTATAAGCAAAAAATCGTCTTTTTTGCGTTTTATGGCCATTTTCGTGAGTTATTGCCCACGGTTTTTGGATTCCTGGGCAATTTTCATGTTTTAGAGTTTTGACATCTTTTTTGCTTTATGGCCGTTTTCATGAGCTATTGCCTATTGTTTTGGGGTTCGAGGTTGATTTACATGTTTCAGAGTTATGACCAAAGACTCATATTTTTTGCATTTTATGGACTTTTTCATAAGTTATTACCCATGGTTTTAGGGTTCTAGGGCGACGTACATGCTTGAGAGGTACGAGAAAAAACTATTCGTTTTTGCGTTTTATGGTCGTTTTTCATGAGTTATTGCCCACAGTTTTGGGGTTTCAGGGCGATTTACATGGTTGAGAGTGATGACCAAAAACTCATCTGTTTTGCGCTGTATGGCCGTTTTCATGAGCTATTGTTCACAATTTTGGAGTTTCAGGGTGATTTACATGTTTCAGAGGTATGAAAAAAACTCGTCTTTTTTGCGTTTTATGGCCATTTTCATGAGCTATTGCCCACAGTTTTGATGTTCTAGGACGATTTACATGTTTGAGAGGTATGAGAAAAAAGGCATCGATTATGCTTTTTATGGCCGTTTTCACGAGCTATTGCCCATAGTTTGTGGGTTCTAGGGTGATTTACATGTTTCAGAGTTATGATTGAAAACTCGTCTTTTTTGCACATTATGGCTGTTTTCATGAGCTATATGCCCGAAGTTTTGGGATTCTAGGTCGATTTACATATTTCAGAGTTATGACCGAAAACTCCTCTTTTTTGCATTTTAGGGCGAGTTTCATGAGTTATTGCCAGCAGTTTTGGGGTCTAGGTGATTTACATGTTTGTGATGAGCAAAAAGTCATCATTTTTGCCTTTATGGCGTTTTCATGAGCTATTGCCCATAGTTTTGGGGTTCGGGGTGATTTACATGTTTGAGTTATGTTGAAAACTTCGTCTTTTTGCACTTTATGGCCTTTTCATGAGTTATTGCCCATAATTTTGGGGTTCTAGGCGATTTACATGTTTTTTAGGTATGAGCAAAAGTCATCATTTTTATTTTTATGGTCGTTTTCATGAGCTATTGCGCAGTTTTGTGGTTCTAGGTGATTTACATGTTTGAGTGATGACCAAAAACTCATCTTTTTGCTTCATGGCCGTTTCATGAGGTATTGCCCAAGGTTTTGGGGTTCTAGGGTGATTTACATGTTTTAGAGTTATGACCAAAACTCACCTTTTTGTTTTATGTCCGTTTTCATGAGTTATTGCCCACGGTGTTGTGGTTCGAGATTTACATGTTTGCAGTGATGACCAAAACTCATCTTTTTGCGCTTTATGGCGTTTTCATGAGCTCCCACAGTTTTGGGGTTCAAGGCATTTACATGTTTGAGGTATGACCAAATCTTTGTCTTTTGCGTTTTATTGCTATTTTCATGACTTATTGCCCACAGTTTTGGGGTTCGAGGCGATTTACATGTTTGAGAGGTATAAGCAAAAACGTCTTTTACTTTTATGGCCATTTTAGTGAGTTATTGCCCAGTTTTTGGATTCTGGGCAATTTTCATGTTTTAGAGTTTGACATCTTTTTGCTTTATGGCCGTTTCATGAGCTATTGCCTATTGTTTGGGTTCGAGGTTGATTTACATGTTTGAGTTATGACCAAAGACTCATATTTTTGCATTTTATGGACTTTTCATAAGTTACCCATGGTTTTAGGGTTCTAGGCGACGTACATGCTTGAGTGAGAAAAAACTATTTTTTTGCGTTTTATGGTCGTTTTCATGAGTTATTGCCCAGTTTTGGGGTTTCGGTGATTTACATGGTTGAGAGTGATGACCAAAACTCATCATTTTCTGTTGTATGGCGTTTTCATGAGCTATTGTTCACAATTTTGGAGTTCGAGGTGATTTACATGTTTGAGGTATGAAAAACTTCGTCTTTTTGCGTTTTATGGCCATTTTCATGAGCTATTGCCCACAGTTTTGATGTTCTAGGGCGATTTACATGTTTGAGAGTATGAGAAAAAAGGCATCGATTATGCTTTTTATGGCGTTTTCACGAGCTATTGCCCATAGTTTGTGGGTTCTAGGGTGATTTACATGTTTGAGTTATGACCAAAAACTTCGTCTTTTGCGTTTATGGCGCTTTCATGAGTTATTGCATGTAGTGTTGGGTTTCAGGCGATTTACATGCTTGAGGTATGAGCAAAAACTGTAGTTTTTCGTTTTATGACCATTTTATGAGTTATTGCCACGGTTTTGGGATTCTAGGACGATTTATAAGTTTGAGAGTGATGACCAAAAACTCATCTTTTTACGGTTTATGGCCGTTTTCATGAGCTATTGCCCATTTTTTGGGGTTCTGTGATTTACATGTTTGAGTTGACGGAAAACTCGTCTTTTTGCGTTTATGGCTAGTTTCATGAGTTATTGCCCAGTTTTGGGGTTCTAGGGTGATTTACATGTTTGTGAGGTATGATCAAAAGTCATCATTTTTTCTTTTATGGCGATTTCATGAGCTATTGCCCATAGTTTTAGCGTTCTAGGGTGATTTACATATTTGAGTTATGAAAAACTTCGTCTTTTTACACTTTATGCCCTTTTATGAGTTATTGCCCATGATTTTGGGGTCCTGGGCGATTTATATGTTTCTGAGGTATGAGCAAAAAGTCATCATTTTTGCTTTTTATGGCCGTTTTCATGAGCTATTGCCCACAGTTTTGGGGTTCCAGGGTGATTTACATGTTTCAGAGTTATGATTGAAAACTCGTCTTTTTTGCACATTATGGCATTTTCATGAGCTATATGCAGAAGTTTTGGGATTCTAGGGTGATTTACATATTTGAGTTATGAGAAAACTCCTCTTTTTGCATTTTAGGGCTAGTTTCATGAGTTATTGCCCACAGTTTTGGGGTCTAGGGTGATTTACATGTTTTTGTGGTGAGCAAAAGTCATCATTTTTGCTTTATGGCGTTTTCATGAGCTATTGCCCATAGTTTTGGGGTTCGGTGATTTACATGTTTGAGTTATGGTGAAAACTTCGTCTTTTTGCACTTTATGGCCTTTTTCATGAGTTATTGCCCATAATTTTGGGGTTCTAGGGCGATTTACATGTTTTAGGTATGAGCAAAAGTCATTATTTTTATTTTATGGTCGTTTTCATGAGCTATTGCGCAGTTTTGTGGTTCGGGTGATTTACATGTTTGAGAGTGATGACCAAAACTCATCTTTTTGCGCTTCATGGCCGTTTTCATGAGGTATTGCCTAAGTTTTGGGGTTCTATGGTGATTTACATGTTTAGAGTTATGACCAAAAACTCACCTTTTTGTGTTTTATGTCGTTTTCATGAGTTATTGCCCATGGTGTTGTGGTTCGAGGATTTACATGTTTGCAGTGATGACCAAAAACTCATCTTTTTTGCGCTTTATGGTCGTTTCATGAGCTCCAGCATTTTGGGGTTCAGGCATTTACATGTTTGAGGTATGACCAAAATCTTTGTCTTTTGCTTTATCGCTATTTTCATGACTTATTTCCCACAGTTTTGGGGTTCCAGGGAGATTTACATGTTTGAGAGGTATAAGCAAAAAATTGTCGTTTTTGCGTTTTATGGCCATTTTCGTGAGTTATTGCCAGTTTTTGGATTCTGAGCAATTTTCATGTTTGAGGTTTTGACATCTTTTTGCTTTATGGCGTTTTCATGAGCTATTGCCTATTGTTTTGGGGTTCGGTGATTTACATGTTTGAGTTATGACCAAGACTCATATTTTTTGCATTTATGGACTTTTCATAAGTTATTGCCCATGGTTTTAGGGTTCTAGGCGATTACATGTTTGAGGTCTGAGCAAAACTTTTCGTTTTAGGAGTTATTGCCCACAGTTTTGGGGTTTCAGGCGATTTACATGGTTGAGAGTGATGACCAAAACTCATCTTTTTTTTGCTTTATGGCCGTTTCATGAGCTATTGTCCACAATTTTGGGTTTGGGTGATTTACATGTTTGAGGTATGAAAAACCTCGTCTTTTTTGCGTTTTATGGCCATTTTCATGAGCTATTGCCCACAGCTTTGATGTTCTAGGACGATTTACATGTTTGAGAGGTATGAGAAAAAAGACATCGATTATGCTTTTTATGGCCGTTTTCACGAGCTATTGTCCATAGTTTGTGGGTTCTATGGTGATTTACATGTTTCAGAGTTATGACCAAAAACTCGTCTTTTGGCGTTTATGGCGCTTTCATGAGTTATTGTACGGTGTTGGGTTTCGAGCGATTTACATGCTTGAGGTATGAGCAAAGCTTCGTTTTTTCGTTTATGACCATTTTCATGAGTTATTGCCCACAGTTTGGGGTTCTAGGGCGATTTATAAGTTTGAGAGTGATGACCAAAAGCTCATCTTTTTACGGTTTATGGCCGTTTTCATGAGCTATTGCCCACATTTTTGGGGTTCTGTGATTTACATGTTTGAGTACGGAAAACTTCGTCTTTTGCGTTTATGGCTAGTTCCATGAGTTATTGCCCACAGTTTTGGGGTTCTAGGGTGATTTACATGTTTGTGGTATGATCAAAAGTCATCATTTTTTCTTTTTATAGCGTTTTCATGAGCTATTGCCCATAGTTTTAGCGTTCTAGGGTGATTTACATATTTGAGTTATGAAAAAACTTCGTCTTTTTGCACTTTATGCCCTAGTTTATGAGTTATTGCCCAGTTTTGGGGTCTGGGCGATTTACATGTTTGAGGTATGAGCAAAAGTCATCATTTTGCTTTTTATGGCCGTTTTCATGAGCTATTGCCTGATTTTGGGGTTCGGGGTGATTTACATGTTTGAGTTATGATTGAAAACTTCGTCTTTTTGCATTATGGCTGTTTTCATGAGCTATATGCCCAGTTTTGGGATTCTAGGTCGATTTACATATTTGAGTTATGATTGAAAAACTCCTCTTATTTGCATTTGAGGCTAGTTTCATGAGTTATTGCCCAGTTTTGGGGTCTAGGGTGATTTACATGTTTACGTAGTGCGGCAAAAGTCATCATTTTGCCTTTTATGGCGTTTTCATGAGCTATTGCCCATAGTTTTGGGGTTCGGGGTGATTTACATGTTTGAGTTATGATTGAAAACTTCGTCTTTTTGCACATTATGGCCATTTTCATGAGCTATATGCAGTTTTGGGATTCTAGGTCGATTTACATATTTGAGTTATGCAAAAACTCCTCTTATTTGCATTTATGGCTAGTTTCATGAGTTATTGCCCAGTTTTGGGGTTCTAGGGTGATTTACATGTTTACGTGGTGAGCAAAAGTCATCATTTTGCCTTTATGGCCGTTTTCATGAGCTATTGCCCATAGTGTTGGGGTTCGAGGTGATTTACATGTTTGAGTTATGAAAACTTCGTCTTTTGCACTTTATGGCCTTTTTCATGAGTTATTGCCCATAATTTTGGGGTTCTAGGCGATTTACATTTGTTAGATATGAGCAAAAGTCATCATTTTTATTTTATGGTCGTTTTCATGAGCTATTGCACCGTTTTGGTTCCCGGTGATTTACATGTTTGAGAGTGATGACCAAAACTCATCTTTTTGCGCTTCATGGCCGTTTTCATGAGGTAGTGCCCAAGGTTTTGGGGTTCTAGGGTGATTTACATGTTTTAGAGTTATGACCAAAAACTCACCTTTTTTGTGTTTTATGTCCGTTTTCATGAGTTATTGCCCACGGTGTTATGGTTCCAGGGAGATTTACATGTTTGCGAGTGATGACCACAAACTCATCTTTTTGCTTTATAGTCGTTTTCATGAGCTCCAAGTTTGGGGTTCCAAGGCATTTTACATGTATCAGAGGTATGACCAAAATGCTGTCTTTTTTGCGTTTTATGGCTATTTTCATGACTTATTTCCCACAGTTTTGGGGTTCCAGGGAGATTTACATGTTTGAGAGGTATAAGCAAAAAATTGTCGTTTTTGCGTTTTATGGCCATTTTCGTGAGTTATTGCCCACGGTTTTTGGATTCCTGGGCAATTTTCATGTTTCAGAGTTTTGACATCTTTTTTGCTTTATGGCCGTTTTCATGAGCTATTGCCTATTGTTTTGGGGTTCGAGGTTGATTTACATGTTTCAGAGTTATGACCAAAGACTCATATTTTTTGCATTTTATGGACTTTTTCATAAGTTATTGCCCATGGTTTTAGGGTTCTAGGGCGACGTACATGTTTGAGAGGTACGAGCAAAAACTATTCGTTTTAGGAGTTATTGCCCACAGTTTTGGGGTTTCAGGGCGATTTACATGGTTGAGAGTGATGACCAAAAACTCATCTTTTTTGCGCTGTATGGCCGTTTTCATGAGCTATTGTCCACAATTTTGGAGTTTCAGGGTGATTTACATGTTTCAGAGGTATGAAAAAACCTCGTCTTTTTTGCGTTTTATGGCCATTTTCATGAGCTATTGCCCACAGCTTTGATGTTCTAGGACGATTTACATGTTTGAGAGGTATGAGAAAAAAGACATCGATTATGCTTTTTATGGCCGTTTTCACGAGCTATTGTCCATAGTTTGTGGGTTCTAGGGTGATTTACATGTTTCAGAGTTATGACCAAAAACTCGTCTTTTGCGTTTATGCGCTTTCATGAGTTATTACACTTGGTGTTGGGTTTCAGGCGATTTACATGCTTGAGGTATGAGCAAAAACTCGTTTTTTGTTTTATGACCATTTTCATGAGTTATTGCCTGAGTTTTGGGGTTCTAGGGCGATTTATAAGTTTGAGTGATGACCAAAGCTCATCTTTTACGGTTTATGGCGTTTTCATGAGCTATTGCCCACATTTTGGGGTTCTGTGTGATTTACATGTTTGAGTGACTGACTTCGTCTTTTTGCGTTTTATGGCTAGTTCCATGAGTTATTGCCACAGTTTTGGGGTTCTAGGGTGATTTACATGTTTGTGAGGTATGATCAAAGTCATCATTTTTCTTTTTTATGGCGATTTCATGAGCTATTGCCCATAGTTTTAGCGTTCTAGGGTGATTTACATATTTGAGTTATGACCAAAACTTCGTCTTTTGCACTTTATGCCCTAGTTTATGAGTTATTGCCCGCAGTTTTGGGGTCTGGGCGATTTACATGTTTGAAGTATGAGCAAAAGTCATCATTTTGCTTTTTATGGCCGTTTTCATGAGCTATTGCCCAGTTTTGGGGTTCGGGGTGATTTACATGTTTCAGAGTTATGATTGAAAACTCGTCTTTTTTGCACATTATGGCTGTTTTCATGAGCTATATGCCCGAAGTTTTGGGATTCTAGGTCGATTTACATATTTCAGAGTTATGACCGAAAACTCCTCTTATTTGCATTTGAGGGCTAGTTTCATGAGTTATTGCCAGCAGTTTTGGGGTCTAGGGTGATTTACATGTTTCTGTGGTCTGAGCAAAAAGTCATCATTTTTTCCTTTTATGGCCGTTTTCATGAGCTATTGCCCATAGTGTTGGGGTTCCAGGGTGATTTACATGTTTCAGAGTTATGACTGAAAACTCGTCTTTTTTGCACTTTATGGCCTTTTTCATGAGTTATTGCCCATAATTTTGGGGTTCTAGGGCGATTTACCTGTTTGTTAGGTATGAGCAAAAAGTCATCGTTTTTTATTTTATGGTCGTTTTCATGAGCTATTGCGCACCGTTTTGTGGTTCCCAGGTGTTTTACATGTTTGAGAGTGATGACCAAAAACTCATCTTTTTTGCACTTCATGGCGTTTTCATGAGTGTGCCCAGGTTTTGGGGTTCTAGGGTGATTTACATGTTTTAGAGTTATGACCAAAAACTCACCTTTTTGTGTTTTATGTCGTTTTCATGAGTTATTGCCCGTGTTGTGGTTCGAGGAGATTTACTGTTTGCAGTGATGACCAAAAACTCATCTTTTTGCGCTTTATGGTCGTTTTCATGAGCTCCCACAGTTTGGGGTTCAAGGCATTTACATGTTTGAGTATGACCAAAAATCATTGTCTTTTTGCGTTTATGGCTATTTTCATGACTTATTGCCAACAGTTTTGGGGTTCGGGGAGATTTACATGTTTGAGGTATAAGCAAAAATCGTCGTTTTGCGTTTTATGGCCATTCATGAGTTATTGCCACGGTTTTGGATTCTGGGCAATTTTCATGTTTGAGAGTTTTGACATCTTTTTTGCTTTATGGCCGTTTTCATGAGCTATTGCCTATTGTTTTGGGGTTGAGGTGATTTACATGTTTGAGTTATGACCAAAGACTCATATTTTTGCATTTTATGGACTTTTCATAAGTTATTGCCCATGGTTTTAGGGGTTCTAGAGGCGATACATGTTTGAGTCTGAGCAAAAACTATTCGTTTTAGGAGTTATTGCCCACAGTTTTGGGGTTTCGAGGCGATTTACATGGTTGAGTGATGACCAAAACTCATCTTTTTTTGTATGGCGTTTTCATGAGCTATTGTCCACAATTTTGGAGTTTAGGGTGATTTACATGTTTGAGTATGAAAAACCTCGTCTTTTTGCGTTTATGGCCATTTTCATGAGCTATTGCCCAGAATTTTGATGTTCTAGGGGATTTACATGTTTGAGAGGTATGAGAAAAAAGACATCGATTATGCTTTTATGGCCGTTTTCACGAGCTATTGTCCATAGTTTGTGGGTTCTAGGGTGATTTACATGTTTGAGTTATGACCAAAACTTCGTCTTTTGCATTTTTATAGCCTTTTCATGAGTTATTGCAGTGTTGGGTTTCAGGCGATTTACATGCTTGAGGTATGAGCAAAACTTCGTAGTTTTCGTTTTATGACCATTTTCATGAGTTATTGCCACAGTTTTGGGGTTCTAGGACGATTTATAAGTTTGAGTGATGACAAAAGCTCATCTTTTTTACGGTTTATGGCCGTTTTCATGAGCTATTGCCCATTTTTTGGGGTTCTAGGTGATTTACATGTTTGAGTATGAGAAAACTTCGTCTTTTTGCGTTTTATGGCTAGTTCCATGAGTTATTGCCCAATTTTGGGGTTCTAGGGTGATTTACATGTTTGTGAGGTGATCAAAAGTCATCATTTTTTTCTTTATGGCGTTTTCATGAGCTATTGCCCATAGTTTAGCGTTCTAGGGTGATTTACATATTTGAGTTATGACTTCGTCTTTTTGCACTTTATGCCCTATTTATGAGTTATTGCCATGATTTTGGGGTCTGGGCGATTTACATGTTTACGAGGTATGAGAAAAGTCATCATTTTTTGCTTTTATGCCGTTTTCATGAGCTATTGCCCACAGTTTTGGGGTTCGGGTGATTTACATGTTTGAGTTATGATTGAAACTTCGTCTTTTTGCACATTATGGCTTTTTCATGAGCTATATGCCAGTTTTGGGATTCTAGGTGATTTACATATTTGAGTTATGAAAACTCCTCTTTTTGCATTTTAGGGCTAGTTTCATGAGTTATTGCCAACAGTTTTGGGGTCTAGGGTGATTTACATGTTTGTAGTACGAGCAAAAAGTCATCATTTTTCCTTTTATGGCCGTTTTCATGAGCTATTGCCCATAGTTTTGGGGTTCGGGGTGATTTACATGTTTGAGTTATGATGAAAACTTCGTCTTTTTGCACTTTATGGCCTTTTCATGAGTTATTGCCCATAATTTTGGGGTTCTAGGCGATTTACATGTTTGTTAGGTATGAGCAAAGTCATCATTTTTATTTTATGGTCGTTTTCATGAGCTATTGTGCGCCGTTTTGTGGTTCGGTGTTTTACATGTTTGAGTGATGACCAAAACTCATCTTTTTGCACTTCATGGCCATTTTCATGAGGTATGCCCATGGTTTTGGGGTTCTAGGGATTTACATGTTTTAGAGTTATGACCAAAACTCACCTTTTTGTGTTTTATGTCCGTTTCATGAGTTATTGCCACGGTGTTGTGGTTCGGGGAGATTTACATGTTTGCAGTGATGACCAAAAACTCATCTTTTTGCGCTTTATGGTCGTTTTCATGGCTCCCAGTTTTGGGGTTCAGGCATTTACATGTATGAGGTATGACCAAAATCTGTCTTTTTGCATTTTATGGCTATTTTCATGACTTATTGCCTGATTTTGGGGTTCAGGCGATTTACATGTTTGAAGGTATAAGCAAAAATCGTCGTTTTGCGTTTTATGGCCATTTTATGAGTTATTTGCCCGGTTTTTGATTCTGGGCAATTTACATGTTTGAGTTTTGACATCTTTTTTGATTTATGGCGTTTTCATGAGCTATGCCTATTGCTTTGGGTTCGAGGTGATTTACATGTTTGAGTTATGACCAAAGACTCATATTTTTGCATTTATGGACTTTTCATAAGTTATTGCCCATGGTTTTGGGGTTCTAGGGCGGCGTACATGTTTGAGAGTCTGAGCAAAAACTGTCGTTTTTGCGTTTTATGAGTCGTTGAAACATGAGTTATTGCCCCTGATTTGGGTTTGGGTGATTTACATGTTTGAGGTATGAAAAAACTTCGTCTTTTTTTGCGTTTATGGCCATTTTCATGAGCTATTGCCCAGTTTTGAGGTTCTGGGCGATTTACAAGTTTGAGAGGTATGAGAAAAAAGTCATCGATTTTGCTTTTTATGGCGTTTTCACGAGCTATTGCCCATAGTTTGTGGGTTCTAGGGTGATTTACATGTTTGAGTTATGACCAAAAACTTCGTCTTTTGGCGTTTATGGCCGCTTTCATGAGTTGTTGCAATGTAGTGTTGGGTTTCAGGGCGATTTACATGCTTGAGGTATGAGCAAAAACTTCGTAGTTTTTTCGTTTTATGACCATTTTCATGAGTTATTGCCCACAGTTTTGGGGTTCTAGGACGATTTATAAGTTTGAGAGTGATGATAAAAAAACTCATCTTTTTTACGGTTTATGGCCGTTTTCATGAGCGTTCCAGGGTGATTTACATGTTTGGTTATGAAAGCTTCGTCTTTTGCGTTTTATGGCTAGTTTCATGAGTTATTGCCCACAGTTTTGGGGTTCTAGGGTGATTTACATGTTTGTGAGGTGATCAAAAGTCATCATTTTCTTTTATAGTCGTTGTCATGAGCTATTGCCCACAGTTTTAGCGTTCTAGGGTGATTTACATGTTTTGAGTGTAATGACTTCGTCTTTTTGCTTTATGCCCTAGTTTATGAGTTATTGCCCAGTTTTGGGGTCTGGGCAATTTACATGTTTCAGGTATGAGCAAAAGTCATCATTTTGCTTTTATGGTCGTTTTCATGAGCTATTGCCCACAGTTTTGGGGTTCGGGTGATTTACATGTTTTGAGTTATGATAAACTTCGTCTTTTTGCACATATGTTTTTCATGAGCTATTGCCCAGTTTTGGGATTCTAGGCGATTCTGATTCGGAGTTATGACCAAAAACTCGTCTTTATTGCATTTTATGGCTAGTTTCATGAGTTATTGCCTGCAGTTTTGGGGTTCTAGGGTGATTTACATGTTTGTGTGGTCTGAGCAAAAAATCATCATTTTTGCTTTTTATGGCCGTTTTCATGAGCTATTTCCCATAGTTTTGGGGTTCCAGGGTGATTTACATGTTTCAGAGTTATGACAGAAAACTCGACTTTTTTGCACTTTATGGCCTCTTTCATGAGTTATTGCCCATAATTTTGGGGTTCTAGGGCGATTTAAATGTTTGTTAGGTATGAGCAAAAAGTCATCATTTTTTATTATATGGTTGTTTTCGTGAGCACCGTTTTGTGATGCCAAGGTGATTTACATGTTTGAGATGGATGACCAAAAACCCATCTTTTTTGCGCTTCATGGTCGTTTTCATGAGGTATTGCCCAAGGTTTTGGGGTTCTAGGGCGATTTACATGTTTTAGAGTTATGACCAAAAACTCACCTTTTTTGTGTTTTATGTCCGTTTTCATGAGTTATTTCCCAGTGTTGTGGTTCGAGGAGTTACATGTTTGCAGTGATGACAAAACTCATCTTTTTTCGCTTTATGGTCATTTTCATGAGCTATTGCCCACAATTTTGGGGTTCCAAGGCATTTTACATGTTTGAGAGGTATGACCAAAATGCTGTCTTTTTTGCGTTTTATGGCTATTTTCATGAGTTATTGTCCACAGTTTTGGGGTTCCAAGGCGATTTACATGTTTGAGAGGTATAAGCAACAACTCGTCGTTTTTGCGTTTTATGGCCATTTTCGTGAGTCATTGCCCATGGTTTTTGGATTCCTGGGCAATTTACATGTTTCAGAGTTTTGACATCTTTTTTGCTTTATGGCCGTTTCATGAGCTATTGCCTATTGTTTTGGGGTGTGAGGGTGATTTACATGTTTCAGAGTTAGACCAAAGACTCATATTTTTTTCATTTTATGGACTTTTTCATAAGTTAATGCCCATGGTTTTAGGGTTCTAGGGAGACGTACATGTTTGAGAGGTACGAGCAAAAACTATTCGTTTTTGTGTTTTATGGTCGTTTTCATGAGTTATTGCCCACAGTTTTGGGGTTTCAGGGCGATTTACATGGTTGAGAGTGATGACTAAAAACTCATCTTTTTGCGTTGTATGGCCGTGTTCATGAGCTATTGTCCATAGTTTTGGAGTTTCAAGGTGATTTACATGTTTCAAAGGTATGAAAAAAACTCGTCTTTTTTGCGTTTTATGGCCATTTTCATGAGCTATTGCCCACAGTTTTGGGGTTCTAGGACGATTTACATGTTTGAGAGGTATGACCAAAAACTCGTCTTTTTGCTTTTTATGGCCGTGTTCATGAGCTATTGCCCATAGTTTGTGGGTT